>JAYEPQ010000018.1:16530775-17763275 GCA_036321105.1 Dracaena cambodiana
AGCTGCCTTATTCTCTTAGGCTCTCTTTCATAAATCTGATGTCGGCAGGTACCGTCTCACTCTATGAGGTTCTTACGGCCGACCAAAAATAGCTGGGTTCCCATGATTGCTTGTCGGAGCTGGTTAAAACTTTCGAGAGAAAAGATTGGGATACCAAGTTCGTGTGCCTCCCTCTATGGTCATAGGGAAAGCTCATCACATAATATCAGTGGCCGCTCCCTGCAGGTGCATGACAATCGGATAGTTTACAACATGAGATAGTTTACAACATTATCATAACTATCACTCAAGCCGTCGTATTTCTTTCCCATATTGGGAGTTTTGAACTTGAGCTCACACTAGTGTATAGACTTCCACAGGGGCTCGCAATACCTGAAGAGCTTTTAGTCATAAGTGATCTTGGTACTCTTGCAGTAAAAAAAGGACACCTCATTGTTGTGAGCAATGAAAAACTTACGCTTGATCTTGTCCTAGAACCTAGCTTATCAACCTCGTTTTCTGTCGCCTTCTCCTTCTCAAGCCCGATATTTCTCTTCTGCTTTGCGGAAGAGAAGTTTGGATTGACGTTAAGATGGTGGTAAATCATCTCCCGGCGTGTTCTCAGGTGACACATGCAAATATATCATAGTTATTCTAGAGAAAGCATACAAGATGAAATCAGAGTGGCTCTTGGAGGGTTGAGCTAGTATGAGTCTCTTAACTGAATAGAACTGGAAAAGTTTTCTCTGTAGGAGAGGGTCATGCTTGCTTGATTCATCACTCAAAGCAGCAGTCTTCATGCTATGTGTAGACTTGTATGTGCTGCTTATCTTGATAGCCCCTAGTGTCTAATGGTCATCACTTCAGAGCTGTCCCTTTTAATGGACGTTAAATAGCAGCTGTGCAAAGTCTTTTGGCTGGTGATTACTCACCCAACGTTATTTTCAGTTGGGAATTTCATTACCCGGTGAAGAGTCGAGATGACATCATTGAGGGCTTTGAGGAATATCGTCTTGCAAATCGCATTGTAGGGTGACTTGACATCCATAACGATCGTACTCTACTTTTAACTCAACTTGCCGTGCCACCTCCACTATGGTATAGAGAGAAATAGAGTCGGTAATAGGAGTTTTAGTACCATTAAATTTTCTCAGGGTTCGTCATACTTATTGAGTTCCTACTCATCTATCCCCATTTACTGGAACATACTGAGGAAGAAGATATCGCAGAAGCTCACAGAGAAGGATCTCACTTCGGAGCTCTATGTATTGATAGTGACAATGATAGCATCACTATTGGTCAACTCCTTGAAGACGTAGGGACAAGAAGGTAATGTGCTACCCTTGAAATGCTTCGGTAATGGCTAGTGGTGTTAACTGGCGTAACATACTTCTTCTGAGTCAAGTAGGAATTCCCTCTAAGTGAGGACTATATTGATTATTAGTGAAAAACATATTATTTCTTATTTATTTCATGCACTTATAATCTAATTTTGAGATATAATATGAGAAATTAATAATTTTTTATACATATTAGTAGAATTCTCTTTGTGAGTGTTTTATCAAGTTAAACTAGACTAGTGTTTTATTATCTTTTTTGTACGGTTTTGAAAGCAATGAAACAAATATGAGAAACGTGCATGCGTACAAAATCTAGAAATTCAGAACTGCCACTTAATTGTCGACAGCCCACTAATGATTATCGACAGCTCTTCAAGAATTTGCACTGTAATCGCCAACAGAGCATCGCTGTCAGAGCTATTGTCGAAACCACTGTTGACAGCGATGTGCACAGATACATTAATATGACTGAAATCATGGAGAAAAAGAGTTTCCAAGCGAATAAAACTCTAGCATTAGATAACCAAACCCTATTAGAGGCTATAAATACCCATTGTAACTAAGATAGAGATATATAAAAAATAATTAGATAGTTTTTATTGTTTTTAGAGAGAGAGATTGAAGATTTTTAGTTTTTGTATTTTCTCCATAATTAATAATAAAAGACTTCTTTATTTTATTTGATAGATATCTCAAGCATGAGTAACAAATTTTTTTTCCAGTCTTAGACAAGAAGACAAACCTTCGATCGTGATCTAGTATGTATTTATTGTTTTTGTGTTTATTGATTTATATAATATTCTACTAGTTTTCCTATATATTTTTTGATATATGATTTTGGCACTTTGATGATTTATTTTTAATGGTATATTTATTACTTAGCTTTTGATATATTATTGACTCTTTATGCATTGTATATATCTAGACTTTGAATAATTATTTCTATCATTTATAGATCATGTTTAGATTACTCCCAAATTTCATAAGTGTATTAATTAAGGGATTTAACTAATAACAATATATATCTTTTATAATTTTGTGCTCTTAAAAAAAATATTTTGTCTATATAAGACCACATGATCTACACAATTGAGATAATTATAATAATACCATCCAGTGATATGATCTTGGGAGCATTGACTCATCTAACTTGATTTGTCTCTCTGATATATTTTAATTCAATTAATACCTATTCAAATAAATTATTCTCCGCTCTTTAATTCTATCATAGCCTATAGTATAAGTGACTAACACTAGAATTAGTATTCTCGAGTGAATGATCTTAAATTGACTCTTGAATATTACTTGTCGATCTACTGCGCTTGGAAGTGCACAAAATATGTCGCATCAAGTTTTTGGGACTATTCCAGGTATTTATACTATTGTGTTATACAACATTAGTATAGATTAAGGTTAAAGTATTATTCATTTGTGAGGTTTTGATTTTGCATGACGGTTGACAGTGAATGTTTAATGGTAGACTCGTTCGACAACTTCTAGTTACTCCACCACCTGTTAATATGAACAACGCAATCAGAACACGGCCAATAATAACAATAACAATAACAATGAGTTAGGGGATCAAAATACAAATAACGATTAGAGCCAGCATGGAGGCAATGGGAGGTCTCTACATGACTAGTTACAACCTAATAGGATAGCCCAACCTGCATTATTTTCTCTTAATATAGGCACTTTGAGATCAAGTCAAGAATTGCGTTGCTATTACCGAAGTTGCACAACATGGACAAGGAGAGTCTCTATTTGTACCTTTGTGAATTCAAAAAAGTTTATGATACTATCAACATGCAAAATATCAGTGCAGAATAATGGAAGCTAAAGCACTTCCCATTCTCCTTAAAGAACAAGGCGGAAACATGGCTACTCACTGAGGCCGAACTCAATAGGAAGATGGGATGAGATGAAGAAGGAGTTTCTTATGAAATTCTTCCCTTCACATCAAACTAATTATTTGCGTAAGCAAATCGTTACTTTTAATCAGAAAGATAACAAAACATTTTTAGATTGCTGAAATAGATTTAAAAATTTGATGCTCACATGCCCACATCATGGCTTTAAGATATGGAGGTCGGTCAATACCTTCAATTAAGGTTTAAATACTACAACAAAGCAATTCATAGAAATCATATGCAATGGTGATTTTTAAGCAAGGATGCGGATAAAATATGGAAATATCTTGACTCCCTTGCTCAGAACTCTCAAGCTTAAGAAATTAAGGATACTTCTTAAAGGAGTCAATATATAGCAACACCTCCAAACAGAGGCGGGCTTATCAAACTAGGTGACACCGAGGACATTGTTGCAATTCTAATTACGCTCACCAAAAAGGTTGACAACTTACTTATGAAGAGACTGAAAACAATTGATGTAATGGAGGAAGTACAAGAGATTTATGTCATTTGCAAATTACAAGAACATATGACCTTAAATTGTCCAACTCTTCCTACCTTCAAAGAAGTACTTAATAAATGAGCTAATACCTTCAACGCCAATTTCTCAACCAGCGAATAGTCCATATTTCTCAATATACAACCCTAAAAGAATTATCTGAATTTTTAGTAGAAAAAGAATCCTAAATAGCAGTACACCCAGCCTACATAGCCAACTATGACTCAAGCACCACAGAAATCCATTCCACTAGCAACAGCATCGGCTTCGGTGTATCAACTACCACCGAAGTGCAATTTGGAGGATAATATAGTACAAATACATCAGCATATGGACCAGATGATATAGGCTCACTAGTAATTTATACAGTTGCAACAGACAATCAGCAGCCTGAATGTGATGATTTTCAATGATATAAAGACACAGATAAGTAACTTTAACTGAGCGATGCGAATATAAGAAAAAGGTAAGCTTTTGTCCCAAGCATAGGCAAGCAACTCAGATAAGATTGGAGGTCTCAACCTTATCTCTTCTACATTCTATGATGATATACTTGATATGACTACTGTAATAAATTTACGAATGCTTGATGAATCAGTTTCAAAGAACAATGAAAATTAAGTGAAACCAATGATGATTCGACACAGCAAAGTAATGATGATACATATATCATTTCACCAACTTATAAGCCTATTATACCATTCTCACAATGTTTAAAGAATAAGAATATAAATACTTCCAATGTTGAAGTTTTATGTCTTTAAACAAATACAGATTAATATACTGCTAGCAGCGATTAAGCAGGTGCCCACATATGGCAAATTGCTAAAGGACATGCGCATTGTTAATAGACATCATAATATACTAAAGAAGGCATTTTTAATAAAGCAGGTAAGTGCATTATTCCTCCTGGAAATGCTTCTTAAGTATAAAGATCCAAGATGCCTAACAATTTCATGTGCAATTGGCTAATATAATGCTAAAAAACCTCTCCTCAACTTAGGTGCCAGTTGTAGGCATTTAAAAATGGAATAATCGGTGGAAACAAGAGCACCAGATGCCTGCGTCTAGGAGAGCACACCCAGGAGCGCGCCTAGGGTGCGCATCGAGGAGGCACGCCTAGGGTAGCGTGTGCCCAGGGCAGCGCATGCCAAGGGTAGCACACCCACGATAGCACATGCTGAGGTGCACATGGGTGCCCAAGGGAGCTCACCCAGGTACACACGTCCCTAGGGTTGCGCACGCTCAGAGCTGCATGCGCCTGTGGCTGCGCGCGCCCTGGAGTGTGCTCCTTGTGCACTCCAAAATTGCACTTCATATAGAGTCGGTTGTAATACTCCGGAGAATCTGTTGCAACTTCACACAATATGATACTTCGAAGGGATTGAGGGAATAGTTACATTCGAAGAGGCTATATAATGCCATTTCTAGCAATAGAGACACGGAAAGAGAGAAGAGAGATCAGAGAAGTAAAAAATACTGCACTTTAGACTTTCTTATTTCTTCTCCAATCTGAGCTTGGTTCAACAGAGCTAGTCAGCATTTGGATTATCAACACAAAACTGCAACAACCTTCCAACACTGCCTAAGAGCCTCCAAAACAAAAAGGAAATAGAGTTATCTCTTTTCCTACCCCTGTAATCCGATTTCAAAGACTGTAATGTTCTTTTTAATTTGCTGTAATTCATCTAATGGCAATGGAAATAAGAATTTTGAATTCATGCATACAAGAGTTGGCAATCATAGTGGGAGTCTCTTTTTTTCACAAAAGAGAATATAGTGGCGCAGTCTGATGCAAAACTAATCGAGTCAATGGTAGAGACTCTTGTCATTGAATTCGGCTAACAGTGGTATGAAAAATATTTTTCTTTCGGTTCTTCTGGCTCAAAATTTGCAAGGCATTATCGTTGGGTGACAGTAAAAAAATATGAGGCACAATTATGAGGTGTTATTGCCTATTAACAAGAACAAGATGTTATTGCTTGCAGACAAATATGAGGTGTTATTTCCTCTTAACAAAGATAAGATGTCATTGCCTATTAACAGTGAGGTTTGTGTTAACTGCAGATCCGCCATCACACAGTCATCTCTTAACCACTGTTCTACTGAAAAGGTCATGACCAAACCAAGCTCAATCTGATGCGGTCACAGAAAAGAAACCAAGACCATCAAAGAAGAGGCAAGGTCCACCAGGCACATCTCAACATGACAAAAGAGGCATTCTATACAGAAAATAACACATTTGTTCATGTTGAGAACAAATAGTTTGAAGCACCCGAACAAAATTGCATTAGTGCGACTGTAGTGCACATAGAACGCACGTTGCAGCATGCGTACTTGAGACGCTTGCTTTTGTGAGTGCCTGTACGTGCATGCTTGGAACGGACGATTTCACATGCAACAGCAGAACTTCGAGCACAGAAGTCAGCAGCAGTAGAACTCTGCGCAGGCAGCAGTGAAACTCCACCCATAGTAGAACTCATGTGCGTGGAGTGCGCAACTCCACTTGCGACAGAACTCACGCAAGTAGAGTGTGCAACTCCGTGCATGACAGAACTTGTGCGTATGGAGCTCAAGCCTCCATGCATGCCTACAAGCGCACGTGCAGAGGCATGCATCCGCATGCCGCATCAAGCGCGGAGCACGTGCCTCCGCATGCCACTTCTGGTGCATGCATTGAGTGCTTGCCTCTATGCTCCTTCACAAGTGTGTGCTCTCAGCGCATGCTTCTGCTCTATCTTCCCTGCACAGAAATTGAAGTGCACCATCTCCCTTGCATAGATATGGAGGCGCGCTCTCTGCGCACTCTTCCAAGCACAACAGTAGAGGCTCACGCTCCATGCGCTCCTCATCAATAGCCAAAAAGTCTACATTTGCCCATGCAACTCTTAAAGTGCACTCGAGAGGAGCACTGGGCTCGTACAAATGCACAGTCTAGTGCATGTGCCAAAAGATTTCATTAAAGATTTTTAAAATTTTCTACTCATTTTGCTGAATTTTCAATTAATTCTGAATTAATTCAAACTAATCAATACTACTGGGGTAATCCTCTACGTATCATTTAGGACGTAAGCCTCACGTTACATGTGAGAGAATACTTGACTCTAAAGAGAAGTGCAATGCAACCTGCTCTGTTGGTGGTGAAAATTTTCAAATAAAAGGAAGAATGGCAAAATACCCCGCAGAATGCAGAGCTAAATCCGTAGCTCTACGTCTAGCCAGAAGACTAGTCTCGCATTGAGTAAAACGTGGAGTTAAGTCCATAGCTCTGCATTTAAGAATACTTAACTCCACGTGAGCAGATTCTCTAAATTCTAAATTAATTGTAATTGAGATTTGGGCTAATCCAATATCCGAATTGAGTCCAATCAGAATTCAAATTCAAGAGATTTTAATCAAGACTAAGATATTTGATTAGAATCCTTGTAAATACAAACACCTTCCAATTCTATTCTTATGGAACTCTCATATCCAACTAAAGTCTATAAATACTCTCTTGGAGGAGACTTTTAGAGCCTTTTGATTGTTTTGGAGTTCAAATTACATGCGAGAGACTTGAATTCACAGAGATCAGCAGAGAGAGAAGTTAGGGCTGACCATCATCTTCTTTAAAGGAGATTTTCACATTAGATCATCAACATATTCTACTAGATAGAGCCCATCGTCACATTAGAACCCACTTTTATTATAAAATAGAGCGATAAAAATATAAATCCTCTATTGTTCCTCTTTCATTATAATTATTGTACTTAATGGAAGGAAGTAAGATTTTTGTAGAGAATAAACTGACGACTACAGTGGGAGACGTCTCTTTTACTGAACAAGAGATCGTGGCACAATCTGATGTGAACAAGATTGGATCGATCGTGGACTTGCTCGTCGTTGAGATCGACCAGTAAAGGTATAAAGAATACCTCTTCTCTAGATCAGATGATCTGATTGAAATTCGACGCTATCATCACATGATCACTAAAACCCGTAAATCTGGTAATAAGGAATTCTCCGTTAAATGGGGATCCTTTGAGTCCGCAACTATAGAGTCGTCGTTCAAATAGAAAACCCTAAGGGAAAATTCTATCCCTATTGCTGAATAGGATCAAGAGACTAGTTTCACCAGATCTCAACTCTGAAATTGGAATCGACATGCAAGACAAAGAACCCTCAAAGCCCGCGTAAAACGCGAGGCTAAAGCAGAGGTAAAACGTGAGGTTATGATTTTACCTTGCGAACTGGCTTGCATTAATCACAAGACTAGTCTAAATCGCGCTAAACGCGAAGTTAGCCTCTGGCCAGTGTGTGATGGACTTTCTCTATGCGAGGCTACTAAATTTAACTATGAAACTAGCCAAAGTGCCAAAACTCGCGTAAATTGCGAAGTTAACTCTAACTGTAAGCCAGCATGTGAAGAAGTTTCTTCACGCGAGGCTACAGGTCCTGAATATGAAACTAGAAAAATTGATAACACTATCGTAAAATGCGGCGTTGATCTCAGAGTCAAGCCAGCGTGTGATAAACTTTCTCCACGCGAGGCTACTAAACTTAACTCTGAAACTGGCCAAAGTGACAAAATTCACGTAAAACACAAAGATAAGCCAGCGTGTGATGGACTTCCTGCATGTGAGGCTATCAAATTTATAAAAAAACTTGAGCTAAGCGTTAAACGTGAAGCCAAGGATTCTTACGTAAATTGCAAAGTTATGCCAGCGTGCGAGGATATTCCCCACGCGAGGCTAAACAAACAGAAGTTAAAATTCTTCAAAAATGCTATGCCAACGTAAAACGCGAGGCTATCATACGTGAAGCTATAGCCCAACCTAGCGTAAGTACCCTAAAACGCGAAGCTAATACTCAGCTCCGCGTAAAGCAGTCAGTATATAGAATCAAGGCTGATAAACGAAATATTGAGCACCGGCTAAACAACATTAGATCTGAAGAGTTTCAACAGGTACCCCGACTCCTCCGACAGCCAAGTGGGCCCCATGCCCCAAACATTACTGAAGATTCTTCAGTTCATGATCTCAGAGAATACTTGACGAATAAAAGAAAAATAACTCAAACTCCATCGCACTCAATATGTCATTGCGAACAAATAGTATCAGCCATATTAAATAATTATTGTTGTGACAAGAAGAGAGTGTCTGTATTTGATAGGATAATTGAGTCAGACCAAAATACTCAAAAAAGGAGAAAGAATGATCTAAGATACATAGTTAAAGAAAAAGAATTGAAGGCGGTGACCTTAAACATGGTTGCTAAAAGCAAAAAGATCATGGAAAAAGAAAATGAGTTTGATGTAGACGATGAAAAACCTCATCATTTTACCTGGCTCAAATCAGGTGCTGTCACTCTTTGAAATTACAAGAAACTTGCAAAAGGTTTTTATGATGATGATAGTGACAATTCGGCTAAAATTTTCCCACAATCTTGTGCATCTTTCCGACCATGAAAATCAGCGTCACATGTGGTGGACAGGTCTGATAATGTCGACCAGAGATTTGAAGCCCAAGAACAAATGATTCGAGATCAACAAAAGGCCATTGATGACCTCAAACTAATGCTTCTAAAAGTGATCGAAAATATCCAGAAGATAGTCGATGATAAAACTAAAACTTCCTCAGAACCACCATGGAAAACAAATGAGGAAACACCACCCAAGATAAATGAAGAAGATAAAGAAGAAAAAGCTTACTCAATGCACGAAGAAGACGATAGATTTTCCTTCCATGATCCTCATGAAGAGAAGATGGAAAAGCTACAAAAGCAACTAGATGCGTTGGTACAGAAGAAGGAACTAAAGAAATCAGAGGTTTCAAGACCGTATCCGCATGAATGAGACTTCGCCCTTTATCTGGAAAAATACAAACCCCTCAAATTAAAGTCATATGACGGGAAGGGGTTCCTAAGCCAACACATGTACTCTTCTTATCGCAAGCCGGTCATTTGATGAAAAATTACCCCATAATGACCAAGGTATTTGTAAGAACCCTGTGAGGGCCTACTTTTACATGGTTCATGCAGTTGCCCACAGGAACCATAAGTACTTGGTATGATATCAAGAAACATTTCCTGGCACGTTTCTTTGAGGATGATACCAAAATATTGGTTCATTCTCTCCTTGCGAAGAAACAAGGAGCAGAAGAAGCGGTCAAAAACTTCATTAAACGCTTCAGGGAAGAATTCGTGCATTGTTGACACGATATGACTCAGGAAACCCTTGTGAAAACCTGCAAGTATAATTTCAGGATCGGTGTGCTCATAAAAATGGGAGCCGTAGAGTCCAAAACTTGGAAGGACTTGATAGTAAGGAGAGCAGGCAGAAAATATAATCTGTCAGATTGAGAAATCTCGTGGTACGAGAAACTCTTTGAATCACAGGTCATATCTACCGAATCCTAAGAATAAAGGGAAAACTGTGATGACATCATACGCTACTCCAAAGCTGACAAGTCTAGCAAAATCAAGACCTCAAAATCCGAGAGGTGTGGTCAGAATAGACCCCAATAAGAAAATACCTATACATTCAAGACAGAGCAGACATGTACTCTATTCTATCTCCTCCTTAGAAAGGGCATGTTGAAGCTTCCAGAGAATTGAAAACCGAAAGACGCTGGGAAAACCAATGAGCCTAACTATTGCCTGTATAATTAGAATATTGGGCATCCGACTAGGTATTGCTATCCTTTAAAGAACCAGATCCAGGCATTGATAGAATCCTGGGTTCTCACACTTAAATAGAAGCAAAAGAAGGTTTCTGTAAATATGACAATCTTAGTTGTAGGAACCAATGAATTTTCTGCAGGAGTAACACCAGTGCCTGTAGGAAAACTGATAGTAGTAAATCATGATCCTCATAAGACGGCACAAAAAGGACTAACTCTGGTGACAACGGCAAGGGGAGAGGTCATGTGGGTTCACTCTGATCTCCTGAAAGATGAGCAGTGGACTTCATCCAGTGCGCAAGGAAGGAGGCGGACTAGTAATACCATCTCCACAAATCTTAAAGAAGAGTACGTAATTGCCAATGCATTAACAGATTCAGAAGATGAGGCCATGATTATGGCCATTCATTAGGATGAAGCAGGTCCCTCTGGTACTAGATCTGGCAAGGCCTATCTAAAAGATTATTCGAGGGCAGGCCCTAGCAAGAAAATATATGGGGAACCTGCAAAATAGAAGGGACTCCGTTTTCAAAAAGGTGCAAAGAAGAATGATGAAGAAAAAGATGTCCCATTCCAATTCGACATCATAACTCAGTTGGCTAATATCCCGGCTCGTGTCAAACTATACGAGTTGCGATTATCCAAGTCAACTCGAGAGGCACTCAGAGAGGCTATAGCAGACTCCGAATCTTTTTTGGTACAAATTGTTGAACCATCCAACGAGGAAAGGGATTCTTGCTCTCATTGTCATCAAATGAAGAGGCAAATTCCACAAATAACTTTCTCGCCAGAAGACATGCAGGTGAGGAACATAAAGCATAATAAGCCTTTATACTATACTAGGTATGTTGGGTCCACCAAGGTGGACTGCATACAAATTGATCCTGGTTCTGCACTAAGCGTTATCCTGAGAAGATTGATGCAATTATTGGGAATCTCGGCGCATCGTCTCGCGCTAACAAACACAACAATATTCTATTTCAACGCCAATGATAGCTATCCCCTCTACAAGATTAGACTCCGATGCCAGATCGGAGATCTAAAAACAGAGATCATGTGTTACGTTATTGACGTAGACACATCATATAAGATCCTCTTGGGGTGACCATGGATTCAAGCCTACATGATAGTCCCTCGACTCTTCACCAATGCATGAAATAGTGCAATGAGGAAGGAGAAGTTCAGACTTTGATCGTGGATAAACAACATTTTAAAGGGTTGAAAAACTATTTTACCGATGCTATGCTATATAAGGCTACCCATGAGATTCCCCAAGAGTATGAAGAACTCTGCGATAGCGGCAATGAAACAGATACTGAGCATGAGTCTTCAGAAGAAGACTGTGGGGATTATGAAATAAATCCCAATATAGATATCAATAAAGTTAATGTAACCAACACTGTTAGTGACGAAGATGAATGGGTTATCAATGAAAACATAAAGTTAGTTTATGAGCCCGCTGTTGCTACTGATTCAGAACCTTCTTGCATTACCACGGAGGCCGATAGCCTGTCTGAACTTGAAGTTTTGATAGCATATCATTTACCAATAAGGTCATCTCTTCTTTCTCGGCCCAAAATAATTAATGGCCAAAATAATATCTTCAAAGTGCCTTCTCGACAAACACATCAAAAGCCTATTGTATTTGGCAAAGTGATGATGCCACCTACTCAAAAACATAGTAGTGAGAGTGATGAGCAAATATCACCTCAGTTCCATCATTATGAACAAAAATCCCAACAAATGATGAAAAAGATGGGTTATAATTTAGTCCAGAAACCAAGGTTAAATTTTGGAAAGGGACGGCGAAATCTTCTACCTTCCTTTAGGCCAAAGGGAAAACCCCTGATTACTATCATAAGACCCAAAGAGGGTTAGGATACGTATCCACCCCTTCCACATCATCAAACAAACTTGGAGGAACGTCTTCAATCAATAGTGATGTTTATCCGCCGGACCATGATTCTGATCTAAGTACTGGTGCTCTATTCCAGTCTTTAGCGGCAAATATGGTTTCAGCCGTGCCCAAAATCGACAAAGAACCAATTGATATTCAAAATGAATCCTGAGCTAAATATATGGATACCCTATGGAACGTCCATTTTGAACAATGTGACCCCCCACAGAATATAAAATAACACAAGTTAACATGGGGATTGAGGAGGATCCAAAACCCAATTTTATAAGCGAAGCACTAACTCCTCGAGAAAAGGAAGAGATTATAGCTCTCATTAAAGAATACATAGATGTATTCGCATGGAGTTACGAAGATATGCCTGGGCTAGATCCCCAAGTTGCTATGCATCGCTTGAATATCAAAGAAGATGCCAAACCGGTCAAACAAAAGTAAAGGCGTTTCCGACCAGAGTTAATGGAAGCCATAGAAACTGAAGTTAATAAATTGATAACTTTTGCATTTGTTAGAGAGGAGCAGTATCCTGACTGGGTGGCGAATATAGTTCTAGTTCGCAAAAAGAACGATAAAATTAAGATATGCATTGATTTTCGAGATTTAAATGCCGCATGCCCCAAAGATAAGTTCCCTTTGCCGGTCACTGATGTGATGATCGATACCTGTGGCTATGAGAGGATGTCCTGTATGGATAGTTTCTCTGGTTACAACTAGATCAAAATGTACTCAGATGATGAGAAGCACACGACTTTCAGAACACCACTGGGGTATACTGTTATACAGTGATACCCTTCGGACTTAAGAATGTTGGAGCCACTTATCAGCGCGCAATGAGCATCATATTTAAGGACCACCTACGTAAAACTATGGAGTGTTATGTGGACGATCTTTCTGTCAAAACAAAGAATAAAAGGGATCATCTTCAGGACTAAAGATCTTCAATATCATGAGAAGACATCGCCTAAAGATGAACCCTAGTAAATCTTTTCTGGGGGTATCTAGTGGCAAGTTCCTTGGATTTGTGGTTACCTCAAAAGGGATGTTCCTTGATCCCGACAAAGTGAAGGCGATTAGAAAAATGCCGTCACCCCGAAATCTCAAAGAACTAAGGGAATTACAAGGTAAATTGGCCTATATCTGTGGCTTCATCTCTAACTTATCAGGGCGATGCCAGCCATTCTCTAAGCTCATGAAGAAGGGGGTTTCCGTTGTATGGGACGAGGCATGCTAGCAAGTGTTTGATGACCTCAAAGAGTATCTTACAAAACCTCCTGTTCTCATGGCCCCCGTATCGGGAAGACCATTCCTCGTATATGTGAGGGCTATGGATCATGCATTAGGTGCGTTGCTTGCTCAACATAATGAGCATGGTCATGAACACGCTCTTTATTATCTGAGCCGAATAATGATGGGGACAGAGCATCGGTATACTTTGATCGAAAAGAAGTGTCTAGCCCTAGTGTTCGCTATTCGTAAGATGTGTCACTACCTCTCTGGGCAGACAATCCATGTCATATCCGGGTCAACCCACTAAAAATCTTGATGACCAAACCAGGTTCCTTAAATGGCAGATTGCCGAAATGGGCATTGATTTTATCCCCATACGATATTCATTTTGTATCTCAAAACGCCATGAAAGGATAGGCGATCGTCGACTTCCTGGCAGAAAATTCAGTGTCAAAAAGCTCTAGATTATTGGAAGATATTCCAGATTATTCAGCAAAAGTCAATGAAGTTAATAAAGAATAGCCATGGTAGTTGTTCTTTAACGGAGCTGCAAGATGGTCTGCTGCAGGAATGGGAGTGGTACTTATATCACTACACAAACATATAATTCCTAACGGTTAATTACTTACCGAACTATGCACAAATAACGTGGCAGAAAACAATGCGCTCGTTATTGGCCTAAAAACGGCCTTACAACTGGGGGTGAATTATCTAGAGCCATATGGAGACTCTAAGCTCGTCGTCAATCAAATGACTGGCGAGTAAGAAGTCAGACATGAAGCCCTCATCCCCTATCATCAATTAGCCATTGAATTGGCAAATTGTTTTGAGCCGTTCTATATTGACCATGTACCTCGACATGAGAACATCTATGCGGATGCCCTCGCAGCCTTAGCCACGATACCGGCACTCCTAACGGGCTCCACTAAGAGCGTCACTATTAGAAGTAGGGAACTTCTCCATCCTTATATGGTCCTATAAGTTGAAGAAGTATGTCAGGTTGCCATTACTCTCGAACCACGAAATTGGCGATTTCCATTTGTGGATTATGCCTTACATGGAATACTTTCCAAAGATCCTAAAGAAGCTGCTTTGATTAAGAAGAAGGCTAAAAAATTCTATTATGATGCCACACTCCAAATTTTGTATAGAAAGTCATGTAACGATCTCTTACTACGATGCATCTCAAAAGAAGAGACTAGTGAAGTGCTTAAAGAAACGCATGATGGAATATGCGAAGCACACCAACCTAGTCCGAAACTCGGAGATCGCATAAGAAGGATAAGGTATTATTGGCCCAAAATGATTACTGAGGCAGTGACAAATGAGAAGCGTTGCCATGAATGCCAGGTGCACGCTGACTTCATACACCAACCTCCTGAATACCTACATGCTACTATTACCAGTTGGCCCTTTGATGCATGGGGAATGGACATAGTGGGGCCAATTACCCCACCATCATCCAGAGGACATCGGTTTATACTAGCAATAACCGATTATATCTCAAAATGGGCTGAAACTGTACCCATGAGAGAGGTAAAAACTACCGGCGTGATTAAGTTTATCAAACATCACATGATTTATCGCTTCAGTGTCCCTTGGAGAATTATCCATGATAATGGGCCACAGTTTATCAACCAGGGTTTTTCATGATTTTGTAATAAATTCAGGATCAAGGATATCGCGTCAACGCCATACAACTTTGCAGCCAATGGTTTAGCCGAAGCTTTCAATAAAACGATTATTAAACTTCTTCCAAAGTTCGTCTCTTCCAATAAGTGAGTCAGGGATGAAAAGTTAGGAGAGTGTTTGTGGGTTTATCGCACCACAATCCGCACTCCTACTAAACCTACACCTTTCTCCTTGGTGTATGGAAGTGAGGCTATTTTGCCCTTGGAAATCCAGATACCCTCGTTGAGAGTAGTTTTAGCTACAAGAATGACAATAGAGGAAATGCATTGGCAAAGACTTTGAGAACTTGAAGCACTGGATGAGAAGCGTCTCCAAACTCAACAACAAATTGAATGGTACCAAGCACGAATCTCACGAGTGTTTAACAACGAATCTCGCGAGTGTTTAACAAGAAGGTCAAACAGAGGACCCTCAAACAAGGGGATTTGGTTCTGGCCGTTAGAAGGCCAATGATCATGACCAATAAAACCAAGGGTAAGTTTAAACCTAAATGGGAAGGACCGTTTGTCGTGGAAACAGTTATTCAAACGGAGCCTATCGCATAATGAATCAAGACGGCGATAGAATAATGATGCCTATTAATGACAAATTTATGAAGAAATACTATATGTTAAAAAAAAACCTGTCATGTTAAGCTCTTAGCTCTGACAGTAAGATTTGAACCATCTCATATATATATCATCTCGATATGATTAAAACCTGTCATATTAAATTCTTACCTTTGACAGTATGATTGGGATTATTACCATCTCCATTCAAGTTACGCGTGAGAGCACTTAAACTATTTTCACCAAGATACTAGGTATGTGCAATTGGGCGCCACTGCTGAAACTGATGATCCTGACCTGATCATCTTAGCGTGTGAAGTGAAGCACCTCCACTAAACTATAGGCATGTGCAATTCGACACCTTTGTCGAAACTAATGATCCTGATCCGATCATCATGGCATGTGCAGTTTGAGCTACACAAGAGAGCGCTTGAACCGCCTTAGCCAAAATTCAAAACCAAGCACATCATCGCTTGTCGATCAAAATAAGATTGGAGTTAAAGAATAAAAGAATCAAAGAATTTTCTTTAATCATAAATTGAAAGAATGAAGACAAAATGGCAAAAGCCTAAAAGAGTTCAAATAAAATTGAACCTCTTCATTTATTACAGCAAAAAGCAGAAAAGAAAGAAGATACAAGAGATCAAAATTGTCCCAAAAGCTTCAGCTTATTCTCCGTCTGGTCGATAACTTGACAACGGGTCTCTTCCACAAAGTGTAAAGTCCGGCGATGCAAGTCATCGTCGTTGATAGCTAGTTGTTAGGTCAACCATTGACGGGCTTCTTCAATGGACTGGCTCCTCACCACGCCTTCTTGTTCGAGTTGTCCTTGTTGTAGAATCAACTCCTCCCGTCTTTTCAACGACTCCTCCAGTCTAGACTCATTGGCTTCTAAAATGGCCTGAGCTTTAGTGATAGTCTCCGAGCCCGGATGATCACTGCCTGGCTCCCCTCAATCTCAAATCTACTTTCTCCAACCCCGTGAGAACTATCTCCTGGTTGGCTCGAAGTTTCACTAACTCCCGAGACCAGCTCTCCTCCTAGCGTCTCAATTCTTCCTGATGAGCCATTAAATCCGCTCGAAGCCGTTCCACCTTAATTTAAGTAATCTCTTCCACATCCGCTTGGCGGAGAGTGTCTAGTATTTGTACTTGTTCTTCTAAGGCTTCTAGGTGAGCTCGCTAAGAAGCTGCTCATTCACAATCTCTAATCCTCTCAATGTTGTCTAGATAACTGACTAACATTGGGCATCGAAGTTCGATAAAGACCCTCCCATCTAAGATCATACCGATACATCTCCTCAGTAGCTGCATAAAGTCATTGACACTGTGATTGAAAAATTCTTCAAGAGGTTCAACAATGTCTAAGTTGAAGGCAGGCAGTACTAAGGGAGAAATGACTGAAGGGGGCGTAGCTTCCACAGGAGTCGATGAAGAGGGACTCGTCCTTACACTAAGCTCATTATATGTGGGGCCAATAGCGCTAGCAACGAACCGACTGAACTTGGAACCCGGTAAGAGGTCTCACCAGTACTGGTTGTCTGAGCAACAGGCCCGACAGGAGAAGATTCTGAAGGAGCAACTCCACCTGAAGCTTCCCCAGCTATAGAGGTGGCCTCGAATGAGAATTTCAAAGAATCTTCTTCACGGGTAAACTGGCCAGTGCAAGTGAAGGAAAAGTTGAAGTATTAATGGCTATAATCACCAAGGGCATCGATATAATAGGCTGAGAAACTGATGGCACCCCAACAACAACCGGAAAAGTATCTTTAGAACAAACGGTCGGTGTTGGAGATTGCATGCTTGGCTCTGGAGAGTTGGGAGCTTCTCGAGCTTCAGGGGCAGTCACCTGCATCCTGTCATCACTCCCTAGTTCGTCGGTTTGATGAGTTGAAGCTGGGATAGATCAGGGAATTGGCGTGAAGTAGTCCACATCAAATCCCTCTGCAGAGCTACCCAGTCCACAAACTGATCTGGTAGTGCCAGAATAATCCACTAGCTCCTCAGACTCTACTCTAGTAGTCGAGTGCATCAACGAATGAAAATGACTACCTGGATCTCAAAAGCAAACAAGATGCCAAAAATATATATAAGAAAAATAAAATATATAGGAAATGCTTAGAATCATACCAGTAGCAATAAGTCCTGTGGTTGGACTGGTTGGAGGAGCAATAGTGGTCTCCAAAAGCGCACTTCTCTCGCTACCTTGAGGTTGCGTTGTAGTTTGCTCTAGAGAACTAGAAGCAGGCTTATCTTCAGCACCACCAGCACTTGGGGGGTTCTACAAGCACATCTTCTTCGGCCGGTGCTGTCGAAAAAGTTGAAGCCAGAAGATTAGCCACAAATCGGACGGCCACCCCTTCGGGAATAACCATCGTCGGCAAGGTCTGTTCTGCTGGCTTCTTCCTTTTTCGGGTTGGCCCACCTCTTGATATCCGACGGTGCTTAAGAGATGGACTTCGAGTGCAAGTGTCATCATCCCTGATGATCACAGGAGCATCTCCGGCGCCAGTGCCATCATCACCATCGGCATCATCATCATCTGAGTCGCCACCATTCGAGGGTTCGGCCTGCCCATCAAGAAATTTATCCATTCCTTTTACTCTTACTCCCTTGGCCCCTTTCTGGTGAGAGTAAAATGCCTCTATCTCCTTAGAACAATTATGGTTGATTGAGAAATTGGACATAACAGCATTGACAATATTGTACCATGTAAAAAAATTGAGTGTCATGCTGAGCACTGGTGACTTCTGTGGTAGCATGAACTCAGCTCTAGTCCCCCCAGCTATGAAATGGAACCAACCCTGAGCTCCTTCGTATATGTTCCCTTCATACGCCAGCTTCTTATTTGGATTCCCACATAGAATTGCATATATCCGAATTGACGAGCAAAACGGCTTGGTGTATATGGCTCTATATAGCACATGGTGTCTTGTCGATACACCAGATGTCCGAGGTGAATATTTTGTAGCCACCAGAACACTCCCAAGGATAGAGCAGAGAAGTTGTCGGGACTTAAGGTGTCCTTGAATTTCGACCTGTACTCTCCTCGTGGAAAATTTGGGAAGCAGCGGAAGATTTCATAATTTTGGTGATGATGGAGCGTCTTCCGAATTATTGACATATAGTGGCTCTTCCAAGTGGAGCATTCATTCATCTCCACGAAGAATGGCTTGTCAATTGGACAGTAATCTATAGCACTCATTAATGACGGGTAGTGTATGACAAGCCACACCATCAAATATGTATTTAGTGTCTCCACCCTAGAATTCAGTGTTTTCACCGTAGTAGGTTCCTTCGCTGCTTTTCCTTTGGCAGCCTTTCCCTTTGCGGCCTTGCCTTTGTCCATGGGGATGAAGTCGTTGCGGAGTGCCTGGAGCCACTCTAAAGATTGCTCACTATGGCAGAAAGGAGTCCAGATGGCCGTCCATAAGCCAGTAGCACTGCTGGCTAAACTACGTTTATTGCGATGGCATCCTTGGCCAACGAAGGGACGACACACCTCTTCAGCCACAACATCAGAAACCCAGCAATTAAGCCTCTATCAGATATAGGGAACTGAGCTTGGTAGTGGAAGTTTTGGAAAACTGTGCTAGGATTGAATCCTCCTTTATTCGATTCCGTGGTGTATGATGTGGCTTCCATCTCGGCAATACGCCGGTTAATTTCTTCAATATTAACGGGCCTAAGTCCACAGATCATAGGCAGGCTCTCCTTTAAATTCAAAAAGAGGTAATCTGCCCACTTCTTGTGGCCAATATCCTGATTACGCACGCTTGTCAAGTTGGCATGATACGATAGTGGCACATCATCTCCCAATACGTCTTGTAGATGCGTTCATCCTTAGCGTTTAGCATATTCAACTCCTCCGCGGTAGGGGATATTCTTCGTAAGGAATCTCACCCATTGATAACCCTAACACTTCGTACATCTCTTGGAGAGCGAGTCCCAGCTCACCCATTGGTGTAAAGAAGGTGCCGGTCTTAGAGTTGTACATCTCCACGAGACTGCAGAGATGATAGGAGCTCTGGGGTAAGCTGCGCTGGACGTTTCGGATTGATTTATAGAGGCCAATCTCCTTCAGGACCTACTCATGAGAGTCAACCATATACTTGATGAGGCGGGCCCACCACATATTGCATAAGTGGATCTAGCCAGGCATCATGAAGTCGTGAGCTGGGTATTGGCCACCCTTTGCCACAAACTCGCTTAAGAAAGTCTTTGTGCGATTTGGGATCTGCCCTACTGGATGCTCCTTGGTAATTCTACCTGGAAGGAGTCTAGTAATACACCGGTGGGACCATCTTGATAGGCCCCATGTGCACCAAATTTCCCTATTGTGACTCCGTCATATTCCCAAGTTAGTTCCCACTCTAACTCCTGATGGGCTGACAACCTCTGAAGGTATACCAGAGGGTAGTCTCGCTCCATGTCGGGTAAAAATATCAGCAAATCTCTAGTCTGGTGAAGCCACTTGCCTTCTTCGAAAAGGATCTCGTCTGAATTCTTTATCGCATCACCAAAGAGGAATGTTGGTTTCTCCAGGGCTTCCTGATTCATAGCTTCGAACGGGGCATAAGTAATTATCTTCCTTGCAGTAGTGGGGCTGTATCTTAATAGTTTTTCTCGGCGTTCCCTAAGATCTGGCTTGAAGGCAGGGAGTTTGGTTGTGAAACAGAATTAGGTTGCTCGGTCTGCGCCCTCAGCAAATCCAAAGTGATGCCTGTAGGACGGAGGATCCATAGAATAACCAACTTCAAAAGAAAGAGTCAAAGTTAGAAAAAATTCTAAAAGCAGTTGAAAATGCTAAGTATCAAAACACGAAGCTAAAAATAACTTTGCGTGAAGCTAATCAAATAACTTCGCGTACAAAAAAAACGCGAAGCTATAGAATAACTCTGCATTTAAAGAAAATACGCGAAGCTAATAAATATCTTCGCGTCAGAAGCTAAATTGCGAAACTAATCCATAACTTCATGCAGAAAAGCACAGCAGTCAGAGATAACATCGCATAATAAGCGTTTGACGCGAAGCTAACACAGTAGTTTCACGTAGAAAAACACCAGAGGTCTCTTCTTCTCCAAGTCATTTGACCTGAGTACGACGATGATTTCACCAGTAAAATTGGTAATTGGCTAGTTAAAACCAAGCCAAATCACCCCAAAATATCCTATAACGAGTCCAAAAGTGAAGTTTTTTACCTCCAATCGGTGCGAAGAACACTGAGCCTTTGCTGCGGCCATGCTACAGCCGCTGCCACAACTGCTTGCGCCGGGCAGCGATGGAGACGAGGCACATGAGGAGGTGTTCTTCTTAGGTACCATTGGTCTAAAAAATCATGAAGAACATTGGCGAAAATGAGGAGAAAATCGTCGGTTGCAAGGATCTCTGAGAGCTCTGAGTTCTTGAAAATTCTTGAAAGAGTGAGGAAGAAGAAGAAGAGACTCTATTTAAATTAGAAAACCCGCCCCTTGGTATTCGGCGTGGAGATCAGAGTTGTTATGGCAGTGCAACGCGAGGCTATTAGCTTTGCATATTGAAGCATAAACGCGAAGATAAAGTGTGGGCTAATTTCGTGTTCAGATGTACTAAACTGGAGATTCAAAGTATTTTAAAATTTGCTAAGTAATAAATCATTTTGAAAACTTTGGAGGACGTCCTGTTGGTGGTGAAAATTTTCAAATAAAAGGAAAATAGCAAATACCCTGCAGAACGCGAAGCTTAATCCGTAGCTCCGTGTCTAGCCAGAAGACTGGCCTTGCGTTGAGTAAACGTGGAGCTAAATCCATAACTCGGCATTCAAGAATACTTAACTCCACGTGAGTAGATTATCTAAATTCTAAATTGATTATGATTGAGATTTAGACTTATCCAATACTCGAATTGAGTCCAATCAGAATTCAAATTTAAGAGATTTTAATCAAGATTAAGATATTTGATTAGAGTTCTTGATAAATATAAACACCTTCCAATTCTATTCTTATGGAAACTCTCATATCCAACTAAAATATATAAATACCCTCTTGGAGGAGACTTTTAGAGCCTTTTGATTGTTTTGGAGTTCAAGTTACGCACGAGAGCCTTGAATTCACAGAGATCATCATCTTCTTCAAAGGAGATTTTCATATTGGATCGTCAATAGGTTCTACTAGATAGAGCTCATCGCCATATTAGAACCCACTGTTATTGTAAAAGAGAGCGATAAAATATAAATCCTATTGTTTGTTTTTCTATTGTTTCTCTTTCATTGTAATTATTGTATTCAATGGAAGGAAGCAAGATTTTTGTTGAGAACATGCTCCTTGATGCTAGTGTGAACGGCTAATTTTTGACCATATTAACAAGTTGTAATTGTATGATGAAGCAGTCTACTTTTGATCAAATTACTGGTCTAAAAAGAAGACGGACTTCAAGAAAGTTGTATTTTGTAACTGATTTTCCCACTGTCATATCCAACATAGTTAGCAAGGGCAAAAAGTTAGGGAAAGCAAATTTCGAATTTAGAGTTCTATCCAGGACTTAAAGGAGTGTTTATTAAACCTGAAGATGTGTATCAGCGCACTCGAATCATGAAGAGAGTTGGTATACTATTTGATTACAAATAGTTAGCCAAATGATCTGACGAAGAAGATAGACACTCTGCAATTGTGTTGTCATTTTCTTCAAACTCAATTAAAAATTCAGAGGCTATAACAAATGTGGCCGATCTTCCGGATGAAGTATCGAAGAGAATAGAAAAACAAGAACACCGACTCGAGCAGTAAGAAGAGTCCATTGAAGAAATGAAATAACTCTTGACTGAATTATTGGCTCGTACCAAGAAAGGTCAATCCTTGTTACCTACATTCAATCGACATGAAAGAAAACAACATGTGAATGTAAATAAAGAGAACAAAGATGAAAATGAGGAGCCACCCAACCACTCTAGTGAAGAAGAGAAGATATGGTTCATTATCAACCCTCATATGTAGAAGATGGAGAAGATGGAGAGTCAATTGCAAGCACTTCTCCATCGGAAAGAGCTTCAGGAAATCAGGATGGTGTGCCCCTATCTCATAGAGTGGAAAACTATGCCTTATCTCTCGAATTACAACCCATTGAATTTTCAGTCATTTGACGGCAAAGGCTCTCCTCAACAACACATCTTCTATTTCCTGTCATAAACAGGACATTTGATGGGGCATGATCTGACTCTTACCAAGATATTTGTGAGTATTTTGCATAGACTCACATTTACTTGGTTCGCGTAGTTGCCCTAAGGAACCATAAAATCAATGGCTAATGTAGAACGAGAGTTCTTAGCCTAATTTTTTGAAGATAAAACTGAAATGTCTGTGCCATCTTTTCTAGCAGCAAAGCAAGGAGAAGGTGACTGTAATCTAAATTGTATACTCACAAGTGTAAGAGATTGAATAAGTAGTAAAAAAGTGGTAAACCACAATCGTTCTCTCGAGAATTGTTTTGATTATTGTGTTAGACACAAAAAAATAAATTACGGAACTAAAAAGGAAGATTGGATTTTAATTAACTAAAACTAAAGATTGTGACTAATTTACTGGATGTGCTTATACTTATTTATCTAAATTGCCCAGATCTGTAGACACTAAAAAATATCAATAGCACCCTTAAAAGGCGCTACTTGTGACCTTTAGGGGAGCTGTGCATGCACCCTTGAGGGCGCTACATGTGTGCCCTTCACGGGGGCCCCGCGTGTGCCCCTGAGAGCGCCGGTGTTTCGTATGTTACATGAATTTTGCCCACGATCTATTGAGGGCGGAGAGATTTTGAGAGAATAGTTATGTTCTCTCAGTCTATAAAACAAGAAAAGTTATTTGGAGTTAAAAAAAGGGGGGAGAAGATAGAGTAATCTCCCTCTAAACAGAGAAAGAAGGAGAAATCCATAAGAAGGAGGATCTCCTCTTTCTGAACAAAAGAAAAGGAAAAGAAAAATAGAGTTGGAGACAAACAGAAAATGAAAGAGTCCAGTCTTCAAGCGTTCTTCTTCTTCTTCTCAAGAGCTTGGTGCAAAGAAACAGTTTCTTATACTCAGATCATCAACGGAGTACTACAATAACGCTCCATTGCTGCCTTAGAATCCCGCAAATTAAAATGGAGAATTGAGCAACTCTCTTCCCTATTCTTGTAACTTCAATTTAAAGGTTATAATTTACATTTTATTTGCTATAATTTCAATCAAAATTGCAATGGAAGGAATTTCTCCAATTTTAGATGTGCAAGAATTAGTGACCATAGTGAGAGACTCTCTTCATTAAAGAGAAAACAGTGGTGCATTCCAACATTATCATCTATTCCTCTAGCTTGAAACCCAGGCATTATTACAGAGTGACGGCCAAAAAATATGAGGCTTTATCACCTATAACAAAAGACAAGACATTATCATCTATCAACAAACACAAGGCATTATCGCCTCTAAATAAGAATACGGTATCGTCGCCTATCACCAAGCCGTGCTCACAATTAATGCGGTCACAAAAATGAAATCAAGACTGCTGGAGAAGACGCAAGGCTCAATGGGCACACCTTAACATTACATAATAGGCATTCGTAAGAATTATAGTTGGAAACGCTCTGCATTGTGGAACGAAGCGTGTGCACAATAGATCAAAGCGCGCCCATAGCAAAGTCGTGCACAAAAAACCCATAGTGTGCTCATGGGGAGTGCACAACACATGCCCTTAGGTGTGCATGGGGAGCGCACAGCATGTGCCCTAAGGCACGGTGCCCTCACAGCGAGGGCGCAATCTCAGGCGCGCACAGTGAGCGCGTCTGCCGGCATGCACGGGGAGCACACCTTCATGTACGTTCTCAAGCATGCGCGCCTTGCGCACCCCTACGCATTCCCTCATGCACGTGAGGGGAGCGCATCATGCAGAGAGTGCTCCGTGCTTGTATGCAGAGCACCCCGCTCCGCACGCCCATCTGCGCGCCTCTTTAGTTATACACGAGTTCGCGCCTCTACTATCTTCTTCCAGTACCTGCTCTGAACACACAACTTTAAGATTTTCTCTAGATGATGAATGCACCCAACGCGCGCTTCCGCTCTATCTTCTTTATGTAGATCATGAAGTGTAAAATCTCATCAACACAGATTTTGAGGCCCACCCTCTGTGCGCTCATCTAAACGCAGCAATAGAGGTGCACGTTCTATGCGCTCCTTAGCAATAGTTTTTAAAGTGCACTCCAGAGGTGTGTGGGGCCCGCATAAATGCGCATGTTAGCACGAGCTAAACTATATGCAGCCTTATTTGAAGGAAATTTACATGGAATTTAATAGCCAATCCTCTTAAATTTTTTTGGGGCGCATTGCCTCCTGCACCCCCGGCGAGCTATTCGGATAGCTCGACCCCCGTGCAACTCACATGACATAGTTAAAGAGGGCATATTTAACTATATTAGATAAGTAATATTTATCCAACACTCAAGATGATTGTGAAAGATTATGATCAAAACATCAAACTCAAATATTATATATAAATTCAAATGCATCCAAAGAAGAGAAAAATGCTGTAGCCTGGGAAATATTATCTTTGAGATCAGGAAATGTGTCCAAAATACACATCAGTTGAAGATAAACCAGACCAAATTATCTCTATTAAGAATTCAAAACTCATGGTGCACGATAATACTCTCACTATTCGTGCATCAGAAATCGGGTCAAACTCAAACTCAAGTTGAACACAACAACTGACTTGAGATCGTAAAAAATACTCATAACTTGTGAAGCCCGCACTAGTTATAAGGCTGAAGTAATCAGATGCGAGGCTCAGCCTAGTGTGAATAAGATCATGTATAAGGCTCAGCCCAATCTTGACTAAATTAGATGTGGGGCTAAGCCCCATGTAAACCAAAGCAGATATTGGGCTCAATCTCAGTACATGATTCTCATATGTTGCAATCCAAGAAATCTTGCACAGCCTACCAAGGAGGTAGGGCTGGTGGTTCAGGAAGGCTCTTACTTTCACACGACCTGCCCAGGGGATAAGGCTCGTGTCCGTATTTCAAGATAACTCTTACTTATTACATGCCAACTTACATATCAAAATTACAATTTTCGGTCAGACTCCTTCAACATGCAATCCTACTGAAGCTCAGCCACAAGAAGTAACCAAAAGTGGCATTTCACTCATATGCATAGTGATGCTTAAACAACTAATTCTTCCTATAGGACTCGTTATGTTCAGATTTACCAGGGCCCATAGCCTACTGTTCAATTTGAGAAAAGAGCTATGTTTCCTAAGCCTGAAGAAGCTCTCATGTCTAAGAAAAACAAACAAAATCCTTCAAAGCAATGAAAGTTTGCTTCTGCCATATAAGGCTATATCCATCATCATGCAACAACAAAATGGTGAACTGCAACAATATCTGGATAGTTCAAAAAAGATGGACTGCTCTCATTCTAGTCTATGAAGACACTTCAGCCTAATACATGCTTAGCAAATAAAAAAAAGTTAATTCTTTTCCTCTACATCAAAAAGTGATTCAACTGAGGGTCGTGTATAAGACCTACGAAGTTCCCAAGGCTCCTTCATTTCCTCATATAATTTATAGGGCTTATAGTATTGCAATTAACCAAGCCAACATATCTCTATCCCAAGACAAACATATATCTTGGTAAGAGATTTCCCGTAAATTCAAACGCTAGTTAAGACTTCCCTGCTTTGTGGTTGAAAATATTTTTATTCGACCAAACAAGATGCCATCTTGCCATCTATCTAGAAGATGGAGATGTGCAACTCAAACAACCCAAGTTTCACAAAAGAGGTCCTCAGGCTCAATACAAAGTTTAAAATAATACTCATATATTTTAGCTTCCATGTGAGGCTTGTCATAACACTAGCATGTCTTAGGTTGCATTCGAGATTTATCATGACACTCGCATGTCTCACTCCATAGGAGGCTCAAGTTGGCATTCGTGTGTTCAAATCATCATATGGGCTTATCTTTAGGGTTGCATCCATTTTGCACATAAGGCTAAAAGCACAAACCTTATCTCTAGGGTAATGTAGTCTATAAGACACGGAAAGAGATTTCTTCTTTAAAGCTCTCTTAGAATCAAAGTTATGTAACGATGACGTTAGGTTTGAGCCCACTGAAAAGCTAAACTTTCAAGTGAGGCTCATGACCATTATGTTTGCGTTTTTTGAAAAACCATTGTGGAAATACGACTGATATGTATGATGAAACTATTGATGTTTAAATTGTCTTTAGTGAGGCTATAACTTTCTCCTGTCGCCTCCAAATCATCAAATTGAGGGGTCAAATAGTTTGGAACTTAAATCACTCTAAGCTCAACCTCGTTCAGCTAAAGAAAGACAAAGTAAGATATTGTGATTTGATATTCTAATACCGTACAACTATCAAGCCAATGGGCATTCATGTTCTGGATAATAAGAACATATATGATGACATCTTGATATCGGTTGCAGTTATTCTACCTCTGTTTGCCATGATTGATAAACACATCATGCTTGTATGCTGGATTTATCAAAAATCCATTCTCTTTAGAAGGGTTTAATCATGTGCCGCCCTACCTGATAATAGTGAAGATGAAGATCAAGAAGTCCCTAATTTTTATCATTACAGATCAAAATCATTCTGAATGATAGAGAAAATGAGATAAGACTTCTTCTAAATGGCAAGTTTAAATTTTCGCGTGTAGCAACACCTGTGCCCATGGTGCGCTTCATGCGTGCCTATGCCCATAGGGCACTGCATGCACGCCTGCACTTGCAAGGGCGCTGCACACACCCGTGGAGCACGCCTGTAGAGCACTATGCACGTGCCCATGCCTACGCACCACTACACCCAGGAAGCACTGTGCGTGGCAAATAGCACTGAAATCTGCTTCGCTCCTTCATGTCCGAAGGGAAAGTACCGGATTACTGTCACATAACCAGTAGGTGTTGGGATATGTCACGACACCCAATCTTCCAGATATAGATGACATGATCTGTCAGAATGCAAAAAACTCTTATTGGAACTCAAATAACAGTCTGATGGTGCTATCTAAAGAGTTGGACTTGAACATGACGTCTACCAGTTCGGCTCCAGATGAAAATGATGAACTGACTCTTTTCCAAGATGAAGTGTTAGTTAAATATCTTGATGTCAAATGGAACATGCGCTCTGAACAGTTGAAACTGCCTACTAAGATAAGATGGTTCAAGTGAACATGGGTGACGAAGCTAACCTGAAGCTCATATTCATAAGTGAGTTTTTCTGACGAAAGAGAAGATCTTATAACTCTCATCAGAGAATATATCAATATCTTTGCCTGGCACTATGAAGACATGCCATGCTTAGATCTTCAAGTTGCTATGCATTAATATTAAGCCAGATGCGAGACTAGTGAAGCAACATCAAAGAAGATTCTGTCTAGAGTTAATAGAATTGATCAAGGATGAAGTTAAGAAGCTTCTATAATCAAGCTTCATCCGGAAAGAATAACATCCTGATTGGGTAAAAAACATTGTTCTTGTTCCCAAAAAGAATGAAAAGATATGAATTTGTATCGACTTTTGAGATCTAAATGTGGCTTGCCCCAAAGATGAATTTTAACTTCCAATAACGGATATCATGATAAACAATACCTGCAGATTCAAAATGATATCTTTCTTGGATGCATTATCTAGATACAATCAAATCAAGATATACCCTAAAGACAAGAAGCACAAGAAGTGCTCAAAGAAGTGCATGAGGGAGCCTGCGGGGCTCAACTGCTGGGACCTAAATTAGAAGATTGAAATAAAAAAATGGGCTTTTATTGGCCAATGATGATGGCAGGTGCCATGGCATATGCAAAGAAGTGTCATGCCTGCTAGGTGCATGCAAACTACATACATCAGGTGCCAAAGCACTTTCATCCAACTTTAATTACTTAGCCATTCAAAACATGGAGAATGGATATATTAGCCCCATCACACCATCATCTTCTCATGGACATCGATTCATACTATCTATAACCGATTACTTTTTAAAATTGGGAGAAGTTATCCCTTTAAGAGAAGTGAAAATGACTGATGTGGTCAACTTTATCAAACACCACGTCATCTATCGCTTTGGTGTTCCCAGACAGATCATCAAAGATAATGGTTGTCAATTAACTAGCAAGGCCTACATCAAATTTTATGATAAATTCAGAATATAGAATGTGTTCTCATATAACTCGGACGCTAATGGCCAAACAAAAGCATTCAATAAAACCATTGTGAAGTTTTTGCATAAATTCATCACCACAAGTCGGCGTGACTGGGATGAGAAATTAGGAGATTGTCCATGGGCTTATCCCACAATAGTAAGAACACCGATAAGAGCTACACCATTCTCTTTGTTGTATGGCTGAGAGGCCGTCCTGCTTGTGGAAATTCAAATTCCTTCCTTTCGGGTGGTATTAGCTACAAGAATGACCATCAAAGAAAAATACAGCCAACAACTTTGGAAATTAGAAGCGTGGGATGAGAGTCACTTAAAAGCTCAATAACAGATAGAGCTCTATCAAGTGCGAATATCCCCTACCTTTAACAAGAAAGTGAGATTACAGACTTTCAAAGAATGCAACTTGGTCTTAATAGTTAGATGATCGATGATCATGATGCATAAGATTAAAGGTAAATTCCAACCAAAGTAGGAGGGCCCATATCTAGTAGAGATGGTTTATTCAAATGGAGCATATTGGTTGATCAATCAACATGGTGATCGGATGATCAGGCCAATAATCACTGGGAAATTCATGAAGAAATGCTATTCTTAAAGGAATGAAGTCATCTGACCACTTCTTCAACACAACAAATGAGGAAATGCTGGCTCACCGCTAAGATACAGTTCCATGCACCAACTGAGGGTGTTATATGAAAACAATCCTATGCCTTTATGGCTAATGATAAGAAAAAAGATTGGTATGTAAGCCTAAACAAATTCCTCGCTAACTCTATCATACTGGAGGTAAAATTATGAACTATCCAACATTGCTAAAACAATGGTAAGAGAACATGTCTCTCGCCAACCCATCATGCTGGGGGTAAAAACATGAACTACCCAATGCTGCCAAGGAAACAGGAAGAGAAGAAAATTCTCTCAAACCCATCATATTGGGGGTAAAAGTATGAACTACCAAATGCTGCTAAGGTAATGGGAAGATAATAAAATTCTTACTGACCCATCGTACTGGGGGTAAAAGCATAAACTATCCTAAGCTGCTAAGGTTAAGGGAAGAGGAAAGTTTGTAATGTAAGCCCAAATAAAACCCTTGACAACTCAACATGTTGAGAAAAATAGCATAGGTAGTCTAACTCAAACGGTAGTTGGTAAATGCAAATCAAATCCATTGATAGCTGGAACTTTTCTAAAAATCCCATGACAAATCTATCACAACAGTATATTTATTCGATTATAAGGATACATCACTGCTCAAAACTGCTAAAGTAAAGGAAAGAGGGAGAATTTGGTATGTTAGCCTAAATAAAATCCTCGCCAATCTCATCATGTTGAGGGGAATAGCATGACTAGCCCAACGCAAAAGGCGATTGGTAAAGGTTAACCAAATATGTTGATAGCTGGGAGTTTGCTAAAAATTCCATGACAAATCAGTCACAACAGTATTCTTATTCAATTATAAGGATACATCATCGCCCAAACAAAATCTTAACAAAGTCAGTTATTCTTGTCATGTTAAGTTTTCACCTTTGATAAAGAGTCGTTCAATTTTTCATTATTGTTCATGAAATGTAATTTTTTGGTTATTATATTTACAGTTACCTCTGTCAATCACTTATGTGTTAAAAATCCGTTATACTTGATGTCACTGAATGGATGAATTAAACTATGCAAGTTAACATCACCTCTGTTTAGCCAACTCATACCTATCAAGTCAAGAACCCCTGAACAGGTTGAAATTTAAGGCATGTTTAATGATATCTCTGTCCTCACTCAAATCCCATTATACTAGATATCACTAAATGGATATATTAAACATATTAAACCCTAGCTCTATTTAATTCGTTCATTACTATCATGTCCCGAATCACTGAATAGATTGAACATAAGACGTATTTAATGATACCTTTATCTTTTTTTAATCCGTCATACTAGATGTCACTGAACAGTTATGATTCTATTTTCGTAAACTCTCATTTATCATGTTCAAAACCTCTGAATAGCTTGAGTCAACACTTAATAAAGCATATTAATATCATATCTCTGTCTATCATTTATATCTCCTAATCTATCATACTAAACATCACTGAACAGTAACGACTCAACTCTTTTGAAGTCTCTTTCTTTCACATCCAATACCTCTAAATAGTTTGAGTCATCATCCATAAGACACGTTAACAATTACCTCTATTCATCAAATTCATCACTTTGTCTATTATGCTCTTAGCCTCTGAACAGATATTCAGAATGTTCCAGACTGCAATTCTATTCATGCTGCAGGCAACAACTTTTCTAGAAACAAAATTACAAATTGAAGTTTAAATCAGAAGACTTTATATTTGAAGGATATTTCAAATCAAAATGCTCTCAGTGGCGTAGTAGTGTTCTGATTATCAATATTTCAAAAGCAACTGGAAGGAACAAGCAAAGACCAAAATTTTTCACTTTCCAGCACCAGGAATATTTCAGTACAAGCAATCATTGATACTTCGAAGAGGTTCAACAGTATACCCAAGAAGATCATGAAAATATGTGGATCAAATTTGACAAGTTATACAAAGGTTCAACAGTACACCTTCAACAACAAAATAGCTAGAAGATAATAATTTTGGAAGATGGTTCATAAAGTGCGAGGTGCCAATTAATCAGTAGGGGATCTTTAAGCTCCCAAATAGCAATAATGAACACAAAATTGTGCACTTGTATAACAAGAAAAGAGCTGAAATTGAGTTATAACCTCATCTTAGGAGCAAATCTTGAGTCAATGTTCAAAAGTATGGGACTCATGAACTCAAGACACATCGAAGACTCTCTACATGATTCAATAGTACATTAGTAAGAGCTAAAGGATCAAGAATGTGGTGACTTCGGAAAATAGTTCACAGTACACCATGAAAATCATGCTACACAATGAAGATTACAAAGCCTAAATCAAAAGAGTCCAAAGTATTTCGAAATTCATTACATATCAATGATGAAATTTTGAAAACTTTGGATGGAATTATGTATACACTAACAAAATATCAACAACACCTTAAAAGGCGCTGTGCGTGCCCTTCAGGGGCATCGCATTTGCACCCTTCACGGGCACTCCATGCGTGCCCCTGAGGGCGCCGCAGATGTCCCGAAGACATGGGTGTTTTGTGCATTGCGTGTGTTTTGCTCATGATTTGTTGAGGGTGGAGAGATTTTGAGGAACAATTATGTTCCCTCAATCAATAAAACAAGAGAAGTTCTCCAGAGTTAAAAAAGGGGAGAAGGTAGAGAAATCTCTCTCTCTCTCTCAATAGAGAAAGAAGGAGAAATCCACAAGGAGGACTCCTCTCTCTGAACAAAAGAAAAGAAAAAAAAGAGCAGAGTTGGAGACGGATAGAAATAGAAAGAGTCCAGTCTTCAAGCATTGTTCTTCTTCCGAAGAGCTTGACACAAAGAAAGAGTTTCTTACGCTCGAATCATCAACAGAGTACTACAACAATGCTCCATCGCTGTCTTAGAATCCACAAATTTAAATGAAAATTGAGCAACTCTCTTCTCTATTCTTGTAACTCGAATTTAAAGGTGGTAATTTTCTTTTATTTGCTATAATTTCAATCAAAATTGCAATGGAAAGAATTTCTCAAATTTCAGGCATACAAAAATTAGATCTCATGATCTTCCTACAACTTAAAATAATACTTTTAAATCATAAATCAAACAAAGTTTTAAACTTGATATTTTTGACTAACTTCCCCCAATTAAATCTATATGAATTTTGAGTTTATCTAAGTATAAAATATGAATAACAAAAGTAAATATTCAAAATTTAAGTATGCATCGTGCCTAAAAACTCTTACTGTATATCAAAAACTAAGCAACGAATATATCATCAAACAATAAAATATCAAAAACTCAAAATCATATTTAAAACCTAACAAGATAATGGGGAATCAAAAATATCAATTTTACATAAATCAATTAAGCATAATAAGCAAATAAATAGCATACCAGCAAATTATCTTGGGTTTGTATCTCATCTGATCCAATACAAGAATTTAACCACTCATACTCATCATAACCATGAATAAAGAAAAAAAATCTTTAAATAATCTCTAGATGTGAACACTTATACTTTTCGAGGCAAAAATGCCAAATTACTTAGTTTATGTTTATAATAAAATTTTATAAGTATCGTTCGTGAATATGCACACTTATCGAGGCATACGAACCCAAATACTTAACACTTACTTTCTCTTATTATTGCTATATATATATATATATATATATATATATATATATATATATATATATATATATATAGTATATGCTTTCTTTTTAAACTTTCTCTTTGTTATTAACTTTTCATGACTCATTGTGTATGTGGTTAGTATGCATACTTGACTCAAATATTAAGTATGCATTCATCTTATTGTTAGATTTAAATTCACAATCAAGATTATATAAAAACTATTATCATTTAAGCATCAATATTAAGATGTCAGTTTTATAAATATACCATGTAGAATACTTATAATCTTACTTTTTACTTCAAAGAAATGAAAAAAAATTGATAACTTTTTAATTTTTAATGTGTTTTATAAGTTATCTTTAAGTTAGTCAATTAGTTGTTACATATATGATATTGTGAAGTAAAATATATCTATCCATCCCCTTAGTTAAATTATGTAGTGTCCTCACTGTATTATGAATATGACTATCCAAACAATACACTAAGAAATAATGTAAGAGGTTAAAGTTAGAAAACATCTGGCATAGGTGGTTCTCAAAAATCCACTCCCTCAAATAATCGATATCAATAACGCTGTTGATGATTGCCTTTTTGTCACTTGTATTTTTGACACCGATGGAACCCTTTGGTCTCCGAGCTCGTCCCTTAATCTTCATTGGGAGAAATGGTAGCATCCTCACCAGCCATTTATTTGTATACTTTGGTAAGAAGCCAATATTGACATTGTTGATGACCTCGGTTCAGGTTTGCTGACTCTCGATGACATGCAACTTTTCATTAAATATGTTAGTCATCCTTATTATCGACTCATTCAAAGTTTGGAGTGTAATCTCTGCCGGTTGGACTGCCTCAGCTGTTGTACCTCCTTATTCTTTTGGTTGCTCTCTGTGTCCAATGACTGTGAACTAAATCATACACTCTCAAGTGCAAGAGATCGACAAGTAGTAAAGGGATAGTAACCAAAGGTCTTTTTCTCGAAGATCATTTTGATTATTGTGTTGACACTAACAGGAATAAATTATGGAACTAAAGTAAATAAAAATTGGATTTTTATTAACTAAAACTAAAAAGGATTTAAATTTACTTAAATAAAATTATAGGTCAGATGGATTTAACTTTCCCGTAAAATAATTTACTGGATATGTTTTATACTTTTATATCTCAGTTGCATAGATCCTATGATCTTCTTACAATCGAAAATATATAATTGAAGTATAAAATCTAACAAAGCTGCAAACTTTATTCTTTGAACAACCTCCCAAGTTAATCCTATATGAATTTTTAGTTTTTCTAAGTATGCAATATGAATGATAAATGTAAACGTTCAAAATCTAAACATATACCATGTCTAAAAAGTCCATGGTATATAAAAAAGTAAGTAACAAATATATTATCAAATAATAAAACATCAAAAACTCAAAATCATATCTTAATCCTTTTAAAAATAATAGGGAATCAAATATATTAACTTTACATAAACAATTAAAAAAATAAGCTTAAAGATCACCTTTCTACTAAATTGCCTAGCGTTTGTTAATCCATCTGAACCAACACAAGGATTTAGCCACTCATACTCATCATCGCCATGAATAAAAAAAAAAGAATTTTTTTTATTGATTTCTATGAAAAATACAAAAACTAAAATCTTGAATATCTAAACTACTGTCTATCCCAATAATATATTTTCTATATCATGATCTCTCAATTACATTGGGTATTTATACCCTTTTACAAAATCTTAACAAGAATTACATTTATAAGAAAACTCTATTTTTCTTTCAAAAATCTTAAAAACTCAATTTGTAGACGTGGCCTTCGACAACACCGTAGGTAGCTACTCTCGGGTTTCCATTATATTCGATGGATGTTGACAACCAATAGATAGCCATCGACAGCTAGCCCTATAAAATCATGGTTCCGAGCTAATACATGAGATACGCTTCGACTCTTCGACAACGTTACATATGAAGCCTTGCAAAAACACTAGAAAATACTAGAAAAATATTATAGTGGAGAATTTGATTAGTAAAAATAATTTTTCATTAATTTCTTGTATTATTCAACAAAATTGGATTATGCTTGCAAAAAATAAACTAATAACTATATTTTTCAATGGTAATCACACCCCCAATTTGAGTTTTGTTAGTTCCTAGCAAAATTATTAAGTTAAGAAAAAAAATCTAAATACTAAATAAAAAAAAATAAATTCTAACTCACTTTTGTATGAATCATCATTGCACTTAGTAGGTGCAACAAGCTGTTAAACCCCTAGATTATCCTAGTGAATGAGTATTGTCTCGTAAGGGTTTCCGGTGATGTTACCCACAAACATTAATAAATGTTTGAGCTCAAGAAATAAATAAAAGGAAAAATAAGGATAAGTGTAAAATAAAGAAAAAGAAAATGTTAGCATCCTAATATTTACTACTTATTTTTGCTTTTCATTTCTTCTTCATATTAAACTCAAATAGAGATGCATATACAGATATTTATAAAGATGTCAACCTTAAAAACTCACTTATAATCTAATATCATTATGTATCTATCATAATCATTTAAATCGTATCATAGATATACTTTTACTTTCAATTATCCTCTCCAAAGCACTCTTATGATAGTGTATATAAGGCTTGTCAAGTTTGAAACTCCAATCAAACTTGTGGGAACCCTGTTCATATACTACAACAACAACAAGAACAACTAAGCCTTTTATCCCAAATATTTGGGGTAGACTACATGAACCAAAAAGAGAATCATGCTGGATCGATCACTTTGATAGTCCTTCTTCATTCATTTCTATCAAGTAATATCTTCTCATTTAAACCTCTAGAATCCATATTTTTTTGTATCACCTCTATTCATATTTTTTTGATCTTCCTTTCGTTCTTTTAACTTGTCCTACATTGATAAACTCCCCTCGTCGAACTCGTGCATTTGCAGGCCAACGTTGCACATGACCAAACCATCGTAAGTGATTTTCTCGCATTTTCTTATTGATGGGAGATACACTTGTCGGCGAAAAATTCTGGAAAACAAAGCAGATTCGCGAATTTAGGGTTGGAAATCCGCAACTCGGCAGATCCGCGAACCTAAAAATCAAGGTTCGTGACCCAGTGACGACGGAACAGGTTCGCGACTCTAAAACTGAGATTCGCGATACTACCCATAGCTTCCGGGAAGGGGTTTAATACAAAGTCACCCGAATAAGAGAATTGCCACCTCAGATCGTGGAGGTAACTGCCAAATGAATGCAGCAACATTACTTCGATCGTGGGAGCAACCACCTAACGAATATGATGGCACTTCTCGAGTAGTGAGGGCTAACGGTCGAGCAAATGAGGCGGGGCGTTACCCTAGAACCCCTATAAAGAGAAAGCATAGATCATCTTCTTCTAAAAATTACCCTTTGTGATCAAGAGTCCAGAGCCTTTCTTTTTCAGCCAACTGAGAGAGATTGTTTGGAGTGTCAACGGAGAGCAGGATCGTCCTCCACAGCTACATCAGAACCCAGCTTTAAACAAAGAGGAAATCTATTTTCCTCATCTTCTGTAAATAGAAAACCGTTGGATTGTAATCCTTTATTGAAAAAACTTCAATAGAGCGTCATTTGCAATTTTTATGGCCAACAGAAGATTGGCAACTCCGCTGGAGACTGCCATCACCTCCGGTGATCTGGTGGTAGCTCAATCCAATAACATTCCAGTTGGCAGTCTGGTCAACTCGCTCACCATTCAGGTTGACCAGGAAAGGTACGAAGAATTCCTTTCTTTAGGCTCCAAGAGCCCAACTTCCCTACGGGGATGCCGTAAAGTCTCCAAGGGGTCAATCTCCAAGGAGGTTTTAATGGCAATAACTCAACCGAGGGAATCGACGGACCAAATTGGTCCAAAATCCTCTTCTTCAATTTTGGGCTCTAACCCAGTTTCGGCTAAGACTCCTAATCTCTCAAGCAAGGTGGACCAAGGTCTCCACTTCAATAAGGGGAAACATCACTACCTACTCCGCAAGTCTATGACATGGAGAAGGAGATTCCTCTCACTCATACAACGAGAAGGAACCTAAGAAGAAGCAAAGCTCGTGCCCTTCGCAGGACCACGCAACCAAAGGAAGCCGCCAACTCATCATCGCAAAGGTCTACTGTACAAGTATGGAGGCCAAAATGCAAGGTTGCAGAAGATCAAGACGCGGAAGGATTTACTCGTGTTTCTTACAGGAAACGGAGTAACTCAACCAAAGCCATCTGTGGAGCGTACATCTGCATCCCTCATGTTCCAGGGAAGCCCACGAACCTCAAGTTCACGGAAGACGTGCGTCTATCTTTAAGGCTAAGCCTATCTCACTCACTGTTCCAGCAAGAGTGAGACCTACTCAAAGAATCTTCAACGAAAGAGGGATGCCGGTCCCAGGGCTATCTTTCACAAGTGACACTGTCACAAAGGCTTCCAATGCAATAGAACTTAGGGAACTTCTAAACAGAAAAAATGAAGAATCCCACGCATCTCATTGCCATTGCGAATGACTGATCAATGCAGTATTATCTCACTATTATTGTTCAGCCCATACTAAACTGTCGGTGTCCCATCGACTATCGGCTTCATCATCCCAACCGGCGAAGAGGATGCGACGAAATAGGCTTGAGTTTTCTGAGCCCGAATACCCCAAAGTATCATCTAATATGATAAGTATCGGGGAAAAGAAGAAGAAAAAGAAGGTGAAGAAAGTCTTCGAAGGAGATGTTTCCGACTCGGAGCTCTCTTCGGGTCCGAAGGATGTACTCAATGAAGAGCAAGGAGTTTTTCAAAACACTCGACTCAAATGTGGGATGGCTGTCCTCGTGAACTATAGACAAATGGTGGGAATCTCTTCCGATGAAGAAGACATGTTCAAGTCTGTTATGGCTGAGTCATAAAAGTTCGATTCGCTCCTAGAAGACTCCACCTCTGCATATATGACTCAAAAAACATCCCAGAAGAGTTCAGGCGGAGAATGGATGAACAAGACAAGCATATCCAGCAACAGCAGAACGCTATCAATGAACTTAAGGACATGCTACATATTCTGATGGAACTGGCGAAGACTAGGTTGAAGGATACATCTTCGCACCCAAAAAGTGACAAGGGAAAGAAGGCGGAAGAAGAAGATCATATTCTTCACAATAATGAAAAAGAATAAGAACATCATGAGGATGATGGTGACCGCTCTGTGCATCAGGAAGGGAACGCGAACACTGTCTGGGAAGAAAGTTTTCAAAATCAATTGAATGCCCTCATGCATAAAAATGATTTGCAGGAGTTTGGCGTTATAAGGCCATATCCAGTGGAATGGGAAATCATGCCATTCCTGGAAAGCTACAAGCCATTGAAGCTCAAATCTTTTGATGGTAAAGGATCGCCGAACCAACACCTTTACTATTTTAAGTCGCAAATCGGGCATTTAGCTGGGAGCGACCCCATCATTACGCGAGTATTTGTTAGTACCTTGACAGGACTAGCATTTGAATGGCTCTGAAGGTTAGAACCGGGAACCATAAATTCATGGAACGACAAAGAAAAAGCCTTTCTGATTAGATTCTGTGAAGACGATATGGAAGTGTCAATGCCAACGCTTTTAGCTACCAAGCAGAAGAAAGGGGAGTCGGCCCGAGACTTCATTAAAAGATTCTGAAACGATTCTCTCAGATGCCCGCATGGGATGCCGAAACAGACATTGGTAGAAACTTGTGGACATAATTTGTCAACTAAGGTTCTGACCGGGATGGGAGCAGTAAAGTCCTCGACTTGGAAGGACCTTGCCTTACAAGCTGTGGAGGCTGACGAGATTGCACAAAGGCTCGAAGAAGACGGAGGCGAGGAGAAACAGAAGCGAAATAACGATAACAACCATAAATTCCGATCCCGGGGATATAAGGGTAAAGAGACAATGGTGACGGATACCCCACAACCTGTAAAATCTTCTCCGAGGCTCCCTTCTCAAACACGTATGCCTCAAAAATAATATTCCTTCTAGGATGAGCATACAAAAACCATCTTCAACCTCCTTATGAGTAAGAAGATGCTGAAGCAGCCAGAATCTAAACGTTCGGAAGAAGCAGGGAGAGTTAATGATCCTAATTACTATGTCTATCCTAGGATTATTAACCACCCTACCCAAAATTGTTACATCCTTAAAGATAAGATTCAAGCCTTAGTTGACGCCAATGTCATCAAGCTCCAAGAACACCAGAAAAAGGTGACCGCGAACATGGTGACTGTTAAGTTCAGTAAAGCGTCTGACTAGATAGAGTCAACAGTTCAAGAAGGAGTAGAACCCATTCCTAGCGGCATGATGCAGATTGTGAATTTTGATCCGCATCAACAACAGGAGAAATGATTGACCCCCTTCGAAACTGATAGAGGGGAAATATTGTGGGTGCATCCAGATTTCCTTAATGATGAGCAATGGACTTCTAATTCATCTGGAAGAAGGCGAAAAGGGAAGATCTTTACTTTCAATGTCATCTCCATAATTTCTGAAGTTGACGGAGGCATTCCTACTCTAACAGATTCGGAAGAAAAAGTAGAAGACTCTCTGGTGGTTAACGCGGATCCCCTCCCACAGGGACCCGTTCGGAAAAAAATTATTTGAAGAACAATAGCCAGGTCGTAGAATCTCGACCATATCCAGAGAAGACCAAGCAAAAAGAGCTTAAGTTTGATAAAGTTATGAAGAAAAAGGTAAAAGAGCCTGCGGAGGATTTGTGGAAGTCATTCCAGTTTGACATTCTAACACAGTTAGCCAATATTCTTGCGAGGATAACCTTGTACGAACTCCTGAAGCTTTCCAAATCTATTAGAGAAGTTTTAAGAGAAGCTCTGCAAGATTCGGAGGTATTCTTAGCACAGATACTAGAGATGATTGAGGAAGAAGAATCTCTTTGCGCGACGTGTCACCAGGTCTCTGGTAAGAACGTTCTGAAGAAAAAGGGAAAAGAGCCTGCGGAGGATTTGCAGAAGTCATTCCAGTTCGACATTCTAACAAAGTTAGCCAATATTCCTGCAAGGATAACCTTGTACGAATTCCCGAAGCTTTCCAAATCTACTAGAGAAGTTTTAAGAGAAACTCTGCAAGATTCGGAGGTATTCTTGGTACAGATACCAGAGATGATTGAGGAAGAAGAATCTCTTTGCGCGACGTGTCACCAGGTCTCTAGTAAGAACGTCCCCTACATCGCTTTCTCTCCGGAAGATATGCAAGTCAGGAGCAATAAGCATCACCGCCCTTTGTATTACAAGGGATACATAAGGTCTACAGAGATTGATTGCATTCAAGTTGATCCAGACTCGGCCTTGAGTATCATGCCACGGAGGATGCTACGATACCTTGGAGTTCCGATGAATAGATGAGTAGCGACTAATATTATCATCTTCGGATTCAATGCTAACACTAGTAGACCGTTGGGTAAGATATAGTTTAAGTGCCAAATCGGCGACTTGAAGACAGAAGTCACGTGCTATGTGATAAACGCGGACATATCGTACAATCTGCTATTAGGAAGACCTTGGATCCATAGCAATCTCAATGTGCCCTCTACGTTACATCAATGCATGAAGTATGTGATAAAGACGGGAACATAAGGTCGCAGAAAAGTAACCCTTTAAAGGAGTTGAAAACTACTTTACTAATGCGTTGCTGTATCAAGATGCGTTCGATATTTCAGATCAGCCTGTTCCAGATGACTCTAATAGCGGCGAGGAAGCTGATACAGAATTAGGATCCGAAGATTCAGAATTCGAGGATGTAATTTGGGATGGTGAGCTCATTGTGATAAGCCTCGAAGGCCCTGATGTAAATAACACCGTTCACTCTGTGGTGAATGGGTGATAAATGAAAATTTAGAGTTTGCTTATTCTTCTGGTGTTGATTCTGAGCCCTCAAGCACTAGCACAGATTCATTTAGCGATTGTGTGAATGAGATATGTTCTCTAACTTCCTTCCAAGCACATATCCGATCATCCTTACATGAATTAAATAATGACGTTGAAAGTGCTAACAGGGTCATTTTTGAGGTTCCTCCCAAGGACGGAACCCAGAAAGCCATAGTATTTGGAAGGGCAAGTCGCAAGAACAAAAAGAAATGCTTAGACTCTCAGGAAGAACAGGGAAATCCCTAGTTCTTTCATTACGGTGAAAACTCTCATAGATTAGTAAAGAAAATGGGATATAATCTTGCCGAAGGTAGGGGGTTGAACTTCGAAAAGGAAGAAGGATAATCCTTCAACCGTTTACCCCATAAGGAAAAATACTAGATTATTACCAGAAAATCGGCAGGGGGTTAGGATACGTCACCACTCCCGAGGGTTCCTCAAATGAGAGAACCGAAGAAAGACAATGCGATCATTCGTCAGAATCGTCCTGCTGGGACTCAGATGTCAGTATTGGCATGATTTTCCGCAAAGTGTCCGCGAATATGGCTTCCGCGATCCAAGAAGACGAAGACTTAGAGGAAGGCTCGCCGATAAAAGACGACCCCTGGGCCAAGCATCTTAACGTGAAGTGGGAGATCCAGTTTGAACAACGCGAGTCTCCAACCGAAGATAAAGCGATCCAAATAAATATGGGGGATGAAAAGAATCCTAAACCCATATTTATAAGTGAGAACCTATTCTTGGAAGAAAGAGAGGATTTGATGTCCCTCATTCGCGAATACATTGATATTTCGGCTTGGAGTTATGAGGAGATGCCAGGATTAAACCCAAGTGTATCGGTTCATAAATTGAACATCCGGCCAGATGCTAAGCCGGTAAAACTACAGCAACGAAGATTCCTCCCAGAGATCATGGAAGCTATTGAAGTTGAAATCAAGAAGTTGATTGGGTCAGGCTTTATTCGCTAGGAACAACACTCTGATTGGGTTGCAAATATAGTTCCCGTAACCAAGAAGAGCGGAAAGATCCGAATTTACAGACTTTAGGGATTTGAATGAGGTCTGCCCTAAAGAAGAATTCCCATTACCCATCACAGATGTTATGATAGATAATACTTGTGGGTATGAGCATATGACGTTCATGGATGGGTTCTCAGGGTATAATCAAATAAAGATGTACCTTGATGATGAGAAGCAAACGTCCTTCAGAACACCACTCGGGGTATACTGCTATACAATTATGCCCTTTGGCATGAAGAATGCGGGTGCCACGTATCAATGCGCTATGAACGTAATATTTCAAGAGCATCTCCGGAAGACAGTGGAATGTTACGTAGATGACCTAGCAATTAAAAGAAGAAACAAAGGTGATCACTTGAAGGATTTGAAGACGGTGTTCCATCTCATGAGGAAACACCAGCTCAAGATGAATCCAACTAAGTCTTTCCTGGGGGTTTCCAGTGGAAAATTCCTCGGCTTTGTTGTAACGTCGAAAGAAATTTATCTCGATCCAGATAAGATTAAGGCTATCCAAGATATGCCACCTCCCCATAACCTCAAAGAGTTAAGGGGACTGCAAGGTAGGCTGGTGTACATCCGCAGGTTTATATCAAATTTGTCTGGTAAATGTCAGCCCTTCACCAGATTATTGAGGAAAGGAGTGTTATTTGTTTGGGATGACGCATGCCAAAAGGCTTTTGAAGAAGTCAAACAATATCTCATGAAACCACTAGTGTTCGTAGCCCCAGTCTCGGGAGTACCTTTCCTGCTATACGTAAGGGCTATAGACCATTCCTTGGGAGCCTTGTTAGCACAGAAGAATGAGTCAGGTCACGAACAAGCTATTTATTACCTCAGTAGAATGATGATAGGGGTGGAACACCGGTATAATCCATTGAAAATGGAATGTTTAGCTTCAGTGTTCGTAGTGTAGAAAATGCGACACTATTTAGTTGGACAAATCATCCACGTTGTATCGAGAGTTAACCCCCTGAGAATACTGATGTGTTATATTTACTGCAAGCGCACAGTATCGTTGTAGCGCTGTACAGGTCGTCTCACAAGGATTTAGGGTGTTTCTGCGTTCTTACTTTCTCTATAGTTCAACGGACTAACCAAAGGTTCTAGATTGAGGTCGAATTAATTTAAGTAGCCTAGGATATAGAATCCACTAATTTCCAACCATGTTCTTACTTCTACTATTTTCTTCTATCATAAAAATTCAATTTTTTTAGTTTAATTTTTACTTAAAGTGCCCTAAGCATGAGCTATCAAGTGTTGTGCAAGTATAGCTCATCAAAAGATGCTACTTCATATAAAAATAAACTAATTAATTTAGATAATTCAAATAAAAAGACAAAACCAGCAACCCCAATCCTTAACTAAGCATAGATTATCAAGAATTCTAATTCAAGTATAACCTATCAAAGTTCTAAACTTCGGGTCCTTATATTTTAATCTTTCATTTGAAAAATTATGGCTTTATTAATTTGATTTAAGAAGAAAAATATTAGAAAATAATTGCATGGTGGATCTTAGCTTCATCTACATCCTAGAGCTGATCTAATTAGCTACTCATGATTTTTGCTAAGGAAGATCAAATTTTAATTCATACAATGATAAACCCTAATCTAGAAAGCGATAAACCCTAATCTAGAAAGCAATAAACCCTAAATAGAATGCAATCAAATCTATGCAGAAAGAAAATAAGAATCTCAAAACAATGGGTTACCTCTGGACACGGTGTTGTGGCCGTCGACCTTCAGTAAAAATCCCAACTTTATTGAACAGCAAAATCGCAATACAAAAATAATTCGAGCGTCCAGAATGCCGTCAAAATACAAGGGTTAGCCCATAAATAGGCATCGGAAACCAAACCCTATTTCTAGAAAAACCACAAGACCTATCAATTTACAATTAAGCCCACAACAAAAACTACTCTGATTCGGCCACTTATGAGCCGCTATTTAGCGGCTAAAACCGCTATTTAGCGGCTAAAGTTTGAGCAATTGCATTAAACTTTCTTCTGCAGAAGTAGCTTCTCTTGTAATATTCACTTTCTTAACTGTATTTAACTTCTACTTCCTGCAGTACTTTGATGTTGTAGTCTCGCCCGCTTTAGAAACTTTTCGGCGTTTTATTTCCTAGTCCAACTCTGGTTTCATGCCTTTTCCTTGTATAATTTGGATTACCTGCAAAAGACACTAAAAATACCCAAGTAGTATTTATTTATATGCAAAAACAGATAAAGTATGAGAGGAAAAATACAATATATGATATTCATCACACCCCACACCTATCTTTTGCTAGTCCTCGAGCAAAATCTAAAACTAAAAAGAAAAACAAAAATCCTAACTCACTTTCGCAGGAATCGCGATTACACTTAGCACGTGCAACAAATCTTTAAACCCCTAGGTTACCCTAGTGGACGAGTGTTGTCTCGTGAGGGTTTGCAGTGAATATACCCACAAAATTCAAGAAGAAAATAGATTAAGGAGTAAAGAAAAGAAAAATAAGGATAACCGAAAATTAAGAAAAATAAAAATTTTATACAAAAGAAAAAAAAATCTTTTTTTTATATTTTCGTCAATTGGTCTCACTAATATACAAACTTAAGAATGCATTTAGATTATCAATTTTTAAATCGAGCATCATATCAGATACACTTATCATTTTAATCAAAAATTTAAATCTTATCTTTCAATACCTACTAACAGATAATTTATTGGCTCCTATACATCTACGTGCATGTGTGATAGTCTACTTTGGTTTTTGGACTCCAACTCTAACTTATGATTCATCTCCTCTCTCATAATTTTTTTTTTACTTTAAGAATATTTCACCTTTCATGCGAGTATTCACGCTTGCTTAGGCGCAAAATACCCGATTACTTAGTTCATACTCTTTTTTTTTTCTTTTTTTTTATTTTTTTAAGAATATTTCGCCTTTCATGCGAATATTCACGCTTGCTTAGGCGCAAAATACCTGATTACTTGGATCATACTCTTTTTTTTTTTTTTTACTCTTGAGGCTATTGCCTTAATACCAGGCGCACCCCATTATTTTATTCTCACTTTTTATTTAGAGAGAGAAGACTTACTCATTCGTTATTATCTTTATCCTTAACCTAATAAACTATTGTGAGGTGAAAAATAGATGTATAATTGCCTCAAAACTACTGTTAGCGATATTTATTTTTCGAATTTTAATCTTTTTCATAAAATTCAAAGTGTATCGTCCAATCTACTCTCATATCCAATTTTAAATCTAAATTTTGTTCCTTTATCTGTAATTAGTTTGATCTATTGACGAAATTTTTTTTTTCTTTTTAATCTTTTTGTTGGTCACCCTAAAAACTATCCAAAGTGTAAAATAAAGAAACCCAAAAACCTAAAAAAAAAAAAATGAAATAAAAATAAAATCCTAAAAATCCTAAAAAAAGAAAAAATAAAATAAAATAAAATAAACATCTCCTAATACACTCCCCCACACCTAAACTTGTGTATGCCCTCATACACAAATCATTGGTTTCGTCCTCTTTGCCTTCTACTAGATTCACCATGTGCAGGACGTGTTTGTGCTGTAGAAGACTCACCCCTATCAATCTGTTTCAACCGGTGCCAAATTTTTCCAAGACCTTGCCAGACGACGTTGATTTGCTCAGTGGGATCAGCTGGCAAGTCTTGGTCAAAGAAGGCATCATCCTCCTCCTCTTGTGTCAAGTCAGTGGCATATATATCCTCGTTATCAGCATGTCTGTTCCAATCTTCTGGAACAGCAGCATGATATGTCACTGAAATATGTTCGGTAGTGATCAACACGCGTGAGGGTGTGTATGCGTCAAATTCGGCACTAGATATAAATTTGCGACACAACTGTGTAATTAAACACGGCAGAGGCAAACTAGTCCTCGACCGCATCTTAGCATCAATAATAGTGTCGAGCAGTTGTGTGCACATACAGAAGTGAGTATCTTGACGCATAATACAATCAACAACATAAAGTGTGGGCGTATAAAAAGATGACATATGTGTAATGCCCATAACATTAGTGTTGACCCAGCGGCAAGTTGCGTGAATATTTCGGTAGAGTGTCTTGCTGCTGATCCCTTTATCACGTGTTATTTTGCAGTTTGGGCCCATCTGTGTAAGATAGTCCTCAATCCTACCAGGAGTGTGATTCCCGGTATGAAGGAGGATACCCGTAGAAGTTGAGATGGCCTCTGCGTGCATTTCATATAATTGGCCGCGCCAATGGAGGTTTATGGTTTTGCGATCGTCCGAAATGTCGAATTTCGCAAAACTCGCATAAAATTCCTCCACCAACTCTGGGATGTAGAATGCATTAGATGAATAAATGAGGTAATTCCAACCCAGAGTTTCGATTACAGTGGCAAAATAAACACTAAATGCCGCAAAAATTTCTCCAAAAAACTTCTCACAAACAAATCTACCCATGATATCGTACTGTAATTATCAATATGCAATCTAATCAACACAGTAAATGTAAAAGAGAGAACTTGTACCTTCCCTGAAGTTTCAGGGAAAATCCACAGTTTAGCCGCTGAATAGCGGTATATACCGCAGTTTGGCGGCTTGGAATTCACGGATGGCCGAGAGCTTCGGGGTGATTGTCTACGCCGGTGATATGGACCTTTGAAGCATCTCTGGTCGAAGAAAAGTTGAAGATCCTACACTATCCTGCAAAGAGAGAAACAAAAACCAAAAGGAGGAAGTGGGAAAGGAAGGGGGGCAGCTAGGGTTTTGGATGAAATGATTTGGGGGAAGATGAGGGCTGCTTGGGTGTATATAGGAATGGAAAATTACCGTTAGCTCCCTATCTTTCCCTAATTTTGCTTTAAAACCCTGCATCACGTTAGTAACATAATATACATGCTATTATACACATGACTACATGCCTTTATGCATAGATTGGATCGTGAAGTGTCACGACCTCTACGTTATCGCTCACTCGAGGTTCTAAAAATGGTTTTAGTCTGTGACCGTTTACTTTGAATAAATTACCATTTTTAGGATCCTCGAGATCAACTGCACCGTGATGGTGCACTGTCCGTACTATGTACGGTCCACTCCATCTTGACCTCAATTTTCCTGGGAATAAATGTAGCCTCGAATTATATAAGAGAACTTTTTGTCCGGGTGCAAATGACTTGCGAATGATTGCTTTGTCATGAAACACTTTTGTTTTCTCTTTATAAATCTTGGCACTCTCATATGCATCCTGCCTTATCTCATCAAGCTCATTAATTTGTAATCTCCGCTGCTCGCTAGCTTTTTCGAGCTCAAAATTTAGAAATTTAATTGCCCATAAATCTTTATGCTCAAGCTCCACCGGTAAATGACACGCTTTTCCAAATATCAAACGATATGGAGACATGCCTAGATTAGTCTTGTAAGCAGTACGGTAAGCCCATAATGCATCAGCTAGCTTACAAGACCAATCTTTTCTATTATGATTTACTGTTTTCTCCAAAATCAGTTTGATTTGGCGATTGGAAACTTCCACTTGCCCACTAGTTTGTGGATGATATGGTGTGGCTAACTTGTGGGTAATGGAATATTTCCGCATAAGCGCCTCAAATGACCGGTTGGTGAAATGGGTACCATTATCGCTAATAATAGCTCGAGAAAATATATTCTCTTTCAAAAACTTGACAACTACTTTGTTGTCATTCGATTTTGTGGCTATTGCCTCTACCCATTTAGAAACATAATCAATAGCAACTAATATGTATTGATTTCCAAATGAGTTGGGTAACGGTCCCATAAAATCTATACCCCATACATCAAAGATTTCGACCTCAAGGATGGGTTGCAGAGGCATCATATTGCGCCGTGAAATTTTGCCGACGAATTGGCATCGTGTGCATGCTTTGCAATATTCCACGGCATCTTTGAAAATAGTTGGCCAATAGAAACCACTCTGCAATACCTTTTCAGCCATTTTCCTGGGACCAAAGTGTCCTCCACAAGCTAGATCATGACAAAAAGAGAGGACACTTTGTATCTCATCATTAGGTATGCATTGACGTATGATCTGATCTGGACAATATTTGAACAGATATGGTTCATCCCAGTAAAAGAATTTTACTTGGGACACGAATCTATATCGATCTTGCTTGGACCAATGGGACAGAATCTCCTTAGTAACAAGATAGTTCACAATGTCAGCAAACCATGGTTCGTGCATCAATGCAAACAGTTGCTCGTCAGGAAATGATTCATTTATGGGGCACAAATTAGTTGGAGCATTGGGCAGACGAGACAAGTGATCAGCTACTGAATTATCCGCACCTTTCTTGTCTAATATTTCAAGATCAAACTCTTGTAGCAAGAGGATCCATCGAATAAGTCTTGCTTTTGCATCTTTCTTGGTTAACAAGTATTTCAAAGCAGCGTGATCGGTGTAAACTGTAATTCGTGATCCAATCAAGTAGGAACGAAACTTCTAAAGTGCAAAGACGACTGCCAGAAGCTCTTTCTCTGTAGTAGAGTAGTCCAACTGGGCATCATTAAGTGTCCTACTTGCATAGTAAATCACATGTGGCTGCTTATTAATACGTTGACCAAGGACGGCACCGATAGCGTAATCAGATGCATCACACATGAGCTCAAAGGGTAAGCTCCAGTCTGGCGCATGAATAATAGGAGTGGTGGTCAGTGCCTTCTTGAGCTGCTCAAATGCTCTTAGACAATCAGGTGTAAAATTGAATGGTATTTCCTTGGCTAGTAGATGTGTCAAAGGCCTAGCAATTGTGCTAAAGTCTTTGATAAATCTTCTATAAAAACCAGCATGACCAAGGAAAGATCGTATATCTTTCACTGATCGCGGAGGTGGCAGATTATTGATGAGGTCTACCTTAGCTTTGTCAACCTCGATACCATTCTTCGAGATGACATGCCCTAGCACTATGCCATTTTTGACCATAAAATGGCATTTTTCCCAATTGAGTGTCAAATGCTTCTCATTACAGCGTGTGAGAACAAACTCTAGATGATGCAGACACTCTTGGAATGAATATCCGAAGATAGAAAAATCATCTATGAAAATTTCAAGAAATCGTTCAACCATATCAGAGAAAATACTTACCATGCATCTTTGGAACGTGGCAGGTGCGTTGCATAACCCAAAAGGCATGCGTCTATATGCAAAGGTGCCGAATGGACATGTGAACGTGGTCTTTTCTTGATCCTCCGGAGCGATGGGAATTTGGTTGTAGCTAGAGTATCCATCTAGAAAACAATAGAACTCATGTCCAGCCAACCGTTCCAACATCTGATCAATGAATGGTAAGGGGAAGTGGTCCTTCCTAGTTGCAGCATTAAGCTTCCTATAATCAATGCAGACTCGCCATCCTGTCTGCAAACGCGTCGGGATAAGTTCATTTGCATCATTCTTAACTACAGTGATTCCGGATTTCTTAGGTACTACTTGAACTGGGCTTACCCATGCGCTATCAGAGATAGGATAGATAATCCCATTGTCAAGACACTTAAGAATATCCTTCCTCACAGCTTCTTTCATTATCGGATTCAACCTACGCTGAGGATCTCTTGTAGGTCGTGCATTGTCTAGCAAATGAATTCTATGCTGCACTATAGAAGGACTTATCCCCTTGATATCAGCCATACTCCAGCCTATGGCTTCCCTATGTGCTTTCAACACTGATATGAGTTTTTCCTCCTGAGCGTAAGTCAATTCTGCAGAGATAATGACTGGTAGTGTGTCGTGTTCACCCAAAAAAGCGTACTTGAGATGACTCGGAAGGGTCTTCATCTCAAGCTCAGGTGGACACTCAATAGATGGTCGTAACTGAACTTGTGGTTCAGTCATCAATGGCTCAGGTGGAAGTTTCCATTGAGTGGAAGACACATAATTAGATGATTCATCGAGCGTCTCCAAGAATACACTCTCATCAACTAAACCATTAGCTCGTCAAAGAATTTCTCCTCTTGGTGTTCACTGGACAATCCTTGGATCATATTCACTTCTAGGGGCTCGTTATGTGGATCACTTGGTTGGCGCCCTAGATTGAATATATTCAAGTCAAGTGTCATATTTCCAAAGGAAAGTCTCATCGATCCACTCCGGCAATTAATAACAGCATTAGAAGTGGCCAAGAATGGACGTCCCAAAATAACTGGGATACAATGGTGTGGATTCACCACAGGTTGAGTCTCGAGGACTATGAAATCAACTGGGAAGATAAACTCCCCAATCTTAATCAAAACATCCTCAATCTCTCCCATAGGTGTCTTCACAGATCTGTCAGCTAACTGCAAAGTAATCCTTGTAGGTCTCAACTCTCTCAGTCCTAACCGCTGGTACACCGAATAAGGAAGCAAGTTGACACTTGCTCCTAGATCTAGTAGAGTCCTTTCAATCACTGTAGTCCCTATAGTGCAGGAGACAGTAGGACTTCTAGGGTCTTTATACTTTACAGGTGCTGACTGAGAGATGATGCTAGATACGTTAGCAGCTAGGAAGACTTTCTTTGGAACATTGGTTGTTCTCTTCTTTGTGCATAAATCCTTTAAGAATTTTGCATAAGCAGGTACTTGTTGGATTGCATCAAGAAGAGGAACATTGACCTTAACTTGCTTGAATAACTCAAGCATGTGCTCCACCTGAGGAGAATTTTTCTTCAAACGATTTGGATAGGGAGCCTTTGGCTTATAAGTATGGTCAATTGGAGGATCAGAATTAGAAAGATCAGATTCTTCTGTCGTGCTAGTGGGTAGATCGTGGGATGATGATGATGAATCATGAGGTGGGGATGGAATCGTGGTATCAGGGAGTGTAGCTTGCCGTACAATAGGAGTGGAATCAGGTGGCATGGCTACGTGATTGTCAACCAGTTTGCCAGATCGAAGTGTGTGAATGGCATTAATTTGGTTGACATGCGACTGATTCAAATTTGAGGAACTGGCATTAAGATTTGTTATGGGTTGACTTGGAAAAGTGCCTTGCCACGTTCACTCATTTGATTTGCTAGTTGTCCAACCTGCTGCTCTACACTCTTAATGGATTGAGAGTTTACGAGCAGGTGCTGATCTGTTCTTTGAATGAAATCAGTTGACACTTTCATAAAATTCTGCATGTATGTGTCAAGGTTGGACTGAGACTTGAGAAAAGTTTCAACATTCTTCTCAAGTGATTGAAGTCGCTTTTCTTGATCATTATTAGACCCCTGTTGTGGATATGAGTGATTTTGTGTAGGTGGTCTATTCTGGTTGTTCCCATGATTTGAAGTATTTGGGTGTTGATAAGCACCCATATTTGGTCTTGGGAACTGACCAGTAGCTGGAGGCTGCATGTTGGAGTTCGGGGGCTCCCTGATATTGCCCTTGACCCCATGAGAGATTTGGATGGCTCCTCCAGCCAGGATTGTATGTTGGAGCGTATGGATTATTGACGGGTCTTTGATACATAGCGTTAGCTTGCTCAAGTGTGGGACCCGTAGGATTTACTAACAATGGACACTCCTCCATAACGTGGTTGGGAATTCCGCAATTAAAGCATGTGGGACTTTGGAGTTGATTCACTTGACCCACTGGTGGAGACTGAGCACTAGGAGTCTCCAGTGCCTCAATTCTTCTCATAAGAGCTGTGATCTTTGCTTCAGCAGCTATAGAGCTGTCGACGCTATGGATCCCACACTTTTGAGCAGAAGTTGATATACTGGGCTTCTCAGTGGAACTCTCCCACTGCATAGTCTTCCATGATAAATCCTCAAGAAAGTCCCATGCTTCATCCTCGTTTTTCCTCATAAACTCCCCTTGACACATAGATTCTAGAAGAGTTTTGGATGTGTAATCAAGTCCTTCGTATATGATTTGACACAACCGCCACTTTCTATTGCATGGTGGGGCCATTGAGCTAATAAATCCTTAAATCGTTCTAAGTATTTCCAGAAGGGTTCTCCTGGCACTTGACGGAATTGATTGATTTGATTTCTGATTCGTGCCGTCCTGTGCGTAGGATAATACTTCTTGAGAAACACTGTAACGAATTCATTCCAAGTAGTGATTGAATCAGTAGGCATACTGTACAACCACTTCTTGGCATTATCCTTAAGTGCAAAAGGGATGAAGCGGAGCTTAATTGCGTCCTCCGATAAATTTTGCAGTTTAATCATTACGCACACTTCTTGAAATTCACTGATAAAGAGATATGCATCTTCTGAATCAGAGCAAGTGAATTTGGGAAGCATACTAATGTACTGCGGTTTTAATTCGTAGTGATTACCCGCTACGTGTGGAAGTTTGATGTATGATGGTAATGATGTACGCAACGGGTAACATCGATCCTGAAGGATCGGGATCGGCTGGTCCATCTTGTCTCCCATGAACAAATCTGATCTCACAAGTCGACCAAATTGATCACGGGTCCAATGTGGCATGAACCAGCGACCGTGAGTGTATGTGTGAACTTCCTAAACTAATGTAAGAAGTGGGGTGTGATGGAGAGATAAAACGGTGGAATGATATGAGCAAATAAAAATGTGGTTTCTACTGTTCCTAATTTTTTTATTTTTATTTTTTTTTAATTTTTATACACAACCAGGAAACAAAAATACAGCAACAGAGAAAATTGGGATTCAAAACGTACCTCCATGGCCGCCAAATGGCGGTTACACCCGCTAAATAGCGGCTAAAACAAAGAAGTGGATTCTGATATTTTTTTCACTTGGTTTAGATGCTCTTCCAATTCTTTCAATCTTTCTGTATCCGCACTTTCTATTTCCTGCACACTCACACACACTGTTAACCCGTAAAATGCTAGAAAAAGTAAGAAAAACACCGTTGATCCCCGGCAATGGCGCCAAAAACTTGATGTGTTATATTTACTGCAAGCGCACAGTATCGTTGTAGCGCTGTGCAGGTCGTCTCACAAGGATCTAGGGTATTTCTGCGTTCTTACTTTCTCTATAGTTCAACGGACTACCCAAAGGTTCTAGATTGAGGTCGGATTAATCTAAGTAGCTTAGGATATAGAATCCACTAATTTCCAACCATGTTCTTACTTCTACTATTTTCTTCTATCATAAAAATTCAATTTTTTTAGTTTAATTTTTACTTAAAGTGCCCTAAGCATGAGCTATCAAGTGTTGTGCAAGTATAGCTCATCAAAAGATGCTACTTCATATAAAAATAAACTAATTAATTTAGATAATTCAAATAAAAAGACAAAACCAGCAACCCCAATCCCTAACTAAGCATAGATTTTCAAGAATTCTAATTCAAGTATAACCTATCAAAGTTGTAAACTTCGGGTTCTTATATTTTAATCTTTCATTTGAAAAATCATGGTTTTATTAATTTTATTTAAGAAGAAAAATATTAGAAAATAATTGCATGGTGGATCTTAGCTTCATCTACATCGTAGAGCTGATCTAATTAGCTACTCATGATTTTTGCTAAGGAAGATCAAATTTTAATTCATACAATGATAAACCCTAATCTAGAAAGCGATAAACCCTAATCTAGAAAGCAATAAACCCTAAATAGAATGCAATCAAATCTATGCAGAAAGAAAATAAGAATCTCAAAACAATGGGTTACCTCTGGACACGGTGTTGTGGCCGTCGACCTTCAGTAAAAATCCCAACTTTATTGAACAGCAAAATCGCAATACAAAAATAATTCCAGCGTCCAGAATGCCGTCAAAATACAAGGGTTAGCCCATAAATAGGCATCGGAAACTAAACCCTATTTATAGAAGAACCAAAAGACCTATCAATTTACAATTAAGCCCACAACAAAAACTACTCTGATTCGACCACTTATGAGCCGCTATGTAGCGGCTAATACCGCTATTTAGCGGCTCAATTTTGAGCATTTGCATTAAACTTTCTTCTGCAGAAGTATCTTCTCTTGTACTCTTCACTTTCTTAACTGTATTTAACTTATACTTCCTGAAGTACTTTGATGTTGTAGTCTCGCCCGCTTTAGAAACTTTTCGGCGTTTTATTTCCTAGTCCAACTCTGGTTTCATGCCTTTTCCTTGTATAATTTGGATTACCTGCAAAAGACACTAAAAATACCCAAGTAGTATTTATTTATATACAAAAACAGATAAAGTATGAGAGGAAAAATACAATATATGATATTCATCAAATACTAATGACTAAACCCAGATCGTTAAATTCAAGACTATCCAATTAGGCTATTTTGCTATCACAATATGATATGCATTTTGTCCTGCAAAAGTTTGTTAAAGGACAGGCCGTGGTCGACTTCCTAGCTGAACATCCAATCCCGACATTCTTGAAGTTATACGAACAAATCCCTGGAGAGTTAGAAGAATGGAACCCGATTCCAGAAGAAGACGACTCGCAAAAGTCTTCTGAGGCAAATACAGTCTCGAAAGGTGTATGACAACTTTTCTTCGATGGTGCCTCCCGAATGGGATCTGAGGGAAAGATGATAGCGGGGTAAGGAGTTGTTTTCATCTCCCCTCACAACCACATCATTCCTCGAGCTTACTCATTAACAAGCTCGTGCTCCAACAATGTCGTAGAGTATAACGCCCTCCTAATCGGCTTAAAAATAGCTAAACAACTAGAGGTCAAATATTTGGAGGCATATGGGGATTCTCAACTTATTGTAAATCAAGTAAAAGGGGAGTACGAGGTCAAACATGAAGACTTCCTGCCGTATTATCGTGCGGTGATCAAGATCGTCGATGGTTTTGATGGTTTCTATATCAGCCATGTAAAGCGCCACCAAAATAGTTATGCAGATTCATTAGCTTCCTTAGCTGCTACATTAGCTTTGCCCAAGCATGCTAGAAGGCAAATTATAGTAGGGAGCAAAGAATTATTTTGTCCAAAGGACATACTCAAAGAGGAAATGAAGGAACCACAGGAAGACGAAGCTGACGTTTTCGAATCAAGCCTAGAACTGAGGGATTGGCATTTTCCTTATATAGACTATGTCCTTTACGGTATGTTACCTAAAGATCAAAAAGAAGCCAGGGCAATTCAGAGAAGGGCTGTTCGGTTCTATTCAATGCGGAGCTCCAGACATTGTACAGGAAATCTTATGATGGAATTTTACTTCGCTGTCTCTCTAACCGAAAAGCTCAAAAAGTACTCGAAGAAGCTCATGCTAGCATCTGCGGAGCACACCAGCCAGGGCCAAAACTTTGGGATAGAATCCGAATGATGGGTTATTACTGGCCTAAGTTGATGACAAAAGCGGTTAACTACGCCAAGAAGTGTAGGGCCTGCTAAATACATGCAGATTTTATACATCAAGCTCCGAAGTATCTCCACCCAACGGCTACATCGTGGCCGTTTGAGCAATGGGGTATGGACATTGTTGGGCCGATTTCTCCGCCATCAAAAAGAGGACACCGGTTCATTTTAGCCATAACAGATTACTTTTCAAAATGGACTGAAACCGTTTTCCTGATCGAAGTAAAGTCATTGGATGTTATCAAATTCATCAAGCACCATGTGCTTTATCCATTCGGAGTGGCCAAGAGAATCATTCATGATAACGGACCTCAGTTCGTAAGCCAGGTATATTCTAGATTCTGCAACAAGTACAGGATCGAAGATGTAGCTTCATCGCCATATTACCTTGCAGCCAATGGTCTAGCAGAAGCTTTAAATAAGACCATTGTAAAACTTCTCAAAAAATTTGTGTCGTCCAATCAAAGGGATTGGGATAAGAAACTCGGAGAATGCCTGTGGGCATATCGCACCACAGTTCAAACCCTAACTAATGCCATGTCTTTTTCTTTGGTATATGGGTCAGAAGTAGTCTTGCCTTTGGAAATTCAAATTCCATCATTATGACAAGTAGAATGACCCAAGAAGAAAGACATCAGTAAAGACTCTAAGAATTAGAGGCCTTGGACGATAAGCGCTTGGAAGCTCAACAGAGTATTGAATTATACCAGGCGTAGATCTCCAGAACTTTTAACAAAAAGGCCAAACGAAGAACTTTCAAGAAAGGTGATCTGGTCCTGTCAGTCAGAAGACCGATCATAACCAGCCAAAAGCCTAGAGGAAAGTTCCAGCCGAAATGGGAGGGATCTTTTGTCATTGATACGGTCTACTCCAATGGCACATATCAGTTGGCAAAATCGAATGGTGATAAGATAATAATGCCAATCAACGGTAAATTTCTGAAGAAACATTAATCTTAGCAAAGTTACAGAACACCAGTTGTAATGTGATCTGGGTAGTTCGATACAAATAATGAACAAAAGTTTGTCTGTAATCGAAAGTTCATTAATAAAGATTTTTGGTTCCGGACTAAAAATCTTTAAGCCTAGAATTAAATTTCTTTCTTTCAAATTTGCCAAGTTAAAAAATATCTCTGGCAAATCAAATTTCTTTCTTTCAAATTTGCCAAGTTAAAAAATACCTCTGGCGAATCAAATTTCTTTCTTTCAAATTTGCCAAATTAAAAGATATCTCTGGCGAATCAAATTTCCTTATTTCAAATTTGCCAAGTTAAAAAAATACATCTGGCGAATCAAATTCTTAATACTAGACAGTGCGAGTTTCAATTTGGTCAATAAAAAGTTCTTATCATTCACAGCAATTTCGGATGCTTGGAAAATTTTGATTAATAGATTATCAAGCTAACAATTACCACTGGTAATCAACATCAAAATCATCCATCAGTCACTTTTAGTTGTGTAAAAAGAAAGAGCTTCTTTATTCAGTATAAGATCAAAATTACAGAGAATTCTCCAGCATATCAACAAGAATGAATACAAATCATAAAAAAAGGAGTTTGCTTCTATAGCCTTCTCTTCCAGTATGGCTCAGATCAAAAATCCTGCTCCCGTAAGCTCTTCTTTTGGAATGACAAACTTGCTTCTGTAGCCTTCTCTTTCGGCATGGCTCGGATCAAAATGTTTGCTCCTGTATCTCCCACTTCCAATTTGCTCTTGTAGCCTCCTTTTTAAGGATGGCTTAAAAGCATAATCTTGTTTCTTCTTTCCGACCACAATCAGGGACCTCCTGGTTGGTTCCCCCAGTGATAATGCCAGTACTTGATTAGTTCAAAACTGGGTATACCAAATACACACCCAAAACGTATAACGTGAGGGGTTGCACAAATTCAAGGTCTTGGTCATTAGTACCCCAACCTCGAGGGATACTAGGAAAGAAGAAAAACAATGCCACAGACCCAAAATCTTTTCTCTCATGCAAAATACATGAGACCTTCCAAGACCCTAGAGGTATTGGAAACAATTACGAGCCCATCGGGTCTGGGTCATTGTTAAGGAGAATGACACGGTTATCTCCTGCAACCAAGTCAAATCCCTGTTAAAAAGGAAGAAAAGAAGAAAGAGGATGATATTAATCAGAAGAAGAAGTTTACCTTAATTAAGAAAAATGACTACGGTCAGAAGAACATTTTCGATGGAACACCCCGCTGGATTGATACAGTCTGCTGGTCTTGTAACATGACAACTCTTATCCATCACTTCGGTTGGAGAAGAAGAAAATATGGCTGCACAAATAAATCAATTACAAAAGAAAGGAAGAGAAGAGAGTCGGGAAGAAATTTTCTCACGTCAGAATGATCTTCCATTGAAGGAATCATGTATCTTATATAGACGGTCTATTAACTATGATCTTCGATTTGGAAAAGATAAAGCCGAAATCTTCAGTTAATATTTTCGGTTCAGATCTCAACAGAATTTATTACTGTTGCATGGGACGTTTAGATATTGCAGCCCAGAGATCTTGTCATTAATAAAGACATGAAACGCTTGGGATTCCACACCCGACGGCTTTATTCCAAGGCTTACAGAAGTCTCTATAAATTCTGAAGAATTTTACGTCATCCCGCAAATTTCTGGATAGAATGTCGTGAACTTAAACTTGTAATCCTCGAAATTCAGGATCGCGAACTTAGTATGAATTTTGTTAATCTGCGAACCTCCGGATGGAAAGTTGCAAGACAAAGGCTCATGAAAGTCACGTGACAGATACACGGATACTAGAATTTTACAAAGACTCTCAAATCTCAGATATAAAATGGCGTGTTTATTGCAAGCCTTCAAAGACAAATACTGAAGTCATGCCGTAGAAATACAAAATTGAATTTAAGACTTTCTACATAAGCAAGGAGTCATACCATGCACAACAAATGTCAGGGGAACTATTACAAAAGAAGGAACAACAGAGAATCAAAAAAAATATATATATACAAGCTTCTACAGATCAATGATTCAAGAGAGCTTTAATTTTCTCCTCGGCATTATCAATATCTTGCTGAAGGATGTCATAAGCTTGGACAGTGGTTTGACGATGCAATTTCTCATCACTGGCGACGACATTCTACGCTGCAGCAGCCTCCAGCATATCTAATTCAGCTTGTATCGCCTGTAGATCTCTGGTTGTATTGTCCCGCTGGCGCGATAAGTTGGTGAGATTCCTCATTGACTCATCATGTTCCTTGGTGATCTTGGCCAAGAAAGCTTGAGCTTTAGCGATAGACTCTTGGGTCCTGACAATGGCCTGGTCATGGTCCTTGACAATTGAAGCAGTAGCCTCCACTTGAAGAACTAGAGACTGACGATCTGATTGACCCTTTTCTAAGGAGGCTTTGCAAGCATTGGCCTTCTCCTGGGTCTCCTTCCGGAACCTAAGTTATTCTTCTTTCAGCCTTTGGAAAATGGCTTCGACTGCCTCAGATTTGTTAGCACTTCTGCCTTTCGATAGGAATTCGGCATGCTTTTGAAGCTGAGTTATCATAAGCCTGAAGGGAGCAACTTTCTCTTCTCCACCAATGCTGACAATACTAGTCAAGTAAATATTGAGAACATTGGCAAGCGAAGCAAATGAAGCCCCCTTCAGTACCTTGTCAATGCAGCGATCGAGGAAGTGGAGGAAAGTCTCCACCGTATCCTTCAATAAATCAACTTCAAAGATGTTAACCTCTACATCAGAGGGATCAACACTAGCTAGGGGAGAGACGGTTTGATCCGTACTCTGCTGCACAAAGGTAATAATGCCAACATCAGGAGGAACGGGACCTCTGGAGACTTTAGCAGAACTACCAGCTACAACATCCTGAACAAAATATTGGACGGAGCAGCTACAGCCGAGACCATGGACACAGTAGTCTCTGGAATTATTACTTCTGTTGTATCAACAACAGAAGTGGTAACCGTGGTCACCTCATCGGCGTCAGCTCTGCGATGGTGTCATCTAGCGAAGTTACCTTCGCGCCTATGCACTCTAAATCTGGAGTCAAAATTGAAGCTGGCAAAAAGGAGAAAGTTGATAGTTAAATGTTACGGTATCATTTGATAATAACACAATTGTTAAAGGAAAAAGATGCAAACCTAAAGGTTGAACACTGGATTCTTTAGGCCTGCACACTTCATGTCCAAATATTTCAGGCCCGTATATCTCAGTCTGAATGTCTTCGCTCAAATAGACATACTTACCATGGTCTGATGGAGGGATTGAAGATCGAAAATCATCACTGTCGACATCATCGTCATCTCCCCAGTCATCCTGATCTCCTGAAGGAGGTGCTACTTTTGGGGAACCTGATGCGCAGATTTCCCCATTTATTTGTACTTCATCATCCGTGGAAGCTTGATGAACGAGAGCTGCAGGATCCTCTCATGTAGCAGAAGAAGCCTTTACTTCAACAGTAACCTGGTGTGCGAGAGTCACAGGATCCTCTTGAGTAGCAGGAGTAGGATCACTGCGAAAAAATAGGTCCTTGACTCCGACGCCTCTTAAGGGAGCAGAGAGTTAAAGATGAGTCATCTTCATCCTCCTCAGGTTCCACTGCGAGGGTCTTAGAGGCCAAACTGGTGCCATAGTACCGGCTCCAGATGGGGTGTCCTGCGGATCAACGCCCAGCGGATTAATAGGCAAGTCATTGAGGTGCCTCAGTCTCTTTCACTTATGCGAAATCTTCTTGGGAGAAGACTGCGGTTGAGGAGAAGTTTCCTTTAAAGTTGGGAGAGGAGAAGCATCAAGGGAGGCAGCTTGAGTTGATAAAGCTAGTGCATTATTGTCCTCCTCCCCTTATTGAGTTACCGGTTCTGACTCATCAGAGGCACTTTCTACCCCGAAATCTTCCATCCCTGCTACTTTTGTGCTGCCAGCCTTCTTCTTCTGAGCATACCAAGCTCTGATCTCCCTTAGACATGTATGATTTACACTAAAGTTCTGAGAAGCGGAATTAGCATCCGCGAACCATTTACAGAAACTAAAACTCATATTCAAATTCGGGATCTTTAGAGGAAGATCAAATCTGGCCTGGGTTCCACCTGCGATGAAATGAAACTAAGTTCGAGCTCCTTCGAAAGCATTCCGAACAAAACTCATTTGCCTATTGGGATTACCAACATAGAGCTGATCATACCCGAACTGTCGAGTGAAACGGCTCGGGTAATAAAGCTCTATATAGCAATGGTTCCCCAAACGAAGAACCAAATGTCCTGGGCGGATGTTTATTGATGTGTTATATTTACTGCAAGCGCACAGTATCGTTGTAGCGCTGTACAGGTCGTCTTACGGGGATCTAAGGTGTTTCTGCATTCCTTACTTTCTCTATAGTTCTATCGGACTAACCAAAGGTTCTAGGTTGAAGTCGAGTTAATCTAAATAGCCTAAGATCTAGAATCCACTAATTTCCAACCATGTTCTTACGTCTATTATTTTCTTCTATCATAAAAATTCGATCTTTTTAGTTTAATTCTTACTTAAAATGACCTAAGTATGAGCTATCAAGTGTTGTGCAAGTATAACTCATCAAAGATGCTACTTCTTATAAAAATAAACTAAATCTTTTAGATAATTCAAAAAAAAAAAATAAAACCAGCAATCCCAAACCCTAACTAAGCATAGATTATTAAGAAACCTAATTCAAGTATAATCTATCAAAGTCCTAATCTTCGAGTCCTTGGATTTTAATCTTTTTATTGAAAAATCATGTTTTTATTAATTTTTATTTAAGAAGAAAAAATTAGAAAATAATTACATGGTGGATCTTAGCTTCATCTATATCCTAGAGCTAATCTAATTAGCTACTCATGATTTTTACTAAGGAAGATCAAATTTTTTATTCATGAAATGATAAACCCTAATCTAGAAAGCAGTAAACCCTAAAATAGAAAGCAATTAAATTTATGCAGAAAGAAAATAAAAATCTCAAGAACAATGGGTTACCTCTGGACACGGTGTTGTGGCCGTCAACCTTCAGCAAAAACCCTAACTTTATTAATCAGAAAAAACGAATACAAAAATTCCAAAATCCCGTCAAAATACAAGGATCGGCCAATATATTGGCCTCGGAAACCAAACCCTATTTCTAGCAGAACCACAAAAACTAAAAATTTACAATTAAGCCCTCGAAGAAATATTCTATGGAACGGCCACTGTTTAGCTGCTATTTGGCGGTAGAAACCGCCAATTAGCGGCTAAACCAAGCCGAGTTTGCCTGAAATTTATTCTACAGGAGTATCTTGTCTTGTACACATTATTTTCTTGACTGTATTTGACTTTTACTTCCTGAAGTAATTTGATGTTGTAGCCTCGCCCAGTTTAGAAACTTTTCGGCGTTTGATTTCCTAGTCCAACTCTGATTGCATATCATTTCCTTGTATAATTCGGATTACCTGCAAAAGACACTAAAAATACATGAGTATCATTTATTTATATACAAAAATAGATAAAGTATGGAAGGAAGAATAAAATATATGATACTCATCACACCCCCACACCTATCTTTTGCTAGTCCTCGAGCAAAACCTAACCTAAAAAGAAAAACAAAAATCCTAACTCACTTTCGTAGGAATCGCGATTGCACTTAGCACGTGCAACAAGCTTTTAAACCCCTAGGTTACCCTAGTGGACGAGTTGTATCTCGTGAGGGTTTGTAGTGAATATACTCACAAAATTCTAGAAGAAAATAGATTAAGAAATAAAGAAAAGAAAAATAAGGATGACCGAAAATCAAGAAAAATAAAAATTTTATACAAAAGAAAGAAAAAAAACCCCTTTTTTTAAAATATTTTCATCAATTAGTCTCACTAATGTACAAACTCAAGAACGCATTTAGATTATCAATTTTTTAAATCGAGCGTCATATCAGATACACTTATCATTTTAATTAAAAATTTAAATCTTATATTTCAATACCTACTAATAGATAATCTATTGGATCCTATACATCTACGTGCATGTGTGATAGTCTACTTTGGTTTTGGACTCCAATTCTAACTCATCATGATTCATCTCCTCTCTCATAACAATTTTTTTTCTTTTTTTTATTTTATTTTAAAGAAAATTTCACCTTTCATGCGAATATTCACGCTTACTTAGGCGCAACATACCCGATTACTTAGTTCATACTCTTTATTTTTATTTTTATTTTTATTTTAGAATAGTTCACCTTTCATGCGAATATTTACGCTTACTTAAGCGTAAAATACCTGATTACTTAGATCATACTCTTTTTTCACTCTTGAGGCTATTGCCTTAATACCAGGCGCACCCCATTATTTTATTCTCACTTTTTTTTTCTTTGGTTAGAGAGAGAAGACTTACTCATTCGTTATCATCTTTATCCTTAACCTAATAAACTATTGTGAAGTAAAAAATAGATGTATACTTGCCTCAAAACTATTTTTAGTAATATTTATTTTTCAGATTTTGATTTTTTTCATAAAATTCAAAGTGTATCAGCCAATCTACTCTCCTCTCCAATTTCAAATCTAAATTTGTTCCTTTATCTGTAATTAGTTTGATCTATTGATGAATTTTTTTTTTGTTGGTCACCCTAAAAACTACCCATAGTGTAAAATAAAGAAACCCAAAATCCTAATAAAAATAAAAATAAAATCCTAAAAATCCTAAAAAAAAATAAAAAAAATCTCCTAATACACTCCCCCACACCTAAACTTGTGTATGCCCTCATACACAAATCATTGGTGTCGTCCTCTTTGCCTTCTACTAGACTCACCGGGTGCAAGACGTGCTCGTGCTGTAGAAGACTCACCCTTATCAATTTGTTTCAACCGGTGCCAAATTTTTCCAAGACCTTGCCAGACTACATTGATTTGCTCAGTGGGATCAGCTGGCAAGTCTTGGTCAAAGAAGGCATCATCCTCCTCCTCTTGTGTCAAATCAGTGGCATATATATTCTCGTTATCAGCATGTCTGTTCCAATCTTCTGGAACAGCAGCATGATATGTCACTGAAATATGTTCGGTAGTGATAAACACGCATGACGGTGCGTATGCGTCAAATTCGGCACTAGATATAAACTTGCGACACAACTGTGTAATTAAACACGGCAGCGGCAAACTAGTCCTCGACCGCATCTTAGCATCAATAATAGTGTCGAGTAGCTGTGTGCACATACAGAAATGAGCATCTTGACACATAATACAATCAACAACATAAAGTGTGGGCGTGTAAAAAAACGACATATGTGTAATGCCCATAACATTAGTGTTGACCCAGCGGTAAGTTGCGTGAATATTGCGATAGAGTGTCTTGCTGCTGATCCCTTTATCACGTGTTATTTTGCAGTTTGGGCCCATCCGTGTAAGATAATCCTCAATCCTACCAGGAGTGTGATTCCCAGTGTGAAGAGGATACCCATAGAAGCTGAGATGGCCGCTGCGTTCATTACATATAATTGGCCGCGCCAATGGAGGTTTATGGTTTTGCGATCATCCGAAATGTCGGATTTCGCAAAACTCGCATAAAATTCCTCCACCAACTCTGGGATGTAGAATTCATTAGTTGAATATATGAGGTAATTCCAACCCAGAGTTTCAATCGCAGCGGCGAAATAAACACTAAATGCCGCAAAAATGTCGCCGAAAAACTTCTCAAAAGCAAATCTACCCATTATATCGTACTGTAATTACTAATTTGAAATCTAATCAAACCAGTAAACAGAGAAGAGAATAAGAGTACCTCCCCTGAAGTTTCGGGGGGAAACTCCAAGAATTGACCGCTGAATGGCGGTAAAAGCCGTTGTTTGGCGTCTTGGTCTTCAAGGTCGGCCGAGAGCTTCAGGGGAGAGTCTCTACGATGGTGAGATGGATCTTTGAGAACCACTGGTCAGTGAAAAACTTTATGATTCTACACTGTCCTGCAAAGAGAGAAGAAAAAAAAACAAAGGAGGAAGTGGGGAAGGGAAGGGGGCAGCTAGGGTTTTGGAAGAATGGATTTGGGGAAGATGAGGGCTGCTTGGGTTTATATAGGGATGAAAAATTACAGTCAGCTCCCCATCTTTCCCTAATTTTGCTTTAAAACGCTGCATCATGTTAGTAACATAATATACATAATATACATAATATACATACTATTATACAAATAACTACATGCCTTTATGCATAGATTGGATCGTGAAGTGTCACGACCTCTACATTATCGCTCACTCGAGGTTCTAAAAATGGTTTTAATCGGTAACCGTTTACTTTGAATAAATTACCATTTTTAGGATCCTCGAGATCAATTGCACTGTGATGGTGCACCGTCCGTACTATGTACGGTCCACTCCATCTTGACCTCAATTTTCCTGGGAATAAATGTAGCCTCGAATTATATAAGAGAACTTTTTGTCCAGGTGTATACGACTTGCGATTGTCATGAAACACTTTAGTTTTCTCTTTATAAATTGTAGCACTATCATATGCATCCCGTCTAATCTCATCAAGCTCATTCAGTTGTAGTTTCCGCTGCTCGCTAGCTTTTTCAAGCTCAAAATTTAGAAATTTGATTGCCCATAAGGCCTTGTGCTTAAGCTCCACCGGTAAATGACACGCTTTTCCAAATATCAAACGGTATGGAGACATGCCTAGATTAGTCTTATAAGCGGTACGGTAGGCCCATAATGCATCTGCTAATTTACAAGACCAATCTTTTCTATTGTGATTTACTGTCTTCTCCAAAATCAGTTTGATTTGGCGATTGGAAACTTCCACTTGCCCACTAGTTTGCGGATGATACGGTGTAGCTAATTTGTGGGTAATGGAATATTTCTGCATAAGCGCCTCAAATGACCGATTGGTAAAATGGGTACCGTTATCACTAATAATAGCTCGAGGAACGCCAAATCGAGAAAAGATATTCTCTTTCAAGAACTTGACAACGACTTTGTTGTCATTCGATTTTCCGGCTATTGCCTCTACCCATTTGGAAACATAATCGACAGCGACTAATATGTATTGGTTTCCAAACGAGTTGGGTAACGGTCCCATAAAATCTATACCCCATATATCAAAAATTTCGACCTCAAGGATGGGTTGCAGAGGCATCATATTGCGCCGTGAAATTTTGCCTACAAATTGGCATCGTGTGCATGCTTTGCAATATTCCACGGCGTCTTTGAAAAGAGTTGGCCAATAGAAACCACTCTGCAATACCTTTTCAGCCGTTTTCCTGGGACCAAAGTGTCATCCACAAGCTAAATCATGACAAAAAGAGAGGACACTTTGCATCTAATCGTTAGGTATGCATCGACGTATGATCTGGTCTGGACAATATTTGAACATATATGGTTCATCCCAGTAAAAGAATTTTACTTGGGACAAGAATCTATATCGATCTTGCTTGGACCAATGGGATGGAATCTCCTTAGTCACAAAATAGTTCACAATATCAGCAAACCATGGTTCGTGAATCAATGCAAACAGTTGCTCGTCAGAAAATGATTCGTTTATGGGGCACGAATTAGTTGGAGCATTTGGCAGACGAGACTAGTGATCAGCTACTGAATTATCAGCACCTTTCTTATCTAATATCTCAAGATCAAACTCTTGTAGCAAGAGGATCCATCGAATAAGCCTTGCTTTTTCATCTTTCTTGGTTAACAAGTATTTCAAAGTAGCATGATCAGTGTATACTGTAATTCGTGATCCAATCAAGTAGGAACGAAACTTCTCAAGTGCAAAGACGACTGCCAGAAGCTCTTTCTCTGTGGTAGAGTAATTCAACTGGGCAATATTGAGTGTCCTACTTGCGTAGTAAATCACATGTTGCTGCTTATTAATACGTTGACCAAGGACGGCACCGATAGCGTAATCAGATGCATCACACATGAGCTCGAAGGGTAAGCTCTAGTCTGGCGCATGAATAATAGGAGTGGTGGTCAGCACCTTCTTGAGCTGCTCAAATGCTCTTTGACAATCAGGTGTGAAATTGAATGGTACTTCCTTGGCTAGTAGATGTTTCAAAGGCCTAGCAATTTTGCTAAAGTTTTTGATAAATCTTCTATAAAAACCAGCATGACCAAGGAAGGATCATATATCTTTTACTGAACGCGAAGGTGGCAGATTATTGATGAGGTCTACCTTGGCTTTGTCAACCTCGATACCATTCTTCGAGATGACATGTCCTAGCACTATGCCATTTTTGACCATAAAATGGCATTTTTCCCAATTGAGTGTCAAATGCTTCTCATTACAACGCGTGAGAACTAACTCTAGATGATGCAGACACTCTTGGAATGAATCTCCGAAGATAGAGAAATCATCCATGAAAATTTCAAGAAATCGTTCAACCATGTCAGAGAAAATACTTACCATGCACCTTTGGAACGTGGCAGGTGCATTGCATAACCCAAAGGGCATGCGTATGTATGCAAAGGTGCTGAATGGACATGTGAATGTGGTCTTTTCTTGATCCTCCGGAGCGATGGAAATTTGGTTGTAGCCAGGGTATCCATCTAGAAAACAATAGAACTCATGTCCAGCCAACCGTTCCAACATCTGATCAATGAATGGTAAGGGAAAATGGTCCTTCCTAGTTGCAACATTAAGCTTCCTATAATCAATGCAGACTCGCCATCCCGTCTGCAAACGCATCGGGATAAGTTCATTTGCATCGTTCTTGACTACAGTGATTCCGGATTTCTTAGGTACTACTTGAACTGGGCTTACCCATGCGCTATCAGAGATAGGATAGATAGTCCCATTGTCAAGACACTTAAGAATATCCTTCCTAACAGCTTCTTTCATTACCGGATTCAACCTACGCTGAGGATCTCTTGTAGGTCGCACATTGTCTAGTAAATGAATTCTATGCTGCACTATAGAAGGACTTATCCCCTTAATATCGGCCATACTCCAGCCTATGGCTTCCCGATGTGCTTTCAACACTGATATGAGTTTTTCCTCCTGAGCGTCAGTCAATTCTGAGGAGATAATGACTGGTAGTGTGTCATGTTCACCCAAGAAAGCGTACTTGAGATGACTCGGAAGGGTCTTCATCTCAAGCTCAGGTGGACACTCAATAGATGGTCGTAACTGAACTCGTGGTTCAGTCATCAATGGCTCAGGTGGAAGTTTCTATTGAGTGGAAGACACATAATTAGATGATTCATCGAGCGTCTCCAAGAATACACTCTCATCAACTAAACCATTCAGCTCATCAAAAAATTTCTCCTCTTGGTGTTCACTAGACAACCCTTGGATCATATTCACTTCTAGGGCCTCGTCATGTGGATCACTTGGTTGGCGCCATAGATTGAATATATTCAAGTCAATTGTCATATTTCCAAAGGAAAGTCTCATCGATCCACTCCGGCAATTAATAATAGCATTAGAAGTGGCCAAGAATGGACGTTCCAAAATAACTGGGATACAATGGTGTGGATTCACCACAGGTTGAGTCTCGAGAACTATGAAATCAACTGGAAAGATAAACTCCCCAATTTTAATCAAGACATCCTCAATCTCTCCCATAGATGTCTTCACAGATCTATCAGCTAGCTGTAACGTAATCCTTGTAGGTCTCAACTCTCCCAGTCCTAACTGCTGGTACACTGAATAAGGAAGCAAGTTGACACTTGCTCCTAGATCTAGTAAAACCCTTTCAATCACTGCAGTCTCTATAGTGCAGGAGACAGTAGGACTTCCAGGGTCTTTATACTTTACGGTTGCTGACTGAGAGAGGATGCTAGATATGTTAGCAGCTAGGAAGACTTTCTTTGGAACATTGGTTGTTCTCTTCTTTGTGCATAAATCCTTTAAGAATTTTGCATAAGCAGATACTTGTTGGATGTATCAAGAAGAGGAACATTGACCTTAACTTGCTTGAATAACTCAAGAATGTGCTCCACCAGAGGAGAATTTTTCTTCAATCGATTTGGATAGGGAGCCTTTGGCTTATAAGTATGGTCAATAGGAGGATCAGAATTAGAAGGATCAGATTCTTCTGTCGTGCCAGTGGGTAGATCGTGGGATGATGATGATGATGATGAGTCATGAGGTAATGATGGAATCGTGGTATCAGGGAGTGTAGCTTGCCGTGCAATAGGAGTGGAATCAGGTGGCATGGCTACGTGATTGTCAACCAGTTTGCCAGATCGAAGTGTGTGAATGGCATTAATTTGGTTGACATGCGACTGATTCAAAATTAAGGAACTGGCATTAGGATTTGTTATGGATTGACTTGGAAAAGTGCTCTTGCCACGTTCACTGATTTGATTTGCTAGTTGTCTAACCTGCTGCTCTACATTCTTAATAGATTGAGAGTTCACGAGCAGGTGCTGATCTATTCTTTGAATAAAATCAGTTGACACTTTCATAAGATTCTGCATGTATGTGTCAAGGTTGGACTGAGACTTGAGAAGACTTTCAACATTCTTCTCAAGTGATTGAAGTTGCTTTTCTTAATCATTATTAGACCCCTGTTGTGGATATGATTGGTTTTGTACAGGTGGTCTATTTTGTTTGTTCCCATGGTTTGAAACATTTGGGTGTTGATAAGCACCCATATTTGGTCTTGGGAACTGACCAGTAGCTGGAGGCTGCATGTTGGAGTTCGGGGCTCCCTGATATTGCTCTTGACCCCATGAGAGATTTGGATGGCTCCTCCAGCCAGGATTGTATGTCGGAGCGTATGGATTATTAACGGGTCTTTGATACATGGCGTTAGCTTGCTCAAGTGTGGGACCCATAGGATTTACTAACAATGGACACTCCTCCATAACGTGATTGGGAGTTCCGCAATTAAAGCATGTGGGACTTTGGATTTGATTCACTTGACCCACTGATGGAGTACTAGGAGTCTCCAGTGCCTCAATTCTCCTTATAAGTGCTGCGATCTTAGCTTCGGCAGCTATAGAGCTATCGACGCTATGGATCCCACTCTTATGAGCAGAAGTTGATATACTGGGCTTCTCAGTGGGACGCTCCCACTGCATAGTCTTCCATGATAAGTCCTCAAGAAAGTCCCATACTTCATCCTCGTTTTTCGTCATAAACTCCCCTTGACACATGGATTCCAGAAGAGTTTTGGATGTGTAATCAAGTCCTTCATATATGATTTGACACACTACAAGAAAATGGGTTTATAGTGACGATATCTTAGTGACAAGTATTAAAATTGTCACTGAAATTGATTATTTGTGACAAAAATTAAATGTTGTCATAAATATTATGTTTTTAGTGACGGAGATAAATAATTGTCACAAAAACATAAATTTTTGTGACAACAGATAAAAACTTGTCACAAAAACATAGTTTACAGTGACGCGAAAGAAATATCGCTACTAAAATATAAGGTTTTTAGTAACGACGACTAAAATTTGTCACTAAAAAATAGTTTTCAATGACGCTAACAAAAACTTGTTGCTAAAACTTAAATATTTCAGTGACAACAAAGAAAAAATGTCACTACAATTAATTTTCAGTAACAAAGGCTATAAATCGTCACTGAAAATTAAATTTTTTTTGTGACAACTAAAAAAATTGTGACTAAAACTGAGTAATCAGTAACAGAAACTTTATGTAGTCACTAAAACATAAATATCTTTTGTGACAATGAAATATCGCGTCACTAAAAATTAATATTCAGTGAAGAAAAATATAGTTCGTTACTAAAACCAGATTTTTCATGTGACAAATTGAATAATTGTCACTAAAACAAAGTTTTCAGTGAAGAAAACTAAATACCGTCACTAAAACATAAATTATTTTTGTGACAAATTACAAACATGTCACTAAAACTAATTGTTTAGTGATGAAAACTAAATATTGTCATTAAAGTTTAAATTGTTTTAGTAGCAAGTAATAAACTAGTCACTAAAATTGAGTTTTCAGTGACGAAAATTAAATATTGTTACTAAAACACAAAATTTTGAGTTACAACGAAAAAAATTTCTGGCTAAAACATAAAAATCAATTACAACTATTTTTAATGGTCACAAACAATTTTTTTTGTGAGAAATTATAAGTTACAATTTTTTTTATTTTAAAATACTTCTATAAAATTATCAATTTATAACAATCATGAAACTTCAATTATTTATTTATTTTTTTACATCTAATCTCGATCGTCTATCCATATCTTATGATACAATAACTTCTTGAATTATTAGAAAAATAATACAAATAGAATTATAATGTTTAACATAATATATATATATATATATATATATATATATATATATATATTTAACCTAACTTTATCTCGACCGTCTATCCAAATACTATATGATAAAATAACTCTTCAATCTATTGTAATTAGAATACAAATATAATTATAATTCTTAACCTAATCTATTTATTTAACCTAAACCCTATCTTAGCCGTATATCCAGATTCTATGATAAAATAAACCCTCAATCTAATTATATTTATAATACAAATAGAATCCTAATTATAATACAAATCTGCTTATTAAGAATATATAAAACCTAACTCCCACGATTCGGCCGCTTATCTATTTTATAAAACCCCGTTCGATCGGCCCCTCACCCACGAGTGCAGCTTCTTCCCCGCTCGCCCGCGTTCGCTGTCGTCCGCTCGCCCACTCACCGGAGATCAACAGTGCCGTCGACCGCTCGCCCGCTCGCCGGAGATCAACAGCCGCTCGCCGGAGATCAACAGCGCCGCTCGCCCGCTCACCGGAGATCAGCAGCGCCGCTCGCCCGCTCGTCCGCTCGCCCTCTCACCGGACATCAACAGCGCTGTGATTGCAGTCGCCCGCTCGTAGTCGCCTGCTCGCCTGCGCGCTGTAGTCCCTCCGCCCTCCATCTGATCCGCAGGCAACTGCTCGAACTCCGCAGTCCCTCCGATCTGCAAGCACACGAGCGCACCCACTCTTCAAAGCAGCACACGAGTGCCCGCTGATCCACATCCAATCTGCACCCGTACGCCCTCTCCGAAGCAGCACACGATCTCTCTCACGAAGAGCAGCGCCCTCTCTCCCTCATATCTGCAAGGAACAACGCCCGTGCCCCCTCGATCCGCAAGGAGCAATTATTTAGGTTCGACCGCTCTCCAATAGATTTGAGAGGAATCACTGGGTATGAAGTCACACGAATTTTTTTGTGTGTTAATATTAACTCAAATTCACAATTTATAAGCTGATGATTTTTGAATTCAAAGGATTAAGAATATCTAGATGTCCAGTTTACATTATTTAGTTTATCCAACTCACAATCACAATTTTCAATTTACATTATTTAGTTTATCCAACTTTAGCTCTATAATATTTAAAATCAAACAATCAATTAATATTAAGAATGTCAACTGTGTTCTCTCCCATCTTTTCTTAGATTAATGCTCTTTCCCAAATCCACCACATACCCAAATTCCCTCTTCAATGTTGCGTCACTACCTTTCAAACTCAATTCATTTGCTAAATGTGTTAGAATTAGTCTTTTCTTTTTGTTGTATAAATTCTTGATCTATTCCTTAAAGGTTGAACTTTGGCAGTTCCTATAGGAAACTCAACGTGCACTGGATCAATACAGGAGAATACAGGAGATTTAGGACATGCTTTGCTGCTTGTTATCAGACTGGACCTCCTTCAGAATAATATCTGATCGTACATGTCAGTTGCTTATAATATCTGATCGTACATGTCAGTTACTTAAAATCTAGTAATTGTATTTTCCCTTGTAATCTTCTTTGGAATGGGAGGGATCTTTACTTCCTGTATATATTATGCTCCAGCTATCCCTTGGTTAACTCACTTGAGTGGTTGCTTCCACAATAAACTGCCCCTTTTAAAACAAGAATGCTAATTTTTTATCAGTTATGCTGTCTTACATCATAATCATTGTGGTATATATGTCACATGGAAGTTGCTTGCTCTCATTTGAGTTATTTCAAATGTTCCTCTGCAAGTGCCCTAGTGAGAGGCTGAAATAGGGCAATAAGGCAACAAATGAAAAATAAAAATAGTTCTAGCACAAATATGAAATAAATACACTTATGAGGATAGATCTCAACAACGAAAATGTATCACAATGAAGATAGAGATTACAATAATTAAATCTTCTTTCAAGTATATTAGAGATCACAAGCGTAATTTTAATTAACAAATAACAAGAATACTTTTACGAAAGATGGGGGAGAACACAGTTGACATGCTGAAATGTAGTGGTGGGTCTGCATGGTTCTTTTCTTAGAGAGAAAAGAAAAATGGAAGAAAAAATACAAATCTTTATTAACGTTCATTCTTCTATTCCTAATACAACCTATCCATTGTTATGTTACAACTCATGTAGGTAAGGATGGTAGACAAGAAATGGATGGAAATTCCCAATAGAGCAAGCATTAATATATAAAAGGAGTCGATGATTTCCTTGATTATGCTTTTTCACAGTCTGGAGTCACAGATAGAGTACGTTGTCCATGTAACAAATGCAGAAATACTGTTTATAAATTTCGCAAGGAAATGAGACTTGACTTATTTAAGAAAGGTATTGTGAACAATTATAAAGTATGGGTGCTTCACGGAGAATAATATAAATCATATCTTCATTGGTCTAGAAATATTTTGATTATAACGTATTAATACATGTCTCATAAAAACAGAGGAATCCAATAACGGGTGAGAAAGCAGAACCAGATGATATTTGGTTAAAACAGCATACTAAATTGAATGCGCAAGGAGAATTACAGTGGTCTGATGCGAAATCACAAGAAATACATGTCAGTGTTTATATTATCCCTACTTTATGTTGCACTTATTTACATTCATTTACATATATTCCTCAGTTGTATCCATATCTGTCCATAGTTTTGCACTTATTTACATTCATTTACATATATTCCTCAGTTGTATCCATATATGTCCGTAGTTTGAAAATTGTACACTTTATTAAGTAGGAATTGTACCAAATCAACCTGAATCACATTGAAATTTAATATCTTATTTTATAATTATGTTTTTAAACTCTCATAAAAATTTCACACTAATTGGTTGTGATTATGACCTCAAAATAATAATTTTTTCAGCTGCACCGGTATCGGACTGGTGCGTAAGCGGTACACTAAATTGATTACAAATTATAACAAACCACCATTGATAGCTTTAAAATTTTATATTCTATTTTATGAGTTTGTTTTAATACTCTCATAAAAATTTCACAGTAATTTGATGATATTTTGACTGACAAGTAGATATATTCCTCAGTTCTATCCATATCTGTCTGTAGTTTTAATTGTGCACTTTATTAAGTAGGAATTGTACCAAATCAACATGAATTACATTGAAATTTAATATCCTGTTTTAGGATTATGTTTTTAAACTTTCATAAAAATTTCATTTTAATTGGTTAAGATTTTGCCCTCTAACTTGAATTTGTATTATATTTTTGGAGTTTGTTTTGACCATTGTTACTAATGCCTTTATTTATTATTATTTAATTACAGGAAAAACTACATGAGCTTGTCGTAAAACAAACACAAGATGATGAACCTCAGATATCTCGTGATGACATATTGCTTCATGTGCTTGGTAGAAATCAGGATATTTTCGAGGAAAAGGAGCAGGGAAAAGGCCTCCGAGTAAAAGACCTCGGCAGGATGTTCAGGAGCAAGTGGAGAAGGCTATAAGTGATGCTAGAGAGACAATGATGGTTGAAGTGGCTAAAAAATTAGAGAAGAAGTTCAGACAGAGTCAGATGAGAAATTAAAGAAACAGCTAGCTGAGTCGGATGAGAAATTAAAGACACAGCTAGATGAGTGAGATAAGAAGTTGAAGATAAAGCTACAAGAGGTACGAGCTGAAATTAGAGCTGAGATGCAAGCTGAGTTCAAGTCCATGTTTCAAGAGAGAATGGCTTCTTTTTTTGGTTCTATATCACAATCAAAAAATTGATTTTTATGTGTTTATATGGATTTAATATTTTGCTGCGGACAAAAACAAGTTACAATTTGTGCAAGACTGGATCGTTTTTCTTACGAATATTTTAGCATGTTTATGTGATGAATTTTATTTTTCTATTATACATCATTGATATATATATATATCAGCTAATTATAAAACATCTCCTGTGAATATGGTGTTTGAAAATATGAATGATTGTATATGAATGATTGTATATATTATATTTGTAACAGATATGTGTATTAGCTATTTGAAGATGCAATTAATATCGTCACTGATAAATTTATTAGTGACAAATTGACATTTTTCTGTGACACGTATTGTTATCACAAATTAGATTTAGTGATGACGAACATCGCCACTAAAGAGTTATAATAGTGACAATATAATAGTTTTTCTGTCACAAGTTTTATTGTCACAAATACGATTTAGTCATGTTGAAAGTCGTCACTGAAGCGTCGTAATAGTGACGATATAATAACTTTTTAGTGACAACTATTGTTGTCACCAATACGAATTAGTGACGATATTAGGTGTCACAAAAAAAATGTTATGGTGACAATCTAGTTAGTGTTTTGTGACAAGTCATCGATGTCACTGAAAACTAAGTCGTCACTGAAGAGTCGTAATAGTGACGATATAATAACTTTTTAGTAACAACTATTGTTGTCACCATTACAAATTAGTGACGATATTAGTTGTCACAAAAAAAAACTTATAATGACAATCTAATTAATATTTTGTGACAAGTAATAATTGTCACTGAAAACTATTTTCAGTGACGGACACTAATAGTCGTCACAAAAACCTTCAGTGATGGCCACATAAGCGACGACACTTAGTCGTCACTAAACTCGTCACTGAATATTTTCAGTGACAACTTGAAGACTCTCAGTGACGACTTTTCTCGTCACTAAAAACCCATTTTCTTGTAGTGACACAACCGCCACTTTTCTATCGCGTGGTGGGGGCACTGAGCTAATAAATCCTTGAACCGTTCTAAGTATTTTTAGAAGAGTTCTCCCGACACTTGACGGAATTGATTTATTTGATTTCTGATTCTTGCCGTCTTGTGCGTGGGATAATATTTCTTGAGAAACACTGTAACGAATTCATCCCAAGTAGTGATTGAATCAGAAGGCATACTGTACAACCACTTCTTGGCATTATCCTTAAGTGCAAAAGGGATGAAGCGGAGCTTAACTGCGTCCTCCGATAAGTTTTGTAGTTTAATCATTACGCACACTTCTTGAAATTCACTGATAAAGAGATATGCATCTTCTGAATCAGAACCAGTGAATTTAGGAAGCATACTAATGTACTGCGGTTTCAATTCATAGTGATTACCCGCTACGTGTGGAAGTTTGATGCACGATGGTAATGATGTACGCAACGGGTAACATCAATCCTGAAGGATCGGGATCGGCTAGTCCATCTTGTCTCCCATGAACAAATCTGATCTCACAAGTCGACCAAATTGATCATGGGTCCAATGTGACATAAACCAACGACCGTGAGTATATGCGTGAACTTCCTAAACTAATGCAAGAAGTGGGGTGTGGTGGAGAGATAAAACGGCGGAATAGATATGATCAAATAAAAATGTGATTTCTACTGTTCCTAAGTTTTGCATTTTTTTTAATTTTTCTACAGAACCAGGAAGAAAAACTACAGAAACAGAGAAAATTTGGGTTCAGAACGTACCTGTTGGACCGCCAATTAGCGGTTCTAGCCGCTGAATAGCGGCTAAACTGGTGAATTTGACTTTGTGCTTTTTTCCACTTGGTCCAGAGACTCTTCAAATCCTTTAAATCTTCCTGTCTCTGCAATGTATATTTTCTGCACACTCACACACACTGTTAACCCGTAAAATGCTAGAAAAAATAAGAAAAATACCGTCGATCCCCGGCAACGGCGCCAAAATCTTGATGTGTTATATTTACTGCAAGCGCACAGTATCGTTGTAGCGCTGTACAGGTCATCTCACAGGGATCTAAGGTGTTTTTACGTTCCTTACTTTCTCTATAGTTTTATCGGACTAACCAAAGGCTCTAGGTTGAAGTCGAGTTAATCTAAATAGCGTAGGATCTAGAATCCACTAATTTCCAACCATGTTCTTACTTCTATTATTTTCTTTTATTATAAAAATTTGACCTTTTTAGTTTAATTCTTACTTAAAGTGCCCTAAGCATGAGCTATCAAGTGTTGTGCAAGTATAACTCATCAAAGATGCTACTTCTTATAAAAATAAACTAAATCTTTTAGATAATTCAAAGAAAAAGATAAAACCAGCAACTCCAAACCCTAACTAAGCATAGATTATCAAGAAACCTAATTCAAGTATAATCTATCAAAGTCCTAATCTTCGAGTCCTTGGATTTTAATCTTTTTATTGAAAAATCATATTTTTATTAATTTTTATTTAAGAAGAAAAAATTAGAAAATAATTACATGGTGGATCTTAGCTTCATCTATATCCTAGAGCTAATCTAATTAGCTACTCATGATTTTTACTAAGGAAGATCAAATTTTTTATTCATGAAATGATAAACCCTAAACTAGAAAGCAGTAAACCCTAAAATAGAAAGCAATTAAATTTATGCAGAAAGAAAATAAAAATCTCAAGAACAATGGGTTTCCTCTGGACACGGTGTTGTGGCCGTCAACCTTCAGCAAAAACCCTAACTTGATTAATCAGAAAAAACGAATACAAAAATTCCAGAATCCCGTCAAAATACAAGGATCGGCCAATATATATGCCTCGGAAACCAAACCCTATTTCTAGCAGAACTAAAAAAACTAAAAATTTACAATTAAGCTCTCGAAGAAACTTTCTGTGGAACGGCCACTGTTTAGCCGCTATTTGGCGGTAGAAACCGCCAATTAGCGGCTAAACCAAGCCTAGTTTGCCTAAAATTTATTCTACAGGAGTATCTTGTCTTGTACACATTATTTTCTTGACTGTATTTGACTTTTACTTCCTACAGTAATTTGATGTTGTAGCCTCGCTCACTTTAGAAACTTTTTGGCGTTTGATTTCCTAGTCCAACTCTGATTTCATGCCATTTCCTTGTATAATTCAGATTACCTGCAAAAGACACTAAAAATACCCAAGTAGCATTTATTTATATACAAAAATAGATAAAGTATGGAAGGAAGAATACAATATATGATACTCATCATTTATCAACCACCATAAGCACCCCGGAGACAGAACAATGAATTTATCATCACCAGCCATGTCTACGAATTCTTCCCCGTACCCAGCATTGGGAAAGTACGAAAAACATCTGAATAATTCACAACTCGCAAAGTGACGGAGGGTCTTGCGGATCGCGGCCATATAGGCCCCTCTCCATTGCGACCTCTCATAGTGCTGCACTTTGCGAGCACTTAAGTTTATCTGCGAATCAGCAGAACTCATCAAAGTGGGGCAATGTAGAACCAACCAAGCCATCAAATAAGTATAAGGGAGTTCTACACGCGGATTAGGAGTCTTAATGACTGGATCTCCTTTCTTCCTCTGCTCCTTCTTCAAATTGCAGAATTTATTAGATAATCTCCTCAGTCCGCTTTGGATGCTGCACACCATCGCGGGCAACAGACTGAGTCGCCTACCAAATGCTAGTAGGACGACTGGGTATACGGTCTTAATGGGTATGTTTTCCTGCGAAGGAATAACACACTTCTTCAACCATACCATCAAATAGTCTTCCAAGAAGGCAGGATCAGATAAAAGCTGGAGGGCCTGATAGTGAAAACTTTCAAAGGACGTTCCAGCCTTGAAAACGTCCTCATCAGATTCGGCGATGTAAGCATCTATCCCTAAACTTGCGATTCTTCTATCAACATTCTTTTCAGAAACTGGAGAAAGGCGATTAAAATTAGGATTACTCTGTGAAAAGTTGTGCAGAAGATATTGCAGCCACTTCTTTGGCTTCAAACTGTGGGTGCCGGATGTGTGGGTGCAAATATGATAGTGGCAGAGCAACTCTCAGTAAGTATTATAGACCAAAGGGTCTCGGGTCTTCAGCATATGGAGTTCTTCCCTAGTGGGGACGTACTCTTCATACGGGATGTCTCCCATGGGCAGTCCCAAAATTTCATACATCTTATGAAGGGTGAAGCCCAATTCGCCTTGAGGGCAAAAGATTGTATAAGTATCAAGATTGTACAGTTTCAGTAAAACAAAAAAATAGAATCTGCTAGCGGGAATGCCATGCTAAATAGCCCTGATAGCACGATACAGCCCCGCATGATGAAGCTGATCTCTGAAAGATTTCAGAAAGAAGTCAGTCAAGACTGCCCACTCTCCTTTTGAGGAACAGTGAACCCATCCAGGGGGACGAAAATCTTGAACAGGGAATTTTCCTTGCGCATCGACAAATCGGTGTAAGAAAGTCTGTGCGACTATGGATGTTTCACCTCTAGGGAAGTCATGATTAAGCAGCCCCAGGAGCAATCCATAAAAGTGTTTTCTAGTATAACGAGCGAAAGCACCTTGAAAGTTAAATCCTCCCAATATGATGCCGTCCTGCGGTCTGTTTATGTGCCAGTCCATTCGTCTGGGCACTGAAAAGGATTGGAAGAATAAGAACGGGTAAGACCTCTCCATTTTAGGGAGAAATAAGTAGCGAGCTTCAACTTGATGAAACCACTTGTAATCATCTTCCAAACCGCTATCGGGCACCGAAACATGGTCCCCTAACAAAGAGGCAGGTTTGTGTACAAGGACCGATCATCTCTTTCAAAAAGTGCATTGGTCATCAGTTCTCGCAATATTGAGCGAGTAGGATGGAGAATTTTATCTTCCCTCTCTTGGCTATCAGATGCTGTACAAAACAGAAAAACTTGACTGAATCTGAACTCTTTATTTCCGTCATAACCATCCGAGTATCTGAAGTAATGGTCCTTAGGCCAAGGATTCAAAGCATTATCAACTGCAGAAGGAGATATTCAGATTCAAGACAAAAAAAAGTTTAAGAAAGGGATTGCTTTTGAAAGTTATTATTATTACCTTCAATCAAAGGCTCCTGCCGAACCACCATTAAACTGGAGATTACTTGAGGGTCTTGATGACCACTGGCAGCAGCACCAGTGGAGGAGCCATTCTTCGGCATCTTTTGCAGATTAAGGAAATTCTCCATGAAGAGTATCGAAAGCTGAAGAAGGTTGAAGTCTTAAAAACCCTAAAGGAAAAACTTGGATTTTAAATTTCTCGAGATAAGAATGGCCTCTCATGAAATCAAGGTTATATAGCAGATGATTTAACGGTCGAGATCTTTGGATAGATGTGATCTCTGACCCGAATCTCGTGAGTACCTTTTCATTTAATACGGCTAAGAGAACGTCTCAATTCCTACGCCATAGAAAGTAACAACCTTCCGGCTTTTCCGCAACCAAAAGGCAAAGGTCGCGCCCCTAATACAGAGTCGCATTCCCTCCATAATGGAAGGTCGCGATCCTAATACAGAGTTGCTTTCCTTCCGGAATGACAGTTTGCGACCCTAACATAGAGTCGTTTTCTTCTCCAAAATGAAAGTTCGCGCCCCTAATACAGAGTCGTGTTCCTTCCGAAATGACAGTTTGCGACCCTAATACAGAGTCGTTTTCTTCTCCAAAATGAAAGTTCGCGCACCTAATACAGAGTCGCGTTCCTTCTTAAATGACAATCTGCGACCCTAACATAGAGTCGTCTTCTTCTACAAACTGAAAGTTTGTGATCCTAATACAGAGCCATGTTCCTTCCAAAGCAAAAGTTTGCGACCTTAACACAGGGTCATCTTTTGCTCCAAAATGCTAATTTGCAACCCTAACATAGAGTCATATGTTTCAAGAGTTGAAGATTGTGATGCTAATACAGAGTCGCATTTTCCTTCAAAAGCAACAAATTGTGGCGCTAATACAGAGTCACATTTTCCTTCAAAGGCAGTAAATTCAAGGCGCTAATACAGAGTCGTGTTCCTTTCAAAATAGGAGTTCGAGATATTGAGACAGAGTCATGTTGCCCTCAGTTGAAAAAGGTTCTAATATAGAATTGTACTCTCAGAAATATGAAAAATGGAGATTCTAATACAGAATGATATATCCAAAGCATTCCAAAACTTCTCAAAAATCATGGGAGTTTTGAAAACTTTGGAGGGGATTTTGTCGGCGAAAAATTATGGAAAACAAAGTAGATCCTCGAATTTAGGGTTAGAAATCTGCAACTCGGCAGATCCGCGAACCTAAAACTGAGATTCGCGATACTACCCATAGTTTCCGAGTAGGGATTTAATACAAAGTCACCCGACCCAAACAAGGGAATTGCCACCTCGGATCATGGAGGTAACTGCAAAACGAATGCAGCGGCATTACTTCGATCGTGGGAGCAACCACCTAACGAATATGACGTCACTTCTCTGGTAGTGGGGGCTAACGGTCAAGCAAATGAGGTGGGGCGTTACTCTAGAGCCCCTATAAAAAGCGGGAGAACGAAAGAGAAAGCATAGATCATCTTCTTCTAAAAATTACCCTTTGTGATCAAGAGTCCAGAGCCTTTCTTTTTCATCCATTTAAGAGAGATTGTACAGAGTGTCAACGGAGAGCAGGATCGTCCTCCACAGTTACATCAGAACCCAGTTTTAAACAAAGAGGAAATCCATTTTCCTCATCTTTTGTAAACGAGAAACCGTTGGATTGTAATCCTTTATTGAAAAAACTTCAATAGAGCGTCATTGGAAATTTATATGACCAACAGCACCTACCTTAGCACAATTTTCTTCTTTTCTCACTTTATCTCTCCTAGTGTTGCCGCATATCCAGCAGAGCATACGTATCTCTTTTACACTTATCTTTTGTGAATGACAGCTTTTATAGCCCAACAATTCATGCCATATAATAAAATTGCCCTAATAGAAGTCCTATAAAAATTTTCTTTAGTCTCAACAGAATGTTACGGTTGCATAAAACTTCCGTTGCACTCCTCTATTTCAACTAGTCGGCTTGTATCCTATAGTTAATATAATTATCGATCTCTCCATCATTCTGAATAATAAAACCCAAATACCTAAACTGACTACTCATTTATATCTCTTGCCCATCCAGTGTTACAACATTATAGTCTACAGTCCGTCGTTTACTAAATTTATACTGTATATACTCACTTTTAGATCTATTCAATTTAAAACCTTTATATTCTAATATTTGCCTCTATAACTCTAACTTGGCATTCACCCATGTTTTTGTCTAATCAACTAAGATAATACCATCAACAAATAGCATACACCAAGGAATCTCACCCTAAATAGCTCTAGTAAGCTCATCAATCACTATAGCAAATAAGAATGGGCTCGATGCAGATTCTTGATGCAATCCAATTGTGATAGAGAAATTATTTGTTAAACCACCACAAGTTCTGACATTGGCTATTACTCTATCATACATGTCCTTAATTATATCAATATACTTGATGGGGACTCTTTTCTTCATCAATGTCCACCAAAGTACTTCTCGTGGTACCTTATCATAAACTTTTTCTACGTCAATAAATACCATATTCAAATCTCTATTTCTCTCTCGGAATCACTCTATAAGTTGACGAAGTAAAATGAATAGCTTCTGTCGTTGATCGCTTCGGTATAAATCCAAACTGGTTCTCCGATATTTTAATAGTTTGCCTCAATCTATGTTCAATTACTCTTTTCCAAAATTTTATAGTGTGACATATGAGTTTTATTCCACGATAGTTAGAACAACTCTGAATATCACTCTTGTTCTTATACAGAGGTATTAGGGTACTCCTCCTCTATTTCTTAGTTTGTCAAATTTTATTAAAAAGATCTGTTAGTCACCTCACACCAATCTCTGCTAAATATCTCCATACCTCTATAGAAATCTCATCTGGACCAACAGATTTTTTTGATTTTATTCTCTTCAAAGCCTCTTTTACTTCAGATTCTTTAATTCTGTGCCTAAAAGCTACGATTCGTATCCTCACATTGAATAGTAAGATCTCCAAAATCTTGAGTAAAGCTACCATTATATAATCTATCAAAATAATCTTTTCATCTTTCATAATCTCTTCGTCTCGAACTAGAACCGTCTGATCCTCATCTTTAATACACTTTACCGTACAAAAATCTCTAGACTTTCTCTCTTATTCGAGCAATTCTATATGTATTCTTTTCTGCCTCTTTATTATCCAACTTCTCGTACACTTGTTTATATAATTTAGTTTTTGCATCCTAAATAACTTTCTTAGCCTCTTTCTTTGCTATTTTATACCCCTCAAAACTTGTTCCATCATTATTATTATTCTTCTTCAAATTTTTATAAAGGTCCCGCTTGATCTTAATAGCATTTTTTATCTCTTCATTCCACTATGATGTGCCCTTACATGGTGGAGCACCGCCTCTCGACTCACCAAATATATCTTTAGCTATACACACACACACATATACATTTTCTTTTCCTTTTTTTTTTTATAAACAATTGCCTTTCATGTGAATATCAATGTTTTCTGAGACAGAAATGCCAGTTACTTAGTTCATATTTATAATAAAAGTTCATAAGTATCGTTTGTGTAAATACACATGCTTACCGAGGTGCATGATCCTAATTACTTAATACTTACTTCCTCTTATTATATATATATATATATATATATATATATATATATATATATATATATATGTATACATTCCCCAAGTATACTGCTTTAATACTAGGCTCACTTCTTTTTTTATTTTATATAAGATAGGTCTTCCTTATAAGTTTTCTTTTTGATATCTACTTTTCATGACAAATTGTGTAAGTGCTTAGAATGCTTATTTGATTCTAATTTTAACTATCCATATATCTTGTTATTGGATTTAAAATCTAAATTAAGATTACATAAAAACTATTATCATATAAGTATCAATATTAAAATATCAATCTCAAAAACATGCAATGTAGAATACTTCTAATCTTACTTTTTTACTTCAAAAAACGAAAAATTTTGAAATTTTTTTCTGTTAATTAGTTAATTATGATACAATAAAGTAGTGTATCTATCCCATCTCCAACTTAAATTATGCAGTGTCCTAAATGCATCAAAAATATAATTATGCAAATAATACACTAAGAAATAATATAAGAGGTTAAGGATAGAAAACACTCGGTTTTGATGTTTGTATAGAAAATTCACTCTTTCAAGTAGTCGATATCAATGATGTTGCTGATGATTGCTTTTTTGCTGTTCGCATCTTTGATGCAGGTAGAACCTTGTGATCCCCTAACTCATCTCTTCGTCTTCAACGGTAGAAATATGGACTTCCTCACCAGCCATTCGTTTATATACTTTTGTGAGAAGCCGATATTGATGCTGTTAAGGACACTCGGTTTAGGCTTGCCGAGTCTCGATGATGTGCAACCTTTCATTGAATGTGTTAGTCATTCTTATTATCGACTCATTCAAAGTTTGGAGTGTAATCTTTTCTGGTTGAGCCACCTTAGCTTTTGTACCTCCTTGTTCTTGTTGTTGCTCACCAGGGCCAGCTAGCGGGGCAACACCTTGATGTTGCTCTTGTTGCATCTGCTGCTCTTGCTATACATGTTGGGTGCTCATTCTTCTTTGAACGGTCATATCCATAAATGGTTGCATAGGCTGGGCAATTGTATTAGTTTATGACAAATTAATCCCATTGTTCCTGCCAAATTTTGTTATTAAAGATGACATAACTAGATTTGGTTTTGCCAATCTTCGGATACTGGATACACTCATGGGCTTGCCCCATACATTGAATTATTTGCGAAGTGCATGATGAAGGTGACATCGAACTGCCGCCTTTCCAGAATCATATTTAAAAACACCACGTCCCTTGAATATAATTTCATTGTTACAGAGGATGGTAAGATGTTATATTTGATAAATAAGCTTACCAAAATGTACTCCTGCCACAGATAGCCCACTTTCAAGAAACTCTCATTGAAAGCAATATCACTGATGTGTACACAGAGCTTTTTGAATTGGCAGGAGCCGTTTGGTATTTTATTCACTCTGTTAATAAATGATGGGTGTTCTTCAGGCACATTGGGTACATGATGGCTCTTAAGATTGTGAATGACACTTCCTTGCCCCTTCTATTGAGTATGCATATTAATTCCCAAGTGCCGGTTGCAAATTAGCGCAAAATTCACGCATGATCGTCTGTTTATGCAATGTATATGCTTCTAATCCTACAACCTGCATTTGTGCTCTGAAGGCAAGATTCGCGTATATTTTTTAGTAACAAGCCGTTTGTTTGAGTAAGAGCTTAAATTCCTCATACTTCCAATAGTTTCTTATTAACCTTTGTAGCTTTGTATCTCTGTGGAGGATATGAGCTTTAAGAGTCTACTCTCTGCCTCTTAAAATCGATTTGCTTCCTTGGTCCCATCCTAAAAATAATCACAAAAATATATCTTAACAATATATTATTATTTCTCAAAATTATGCATGAATTCAACACACATATTGTATATTTTTATTCTATTTTTTGTTTAATTTCTTTTTCTTTTCCCCATTTTTCTTTAGTTTATAATTCCCAATTTCTCTTTCAAATATATCTCAAACTTTACTTAAATTTCATTCCTAATACATGAACTTGATATATGATAGCTATTCAAATAACCCATGAATTATTATGCCAAAAAGTTAATATTTTCATTTGATTTACCCTTGAATTAGCATATATTCTCAATTACTCTAAAATAAATGTCAAAAATTAGTGAAAATTTGCTAAACTACTCCAAATCTACTAAGAAGTAAAGAACTATCCTCAATTTACTCAAATTTATTCATATAAATCATAAATTCGGGGTTTTGAAACAAAAATCTACTTTATACGCAGAACAATTCAAAGAAAAATCAAAGATAAGAAGACTTACTTGCTTAGAGATATTTGAAAATTTGAAATGAATTGTGTAGGATTAGGTTTTAGCTTTTGAAATGAGGGATTTTTTTCTATAGGGTGCTGTGGAACAAAGGCTAGCGTTTGGTTATGGAGAAAATAAACTCAAAGATATATTTATAAGTGGGGTTCTCTGTCGACGGCTGTTGATAGTTGCTTTGACAGCGACTTTGACAGCCGCTCTCAGGCAGAGTAGGATCTGCTCTGCACTCTGCGGCTCTTGACATCCGCTTTGATAGTGGCTTCGAGCTACTCTCTGTTGAGTGCTGCATCAAGCCAAAAAGTTTATTTTTCTTTTTTTCTAATGTTAATTCCTAAACTAATGTTATTCCTAAAATCTAATCGTTAATTCATAATGCAAAAGTTAGTTGTAAGCTAAAAGTTAATTCCTAATTCTAAATTTGGTAATGAAAATTAAAAATTAATTCTGCTTCTAATTTTTTTTTAAAGAACAAAATCGTTGCAAATATCATGGGTATCAAAACTAACTTATCTTTATAAGCAATTCTCCCCAGCTTAAAATGCATATTGTCCTAAATAAATTAATATTTCTATTTACTCAATTGATAAAAAAATAAAATTTCAGGCTTAGAAATTACCTCGATGTGATACTCATGACGTAACAACTGTAAGACAAAATTGGTACTACATAATATATAATAATATACATTGTCTCTATTTAGCTTTTAATTAATGAGATATCGGAGGATCCATTAGATCGTGAGATTCTTTAGTGTGCTTCGAAAATTTTAAATAATGCTTCAATTATTTTTCGTTTACTTTAAATGTATGACCAATTTTAGGATTTTCAATATCGATTGCGCTATGCGGATACACGGTTTAAACTATAAACGATCCTATCTATTGTGAACATAATTTTTTTCAAAAATAGATGATGGCATGAATTATATAGAAGCACTTTGTCAAAAGGACGATAAGCATGGTGCGTGATCATGTCATATTCTCATTTTCTCCTTCGAAATGCATGTACTGTCATATGCATTACGTCATATCTTTTCCAATTCATTTATTTATAATTTTTATAATGAGCCAGCTAAATTGAGATCTTGATCAACTAATTTGATTGCCCAATACGCCCTTGTGCTCTATCTCTACAGGCAAAGGACAAGTTTTTTCCATAGACTATTTTATATGAATACATGCCTAAAGGTGTTTTATATGTAGTATGGTAAGCCCATAAAATATCGATTAGTCTAAACGACCAATCTCTGCGAGAGAGATTAACCATTTTCTCTAAAATTTGCTTAATTTTCCTATTTGCCAATTCGACTTATCCATTCGATTGTGGATGATAAAGTATATAAATCTTGTGCGTGATGTGATATTTCTTCATTAAATTTTTAAAAGTTTGTTGCAGAAATGTGAACCCCCATCGCTTATTATGGTTTTAAGAACTCCAAATCTAGATAATATATATTCCTTTAAAAATTTGATAATGATTTGTTGATCATTATTTCTACATGTTGTAGCGTCTAACCATCTAGAGACATAATTGACTGCTACGAGATATGAACATATTCGTTAGAAATAGTAAACGGCATAATGTAGCCCTCTCATTCTTCATGATGGCCAAAGAAACAACATGATCCACCTTGAGAGTAAATATAGAGTTCCCACTCTCTCACCCTTGACCACTACCATTGCTCCTTCGCTGATCTTCCACTGTTTCCTAACAAATAAGATTTGATAACCCTTGCCATCCAGCTTCCTAACAGATATTAAATTCTTCTTCAAATCTGGTATGTGCTTGACCTCTTATAAAATAGGTTTCCACCATTGTGCAACTTCAACTGAATTGTCTCCTTACCGACAATCTTGCATTCCTACCCATTACCAAAAGTCACATGCCCAAATTCACCTTGGACATAATTATCAAACCATTTTCTGCGAGCAGTGCAATGGAACGAAGTCCCTGAATCCACAAACCACAAATCTGACCTTGATTCTGTATAAGCAGACAAGTACAAATTATCATACTCCTTACTTGGACTCACCACATTCCCTCCTTTCTTATTTTTGTTTGGACAATCCTTCTTCATATGACCCTCTGTTTTACATTTCTAACACACTAATTTTTTCATGAACTTCCCCTTAGATTTTGATCTCTCTCTTTGCTTCGACTCCCTGTTTAAATTTCTACCACTTTCCTTCCTTCTGTCATTATAAACAGACAGAGTAGTACTTGTAGAAACTGTGCTCTCATCCATACTCTTTTTTATCAATTCATCATTCATGATAGTACTCACAATATCATCAAATTTAAGAGCAATGTTAGAAACATTGCTAATGACAATAACAACATTACTCTAACTATCCGGTAACGAACACATAAACATCAAAGTTTTAATGTCATTAGCAAAGACAAACTCTAAGGATTCAAGTTGTGCCCATAATGTGTTAAATTTGTTCAAATGATTAACAACTGAACTATCATAAGGTATTCTTAAGTTAAATAACATTTTCATTAGAAATAGTCTATTTGAAACAGAAGACTTCTCATAAAATTTAGTCAACACTGACATCAAATCTGAAGTGGTCTTCTCCTTGGAGACGTTGAACACAACATGCTTTGTCAGGCACAATCGAATCTATGCCAAAACCCTCCTGTTCAATAATTCCCACTCCTCATCAGTCATTTTTTCTGGTTTTTCTCCAAATAGTGGTTGATATAAATTTTTCTGATATAAATAATCTTCCATCTGTAACTTCCACCATTGGAAGTCTGTCCCATCAAAATTTTCAATCTTTCCCTTTCTATCTTTCGCCATAACTCCCACTCAAAATCAACACCGATCTAACCAAAATCTGACCCAAATTAGGGCTCTGATACCAATTGTTAGCATAAATATAGGAATAATACCAATGCAACAACTAGCAGAATCAAATAGTTAACTGAAGAGAAAATAGCAAAGACAGAGAACACGCAGATTTAATATGGTTCGGCAATGTGCCTACGTCCACGGGGACACGATCGAAAACTTCCATTATATCAAAAGAGGTTACAGTACTCTAGTTCTCAACCACAAGAGAATTTGCAATGAAACACAAGAATTTAGATTAAACCCTAACCTCTTGTTATAGCCGCAACTTCTTTGCTTGTGCTTGTCCTTGCCGCAACTCCTTTGTTTGCTTCAGCCGTAACCCAAGAAGAAGCCCAGCCGCCTGCTTCTTCTTTTCTCTGGTCGAAAACCAAAACAACAGCAGCCACAACAGCAAACTAAATTATTTCACCAAAATAATTTGAGCAACACAAGCTTCCACTACATTGTTCTTTTATATGACCGAACCAAGAAAGTTTGGCCAAGAAATTTTAGCCGCCACATGCAAAAGAAAAACCACGGCAACCTCTTTTTCTCTCTCTTATGTTTCAGCCACCCTACAAATAAAAGGAAAACATCGACCTCTCCAAGCCCTAGCCGCACACCGTTTGGGCGGGTTTGGGTTAGTTTTGGACCCGTTTGGGCGGATCGAATCCATTGTGGCAATATGACTCCATTAGCAATAATCTCCCACTTGGAGAACTATTGCAAAAATTGTAATTTCTATACATGATAATCCTTACGCCTAAAACTTTTATCTCGATCTTTTAAAGTCCCAATTTCAGCATTCAACACAAATGCACCAAAATTGAGCAATAGCTCAACTTTTTTCCATCAATCAGTTTTGTCAACATATCTGTAGGATTCTTACTGCCCTCAATCTTCTCCAATTTTAATTGACCATCCTCTAACCAGGATCTAGTGAAGTGATACCTTAAATGAATGTTTAGTTCGTGAATGATACGCCGAATTCTTAGTAAGATGATTGCACTTTGACTGTCACTGAAAAACCTGCAATCCACTCCTTCAAAATCCAATTCACTCATCAATCACAGCAACCAAATAAACTCCTTACTTACTTCTTCAGCTGCCACATACTTAGTTTCTATCAAAGATAAAGTAACAATTAATTGTAATCTTAAAATCCAGCTTACCACTGTCCCTCCTATAGTAAAGATATAACCTGTCGTACTCTTGCCATTGTCTCTATCACCCGCATCGTCCGAATCCACAAAATCTTGCACATCAATATTATCACTCCCAAAACACAAACAATACTTTGAAGTATCTTTCAAATATCTGAAAATTTAGTTCACTACTTGCCAATGTTTCTTTCTAGGGTTATTTATGAATCTACTCACTACTCCCACTGCATGTGAAATATTTTGTCTTGTACTCACCATTGCATACATGAGATTCCCGTCGGCCGATGAATAAGGCACATTTTCCATGTGTCTCATCTCCTTATTTGTCTTAGTATCTTACTCTTTTGACAGTTTAAATTGACCATCAAGAGCTGTAGTTATTGATTTTGCATTCTCTATATTGAATCTCACCAACACCTTCTTGATGTATCCCTTCTGAGATAACCATAATTTCTTACTTTTCTTATCTCGGGTAATTTGCATCCCAAGAAGTTGTTTTGCCTCACCCATGTCCTTCATAGAGAATCACCCTGCCAACTTTCTCTTCAGATCATTGATTTTCTTAATGCATGGACCTACTACAAACATATCATCTACATACAGAGTAAGTACAATAAAGTTACCGTCCTAAAATTTTTGTAGATATACACAATAATCTGAATTGTATCTAGCAAAACTCGAATCCAATATAAACTTGTCGAACTTCAAGTACCATTGTCTCGGCACCTGTTTTAATCCATACAAACTCTTTTTTAGTCGACATACCCAATTCTCCTTTCCTTTAACTTCATATCTCTCCAGCTGTTCTATGTATATTTCCTCCTCCAAATCACCATGAAGGAAAGCAGTCTTTACATCAAACTGCTCTAAATACAATTCTTTTACAGCCACAATACTCAATATTATTCTGATAGAAGTCATCTTTACAACTGGTGTAAATATCTCAATGAAGTCAATACCTTTTCCCTCACCTAATCCCTTCACCACAAGTCTAACTTTGTATCTTTGTGTTCCTCTTGCCTCATGTTTTACCCTATATACCCACTTGTTATGCAATACTTTTATCTTTTTCGCTCGCTTTACCAATTTCCATATGTGATTCTCCTCCAAAGAAGACATCTCATCACACATGGCTTGCTCCCACTTAAGACGAAACTTATCCTGCATAGCCTCTTGGTAACTCTCTGATCACTTGCATCAGTATACAAAATATGATATAAAAGAAGATAAAGTTTTTGAGTTGGCTTTCTTATCCTAGTGCTCCTCAAAGTGAGAACACTTTCTGATGAAGAACTGGAATCATCTATTTCAGTTAGTGGCCTCTCTCCTGTTCGGTCTCATCTGAAACTTGTGTACTTTCAGGTGTAGTCATTTCTTCTCCTTCAGATGTAGGTATTTCTTCCTTTTTTTCATCCATGGGATCTATCCTATCCTATGGCTCATCCAGCTCCAAGTGCTCTTTCCCAACTGTTTTCTCACCTTACTCTCCATTCGGTCTTTATACATACAGCCCTCACTAAATACTACATCTCTGCTACGAATTATCTTGTTATGCTCATAATCCCACAAGCGATAACTATATTCGTTGCCACTGTATCCAATGAATGCACACTTCTGAGATTTAGAATCAAGTTTCTTTCTCATCTTATGATCCACATGTACATATGCTACACAACCAAATACTCTTAAAAATGAATAATTCACAGTTTTACCAGACCACACCTCCTCTGAAATTCCTCTACCTAAAGCACTAGTTGGACTTCTGTTGATCAGGTAAACCTTCGTCTCTACAGCGGCTCCCCAAAATTGCAAAGGCAAATCTGCACGTAGTCTCATATTTCGAGCTCGCTCCAAAATAGTTCTATTCATCCTCTCAGCAATGCCATTTTGTTACAGTATACTCGGTACAGTCGTCACTCTCCTAATCCTGTGGGTAGAGCAATAGTCATCGAACACTATATTGCAAAATTCCCCACTATTGTCTGACAACAGACATTCACATTTAAACTTGTTTTATTCTTAATAAGAGTTTTCCATACATTGAAGATCTTGAAAACATCAGATTTCAGCTTAAGTGTAAATGCCTAAGTTTTCCTGCTTGCATCATCTATACAAGTAACAAAATAAGAATTACTTCCAAGAGACTTCACCGAAGAAGGCCCCCATACATCTGTATGCACCAACACTAATCCCTTGGTTTTCATCTTCTTGCCATCCTTCATAAAACTAACTATTTTCTGCTTTCCAAACACACAGTTCTCACAGAAATCAAAGTTATCATCTTTCATATCTGTCAACATACCTCTGGATTGCAACATTCTCATGCTGCTCTCGCTCATGTGACTGAGCCTCTGATGCCATAAGGTAGCCTTCTCATTCTTCATGGCGGCCAAAGAAACAACGTGATCCACCGAGCTTGAGAGTAAATAAAGAGTTCCCACTCTCTCACCCTTGACCACTACCATTTCTCCTTTGCTGATTTTTTACTGTTTCCTCTCAAATGAGATTTGATAACCCTCATCGTTCAACTTGGTAACAGATAATAAATTATTTTTCAAATCTAGTATGTGCCTAATCTCTTGTAAATGCAATTTTCCACCATTGTGCAACTTCAACTGAATTGTCCCCTTACCGACAATCTTGCATTCCTGCCCATTACCAACAGTCACATGCCAAAATTCACCTCGGACATAATTATCAAACCATTCTCTGTGAGCGGTGCAATGGAAAGAAATCCCTGAATCTACAAACCACAAGTCTGACCTTGATTCTGTATGAGCAGACAAGCACAAGTCATCATACTCCTTATTATGACTCTCTGTCTTACATTTCTAACACACTAATTTTTTCTTGAATTTCCCTTTAGATTTTGATCTCTCTCTTTACTTCAACTCCCCGCTTAAATTTCTACCCTTTTCCTTCCTTCTGTCATTATCAATAGACAAAGCAGTACTTGTAGAAACTGTGCTCTCACCCATACTTCTTTTTATCAATTCATCATTCGTGATAGTACTCTCAACATCATCAAATTTAAGAGCAGTGCTGGAAGTATCACTAATGGCCGTAACAACATTACTCCAACTATTTGGTAATAAACACATATACATAAAATGTTTAATGTCATCAGTAAAGACAAACTTTAAGGATTTAAGTTGTGCTCATAATATGTTAAATTCATTCAAATGATTAACAACTAAACTATCAGATGACATCCTCAAGTTAAACAACTTTTTCATTAGAAACAGTCTATTTAAGCAAATGACTTCTCATAAAATTTAGCTAATGCTGACATCAAACCTGAAGTGGTTCTCCTTGGAGACGTTAAACATAACATGCTTTGTCAGGCACAATCGAATTTGTGCCAAATCCCTCCTGTCCAATAATTCCCACTCCTCATCAGTCATTTTTTCTGGCATTTCTCCAAACAGTGCATGATGTAAATTTTTTCGATATAAATAATCTTCCATTTGCTATTTTCACCATTGAAAGTCTGTCCCATCAAAATTTTCAATCTTTCCCTTCCTATCTTCCGCCATAACTCCCACTCAAAATCAATACTGATCTGAGCAAAATCTGACCTGAACCAGGACTCTGATACCAATTGTTAGCAAAAATATAGGAATAATACCAATAAAACAACCAGCAGAATAAAATAGTTAACCGAAGAGAAAAATAGTATAGACAGAGAACATGTAGATTTAACATGATTCGGCAATGTGCCTACATCCATGGGGACACGATCAAACTTCCACTATAACAAAAGAGATTACAGCACTCTAGTTCTCAATCACAAGAGCATTTGCAATGAAAACACACAAGAATTTAGATTAAACTCTAACCTCTTGTTACAGCCGCAACTTCTTTGCTTGTGCTTGTCCTTGCTGCAACTCCTTTGTTTGCTTTAGTTGTAACCCAAAGAAGAAGCCCTTCTTCTTCTTTTCTCTGGCCGAAAACCAAAACAACAATAGCCACAGTAGCAAACTAAATTGTTTCACGAAAATAATTTGAGCAACACAAGCTGCCACCACATTGTTCATTTATACGGCCGAACCAAGAAATTTCAGCCGCCACATGCAAAAGACAAACCACGGCAACCTCTTTTTCTCTCTCTTTTGTTTCAGCTGCCCTACAAAATAAAGAAAAACCTCGGCCTCTCCAAGCCCTAGCCACACACCACTATATATATATATATATATATATATATATATATATATATATATATATATATATATATATATCACATAATGGGTTTGGGCCGGTTTTGGACCCGTTGGACAGACCGAATCCGTTGTGGCAATTGGGCTCCATTAGCAATACTAATTAACAAGATCTTATTTTTATTCATGAAAGTAAGAAAATCTAATCTAGAAAGCGAGATTAATCTAAGCTAGAGAGAATTAAAGATCTACACTAGAAAGCAATTAAAAGCATTGGAATTTCCTCTGGAGTTCGGTATGGCGGCCGTCACCTCTTTGCCAAAACCCTAATATTCATTAATTAAAAGTACATCTAAAATTACATCAAAAAATCTCTACCTAATTTATAAGGATTCATGGGGTATTTATAACCCAAACACAATCCTACTCCTACTCAAACTCAATATAAAAGATATAATCCTAATCCAATACAAACCAATCTCAAGATATATAATCTTAAGCCAATTCATAGGTATTAGAAAACAATGGTTGAGATTAGATGGCATAAAATACTAATTTTCGAGTCCAAAGTTCATCCATTCTTCTAGTGTTCTAAACTCGCCATGCAAATTTTCTTCAATCTTGTCATCAAAATTCTCAAAACAAAATGTCATGCTAGTGGATTTATCATTAGTCAAATCATTGTGAAGGAATAATTTTTTTTTATCAGAAGAATCAAAAGATAATATGTCACTAGTAAGTTCATCATGAGGTAAATCACCAGGCAAAATTTTCTCTTTATCACAAGTTTCTTTATAATTATTTTCATAATGGCCCAAAATAGCTTGATCGTAATGTCGATGTATGGTCTCATCACATACAAATTTATTTGACTCATTTTGAATCATATCTATTTCAAAAGATGACTAAAGTGGTTGCTCGTTGGAGTTAGATATATTCAAACAATTAGATAGTTGATCTTCAAAAAGTTTAGTATGAGAAATCATTTTGAGAAATCTTCCATATAAGATGCAGTTTGAGAGGATGATGTTATCAAAACTTTCATACTTTCATCTATTCTACGTCTTCATTCCTTAGACTCACGATTGTAATTTTCCTTATTTTCCTCGAATGATTGCATTTCGAGATTATGAGTGAAATTTGAAAAAGGATATGATGGATACATGTACATATTTGATGACATACGTGAAGTAGTTATCGGTAAATTCTCATGACATGCATACCTTGCTTCTAGTCATTTTAATTTTTTAAGTAACATGTTCAATCTAATATCTTATTTATGATTGAATATAGAACATGGAGATGAATACTATGAAGAAAGGATCAGATGGAGGACTCTCTTGATATGACTATTGATTAGAATAATTCATCCACTCACAATTATTTTTTTGTATATAGGAAGCGCTCGTAGGTTCATGATATGTGGTGTGAATTTGATCATGACCTAGTCCTAGCGAACTTCCTATCAATGAATACTGATGATAATTATGATATGGATCATGACAGTGTTGGTAACCAGTTTAATTTTGAAATATATTTTTTTAAAGATTTTTATTTTGAAAAGGTGGTGTGGGAAAGTGATGGAAAAGAAAAAAAAAAGAAAAAAAATCGAAATTTTTTTTATTTTTTTGTATTTTTTTACAGAACTAAAGACCCACAACATAGAACTCATGAAAAATAGGGGGAGATTTTCACCCAAAATGCTGCCAAATGGTAGTAATTGCCGCTATTTAGAGGCAAAATTAAAGATTCTGGCTCTCTACTTTTTTCAGTGCACTCCTAAGACTTCTCTCATCCCTTTTACCTTCTTGTATCTGAATTTAAAGATCCATATACACTCAACACACACTGTTAACCCGTAAAATGTTAGAAAAGTAAGAAAGCACCGTCGATCCCTAGCAACGGTGCCAAAAACTTCATGTGTTAAATCTACTGCAAGCGTACAGTGTCAGTTGTAGTGCTAATATGTCGTTCTAACAGAGATCTAGAGTGTTTTGCAATCATTCTAATCCTATTATTCTAATGCGTTAACTAGGATATGGAATCCACTAGTTCACAACCAAATATGATCTATTTCATCTTCTTTCTTCCATAAAAATATGATCTTTTAGTTTAGTTTATACTTAAAGTATCCTAAGTATGGACTATCAAGTGACGTACAAGTATAATCCATCAAAGAAATTATTTCTTTATAGAAATAGAATAAATCGTTAGATAAATTCAACAAAACAAATAAACTAAAAACTCCAAATCCTAACTAAGCATAGGTTATCAAAGTACTTAAATTAACCATAACCTATTAAAGTTTTAATCTATGAGTCCTTGTACTTTTATTGTTTCATAAAAAAGTCCTATTTTTTAAATTTTTATTTTAGAAAGAATACAAATAGATTAATATGAGGTTGATCTCTAGTTTCATCTACATCCTAGGAATAAACTAATTAGCTACTCAAATTAGCTACTCATACTCCTAATTAATAAGATCTTATTTTTATTCATGAAAATAAGAAAATATAATTTAGAAAGAAATATTAATCTAAACTAGAAAGCAATTAAAGATCTACACTACTAGAAAGCGATTAAATCTATCTAAAAAGCAAAGAAAAGCAATGGAATTACCTATGGAGCTCGGTATGGCGGTCGTCACTTCTTTGGCAAAACCCTAATATTTATTAATTAAAAGTACATCAAAAATTACATCTAAAAAACTCTACCTAATTTACAAGGATTCATAGGGTATTTATAACCCAAACGCAATCCTACTCCTACTCAAACTCAATACAAAAGATATAATCCTAATCCAACACAAATCAATCTCAAGATATATAATCTTAATCTAATTCATAGGTATTAGAAACCAATAGTTGAGATTAGATGGCATAAAATACTAATTTTCGGGTCCAAAACCTAAAAATTAAGCTCCTGTAGCCTGCTGGATAAGATTTTTTATTCAGTAGCATTTCAGTAAAATGGCTATAACTTTTACATCCGAACTCAGATTAAGCTGTTATTAGACTCATTTCAAAGATAATTCCGAAATCTAAAAATTTTTCCAACTCAAATATTTCTTGTTTAAGCTTTATCTTGGCCTAGAATACTCTTGAATTTGCTACTACTGCACTTGAGTTTCTGTCTTCACCAAAATTGACATTCTATGCTCATATTCTTGACAAATTAGCATTTTCTTCTTCTCTTCCTTGTGAATTCTTTATTACCTATAAAAACACACTAAATATATCCAAGTAGTAATTATTTATATACAAAAATAGATAAAATATGGGAGGAAAAATGCAAAGTATGATATTAATCATAGGCCAATGGAAACCACATTGGAATATTTTAGCTAATGCCTTTTTAGACAAAAAGTGGCCCCACATGCTTTTGTATGACAAAAGGCAATGATGCTTTGAATCTTATCATCAGGCACACAACACCTAATGATTTTATTTAAGTAATATTTAAATAGGTAAGGGTCATCGAAAAGAAACAGCATATCTCGTGTAAGAATGGTCGCTTGTCTTGCACATTTTAATGATTTGACATTTCACCTACAATAAGAAAATTGATAATATTAACATACCAGAGAGTTGTTTTGATTAAAAATAACTGCTCATTAGGGAAAGAGTTCCTAATTGGTAGCATATTGTTATCAAAAACTAATCGAGAGAGGTGGTTAGCAACTACATTCTCTACTCCCTTATTGTTTTTAATTTCAAGATCAAATTCTTAGAGCAATAATATCCATTTAATTAATTGTGGCTTTGCATCTTTCTTTGACAAAATGTATTTGGGCGCCAAATGATCTGTAAAAACAACTACATGTGAGCATAAATTATATGAACGAAGTTTATCAAGAGTAAAAACTACAGCTAGAAACTCCTTCTATGTTATCGTATAATTCATTTAAGCACTGTTAAGAGTCTTACTAGCATAGTAAACCACATAGGATTTTTTATCTCTTTGTTACACGAATACTATTGCAATTGCATAGTCGCTTACTCACACGTAATCTCCAATGGAAGCGACCAATCTGGAGATTGAATTATTGGCACGGTGATGAGCATCTCCTTGAGCATTTCAAAAGCTGTTTGGCATGTCTATATCATTCAAGCTGCACATCTTGCGCAAGAAGGTAAGAAAGGGTTCTATCAATATTACTAAAATCCTTTATAAAACTTCTATAAAAACCTACATGTCCTAAGAACAAGCATATATCTTTCACAGTTTTATATATTGGTATTTTGGAAATAGACTCAATCTTAACCTTATCTATTTTCATCCTTTTAGATGAAACTATATGACCTAACATAATACCTTTTGTGACCATGAAGTAGTATTTCTCCCAATTTAAGAGTAGTTTTTATGTTGGCATCTTTCAAACATAGATTCTACATTAGTCAAACAAGATTCAAAATTATTTTCAAATATAGAGAAATCATCTATAAATACCTTTAAATAATCTTCAACCATGTCGCTAAAAATTCTTATCATACACCTTTGAAATATTGCAGGTGCTTTGCATAATCCAAATGACATTCTTCTAAATGCAAGAGTACCAAAGGGACACATAAAATTTGTCTTTTCCTGATTCTCTAAAGCAATTTCAATCTGATAATAGCCAGAATAACTATCAAGAAAATAATAAAATTCATGTCTAACAACTCGTTCAAGTACTTGGTTAAGAAATAGTAATTAAAAGTGATCTTTATGTGTTACTTGATTCAATTTTCGGTAATTGATGCATATATACCAACTCGTAGTTGCACGAGTGGGTATCATCTCTCCTTCATAGTTTTTAATGACTGTTACTCCACTCTTTTTTAGTACAATTTGGGTTTGACTTACCCCCTTACTATCAGCAATTGAATAGATAATGACAGAATCTAGAAGCTTAAACACTTCGGCTTTAAACACTTTCTTCATGGCGGGGTTAAGCCTTCTTTTCATTTGCCTAATAGGGTTGGCTCCATCTTTCAACGTAATGCGATGTGTATAAATAAAGGGGTCCATACATTTAATGCCTACCATATTTCATACAAGAGTTTCCTTATACTTTTTCAATGTTGATAGCAGTCGTTCTTCCTGATTCTTTTCAAGTTGCGCTAAGATAACCATTGGGAAAGTTCCCTTAGTCTAAAAAATGCATACATGAGATCTTCACATAGTGGTTTTAGCTCAGGAATCAGTGTTTGGATATTAGATGATACTAATTTCTTTGTGATTTGAGGTAACTCCTCATATACTTCTATTTTTGGGATCCATCTTGTGATATTCAAACATTGAGCATCTGTTAAATGTTTGATAATTTCATTGGCATGTTCGAATTTGACATGATCATGCGAATCATATTCATTGTTAATGCAAGCTCCAAAGGAAGACATGCATAATGATATGATATCTCCATCAAAGATTTGTTCAATATAATTAATGTCTTGCAATTCACAATTATAAATATTCGATTGTTTGCAAATATTAAAAACTTAAAGTTCAAGGGTCATGTTTCCAAATGAAAACTTCACCACACCATTCCTGAAATTTATAACCGCATTAGCCATATCTAAAAATAGACGTCTGAGGATAACAGGAATATAATGATGTGAATTCTTTACAGATGCAGTATCGATAACTATAAAATTTACTGAAAAATAAAAGTTTTCAATTTGCACTAAAACATCTTCCATAACTCCCTAAGAATACCTTTCAGATCTGTTGGCTAATTGTAGTGTGACAGGTGCATGTTTAAATTCTCCTAGAGCTGGGTGATCATAAACCGAATATGGTAAGAGATTTACACTAACCCCCAAATCTAGTATAACTTTTTCTATATTAGATTGACCTATCACACAAGAAATAGTGGAACATCTAGGATCCTTATATTTAAGAGGCATTTCAGAATACAATAATGCACTTACCTGTTCTGTGATAAATGCTTTCATCTGTATATTGTGATGTCTTTTAATGGTACATAAGTCTCTCAAGAATTTTGCATATGAGGGAACATGTTTGATTGCTTCCAGCCGAGATATATTGATCTGTACCTATTTGAAAATTTTCAAAATATCAACATAAGATGCATTAATATTTCTTGGCTTTCAACTATTGAGGAAACAGTATAGGTGAATTATAATTTGTGGAAGTGGATTCTTTAGAATTATCATCTTTAGATCGTTGTACTGAATCATTGCCCTATTTTTCAGTATTTTCTTTTGAAACGGGCTCATAAAGTTATTTACCATTTTGTAAACTTATTGCAGCAGTTACCTCAAGTATATCATTATTAATGGAAGAAGTAATAGAGTTTGCACTTTTGACTTTACTTGAAGTGCGGGCCGCCAGTTGAGATGGTAGCTTAGCTTTTTCTTTTGTTTGCAATACGGAACTAAGGTGGTGACTGCAACTAAATCCCTCCCAAGTGCAAGAGATTAACAAGTAGTACAAGATTAGCAACCCAAGAACGTTCTCTTGAGGATCATTTGTTAATTTTATGACACTAGAATAAATTACGGAACTAAAAAGATTTATTTTTATTAACTAAACTAAAGTTAAACATGGAAAATTACTTATATAGTTAAATGGATGTACCTTCCCTATAGGATAATTTAGTAGATATATTTATATTTTTTTTTTATCTCAGCTGCATAGATTACGTGGTCTACCTATAACTGGAAAATAATTCAATTAAGCATAAAATATATAAAGTTGTGAACTTGATACTTTGATTAATTTCTCCCAGTTAATCCTATATGAATGTTAAGTATATCTAACTATGCAATATGAATAACATAAATAAATGTTCAAAATCTAAGCATACACCATGCTAAAGAGCCTACGGTATATCAAAAACTAAGAAATGAATATATCATCAAATTATAAAGCATTAAAGACTCAAAATTATATTTAAATCTTTTCAAAGATAGTAGAGAATTAAAAATATCAATTCTACTTAAAACAATTAAAATCCATAAGCATATAAGAATACATACCAATAAATCTCCTAAGGTTTATTATTCCATTTAATCAACTTAAGAATTTAGCCACTCATACTCATCATAGCCATGAATAAAGAGAAAAAGAAATTAATTTGTTGATTTCTATGAATGAGTACAAAAACTAAATCTTGAATCTAGAACTCTCTAATAAACTCTCTCTTCTCTTGTTATCTATTATCATGATTTGAGTTACATAGCGATTTATAGCTTTTATAAAACCCTACTAGGATTCTATTTATAAGGAAACTCTAAATTTCTCTCAAAAATCCCCCAGAAAATAGATTACTGCCGCTCCCTTTGACAGTCCCATCGACAACTTCTCTTGGGATACCTTCTTAGTCATTCGTTGTCGAAACAAGCGAGTGGCTACTGATAGCCAATCCTGGTTGTGCACAGTTCTGAACTGATATTTGATATACGATTTGATACTTCGATTTTTTTACATATAAAACCCTACAAAGATATTGAAAAACACTAGAAAAATATCATAGTGAGGAATTTGATTAGTAGAAATAACTTTTCATTAATTTCTTGTATTAATCAATAAAATTTGATTACGCTTGCACAAAATAAACTAAAATAATTATACTTTTTAAGCATAATCGCACCCCTAACTTGAATTTTGCTAGTCCCTAGAAAATCCTTAGAATTAAAAAAATAAACTAAAAACCTAATTAAAAAGAAAATAAATCCTAATTAACTTTTGTAGGAATCATGATTGCATTTAGTATGCACAATAAACCATTAAATCTCTAAGTTAGTCTAGTAGACAAGTGCTGTCTCGTGAGAGTTTCAAGTGATGTTACCAACAAACATCAAAAAATATTTGAGATTATGAAATAGATAAAAAAAAAAATAAGGATAAGTGTAAAATAAAAAAAATGGAAAATGTTAGTACCCTACTAACTATCTACATTATTACATTTTTTTGCTTTTCATTTCTTTTCCGTATCAAATTCAATTAGAGATACACACACATATATTCATGAAAATGTCAATCTCAACAAATTACTTATAATTTAATAATCTTATGTATCTATTTTGATAATTAAAATCACATCATAGATATAATTTTACTTTCAATTATCCTTTCCTATGCACTCTTGTAAGTGTGTGAATAAGCCTGGTCAAGTCTTAAACTCTAATCAAACTTATAGGAACTCTTTTTATATATATGTATATTTTTTTTCATAGACACTTGCTTTTCATGTGAATATTAATACTTACCGAGGCAGAAATGCCCAGTACTTAGCTCATGACTATAATAAAAATCCATAAATATCGTTCGTGCGAATATGCATGTTTATCGAGTTGCACGAACTCAACTATCTAACACTTACTTTCTCTTATTTATTATATATATATATATATATATATCCCAAAATATATTGCCTTAATACCATGCTCACTTCTTTTTTTTTCTCTCCTTTCTATTTATTTTTATTTTTTTACATATATGATAGGACTTCATTTTAAGTTTTGTCTTTGTTATCAACTTTTTATGACTTATTGTGTAAGTGTGTAGAGTGCATACTCGATTATAATCTTAAGTATCTATCTTATTGTTGGGTTTAAAATCTCAATTAAGGTTATATAAGAGCTATTATCATATAAGCATCAGTATTACGATATCCATCTCATAAATATGCAATGTAAAATGCTTCTAATCTTACTTCTTGCTTCAAAGAAATGAAAAAGTTTGAATTTTTTAATTAGTTATAATACAGTGAAGTATAGTGTATCTATCCCTCTCCCTAACTTTAATTATTCAATGTTCTTAGTGCATTAAGAACTATAACTATGAAAATAATATACTAAGAAATAATGTAACATGTTAAAGTTAGAATATACCTGGCTTTGCAGATTCTCGAGAAAATTCACTCTCTCAGGTGGTTGGTATCCAGTATGCCTCTGTTGAAGACCGTTTTGTCACTTGCATCATTGTAATTGGCATAACCCTATTGTTACCTAGCTCGTCCCATCATCTTCATCAGGAGAAACGTAAGAGGTTAAAGTTAGAATACACCTGGCTTTGCAGATTCTCGAGAAAATTCACTCTCTCAGGTGGTTGGTATCCAGTATGCCTCTGTTGAAGACCTTTTTGTCACTTGCATCTTTGTAATTGGCATAACCCTATTGTTACCTAGCTCGTCCTATCATCTTCATCAAGAGAAACGTAGGCGTCCTCACTAGCCATTCGTCTGAATACTATGGTGAGAAGCCAATATTGACGTTGTTGACGACGCTTGGTTTGGGCTTGCGGTTCTTCATGAATGCTCATTCTCGCAATGAAGGCGTCTGTCATCTATGTGTTCGACTCATTTATAGTGTGGAGTGTTTCTTCAGCTGTTTGGGTTGCCACATCTGCTACATCTCCTTGTTCTTACCCTTATTTAACATGTTCCTGATCTTGTTCTCCATGACTGGCAAGTGTATTGCTCTTGTTGCACCTACTGTTCTTGCTGAGCATGTAGGGCGCTTATGCTTCTTCGCATGGTAGTATCCATAAATGGTTGTTTAGGAGGTTCATATGTATCATCTCGTGATGGATGGACTCCATCACTCATGCAAATTCTCGTAATCAGAGATGGTAGCACTAGGTGAGGCTTTGCTAATCTCGGATACTAGATACACTCATGGGCTTGACCCATGCATTGAACTATCGCGAAGTACATGATGGATGTAACATTAAATACACGCCTTTCAAAAATCATGTTTAACAATACTACGTCCCTTGAATATAGTTATGTTGTTGTTGAGGATAATAGGATGTTATATTTAATATAAAGGCTTACCAAAATGTACTCCCTTCTAATGTAGCCTAATTTCAAGAAACTTTCATTGAATGCAACATCGTTGAGATTCTCGTAGCGCTCTTTAAACCAGCGGGAGGTGCTTGGTATATCATTCATCTTTCTACAAAGGATGGTTCTTCTTAGACACATTAGGTACAGGAATCATCCTTACGATTTATTTCCTCGTGAACGGTATCTCCCTGCTTCTAACAACGGAGTATCCAACTTGATCTCCAATTATCGATTGCAAGTGAGCATGAAACTCACGCACAATCTCATTGCATGCTAATGTGTGTATATGTCGTGTGTATGCTTCTAACTCTGAAGCTTTCTGAAGGCCAAATTTTCATATATCTTCAAATAATCGATTGCTCATTCGGGTCGAAGCTTGAAATCATCATACTTCTCCATGATTTTCTTGTTTGCCTTTGTGGGTCTTATTTATTATGGAGAAGATGGGCTAGAGGATTCCATTCTTGGCCTCTTCAAAGCTATCTGCTTTCATAATTCCATTCTGCAAAAATTAACCAAAAGAAAACATCTTAATAAAACTGTTATCATGCTTTTTCTTTATTTTCTTACAAAATTATGCATGAATTTCTTTTATAATTATTCTGTTATTTATTTTTATCTTTTTAATTTATTTATTTAATTCTCCTTTTTCTTCTTCTTTTTGCTCCCCTTTTCCTCTTTAATGTTTTCTATTTAATCACATAATATTTTCCAAAACTTCCTTAAAAAATTATCAAGCTCCACTTTAATGTAGCAATTATGGCATGAATTTGATATATGACAATTATACAAGCTATCTATAAAATATGATGCTAAAAATTGAGATTTTTACTTCTTCTACCTTTGTTTTTAGCATATCATGATAATAAATCCATATAAATCATCAAAATCTTCATATCTTTACTAAACTCTACCAAATCTATTAAAAGTAAGGATCTAACTTTGATTCACTCAAATTCATCCATATAAATTGTAGATCTAGGTTTTGAAACAAAAATTTACATTTTAGAGAGAACAAATCACAGAAAAATCAAAGAGAAGATAACTTAGTTGTTTGAAGATTAATGAAACTTCGAACTAAAATCTATGGGAAGAGTTTTGGCTATCGAAAGGATAAATTTTGGGCATGGGGTGCTGTTGAAAGAAGTTAGGGTTAGGATTGAGGGAAAAAAAGAAACTCAAAGATCTATTTTTAGATATGCCTTTCTTTCGACAATTGTTAACAGCCATTTCGACAATGGCTTTGGCTGCCACCTCAGTCAGGCAAAATTTTGCCTTTACAGGAGCCGTTGTCGACAGTGGCTTTGACAGTGGTTCTCTTTTGAGAACTCGGTCAACCCAAATATTTCTGTTTTATTTTTTTCTTTTTTAGTTAGTTGTCATTAGTCCCTAAACTAAGTTATTCCTAACATCTAGTTGTTAGTTTCTAATTCTAAAATTAATTTTAACTAAAAGTTAATTCCTAACTCTAAAGTCAATATCAATTAATTTTTTTGAAGAAAAAATGAAAAAATTTTGAAAATCGTTGAAATCATCATAAGTCTCAAAACTAAGTTATCTTAATAAGCCATCCCCCCAATTTAAAATGCACATTGTCCTCAATGAATTGATATATCTATTTAATTAATTAAGAATAAATAAAAATTTAAGAGAGAGGAGCTTAGAAATTATCTTGGTCCGGTACTCATGATTTAACAATCTAAAAACAAAACTGTTAGTACATAATATACAACAGTATATATAGTGTCTTCATTTAGTATGTATCAATGATATGTCGGAAGATCCACTAAATAGTAAGATTTCTCCGAATACTTTGAAAATTTCAAGTAGTGGTTTAATCGTTTCCCACTTATTTTGAATGTATGACCATTCTTTAGATATTTAATATCAATTACGCCATGTGGAAATACAGTCATAACTATGAACAATCTTATCCATCATGAGCGCAATTTTATCGGAAATAGATGAAGGTGTGAATCATATAGAAGCACTTTGTCAGAAGGATGAAAAACACAGTGTGTGATATGATGATCATACCACATTTTCATTTTCTCCTTTGAAATGCTTGAATTATCGTATGCATCACGTCTTATCTTTTCCAACTTGTTTATTTGTACCTTTCGTAATTGGCCAGTTGAATTGAGATCAAGATTTACTGATTTAATTGCCCAATACATTTTATGCTCTATCTCTGCAGGCAAATGACAAGCTTTTCCATAGACTAATCAATATGGAGACATGCTTAATAATGTTTTGTATGTTGTATGGTAAGTCCATAAAATATCGGTCTGTCGAAACAACCAATCTTTGCAAAACAGATTAACCATTTTTTCAAGTATTTGCCTGATTTCTCTATTAGCTAGATCAAATTTTCCATTTGATTGTGGGTGATATGTTGTAGAAATGTTTTGCTTGATATGATATTTCTTCATCAAATTTTCAAAGGTTTTGTTACATAAATGTGAGCACCCATCACTTATTATCACTTTAAGAACTTCAAATTTGGATAATATGTGTACCTCTAAAAATTTAATGACATTTTGTTGATCATTATTTCTACATGCTATAACTTCTATCCATTTAGTGACATAATCGGCTAATACGCGGATATAAGCATATCTGTTAGAAATCATGAACACTCCCATAAAATCAATGTCCTAACAATCGAATATCTCAGTTGTAAGTATGAGTGTTAAAGATATATCATTCTTCCTAACTAACGCTCCTAGTTTCGGATAAGACTTGCATCTTTTACAAAATTCATATGCATCTCGAAACATGGTAGGTTAATAAAAACTATATTGGAGTATTTTGGCTACCATCTTTTTACATGAAAACTGACCCCCACATATTTCTGTATGACAAAAAGCAATAATGTTTTGAATCTCATCATCAAGCATACAATACCTAATGATTTAATCTGAGCAATATTTAAATAAGTAAGAGTTGTCGAAAAAGAAGCGACGTACCTCGTATAAAAATCATTGTTTATCTTGTGCACTCCAATGATTAAATATTTCTCGTGTAGCAAGAAAATTGACAATGTTAGCATAACAGAGAGTTATTATGATAGAAAATAGCTGCTCATCAGGGAACGAGTCCATAATTGATAGCTTATCATTTTTAAAGTTAGTCTAGAGAGGTGGTCTGCAACCACGTTATCTACTCTCTTTTTATCTTTGATTTCAAGATTAAATACTTGGAGCAGTAATATCCATTAAATTAGCCGTGGCTTTACATCTTTCTTTGACAAAAAAAATTTGAGCACCGAATGATCCGTAAAAATAACTACATGTAAGCCCAAAATATATGAATGAAATTTACTAAGAGCAAAAACTATATAACACAACACAATATCTTTTGTAACCATGAAGTGATATTTTTCCTAATTTAGTAGTAGATTTTCTGTTGACATCTTTCAAGCAAAGATCCAAAATTAGTCAAAAATATTTAAAATTATTTCTAAATACTGAGAAATCATCCATAAATACTCAAGACAACCTTCCACCATATCATGAAAAATACATATCATACATCTTTGAAATGTTGTGGGTGCATTACATAATCTAAATGACATTATTCTAAAAGCAAAAATGCCAAAGAGACATGTAAAAGTTGTCATTTCCTGATCCTCTAAAGCAATTTCAATTTGATAATAGCCAGAATAACCATCAAGAAAACAATAAAATTCATGCCCAGTAACTTTTTCAAGTATTTGGTAAAAAATGATAATGGAATTCTTGCGTGTTACTTGGTTTAACTTCTAATAATCGATGCACATACGCCAACTCGTAGTGGTACAAGTGGGTATCATCTCACCATTTTGTTTTTAATTACTGTTACCCCACTCTTTTAGAACAACTTGGATTGGATTTACCCACTTATTATCAGCGATTGAATAGATGATATCAGCATCAAGTAATTTCAACACTTCATCTTTAATCACTTCCTTCATGGTAAGCTTAAGTCTTCATTGCATTTTCTTAATGGCTTGGCTCCATCTTCCAAAGTAATGTAATGAGTGCAAATAAGGGGGGTCCGTATATTTGATATCCGCCATATTCCATCCAAGAGCTCCTTTATACTTTCACAATATTGATAGTAGTCGTTCTTTCTGATTCTCGTTAAGATGTGCTAAGATGACTATCGATAAAGTTTCATTAGGACCTAAAATTGTATACTTGAGATCTTCAGGTAAAGGTTTTAGCTAAAGTACCGGTACTTGTATGTCAGATGGTATCAATTTATTTGTAGTTTGAGGTAACTTTTCATACACTTATTTTGTTGGTGTCCATTCCGTGATATTTGAACATTAAACATTAGTTAAGTGTTTCGGTGATATGATCGGATTGAAGATATTCAAGGAAGTCTTTGTTCATTGTTAATGCCATCTCCAAAGGGTCAGATATATACAACGATACAATATCTCTTTTATTACAGATTTGTTCAATGTAATTAATATTTTGCAACTCATCATTGTCTATGTTTGCTTGTTTGCAAACATTAAAAACATTAAGTTCAAGAATCATAATTTTGAATGAAAATTCAGCACACTATTATTGCAATTTATAACTGTATTAGCTGTAATTAAAAATGGAAGTCTGAGGATAACTAGAACATGAAGACATGAATTCTGTACAGGTGCAGTATTGATAACTATAAAATCAACGGGAAAATAAAAGTTTTTGATTTGCACTAGAACATCTTCCACAACGCCCTGAGAAAACCTTTCTGATCTATCGGCTAATTGAAGTATGACCGATGTAGGTTTAAGTTTTCCTAGACCTAAGTGCTTGTAAACTAAGAATGGTAAAAAATTTACACTAGGCCCCAAATCTAGCAAAAGTTTCTCTATATTATGTTAGCCTATCATATAAGAAATAGTAGGATATTTAGAATCCTTATATTTTAGAGGCATTTCATAACGAAATAACACACTTACCTGCTCTGTGAGAAATGCCTTCTTCTATACGCTGTGATGTGTTTTAATGGTGCACAAGTCCTTCAAAAATTTTGTGTATGAGGGGACTTGTTTAATCGCTTCCAATAGAGATATATTAATATGCACTTGTTTGAAAATCTCTAAATATCAGCATAAGATGCATTAATATTTTTTAATTTTCATCTTTGAGGAAGCGGTAAAGGTGGTTTATAATCAGTGGAAGTGGGTTCTTTAGAATTATCTTCTTCAGATTGTTGAACTGAATCATTGCTTTGTTTGTCCTTACTAATTTCTTTCGAAACGGGCACATCAAGAACTTTACCACTTATCAAATTTATCGCAACAAGTATGTTAGGTATATCATTATTAATGGAAGAAGTAATAACATTTATACCTGTGACTTTACTTGAGGCTGGCTTGCAGATCAGATGGTAGCTTGCCTTTTTCCTTTATTTGCAACACAAAATTGAGGTGGCTTATTTGTGAGCGAATATTGTTGAAGGATGTCATATTCTAACTATTGATTGTTTGCTTTGACTGAATGAGCTGTTGTTGCACTTGGATCATCTAATCCATTCTTTATTGTATTTGTAAGAAATTATCATCAAAATTTCTCTTCGGTGGTGGTTGGTACGCCAAAAGTTGATTAGTGGGTTGGACGTATTATTGAGATGGATTAGATGGGTGGTTTGTTTTGATTATTGAATTGTTAAGGATTCAGCTTCTGTTGAAGATTTGGATGATTCCTCCAATCAGAACTATATATTTATGAATATATGTTAGTTGTTGGTTGATGAGCAGTGCTAAAGGTATTAGCTTATTCATTTAATACTTCTTTAAAAGTAGGAAGTGTTGGACAACCGTGAGTTACATGTTCTTATAATTCACAAATGTTATAAACTTTTAAAAATTCTTCTATTATTTTAACTATTTCTATTTTCTTTATAAGCAAATATCAAATTTCTTAGTGATGGTAATCAATCATGTTACTATATCTTTGGTTTCTCCCAATTTAAAAAGTCCATCTCTATTATGAGATTTCTCTTTTAGTTGGTGTCTAGCCAAATTATTCTTAGTTTTCCCAACTCGTGGATTTTTGGCAAGTAAATCAAGATAATTTCATGCTTCCTCAGCATCCTTATTTAAGAATTCACTATAGCACATAGTCTCTTCGAGTTGCCTGGTTATAGTGTTTAACTCTTGATATAAGGTACTTACAATCTTTCATATTTTTAAACCGAGGTATGAGCATGAGAGAAGAAAATCTTTAAATTTATCCCAAAACTTGAACAATGGTTCATCTTCTTTCTGTCGAAACTTTAGAATTTGGTTTCGCATAAAATTTATTCAATGTAATGGAAGAATTTTTTTAAGAATTCTCTTTGCATCTCATCCTATCTTCCTGTTGAATTCGGACGTAAAAAATGTAGCCATGTGTTTACTTTATCTTTTAGGGAGAATGGAAAGAATTTAAGTTTAAGTTTAAGTTGCTCTGTAGTAACATTTTGAAGATTAATGGGTGAGCAAATTTCTTTGAATTCTCGAAGGTGAAAATATGGGCTCTTTGCATCCAACATATGGAATTTAGTCAAAATTTGACTACTCCAAATTTAATCTCCAAGTATCGCATATTCAATAGAAATGCAATACATGAAGGTTATGTTGTCCTATCGGGTTGTAGATAATCACATAAAGTCCTCCCATTGCCTCTATAATGCTGTGATTATCAATTGTATCTCCAAATCCATTGTTATTATTGTTGTTGTTGTTCATACCGTTATTATTATTATTGTTATTAGTGCTCGTGTCATGAAGTGTTTGATTGATTGGAAGTGGTTGTGGATCTGAATACGATCAAATTAGTCTACCATTTGAAGTTCTCCTCCAACTGTTCATGCAAATTTAGAATCACAAAAATTAATGATATAGGAATCATAATCTATATTAAAGTGTAACACAATAGTATGATCTCTAGCAACGGCGCCAAAAACTTGACTGTAATCTAAATCGTACACTTCCAAGTGCAAGAAATCCACAATTGCTATAAAGGTTGTAACCCAAGATCGTTTTCTTGAGGATCGTTTGTTAATTATGTGATACTAGAATAAATTACGAACTAAAACGACTGATTTTTTATTAACTAAAATAAAGTTAAAAATGCAAAATTTACTTATATTAAAATTGTTGGTCAGATAGATGTACTTATAATTTACTGGATATTTTCATGCTTTTTTATCTCAGTTGCATAGATCACGTGGTCTTCCTGTAATCAGAAAATAATTCAATTAAGCATAAAGTATATAAAGTTGTGAACTTGATACGTTGAATAATTTCTCCCACTTAAACCTATATAAATTTTGAGTTTATTTAAGCATGCAATATTAATAACAAAAATAAATGTTCAAAGTTTAAGCATGCACTGTGCCTAATGAGTCTACGGTATATCAAAAACTATGTAACGAGTATCGTCATACTATAAAGCATCAAAGACTCAAAATCATATCTAAATCCTTTCAAAGATAGCGAAGAATCAAAAATATCAATTCTATATAAAGCAATTAAAATCCATAAGCATATAAGAATGCATACCAATAAATCTCATAGGATTTGTTATTCCATCTGATCACCATGAACAATGAGAAAAGAAAATTCTTTTATTGATTTCTATGAACGAGTACAAAAACAAACCTTGAATCTAGAACTCTCTAATAAACTCTCTTTTCTTGTTATCTATGATCAATATCTGAATTACATGGCTATTTATAGGTTTTACAAAAACCTACTAGGAATTCTATTTATAAGCAACCTCTAACTTTCTCTCAAAATCCCTTAGAAAAAATATTGTGGCCGCTCACTTCGACAAGCCCATCGACAACTGCTCTTGGGAAAGCTTCTCAGTCATTCACTGTCGATAGCAAGCAGGTGGTTGTTGACAGCCAAACCTGTTTGTGCACAATTATGAGCTGATATTTGAGATATACTTCGATACTTTGATTTTCTTACATATAAAATGCTACAAAAACATTGGAAAATACTAGAAAAACATCATAATGAGGAATTTGATTAATAGAAATAAATTTTTATTAATTTTGTGTATTAATCAATAAAATTGGATTATGCTCGTGCAAAATAAGCAAAAAAAATATAATTTTCAAGCATAATCAGGTGGCTTATATGTGATCAGATATCATTGAAAGCTGGTGCATTCTGACTGTTGGTCATTTTTTGTGACTAAATAAATGGTTGTTGCAGTTGGATCATCTGATACATTCTTTATTGCATCTGCAATAAATTATTCTCAAAATTTCTCCTCGGTGGTAGTTGATAAACCGAATGTTGGTTAGAAGGTTGAACGTATTGTTGTGTAATGAGTATTATATTTTGCATATTTCGTCCTATATTTTATTTATTTTTGTATATAAATAATTGCTACTCAGATATATTTAGTATGTTTTTATAGGTAACAAATGATTTGTAAGGAAGAGAAGAAGATAAAATAAATTTGTCAAGAATATGAGCAAAAAAAAGTCAATCATGATGAAGACAAAAACTCAAGTGCAGCAACAATAGATTCAAGAGCATATTCAACAAGCATAAAGTTAAACTGGAAAAATTTGTGTTAAAGAAATTTTTATATCTTAGAATTATCTTCAAAATGAGTCCAAGAATAGTTCAATCCGAGTTCAGATGCAAAAATTATGACTATTTTACTGAAGCACTGCAGAATGAAAAATCTGATCCAGTAGACTACAGGTCTGCTGATCTTAATTTCAAGTTTTGAACCAAAAAATTAGTATTTTATGCCATCTAATCTCAGCCATTGGTTTCTAATACATATGTATTGAATTAGAATTATATATTTTGAGATTAGTTTGTGTTGGATGAAAATTATATCTTTTGTATTGAGTTTGAGTAGAAGTATGATTGTGTTTGGGTTATAAATACCCTATGAATCCTTATAATTAGGGAGAACTTTTTATGATGTAATTTTGTACTCTTTTAATTAATAAAATTAGGGTTTTTCAAAAGGGTGACGACCGCAATACCGTACTCCAGAAGTGCGTCATTGTTTTCAAGTTCTTTCTAGTAAGTAGAAATATTTTATTTGCTTTTTAGATAGATTTAATTACTTTCTAGTATAGATTTATTTGCTTTGTAATATAGATTTATCTTGCGTTCTTGGAAAATAGAATTTTTCATGGTTTTCATAAATAAATATAGGTTTTTGATAATTAGTAGTATGAGTAACTAATTTTTTTTAGTTGTAGGATGTAGATAAAATTAGTTTAATAGATATAACATGGATTTATCTCATCTTCTTCCTAAAAAGAAATAAAGTCAAGATTTTTCTATAAATAAATAAAAGATAGATTTCGTAAATCATAATTCTTTGATAGATTATACTTAATTCATATTTTGATAATCTGTACTTAGATGAGATTTGGAATTCATATTCTTTGTTTTTATTTATAAAATTATTAACAATATTTTCCTATAAATAAATTGAAGGGAATAAACTTGAAAATCTAATTTTTTTTTTATAGGTTATCTTAAGTTTGGTCTTTTGATAGCCTATGCTTAGATTAGGATTTGAAGTTTATTTCTTTGCATTTATTTATAAGATTAACTACTAGATATAATTTATTTTTAAAATGATGATCTATATTTGCACATCACTTGATAGGTCATATTTAGAGGCACTTAATTAAAATCAAATTAAAAGGATCACTTTTTGAATGTGTTACTTGATTGCGCATAATTAAAAAGTTAGAAAGAAAAATAAAATTTATTGTTTGGTTATTATTCTAATGGATTCGAATTCCTAAGCTAAATTTTAGGATTTAAAACTAATCCTCTCAATTTAGAATCTCATAGTTAATTTGATAGAACTAAAAAATTAGTAAGAACGCAAAACAGTTTAGATTCTTATGGGAATGACCTGTTAGTGCTATAACTGATACTGTGCACTTGCAGTAGATTTTTCACACCAAGTTTTTGGCGCCGTTGCGGGGATCGACAGTGTTTTTTTGCTTTTTCTAGCGTTTTACGGGTTAACATTGTGTGTTGAGTGTGTAGGGATCAGAAATTACAGATACAGAAAGATAAATGGGATCATAGGAGCTTCAAAGCTGCGTAGCAGAAACCAGAGAGACAATCTCTTTGGTTCTGCCGCTAATTAGCAGCAAGAACCGCAAAATAGCGGCAACTCAGGTATATTTTGACCCCAAATTTTTTCTAGTTTTGTATTTTGGTTCTCTGGTTTTGTAAGAAAATTTTAAAAAAAATAGAAACAGTAGGAATGATCTCTTTTCTTTGATCATATCTCTTCCACCATTTTATCTTAACCACACCCCACTTCTTACATTAGTTTAGGAAATTCACACATCTACTCACGGTCGCTGGTTCATGCCACATTGGACCTGTGATAAGTTAGTTGACTAGTGAGATCAGTTTTGTTTATGGGAGACAAGATGGACCAACCAGCCCCAATCATTCAGGATTGATGTTACCTGTTGCGCACATCACTACCATCATACATAAAACTTCCACATGTAGCGGGTAATCACTATGAATTGAAACCGCAGTACATCAACATACTTCCAAATTTCATTAGTTCTGATTCTAAAAGTGCATATCTCTTTATCAGTGAATTTTAGGACGTGTGCATGATGATTAAACTGCAGCACTTGTCAGAGGATGCAATTAAGCTCCCCTTTATTCCATTCGCTCTCAAAAATAATGCCAAGAAGTGGTTGTACAGTATGTCTACTGATCAATCATTACATGGGATGAATTCGTCATAGTATTTCTTAAGAAGTATTATCCCATGCACAAGACGGCAAGAATTCGAAATCAAATCAATCAATTCCTTCAAATGCCAGGAGAATCCTTCTGAAAATACTAGGAACGGCTCAAAGATTTGTTAGCTCAATGCTCCCACCATGCGATAGAAAAGTGACGGTTGTGTCAAATCGTATACGAAAGGACTCGATCGCACATCCAAATATCTTGAGTCCATGTGTCAGGGGGAGTTCATAAGAAAGAATGAGGATGAAGCATGGGACTTCCTTGAGGACCTATCATGGAAAACTATACAGTGGGAGAGTCCCGCTGAGAAATCCAATACATCAACTTATGCGCATAAGGGTGGGATCCATATTGTCAACAGCTCTATAGCTGCCGAAGCTTAGAATGTAGCCCTTATGCGAAGAATTGAGGCATTAGAGACTCCTAGTGCTCCACCGTGGGTCAAGTCAATCAAATACAAAGTCCTATATACTTTAATTGCAAAACTTCAAATCATGTTATGGAGGAGTGTCCACTGTTAGTGAATTCCATGGGTCTGACACTTGAACAGACGAACGCCTTATATCAAAGACCTATGAATAATCCATATGCTGTTGGAGGAACCATCCAAATCTCTTATGTGATCAAGGGCAATATCAGGGGGCCCCTAACCCTAACATGAAGCTTCTAGCCAATGGTTAGTTCCCAAGACCAAATATGGGTGCTTATCAACACCCAAATGCTTCCAATCAAGGGAACAACCAGAATAGACCACCTGCGCATAATCAATCATATCCACAGCAGGGGTCTCACAATGATTATAATAGACGGCTAACGACACTTGAAAGGAATGTAGAGAACCTTTTCAAGATGATATCCAATTTAGACAAACAAATGCAAAATTTAATGAAAGTGTCTACTGACTTTATACAACGGACCGACCAACAACTTCTTCTAAGTTTTCAGTCGATCAAGAATATAGAGCAGTAGGTTGGACAGTTAGCCACACAGCTGAGTGAGCGGGGGCCAGGTACCTTTTCGAGCCAACCAATAATGAACCCCAACTCTAACTCATCTCAGTCTGTTTCATCCCATGTTCACCAATGCAATGCCATTCACACACTCAGATCTGGCAAGCAAGTGGACAATAATGTAGTCATACCCCCTTATCTCACTCCTACTATTTCGTAGGCTATCCTATCTTTTCCATCTCTTTGTCCACATCTATCTCCATCACCTCCATTACCATCACATACTCATTTGGAAAAACTAGTTCCTAAGCCGAAAGCACTATATCCCAATCGGCTTAGGAAGTCTTCACCGCAAGTTGAGAAGATTTTTGAAACATTTCAGCAGGTGAAGGTTCATATTCCACTCTTTGATATTATATAATATGTTCCTACTTATGCTAAGTTTCTCAAGGATTTGTGTACAAAGAAACGAGTAAGAAACATTTCTTAGAAAGTTTTTCTTACTGCAAATATATCGCATATCCTCTCTAACTCCTTACCTGTCAAATACATAGATTCAGGTTCTCCCAGAATCTCATGTACCATTGGGAATACTACATTTGACAGGGCATTGTTTGATCTAGAGACAAGTGTCAACTTACTTCCTTACACTGTTTATTAGCAATTAGGTTTAGGAAAACTTCAACCTACCAAGGTCACGTTACAGCTAGCTGATCGTTCAATCAAGAGATCACTTGGTATGGTTGAATATGTGCTCATTAAGATCGGCGAGTTCATCTTTCCTGTAAATTTTATTGTCATAGAAACTAAGCCAATTTTCAATCCACGAAATCAAATTCCCATTATCTTGGCCAGACCATTCCTTGCAACATCAAATGCATTAATTGATTGTAGAAGTGGCCTCATGAAGCTATCATTTGGGAATATGACTATGGCATCGAACTATTCAATATGGATGAGCACACAACGAGCTTCCTCATTGAGGTAAACATGTTTCATAGTTTGTACTCTCATACTACCTCTTGTGCTAATGATGAACCCTCATTTGAGCATATTTTTGAAGATGAGCTCATATTATTAGATGAATTGGCATATACTGATTCTACGTATGATGACACTTGCGCAAGTATATCATTTATTTATAAGCAAACTTTTGAGGATTTGTTTACACAGGAACTTGCATTACTTCGTGAGTTAGAAGGGTCACCACCATATTCACTTGATCATGCTGCACTCTTCTCACCTCACGATATTTCTACATGTGTGCTATTACTAACAATGATTGGCAGGTTTATAATGAAGAATTTTTTAATCCAAATATTAATGCTTACATGTGGACAAAGAAAAAGCGAGTACGGCATAAGAAACAAAAAGGAATTTCGTAACTTATAAGAGGATGATGAGATACAACAATGCACCCACTTCATATTTAAAACGCACACACTATGAAAGTGGGAAGCGATCGAGAGGTCGTAACCACTATTCATACATTAATAGAGTAACGATATTGAGATCGTGACTTTTCACGACTCTCATTATTTGTATAATATTTATACAATAGTTTTCATATTTATTTTACTATCCTTGGTTTGTGTATGAGGGCATACACGAGTTTAGGTGTGGGGGAGTGGGTTAGGGTAATTTCTTTGTGTTTTTCAAGGATTTTTAGTTTTTTTTAGAATTTTTATTTTATTTTACATTTTTGGGTTTCTTTATTTTACACTTTGGGTAGTTTTTAAATTTAAAAAGTTTTGAAAAAAAAATTAAAAATAAGATTTCATAGGTTAAGGAAGAAAATTTTAAAAAAACAAATTCTTGATGTTTTCCAAGGATTTTTAGTTTTTTTAGAATTTTTATTTTATTTTTATATTTTTGGGTTTCTTTATTTAATACTTTGGGTAGTTTTTAGGGTAAAAAATTTTTAATTTTTTTAAAAAATAGAAAAAACAAAACTAAAAAAATTATTATATATTTTCTTTAATAAATCAACCTAATTACAAATAAAAGAATAAATTTAGATTTAAAATTTGATAGGAGAGTAGATTGAATGATACACTAAGAATTTTATGAAAAAATTAAAATCCAAAAAATAAATACCACTAATAGTAATTTTAAGGTAAGTATACATCTAGTTTTGACTTTACAATAGTTTATTAGGTTAAGGATAAAGATAATAATGATTGAGTAATATTTTCTCTCTAAACAAGAAAAAAAAAGAAGGTGAGCCTGGTATAATAGTCTTAGAAATAAAAAAGAAAAAAGAAAAAAGTAGGGGTGAGCCTGGTATTTAAAGTAATAGGCTCAGAAATGAAAGAAAAAAGAGTATGATCTAAGTAATCGGGTACTTTGCGCCTAAGCAAGCATGAATATTTGCATGAAAAGTGAAATATTTGCAAAAAAAAGAGTATGATCTGAGTAATCGGGTATTTTGCGCCTAAGCAAGTGTGAATATTCGCATGAAAGGTGTAATATTCGTAAAAAAAAATAAAAAACGAAAAAAATTGTTTAGAGAGAAGAGATGAATTATGAGTTAGAGTTAGAGTCCAAAGCCAAAGTATACTATCACACGTGCACGTAGATGTATGAGCCAATGAATTATTTATTACTTGGTATTGAAAGATAGGATTTGAATTTTTGATTAACATGATATGTATATTTTATATGATACTTGACTTGAAAACTGATAATCTAAATGCGTTCTTGAACTGATATATTAGTGAGAATAATTGAAGAAAATATCAAAAAAAAAATTTCTTTCTTTTTTATAAATTTTTTGTTTTTCTTGATATTTGGTTATCCTTATTTTACTTTTTTTTTATTCCTTAATCTATTTTCTCTATGAATTTTGTGGATATATTCACTGCAAACCCTCACGAGACACAACTCGTCCACTAGGGTAATCTAAAAATTTAACAGTTTGTTGCACATGCTAAGTGCAATCGCGATTCATGTAAAAGTGAGTTAGGATTTTTCTTTTTCTTTCTAGTTCTAGGTTTTACTCGAGAACTAGTAAAAGATAGGTGTGGGGGTGTGATGAGTGTTATATTTTGCATATTTTCTCATATATTTTATCTATTTTGGTATATAAGTAATTGCTACTCGGATATATTTAGTATGTTTTTATAGGTAACTAAGGATTTGTAAGGAAGAGAAGAAGATAAAGCAAATTTGTCAAGAATATGAGCCAAAAAAGTCAATCATGATGAAGATAGAAACTCAAGTGTAGCAACAACAGATTCAAGAGCATATTCAACCAAGATAAAGCTTAAATTGGAAATATTTGTGTAGAATCAATTTTTAAACCTCGGAATTGTCTTCAAAATGAGTCCAAGAATAATTCAATCCGAGTTTGGATGCAAAAGCTATGGCTATTTTACTAAAGCACTACATAATGAAAAATCCGATCCAGCGGGCTACGGGTCTGCTGAACTTTATTTTGGATTTTGAACCCAAAAATTAGTATTTTATGTCATATAATCTCAACCATTGGTTTCTAATACCTATGGATTGAATTAAAATTATATATCTTGAGATTAGTTTGTGTTGGATGAGAATTATATCTTTTGTATTGAGTTTGAGTAGAAGTAGGATTGTATTTGGGTTATAAATACATTATGAATTCTTATAGTTAGGAAGAACTTTTTATGATATAATTTTGTATTCTTTTAATTAATAAAATTAGGGTTTTCCAAAGGGGTGACAGCCGCAATACCGTAGTTCAGAGGTGCACCATTGTTTTCAAATTCTTTCTAGTAAGTAGAAATATTTTATTTGCCTTTTAGATAGATTTAATTACTTTCTAGTATAGATTTATTTGCATTGTAATATAGATTTATCTTGCTTTCTTAGAAAATAGAATTTTTCATGGTTTTCATAAATAAATATAGGTTTTTGATAATTAGTAGTATGAGAAACTAATTTTTTTTAGCTCTAGGATGTAGATGAAATTAGTTTAATAGATGTAACATGGATTTATCTCATCTTCTTCCTAAAAAGGAATAAAGTCATGATTTTTCTATAAATAAATAAAAGATAGATTTCGTAAATCATAATTCTTTGATAGGTTATGCTTAATTCATGTTTTGATAATCTATACTTAGATGAGATTTGGAATTTATATTCTTTGTTTTTATTTATAGAATTGTTAACAAGATTTTTCTATAAATAAATTGAAGAGAATAAACTAGTAAATCTAATTTGTTTGATAGATTATACTTAGGTTTGATTTTTTGATAGCCTATACTTAGATTAGGGTTTGAAGTTTATTTCTTTGTTTTTATTTGTAAGATTATCTACTAGATATAATTTATTTTTAAGAAAGATGTTATCTTTGATGATGTATACTTACACATCACTTGATAGGTTATATTTAGGGACACTTAATTAGAATCAAATTAAAAAGATCACCTTTTTAATGTGTTACTTGATTGTGCATAATTAAAAAGTTAGGAAGAAAAAGATAATTCATTGTTAGATTATTATTCTAATGGATTCGAATTTCTAGGCTAAACTTTAGGATTTAAAACTAAACCTCTCAATTTAAAATCTCATAGTTAATTTGATAGAACTAAAGATTTAACAAGAACGCAAAAACACCTTAGATTCTCGTGGGAGTGACCTGTTAGTGCTACAACTGACACTGTACGTTTGCAGTAGATTTTTCACATCATTGTGGTGGATTATTGGATAGCTTATTTCGATGATGAAATTATTATTGAGGATTCTACTTCCATTGAATATTTGGATGGTTCCTCCAACTAGCGTTATATATTTATTAATATGGATTGTTTGCTTGTTGAGGAACAATGTCAAAGATATTAGTTTTTTTGTTTAATACTTCCTTAAAAATAGGAAGTGTTGGATATTTACTAGTCACGTATCTTTGTAATTCGCAAATATCGCTAACTGATGAGTGCCATATATTTCATATTTATAGGCTCCATATTATCTATTTTTTATATTTAAATAATGCTACAAGGGTATTTTTAGTTTATTTTTAGGTAATCCGGTTCCTATAAGGAGATGGTATAAAATCAGAGACGGATTAGGAAACCAAATCCGAAAACTAGATAAAAGTGAGCAAACTATAAGTCAGTGATGCAGCAGAGAGTCAAAGTCCATTAAAGTCAGGAAAATCAAGAGAACAAGACAAAAGATTTATGTGGAAAAAAACTCATGAAATTTGCATATAATAATGTCGCTAATTAGTGGCATTTTGCTGCCATTTGGCGGCAAAAAGAGGGTCCACAGGTTGATTCTTTGGTGGGCTTCGACGTAATTTTTTAGTTTTTCAGTTGTATTAAAATTAGGTTTTGATTCTTCGAAGCCTATTTATTGGTTGTATACTTGTAATTAGGGTTGAATCCTGTAGTTTTGTACTCGAATTTTTTAATTAATAAAAATTAGGGTTTGCTGAAGGGTTGACGGCCACAATATCGACTCTAGAGGTAAGCTTTACTGTTCTTTAATCTTTCTTAGCTAATTCTCTTTTAATTGCTTTCCATTTGAGATTTATATTGCTTTCTAGATTAGATTTCTTCACTTTAATGAATAAAAATAGGATTTTTCTTATAAGAATTATGAGTAGCTAATTTAGCTTAGCTCTAGGATGTAGATGAAACTAGAATCCACCATGTAGTTGCTCTCTAGTATTTTATTCCTAATTAAAATAATAAAGACATTATTTTCCATAAAAATATTAAAATATAAGAACTTGTAGATTAATATTTTGATATGTTATACTTGAGTTAAGTTTCTTGATAGCCTATGCTTAGTTAGGGTTTGGGGCTGTTGATTTTTATCTTCTTTATCGAATTATCTAATGATTTAGTTTGCTTTTATGAAAAGTAGTTTCTTTGATGAGTTATGCTTGCACACTACTTGATATCTCATACTTAAAATACTTTAAGTAAAAATTTAAACTAAAAGATCAAATTTTTATGATAGGAAGAAAATAATAGAAATAATTCATGGTTGGAAACTAGTGGATTCTATATCCTAGTCTAATTAGATCAACTCAATTTCAAATTAGAATCTTTGGTTAGTCCGTTAGAATAATAGGAATAGCGAGAACATAAAAACACCTTAGATCTCTGTTGGACGACCTGTAAAGTGCTACACCGATATTGTACGCTTGCAGTTAAATTATCACATCAAGTTTTTGGTGCCGTTGCTAGGGATCGACAGTGTTTTTCTTGCTTTTTCTACGTTTTAATGATTAACAGTGTGTGTTGAGTGTGCAGAGACCTATAAGTTCAAATACGGAAGGAAAAAAAACGAGAGAAGAATCAGAGGCACACCACAAAAACCAGGGAGCTAAATGACATGGTTTTGTTGCCAAATACTAGTATTTCCCACTATTTAGCTGCAATTTGTGTGAATCTCACCCACTTTTTTCTCTAGTATTTTATATTTTGGGTCTCTGGTTCTGTAAAAATTACAAAAAAAAATTCAATTTTTTTATTTCTTCTTTTCCATCTCTTTCCCTCTCCACCTTTTTCAAATTTTTTAAAAATATTTTTAAATCCAACTGGTTGCTATCATTGTCGTGATCCATATCATAATTATCATCAGTATCCATGGATAGGAAGTTTGCTAGGACTAAGTCATAATCAAATTCACACCACATATCATGAACCTACGAGCGCTTCCTATACACAAAATTATAATTGTGAATGAATGAATCGAACTAATTTTGCATATAATCAAGAGCCGTACCAAGATACTCCTCCATCTGATCTTTTCTTTATAGGCTATTCATTTTCATGTTCTAAATACAATCATAAACAAGATATTCAATTGAACATGTTAGATGAAAAATTAAAAAGATTAGAAGCGAGGTATGCATATCATGAGAATTTACCTACAACCCCTTCATATCTGTCATCAAATATGTACACAGATCTATCATATTCACCATCAAATTTCATTCATAATCTCGAGATGCAATCATTTGAGTAAAATAAGGAAAATTATAATCATGAGACTGAGGAGCGAGAACGTACAATAGAGGAAGATATATAAGTTTTGCTAAAATCATTCTTTCAAAATTCATTCTCTCAAACTGCATCTTGTATGGAAGATCTTCTCAAAATGATTTCTCAAACTAAACTTTTTGAAGATCAACCATCTAATTGTTTGAACATATCTTATTTCAACGAGTAACCACTTTAGTCATCTTTTGAAGTAGATATGATTCAAAATTAGTTAAATAATTTTGTGCATGATGAGTCTATAATTCAACATTTTGATCAACCTATTTTAGAGCGTTGTGAAAATAATTATGAAGAAATTATAAAATAAAAAAATTGCTTGGTGATTTACCTCATGATGAACTTGCTAGTGACACATTATCATTTGATTCTTTTGATGAAAATCGTGAAGAAATTTGTGGAGAAGAATTTTTATTCTATCATAATGATTTGACTAACAAAAGGTTAAGTTCAACATAAAAGGACACACTATAAGAGTGGAAAGCAATCAAGCGGTCGTAACCGGCTTGAATTTTCTAATAAGTGTATAATATTTATATCATACTTTTCTTATTTATTTACCACCCTTTGTTTGTGTATGAGAGCATACATGAGTTTACGTGTGGAGGAGTGGATTAGAATATTTTCTTCATGCTTTTTCTAGGGTTTTAGTTTTTTTTTTAAATTTAATATTATTTTTAGATTTTTAGAGTTTCTTTATTTTACACTTCGGGTAGTTTTTGAGGTAACTAACTAAAAAAATAATAAAAACTGAAAAAAAAAATATTTATATATTTGCACCAATAGATCAACCTAATTACAGATAAAGGGATAAATTTTGATTTGAAATTTAATAGGAGAGTAGATTTGACGATACACTCAGAATTTTATGAAAAAGATTAAAATCTGAAAAATAAATACCGCTAACAGTAGTTTTGAGGCAAGTATACATCTATTTTTCACTTCACAATAGTTTATTAGGTTAAGGATAAAGATAATAATGATTGAGTAAGTCTTCTCTCTCTAAACAAAAAAAAAAAAAGAAAAAAAAAAAAAAAGGTGAGAGCAAAAAAAAATGGAGTGCGCCGGGTATTAAGGCAATAGTCTCGAGAGTGAAAAAAAATGGGGTGCGTCTGGTATTAAGGCAATAGCCTCAAGAGTGAAAAAAAGAGTATGATCCGAGTAATTGGGTACTTTGCGCCTAAGAAAGCATGAAATATTCTTAAAAAAATAATAATAGAAAAAAGAAAAAAAAAATTGTACGAGAGAGGAGATGAATCATGAGTTAGAGTTGGAGTCCAAGGCCGAAGTAGACTATCACACGTGCATGTAGATATATATGAGCCAATGGATTATCTATTAGTGGGTATTGAAAAATAGAATTTAAATTTTTGACTGAAATGATAAGTGTATCTGATATGATACTCGATTTGAAAACTGATAATTTAAATGCGTTCTTGAGTTTATATATTAGTGAGATTAATTGAAGAAAATATTAAGAAAAAAGATTTTTTCTTCTTGCTGTATTAAATTTTTATTTTTCTTGATTTTCGGTTATTCTTATTTTTTTCTTTATTCCTTATTCTATTTTCTTCACAAATTTTGCGGGTATATTCACTGCAAACCCTCACGAGACAACACTCGTCCACTAGAATAATCTAGGGATTTAAAGGCTTGTTGCACGTTCTAAGTGCAATCACGATTCCTGAGAAAGTGAGTTAGGATTTTTCTTTTTCTTTTTTAGATTTAGGTTTTGCTCGAGGACTAGCAAAAGATAGGTGTGGGGGTGTGATGAGTGTCATATATTGTATATTTATAGCCAACATATTATCTATTTTTTGTATTTAAATAATACTTCTCGGGTATTTTTAGTTTGTTTTTCAGGAAATCCGATTCCTATAAGGAGATGTCACAAAATCAAAACCGAATTAGGAAACTAAGCCCGAAAAGGAGATAAAGTGAGCAAACTACAAGATAGTGATGCTGTAGAGAGTCAAAATCCAATACAGTTAGGAAAATCAAGAGAACAAGACAAGAGTTTCATGTGGAAAAAACTCAAGAAATTTGCATATAATAATGCTTCTAATTAATGGCATTTTGCCGCCATTTGGCCGCAAAAAGAGGGGTCCACAGGTTGATTTTTCTGTGGGGGTTTCAACATAATTTTTTAGTTTTTCAGTTGTATCAAAATTAGGGTTTGATTCTCCAAAGCCTATTTATTGGCCGTATACTCATAACTAGGGTTGAATCCTATAGTTTTGTACTCAAATTTTTTAATTAATAAAAATTAGGATTTGTTGAAGGGGTGATGGCGATAATACCAACTCCAGAGGTAAGTTTTACTATTCTTAGATTTTTCTTAACTAATTCTCTTTTAATTTCTTTCTAATTTAGATTTATATTACTTTCTAGATTTAATTTCTTCGCTTTCGTAAATAAAAATAGGATTTCGCTTATTAGAATTATGAGTAGCTAATTTAGCTTAGCTTTAGGATGTAGATGAAATTAGAATCCACCATGTAGTTGCTCTCTAGTATTTTCTTTCTAATTAAAATAATAATTAGAATCAACTCAACTTCAAATTAAAATATTTGGTTAGTCCGTTAGAATAATAGGAATAGCGAGAACGTAAAAACACCTGAGATCTCTGTGGGACGACCTGTAAAGTGCTACACTGACACTGTACGCTTACAATTAAATTATCACATCATTAACTTTCAAAAGTTCTTCTATTGCCTTAACTGTTTCATTTTTTTTGGGCAATCAAATCTTCAAATTTCTTCGAGATAGAAATTAATCGTGCAACTATATCTTCGGTTTTTCCCAATTTAATTAGTCCACCTCTACTATGAGATTTCTTTATTAATTGTTGTCTATCTGAAATATCCTCAGTTTTCAGCCTTGTGAATTTTTGGCAAGAGAATCAAGATAATCCCATGTTTTCCTAGCATCTTTGCTAATAAATTCACCATTGCACATAGTTCTAAAAAATACCCGGTTGTAGTGTTTAGCCCTTGATAGCAAGTACTTACAGTCCTCCATATCTTGAAACCATAATGTGGGCATGTGAGTAGCAAATGTTTAAATCTATCTCAATACTCAAATAGTGGTTTTATCTTTTTTTGACAGAAATTGAAAATCTTCTTTGCATATAGTTTGTTTGATTTAAAGGAAAGAATTTCTTCGGGAATTCTTTTTGCATCTTGTCCCAAATTCCTATTGAATTGGGACGTAAAGAATGTAGTCATGTCTTTTCTTTATCCTTAAGGGAGAATGAAAAGAACTTAAGTTTAAGTTGATATGTAGTAATATTTTTAAATGTAGTAATATTTTTAAAGATTAATAGTAGAGCAAACTTTTTTAAATTCTCAAAGATATAATTATAGGCTCTCTGAATCCATCCTATGGAATTTAAGTAAAAGTTGAACTACTCTAGATTTAATCTCGAAGTGTCTGATATTCAAAGAAAATGCTATGTATAAAAATTGGGTTGTCCTATCTGGTTGTAGATAATATCGCAAAGACCTTCTATTGCCACAATGATGCCTATTATCATCACTTATATTGTTATCCCCGAACCAGTTATTATTATTATTATTATTATTATTATTATTATTATTCATGTTGTTATTTTTATTAGTGTTCATGTCATGCAGTGTTTGGTGGATTAGAAGTGCGTGTGGATTGAGTACGATCAAATAACTCTACAATTTAAAGTTCTCCTCCAACTAGTCATGCAAATTCAGAATTGCAAAAATTAATAATGTACGAGCTGTAATCTATACTAAAGTATAACACAATAGTATTGATCCCTGGTAGTGGCACAAAAAATTTGACTGCAATCTAAATCGTATACTCCAAAGTATGAAAGATCGACAAGTAGTATAAGGATAGTAACCCAAGATCGTTTTACCCAAAATCATTTTGATTATTGTGTTGATATTAAAAGAATAAATTATGGAACTAAAGAAAATAAATGTTGGATTTTTATTAACTAAAACTAAAGGTAAAGAGGATTTAAATTTACTTGAAATAAAATTATAGTCAGATGGATTTATAACTCCCCTGTAGAATAATTTATTGGATGTGTTTATACTTTTATATCTTAGTTGCATAGGTCACATGGTCATCTTACAATTGGAAAATATATCATTGAAGCACAAAATCTAACAAAGTTGAAAACTTGATTCTTTAAATAACTTTCCCCAATTAATCCTATATGAATTATGAGTTTATCTAAGCATGCCATATGAATGATAAAAATAAACATTCAAAGTCTAAGTATACACCATGCGTAAGGATCCTACGGTATATCAAAAACTAAGTAAAGAATATATCGTCAAATAATAAAATATCAAAAACTCAAAATCATATCTTAATACTTTTGAAGGTAATAGGGAATCAAAGATATCAACGTTACATAAATCAATTAAAAACAATAAGTGTAAAGATCACATACTAGTTAATTATCTAGAGTTTGTTATCCCATCTAAACCAATGCAAGAATTTAGTCACTTATACTCATCATAACCATAAATAAAGAATAATAATTTTTTTTATTGATTTCTATGAAAAAGTACAAAAACTAAAATCTTGAATCTTAAACTACTTTCTATTTAAAATCTATCTTCTATATCATGATCTCTCAATTACATTGGGTATTTATACCCTTTTATAAAATCCTAACAAGAATTCTATTTGCAAGAAAACTCTATTTTTCTCTCAAAAAATTCAAAAACTCAATTTGTAGACGTGGACTTTGATAGATGCTCTCGGATTTGCATTATAGTCGATGACGGTCAACAACCAACAAATAAATGTAGACAGTCAGACTTGTAAAATTACAGTTCTGAACTGATACTTGATATACGCTTCGATTCTTTGATATTTTAGTATATAAAACTCTGCAAAAACACTAGAAAATACTAGAAAACTATTAGAGTGAAGAATTAGATTAACAAAAATATTTTTTATTAATTTCCTATATTAATAAATAAAATTGGATTACACTTGCATAAAATAAACTAAAATAACTACACTTTAAAGCATAACCATCTAGCTGGCGGGGTGACACCTTCTGGTTGCTCTTGTGGTACCTACTGCACCTGTTGGGCATATCGAGCACTCTGATGTGAAATATCTACTGCAAGCGCACAGTGTCGGTGTAGTGTTATATAGGTCGTCCCACAGAGATTTAAGGTATTTTACTATTCCTACTAATTCTACTATTCTAGTGGGTTAACTACAGGTTCTAAGTGGGATTTTTGGTTGTTCAATTAGCCTAGGATATAAAATCCTCTAGTTTCCAACCATGAATTACTTCGATTATCTTCTTCATATCATAAATGTTTGATCTTTTAGTTTTGTTTCTACTTAAAGTATTCTAACTATGGACTATCATGTAGTGTGCAAGTATAATCCATCAATGAAACTACTTCTCATAAAAATAAACTAAATCATTAGATAAATCTATGATAAAGATGAAAACCAACTAATCTAAACTCTAACTAAGCATAGGCTATCAAGAAATCTAATTCAAGTATAACCAATCAAAGCATTAATCAACGAGTTGTTATCTTTTAATCTTTTATTGAAAATAATATCTTTATTAATTTATTTTAAGAAGAAAATATTAGAGAGCAACTACATAGTGGATCCTAGCTTCATCTACATCCTAGGACTAAACTAAATCAGCTACTCATTATTCTAGTTAGCAAAATCATATTTTTTTCTAGAAAGCAATTAAAGATTACACTAGAAAGCACGATAAATCTATCTAGAAAGCAATTGAGAAGAAAATTTCCTAAGAACAATTGATGAACAGTAAAAAATACCTCTGGAGCTCGGTATTGTGGTCGTCACCCCTTCAGCAAACCCTAATTTTATTTAATAGAATTCGAGTACAAAATCACGGCATAAAAACCATAGATTACAAGGATACCATCAATATATATTGGTTTGGAAAACAAAACCCTAATCCGAATACAATGGAGATACTACATAATTACCACGAAGCCCTCGAAGAAAATCCAGCTAGTGAGTCCACCTTGGAGCCACTATTTGGTCGCTAATGCCGCCATTTGGCGGCTAGAATATGGCCAACAGTCCTGGTTTTTCTCCTGCACGAGTCTCTTGTCTTGTACACTTGATTCTCTTGACTGTATTTGATTTTGACTCTCTTCAGTATTTTAATCTTGAAGCTTAGCTTTCTTTGAACTCTTTTATTGGAATTGTTTCCTAATCTTGCTCCGATTTCATACCATCTCCTTGTACGAATCGGATTACCTGAAAAACAAACTAAAAATACCATAGTAGAATTTATTTATATACAAAAATAGATAAAATATGGGAGAAAAAATACAATATATAATACTTATCACACCCCCACACCTATCTTTTACTAGTCCTCGAGCAAAACCTAACCCTAAAAAGAAAAATCCTAACTCACTTTCGCAGGAATCGTGATACACTTAGCACGTGTAACAAGTTTTTAAATCCCTAGATTACCCTAGTGGACGTGTGTTGTCTCGTGAGGGTTTGTAGTGAATGTACCTACAAAATTTAAGAAGAAAATAGATTAAGGAATAAAGAAAAAAATAAGGATAACCGAAAATCAAGAAAAATAAAAAATTTTATAAAAAAAAAGAAATTTTTTTCTACAATATTTTCATCAATTAACCTCACTAATATACAAACTTAAGAAAGCATTTAGATTATCAATTTTCAAATCGAGCGTCATATCAGATATACTTATTATTTTAATCAAAAATTTCAATCCTATCTTTCAATACTTACTAACAGATAACTCATTGTCCCCTATACAACTACGTGCACATGTGATAGTCTATTTCGGACATGGACTCCAACTCTAACTCATGATTCATCTCCGCTCTCATAACAAATTTTTTCTCTTTTTTTCTTTTTTTTTTATTTTTAAAGAATATTTCACCTTTCATGCAAATATTCACGCTTGCTTAGGCGCAAAGTACCCGATTACTCGGATCATACTCTCTCTCTCTCTCTCACTTTTCTTTTTTTAAAAGAATATTTCACCTTTCATGTGAGTATTCACCTTGCTTAGGCGTAAAGTACCCGATTATTCAGATCATACTCTTTTTTTTTTCACTCTTGAGGCTATTGCCTTAATACCAGGCGCACCCCATTATTTTTATTCTCACTTTTTTTTCTTTGTTTAGAGAGAGAGAAAAGACTTACTCAATCGTTATCATCTTTGTCTTAACCTAATAAACTATTGTGAAGTGAAAAATAGATGTATACTTGCCTCAAAACTACTGTTAGCGGTATTTATTTTTCGAATTTTAATCTTTGTTCATCAAATTCAAAGTGTATCGTCCAATCTACTCTCATATCCAATTTCAAATCTAAATTTGTCCCTCTATCTGTAATTAGGTTGATCTATTGATGAAAATATATAAAATCAAAGGGTTTTTTTTAATTTTAGTTTTTTTTTAAAATTAGTTACCCTAAAAACTACCCAAAGTGTAAAATAAAGAAATTCAAAAATTTAAAAATAAAAATCCTAAAAACAAAAATAAAATCCCACAAAATCCTAGAAAATAAAAATCTCCTAATCCACTCCCCCACACCTAAACTTGTGTATGTCCTCATACACAAATCATTGGTGTCGTCCTCTTTGCCTCCTACTGGACTCACCCGGGTGCAGAACGTGCTCGTGTCGTAGAAGACTCACCCCTACCGATTTGTTTCAATCGGCGCCAAATTTTTCCAAAACCTTGTCAGACTACATTGATTTGCCTAGTGGGATCGCTGGCAAGTCTTGTCAAAGAAGGTGTCATCCTACTCCTCTTGTGTTACGTCATTGGCATATATATTTTCACCATCAGCATTTCTGTTCCAATCTTTTGAAACAGCAGCGTGATATGTCACTGAAATATGTTTGGCAGCGATAAACACGTGTGAGGGTGCATATGCGTCAAATTTGGCACTAGACAGAAACCCGAGACACAACTGTGTAATTAAGCACGGCAGAGGCAAACTAGTCCTCGACCGCATCTTAGTATCAATAATGGTGTCTAGTAGCTGTGTGCACATATAGAAGTGAGTATCTTGACGCATAATACAATCAACAACATAAAGTGTGGGCAGGTAAAAAGATGACATATGTGTAATGCGCCTAACATTAGTGTTGATCCAGCGGCAAGTTGCGTGGATATTACGATAGAGTATCTTACTGCTGATCACTTTATCGCATGTTATTTTACAATTCGAGCCCATCATGTAAGATAATCCTCAATCCTATTGGGGGTGTGATTCCTCGTGTGAAGGAGAATACCCGTAGAAGCCGAGATGTGCACTTCGTGTATTTGGCCGCGCCAATGGAGGTTTATGGTTTTGCGATCTTTCAAAATATCGGATTTCGCAAAACTAGCATAAAATTCCTCTACTAACTCTGAGATATAGAATGAATTAGGTGTATAATAAGATAATTTCTACCCAGAGTTTTGATCGCGGCGAATAAATATACACTAAATGCAGCGAAAATTTTGCCAAAAAACTTTTCACAAACAAATCTAGCCATTATCTTTTAATAGTAATCACCAAAAATTGTTCTAATAAAATTGTTAAAGAGAGACCATAGAGACCTTACCTCCCTTGAAGTTTCAGGGGGAAACTTGCCAACTTTACCACTGATTGGCGGTGTTTCCCACTGAATAGTAGTTGGATGGGCTCAGTTGGCCGGCAGCGTGGATGAGAATTAAGACAGCAGTGATCATATCTCTTTGGTCACCACTGGTTGGAGTAAGAGTTGAGGATTCAGCACTGTTCTGCAAAGAGAAGATCAAGAGGAAAAGGAGGATTTGGGTAAAGAGGGGAGGTAGCTAGGGTTTTGGGTAGATAAGATTTGGGGAAGAAGGTGGCTGGTTAGGTTTATATAGAGATGGAGAATTTTAATCAGCCCCTCATCTTCCCTCAATTTTGTTTTTAAACCCTGCATCATGTTAGTAACAATATACATAATATATATGCTATTATATAAATAAATGCATGCCTTTATGCATAGATCGGGTCGTGAAGTGTCACGACCTCCACATTATCGCTCACTCAAGTCTCAAAAATGGTTTTAATCTTTGACCATTCACTTTGAATAAACTACCGTTTTTAAGATTCTCAAGATCAATTGCACTGTGATGGTGCACTGTCCGTACTATGTACGGTCCACTCAATCTCGACCTCAATTTTCCTGGGAATAAATGTTGTCTCGAATTATATAAGAGAACTTTTTGTATGGGTGTAAATGACTTGCAAATGATTGATTTGTCATGAAACACTTTAGTTTTCTCTTTATAAATCTTATCACTATCATATGCATCCCGTCTAATCTCATCTAGCTCATTAAGTTGTAGCCTCCGCTGCTCGCCGACTCTTTCAAACTCAAAATTTAAAAATTTGATGGCTGATAAAGCCTTATACTTAAGCTCCACCGATAAATGATACGCTTTTCCAAATATCAATCGATATGGAGACATGCCTAGATTAGTCTTGTAGGTGGTATTATATGCCCATAATGCATCTGCTAGTTTACAAGACCAATATTTTCTATTGTGATTCACTGTCTTTTCCAAAATCAGTTTGATTTGGCGATTGGAAACTTCCACTAGCCCACTAGTTTGATACGGTGTAGCTAACTTGTGGGTAATAGAATATTTTTGCATAAGCGCCTCAAATGACCGGTTAGTAAAATGAGTACCGTTATCGCTAATGATAGCTCGAGGAATGCCAAATCGAGAAAAGATATTCTTTTTCAAGAACTTGACAACGACTTTATTGTCATTCGATTTTGCGGCATTTGCCTCCACCCATTTGGAAACATAATCAACAGCGACCAATATATATTGGTTTCCAAATGAGTTAGGTAGCGGTCCCATAAAATCTATAACCCATACATCAAATATTTCGACCTCAAGGATAGGTTGCAGAGACATCATATTGCACCGTGAAATTTTACCTACGAATTGGCATCGTGTGCAAGTTTTGCAAATTTCCACAACGTCTTTGAAAAGAATTGGCCAATAAAAACCACTCTGCAACACCTTTTCAGCCGATTTTCTGGGACCAAAGTATCCTCCACAAGCAAAATCATGATAAAAAGAGAGGACATTTTGTATCTCATCATCGGGTATGCATCGACGTATGATCTGGTCTGGATAATATTTGAATAGATATGGTTCATCCAAATAAAAGAATTTTACTTGGGACAAGAACCTATATCGATCTTGCTTGAACCAATGGGATGGAATCTTTTTTATCACAAGATAGTTCACAATGTCAACAAACCATGGTTCATGCATTAGTGCAAATAATTGCTCATCAAAAAATGATTTGTTTAGGGGGTAAAAATTTGTTGGAGTGTTGGGCAGGCGAGACAAGTGATCAGCTACTAAATTATCAACACCTTTCTTGTCTAGTATCTCAAGATCAAACTCTTGTAACAAGGGGATCTATCGAACGAGCCTTACTTTTGCGTCTTTCTTGGTCAACAAATATTTCAAAGCAGTATGATCAGTGTAAACTATAATCCGTGACCCAATTAAGTAGGAGCAAAATTTTTCAAGTGCAAAGACAACTGCCATAAGTTTTTTCTCTGTGGTAGAGTAATTCAACTGGGCGTCATTGAGTGTCCTACTTGCATAGTAAATCACAAATGGCTGCTTATCAATACGTTGTCCAAGGACAATACCAATAGCATAATCAGATACGTCACACATAAGCTCAAAGGGCAAACTTCAGTCTGGCGCATGAATGATAAGAGTGGCGGTAAGCACCTTCTTGATATGCTCAAATGCTCTAAGACAATTTGGTGTGAAATTAAATGGTACTTTCTTAGCCAGTGGATATGTCAAGGGCCTATCAATTTTGCTAAAGTTTTTGATAAATCTTCCATAAAACCCAGCATGACCAAGGAAGGAGCGTATATTTTTCATTGATCGCAGAGGTGAAAGATTAATGATGAAGTCCACCTTGGCTTTGTCAACCTCGATACCTTCTTTCGAGATGACATACCCTAGCACTATACCATTTTTGACCATGAAATGATATTTTTCCCAATTGAGTATCATATATTTCTTATGACAACATGTGATAACTAACTCTAAATGATGCAGACACTCTTGGAATGAATCTCCAAAGATAGAGAAATTATCCATGAAGATTTCAAGAAATCGTTCAACCATGTCGGAGAAAATACTCACCATACATCCTTGGAAAGTGGTAGGAACATTTCATAATCCAAAGGGCATGTGTCTGTATGCAAAGGTGCCGAATGGACATGTGAACGTGGTCTTTTCTTGATCCTCTGGGGCAATGGGAATGGTTGTAGCCAGAGGATCCATCTATGAAACAATAGAACTCATGTCTGGCCAACCGTTCTAACATTTGATCGATAAATGGTAAGGGAAAGTGGTCCCTCCTAATTACAGCATTAAGTTTTCTATAGTCAATATCCCATCTGCAAATGCATTGGGATAAGCTCATTTGTATCGTTCTTGACTAAAGTGATTTCGGACTTCTTAGGCACTACTTGAACTGGGCTCACCCATGCACTATCAGAGATATGATAGATGATCCCATTATCAAGGCACTTAAGAATATCCTTTCTCACAGTTTCTTTCATTACCGGATTCAACCTACACTGAAGGTCTCTTGTAGGTCGTGCATTATTTTGTAAATAAATTTTATGCTGCACTATAGATGGACTTATCCCCTTAATATCGGCCATACTCCAACCTATGGCTTCCCTATTTGCTTTCAACACTGATATGAGTGCTTCTTCCTGAGCCTCAGTCAAATCTCCAGAGATAATGATTGGTAGTGTGTCGTGTTCACCCAAAAAAGCATACTTGTAATAACTCGGAAAGATCTTCATCTCAAACTCAGGTGGACACTCAATAGATGGTCGTAATTGAACTCGCGGTTCAGTTATCAATGGCTCAAGTGGAAGTTCCCATCAAGTGGAAGACATATAATTAGATGACTCATCGAGCGTATCCAAGAATAAGCTCTCATCAACTAAACCATCCAAATTATCAAAGAATTCCTCCTCTTGGTGCTCACTGGACAATCCTTGGATCATATTCAATTCTAGGGACTCATCATGTGGATCACTAGGTTGGCGCCCTAGATTGAATATATTCTGGTCAAGTGTCATGTTTCCAAAGGAAAGTCTCATCGATCCACTCCAGCAATTAATAACAATATTAGAAGTGGGTAGGAAAGGACGTCCCAAAATAACTGGGATACAATACTTTGAATCCACTATAAGTTGAGTCTTGAGAACTATGAAATCGACTGAAAAGATAAACTCTCCAATCTTAATCATGACGTTCTCAATCTCTCCCATAGGCTTCTTCACAGATCTATCAGCTAGCTGTAATGTAATCCTTATAGGTCTCAACTTACCCAGTCTCAACTGCTGGTACACTGAATAAGGAAGTAAGTTCACACTTGCTCCTAAATCTAGTAAAGCCCTTTCAATCACTGTAGTCCCTATAGTGCAGGAGACAGTAGGACTTCCAGGGTCTTTGTACTTCACAGGTACAAACTGAGAGAGGATGCTAGAAATGTTAGTAGCTAGGAAGACTTTCTTTGGAACATTTGTTGTTCTCTTCTTTGTGTATAAATCATTTAAAAATTTTGCATAAGCAGGTACTTGTTGGATTACATCAAGAAGAGGAACATTGACCTTAATTTGCTTGAATAACTCAAGGATGTGTTCAACCTGAGGAGAATTTTTCTTCAACTGATTTGGATAGGGAGCCTTCAACTTATAAGTATGCTCAATAGGAGGATTAGAATTAGAGGGGTCAGACTCCTCTATCGTGCTAGTGGGTGGATCATGGGATGATGATAATAATGAATCATGAGGTGATGATGGAATCGTGGAATCAGAGAGTGTAGCCTACTGTGCAATAGGAGTGGAATCAGGTGGCATGGCTACATGATTGTCAGCCAACTTGCCAGATCGAAGTGTGTGAATGTCGTTAACTTGGTTGACATGCGACTGATTAGATTTGAGGAACTGGCATTAGGATTTGTTATGAGTTGACTTGGAAAAATATCCTTGCCACGTTCACTCATTTGACTTGCTAATTGTCCAACATGCTGCTCTACGTTCTTAATAGATTGAGAGTTCACGAGCAGGTGCTGATATGTTCCTTAAATAAAATCAGTTGATATTTTCATAAGATTTTGCATGTGCGTGTCAAAGTTGGACTGAGACTTGAGAAGATTTTTAACGTTCTTCTCAAGTGACTGAAGTCGCTTTTCGTGATCATTGTTAGACCTCTATTGTGGATATGAGTGGTTTTGTACATTTGGTATATTCCAGTTGTTCCCATTATTTGAAGCTTTGGGTATTGATAAGCACCCACATTTGGTCTTGAGAACTGACCAGTGGCTGGAGGCTGCATGTTGGGGGTTCGGGACTCCCTGATATTGCCCGTGACCCCAAGAAAGATTTCGATGGTTTTTCCAGCCAGGATTGTATGTTAGAGCGTATGGATTATTCATGGGTGTTTGATACAAGGCATTAGCCTGCTCAAGTGTGGGATCCATAGGATTCACTAACAGTGGACACTCCTTCATAACGTGATTTGAAGTCCACAATTAAAGCATGTGGGACTTTGTATTTGATTCACTTGACCCACTTGTGGAGCACTAGGAGTCTCCAATGCCTCAATTCTCCTTATAAGAGCTGCAATCTTAGCTTTAGCAGCTATAGAGCTGTCGACGCTATGGATCCCACCCTTATGTGCGGAAGTTGATGCATTGGATTTCTCAGTGAGACTCTACCACTGCATAGTCTTTCACGATAGGTCCTCAAGAAAGTCTCATGCTTCATCCTCGTTCTTTCTCATAAACTCCCCTTGACACATGGACTCAAGAAGAGTTTTGGATGTGTAATCGAGTCCTTCATACACGATTTGACACAGCCGCCACTTTTCTATCGCATGGTGGGGGCACTGAGCTAATAAATCCTTGAACTGTTTTAAGTATTTCCAGAAGGGTTCTCCCGGCACTTAACGAAATTGATTGATTTGATTCCTAATTCTTGCCGTCTTTTGCGTGGGATAATACTTCTTAAGAAACACCATAACGAATTCATCCCAAGTAGTGATTGAGTCAGTAGGCATACTATACAACCACTTCTTGGCATTATCCTTGAGACCAAACGGGATGAAGCGGAGTTTAATTGCGTCCTCCGATAAGTGCTGCAGTTTAATCATCACGCATACTTCCTGAAATTCACTGATAAAGAGATATGCATCTTTTGAATCCGAACCAGTGAATTTAGAAAGCATACTAATATACTGCGGCTTCAACTCATAGTGATTACCCACTGCATGTGGAAGTTTAATGCATGATGGTAGTGATGTGCGCAACGGGTAATATCGATCCTGAAGGATCGGGATCGGTTGGTCCATCTTGTCACCCATGAACAAATCTGATCTTACTAGTCAACCAAAATGATCACGGGTCCAATGTGGCATGAACCAGTGACTGTGAATAAATGCGTGAATTTCCTAAACTAATTCGATAAGTGGGGTGTGGTGGAGATAAAAACGGTGGAATTGACATGATCAAATAAAAATGTGATTCCTATTGTTCCTAATTTATTTTGTTTTTATTTTTTTATTTTTTAACAGAACTAGGAAACCAAATTACAGAAATGGAAAAAATTTTGGTTCAGGAGTTACCTTAAATGCTGCCAAATAGTAGTTTTAGCTGCTAAATAGTGGCAGAACCAGAGAGTTTGACTCTCTGATTTCTGTTGAACAGTTCTGAGACTTCTCCGATACTTTTTGTCTTTCTGTATTTGCAATATCTAGATCCTTACACACACAACACACACTGTTAACCCGTAAAACGTTAGAAAAAGAAAGAAAGACACCGTCGATCCCCGGTAACGGCGCCAAAAACTTGATGTGAAATTTCTATTACAAGCGCACAATGTCAAGGTAGCGCTGTACAAGTCGTCTCACAAGGATCTAAGGTGTTTTGCTATTCCTACTAATTCTATTATTCTAGCGGGCTAACTACAAGTTCTAAGTGGGATTTTTGGTTGTTCTAATTAGCCTAGGATATAGAATCCACTAGTTTCCAACTATGAATTACTTATATTATCTTCTTCCTATCATACAAGTTTAATCTTTTAATTTAGTTTCTACTTAAAGTATTCTAACTATGGACTATCAAGTAGTGTGCAAGTATAATCCATCAAAGAAACTACTTCTCATAAAAATAAACTAAATTATTAGATAAAACTATGATAAATATGAAAACCAACAAGTCCAAACCCTAACTAAGCATAGACTATCAAGAAATCTAATTCAAGTATAACATATCAAAGCATTAATCTACGAGTTGTTATGTTTTAATCTTTCCATGAAAAATCATATCTTTAATAATTCATTTTAGGAAGAAAATACTAGAGAGTAACTACATGATAGATCCTAGCTTCATCTATATCCTAGGACTAAACTAAATTAGCTACTCATAATTCTAGTTAGCAAAATTATAATTTTTTCTTCTAGAAAGCAATTAAAAATTACACTAGAAAGTAAGATAAATCTATCTAGAAAGCAATTGAGAAGAAGATTACCTAAAAACAATTGATGAACAGTAAGAAATACCTCTGGAGCTTGGTATTGTGGCCATCACCCATTCATCAAACCCTAATTTTATTTAATAGAATTCGAGTACAAAATTACGGCATAAAAACCCTAGATTACAAGGATACCGCCAACATATATTGGTTCGGAAAACAAAACCCTAATCTGAATACAATAGAGATACTACAAAATTACCACAAAGCCCTCGAAGAAAATCTAGCTAGTGAGTCCAACTAGGAGCCGCTATTTGTCGTCTAATGCCGCCATTTGGTGGCTAGAATATGGCCAACAGTCCTGGTTTTTCTCCTGCATGAGTCTCTTGTCTTGTACACTTGATTCTCTTAACTGTCTTTGACTTTGACTCTCTTCAGTATTTTAATCTTATAGCTTTGCTTTCTTTAAACTCTTTTATAGGATTTATTTCCTAATCCGGCTCTGATTTCATGCCATTTCCTTGTACGAATTGGATTATCTGAAAAACAAACTAAAAATACTCGAGTAGCATTTATTTATATACAAAAATATATAAAATATGGGAGAAAAAATTACAATATATAATACTTATCACACTCATACTCCATGAACAGTTGTATCCGTAAATGGCTGTAGTGGACAAGTGACTGCATTAGTTGATAGCAAATTGATTATATTGTTAATGCAGATCTTTGTTATTGGAGATGGAGAACTAGTATTGGCTCTACCATTCTCGGGTACAGAATACATTCATAGACCCATGCATTGAATTTCCATGAAGTGCATGATGGAGGCGACATTGAACGGGTGCCGTTCTAGAATCATATTCAATAACATCACGTTCATTGAATATAGTTCCATTGTTGTAGAGCATTGCTTGATGTTATATTTGATAAATAAGCTTACCAAAATATAATCCTGCCTCAAGTGGTCCATTTTCAAGAACCTTTCATTGAAAGCGTAATCATTAATATATGTGCTAAGCTCTTTGAATGCTCAGAAGCCACTTGGTAAGTCATTGACTCTATAATTAAAAGACGGTTCTTCTTAAGGCACATCGAGGACAGGAATAACCCTTAGGATTTTTTCTCTAGTAAATGGTACTTCTCTACCCCTTACTATGGAGTACGCATATTTGTCTTCCATTGCCAGTTGCAAGTTGGCATAAAATTCACATGCCACCTCATTATAGGGCAGTATGTGCAGCATTGTATACTCCTCCAATTCTACAGTTTGCATCTGTGTTCTGAAGGAAATATTCACATGTATCTTGTAATAATCAATTGCTCGTTCATCCTGAGTTTGAATTCCTTAAACTTTTCCAAAAGTTTCTTATTTATCTTTGTAGTTTTATGCCTTTGTGGAGGAGATGAGTTTGCAGAGCTCACTCTCAGTCTCTTCAAAATAGTTTGTTTTCTTGGTCCCATCTTGAAAAATAATCACAAAATATATATTTTAACAAAATATAACTTATATCTCAAATCATGATTATGTTTCACATAAAATTTTATATATTTTTATTTTCATTTTTTTCAATATTTATGTTTGTTCTCTCTCTCTCTCTCTCTCTCTCTCTCTCTCATAATTCCTTATTCCTCCCAAATATATCGAACGTTTTTCTAATCTCACTCTTTTTACATGAATTTGATATATGTTAATTGTTCAAATAACCCATGAATTGTTATGCTAGAAAAAGAGATTTTTATTTGATTTTACCTTTAGATTAGCAAATATTTCTGACTACTCAGAAAAATTCATCAAAAATCCATAAAAATTAGCTAAACCAATTCAAATCTACTAAGAGGCTAGAATCTATTTTCAACCTAACCTAGTTTGTTCATATAAATTGTAGATTTAGGTTTTTGAAATAAAAACTTATATTTTACGAAGAACAACCCATGAAAAATTGAAGAGAAAAAAACTTTCATGCTTAGAGATCTTTGAGAATTTAGAAGAAACCCTACGGGATTTGGTTTCAGTTTCGAAAGGGAACAATTTTTCTCTTGGGTGCTATGGTAAAAGGTAAGGGTTTGGTTGTAGAGAAAAAGAAACTTACAAAAATATTTATAGATGGGTCTTGTTGTCCACAGCCGCTTCAATAACTGCTTCGATAGTGTTCTCGAGTGAGGCAATTTTTGCCTTGCAGTGCTCGATTGTTGACAATTGCTTTGATAGTGACTTCGACAGCCGTACTCTATTGAGAATTGCGTTAAGTCAAAAAATTTTAAATGTTAGTTTCTAGACCAATGTTATTACTAAAAAGTATATGTTAGTTCCTAATTTTAAAAATTATAACTAAAGTATGGTTAGCAAATATTTTTGTTTCTATAGAAAAAATTTAAAAGAAGAACTAAAAATGGTTAGAAAAATTTGAAAATTTTGAATTCTTTTGAAAATTTTTTGAAAACTTTTGAAAACTAAATTGTTGAAAACATCATGAGTATAAAACTAAGATTAATTTCATAAGTAATCTCCACACTTTAAATGCATGTTGTCCTCAATGAATTGATATTACTATAAAATCTATTATGAACAAGTAATAATTAAGATAGAGTGCTTTAATATTACCTTTGTTTGCTATTCATGATGCATCATCTACAAAACAAAAATTGTTAGTACATAATAAACAATAATATACATTGTGTCTTCGTTAAGCTCGAATTACGGAGATGTTAGAGGATCTACTAAATTGTGTGATTCCTTCATATGCTTCGGAAATTTCAAGTAGTGTTTTAAGCATTTTCCATTCACTTTAAATATATGACCATTTCAGGGTTTTCAATATCAATCACACTATGCGGATGCACAGTTTTAACAACAAATAGTCTGGTCTAGTTCTTTTATTTGAAATTTTCATAATGGACCAGCTGAATTAATATCTAAATTAACTGATTTGATTGTCTAACATGCCTTGTGCTTAATCTCTACATGAAATGACAAGTTTTTCCATAAACTATTCTATATGGGGACATACTTAAGGGTATTTTAAATGCAGTATGGTAAGCCCACAAAGCATCGATTAGCCTAAGTGACCAATCTTTCTGAGACAGATTAACGTTTTCTGTAAAAGTTTCTTGATTTCTTTGTTGGCAAATTCAACTTGTCCATTTAACTGTATGATAAGTTGTAGAAATTTTGTGTGTGATGTGATATTTCTTCATCAAATTTTCAAATGCTTTCTTGCAAAAATGAGAATCTCTATCACTTATTATGGCCTTAGAAACTCCAAATATAGACAATATATATTCCTTTAGAAATTTGATAATGGTTTGATGATCATTATTTCTACATGCCACGACTTCCATCCATTTAGATAGATAATCGACTGCTACAAAGATAAAAACATATTCGTTAGATATAGGAAATAGTCCCATGAAGTCAATGCCCTAACAATCGAAAATATCAATTGTACGAATGGGTGTTAGAGGTAAATCATTCTTCTAGGTTAACGCTCCTAATTTCTGACATGACTCCCAACATTTGCAATATTCATATGTGTTTCTAAACATAGTGGCCAATGGAATCATTTGTAGTATTTTGGTTACCATCTTTTTATGCAAAAAAATAACCCTCAGATACTTCTGTATGACAGAAGGCAATTATGCTTTGAATCTCATCATCAGAGACACAACATCTGATGATTCGATCTGAATAATATTTAAATAAGTAAGAATCATCATAAAAGAAACGGCGTACCTCATATAGGAATCGTCATTTATCCTGTGTACTCCAGTAGTTCGGCATTTCACCTGCAACTAGAAAATTAATAATATCAGCATATTAGGGAGTTGTTCTAATTAAAACTAGTTTCTTATCAGGGAATGAGTCCCTAATTGGTAGCTTGTTATTATCAAATATCAAATGAGAGAGATGGTCAACAACCACATTCTCTACTCCTTTTTTATCTTTAATTTCAAGATCAAATTCTTGTAGAAACAATATCCATCGAATTAGTCGTGGCTTTGCATCTTTCTTCGATAAAAAAAATTTGAGCGCCGAATGATCTGTAAAGATAACCACATTTGAGCTCAAAATATATGAGCGAAATTTTTCAAGAGCAAAAACAAATAGTTAGAAGCTCCTCCTCTATTATCATACAATTTGTCTGTGCATCATTGAGAGTCTTTCTAGTATAGTAGACCGCATAGGGCTTCTTGTCTTTTCGTTGCACAAGTAGTACTCCAATTGCATAGTGCATCACAAATGATTTTTAATGGAAGTGTCCAATCCAGAGATTGCATTATTGGTGCTGTGATGTGCATCTCTTTAAGTGTATCGAAAGTTGCCTGGCATGTTTGTATCCATTCAAACTGCACATCTTGCACAAGAAGGTGTGAAGGAGGTCTAATAATAGTACTAAAATTCTTTATAAATCTTCTATATAAGCCTGCTATCCTAAGTATGAACGTATATCTCTTACAGCTTAGGTATTGACATTTTGGAAATAGACTCAACCTTAGCCTTATATACTTTCATGCTTTTAGATGGAACTGCATGGCCTAATACAGAACCTTTTATAACCATAAAATGACATTTCTCACACTTTAGGAGCAAATTCTTTTATTGGCATCTTTCAAGCACTGCTCCTAGATTAGACAAACATAATTCGAAGTTATTTCTAAATACAGAAAAATCATCCATAGATACCTCTAGAAAGTCTTCAACTATGTTGCTAAAGATACTTATCATGCACCTTTGAAATGTTGTGGGCACATTGCATAATCCAAATGGCATTCTTCTAAATGCGAATGTGCCGAAGGGCCAGGTAAAAGTTATCTTTTCTTGGTCCTCTAAACCATTTTCAATCTGATAATAGCCAGAATAACCATCAAGAAAATAATAAAATTCATGCCTAGTAACTTTTGTAAGTACTTGGTCAAGAAATAGCAATGAAAAGTGATCTTTTCGGGTTACTTATTTTAACTTTCTGTAGTCGATGCACATACGCCAACTCGTAATTGTAGGAGTGGGTATTATCTCTCGATCCTTGTTTTTAATAACTGTTACCCCATATTTCTTCGGGACAACTTGGATTGGATTTACTCACTATCAGCAATTAGATAGATGATGTTAGCATCAAGAAGTTTCAATACTTTGGTTTTAATTACTTCACTCATAGCAGGTTCAGCCTTCATTGTATTTGTTTTATTGGTTTGCCTCTAACTTCCAAAGTGATGCGATGTGTATATATAAGGGGGTTCATATCTTTGACGACCACAATATTCCATCCAAGAGTTTCTTTATACTTTCACAATATTGATAGTAATCGCTCTTCTTGATTCTCACCAAGATGTGATAAGATGACCGCCAGGAAAGTTTCATTAGGTCCCAAAAATATAAACATGAGATCCTTAGATAGCGGTTTTAACTCAAGTATTGGTACTTGGATATCTGCTAGTATTAATGTCATTGTGATTTGAGATAACTCTTCATACACTTCCATTTTTGGAATCAATCTTATGACATTCAAATATTGAGTATCAGTTAAGTATTTTATGAAGTTAGCAGTATTTTTGAGTCGGAGCCAATCAAGGAAACCATCGTTCATTATCAAATAAGTTCCAAAGGATATGAGATGCACAATGATACAATGTCTCCTTCTTCACGAATTTCTACAATATAATTAATGTCATGTGATTCATCATTATTGATATTCGATTGTTTGCAAATATTAAAAACATTGAGTTGAAGGGTCACGTATCCAAATGAAAGCTTCACCATATTATTCCTACAGTTAATCATCACATTAGCCGTATTCAAACATGGACATCTGAGGATAATAGGAATGTGAAAATGTGAAATTTTTATAGGTATAGTATCGATGACTATAAAAATCCACTGGAAAATAGAAATTTCCGATCTGCACTAAAACATCTCTCACAATGCCTTTAAGATACATTTTGGCCCTATCAGCCAATTGTAATGTGACAGGCATCATTTTAAGTTCTCCTAGACCCAGTTGCTTGTAAATTGAATATGTTAAAAGGTTTACACTAGCTCCCAATTTTAGTAAACCTTTTTCAATATTGGGTTGACCTATCACACATGAAATTGTTGGACATCCAGGATTCTTATATTTAAGAGGCATTTCAGAATGGAATAATATACTTACATGCTCTTGAGAAATATTTTGTTCTATATATTGTGATGTCTTTTGATTGTACACAAGTCCTTCGAGAATTTTTCATATTAGGTGATTTATTTGATTGCTTCTAGTAGAGGAATATGGATATGTACCTATTTAAAAATTTCAAAAATATCAGCATAGGATGCACTAATATTTTTAGATTTCAATCATTGGGAAAATGGTATAGGCAGTTTGTAAGTTACAAGAGTAGGTTCTTTTGAATTGTCATCCTTATATTGTTGTACTGAATCATCGCTCTGTTTCTCTTAAGTATCTTCTTTTGAAATGGGTTCATCAATTACATTTTCACTTTGCAAACTAATTGTAGCAGATATCTTAGGTATATCATTATCGATTAAAAAGTAATAATGTTTATACCTTCAACTTTGCTTGAAGTAGCTTACCTTTTTCCTCTGTTTGCAACCCGAAACTAAGGTGGCTTATCTATATCGAATATCACTAAAGGATATCGCATTCTGACTGCTAATTGTTTGTTACGACTGAATGAATTACTATTGCACTTGGATCATTTAATCCATCTCTACTGTATCTAGAAAACATTTCCCTAAAAATTTCTTTTCAGTGGTGGTTGATATAGCAAAGGTTGATTAGATGTTTGGAGGTATTATTGAAGTGTCGGGCTAGTGGGTAGCTTATTTTGATGATTAAATTGTTATTGATAATTCTGCTTCCATTAAAAATTTGGATGGTTCCTCCAACCATGGTTACACATTTGTGAATAAGGATTGTTTGCTGATTGAGGAACAATATTGAAGGCATTAGTTTGTTCATTCTTAAAAGCGAGAAGTGTTGGACAATTGCGTATTACATGTCCTTGTAGTTTGCAAATGTCACAAACTTATTGAACTTCCTCTATTGCCTTTATAGTTTCTGATTTCTTTGTAAGCAAATCATCAAATTTCTTCGTGACATTAATTAACCATGCAGCTATATTTTCGGTTTCTCCCCAATTAATAAGTCTACTTCTATTATGAGGTTTCTATACTAATTGGTTTCTTTCCAAAATATACTTAGTTTCCTAGGCTTGTGAAGTCTTGGCAAGTGTATGAAGAGAATCTCATGCTTCCTTAGCATTCTTGCTCAAAAATTCACAATTACACATGGTGTTTATAAATTACCTAGTTGCAGTGTTTAGCCCTCAATAGAAGGTACTTATAGTCCTCCATATCTCAAAGTAATGATGTGGATATGGGAGTAGCAAATCTTTAAATATATCATAATACTCAAACAGAGGTTCATCCTCTTTTTGACGAAATTTGAGAATTTACTTTCGCATATAATTTGTTCGATGTGAAGGAAAGAATTTATTTAAAAATTCTTTTTGCATCTCATCCCATATTTCGATTGAATTGGGATGTAATGAATATAGCCATGTCTTTCCTTTATCCTTAAGGAAGAATAGAAAGAGCTTAAGTTTTAGTTGCTCAGTAGTAATATTTTCGAAGGTGTAGATATAGGCTCTCTGAATCCATCCTATGGAATTTAAGTAAAAGTTGAATTACTCAAAATTTAATCTCAAAGTGTCGTATATTCAAAGTAAATACTATACATAAAGGTTGTATTATCCTATCAGGTTGTAGATAGTTTCATTAGGATCTACCATTGCCTCCATAATGGCTATTATTATCGTTTGTATTGTTTTCTTCAAATCCATTATAGTTACCATTATTCATGTTGTTATTATTATTAGTGCTCATGTCGTGAGGTGATTGGTGGATTAAAAGTGTTTGTAGATTTAAGTATGATTGAATGAGTCTATTGTTACAATTTCTCATCTAACAGGTCATGTAGGAATCGTAATCTATACCGTTAGAAGTTCTCTAAAATTGCACAAATTAATGACGTAGAAATCATAATCTATACTAAAATATAACATAATAGTATCGATCCACAGCAACAACGCTAAAAACTTAATTATGATCTAAATCGTACACTCCTAAGTACAAAATATCAAACAAGTAGTACAAGGGTAATAACCCAAGGTCATTCTGTCCAGAATAATTTTGATTATTGTTCTAGACACTTAAGAAAAATAAATTACAGAACTAAAAATAAATATTAGATTGTTATAATTAAAACTAAAAATTAAGGGTTTTAAATTACTTAAAATAAACTTGTTGATCAAATGGGTTAACTTTCCAATAGAATAATTTACTAGATGAGTTTACACTTATTTATTTCAGTTACATAAATTATATAGCTTTCTACAACCAGAAAATATATCTTTAAAATATAAATCAAACAAAATTGTAAACTTGATATTTTTGACTAACTTCCCTTAATTAAATATATATAAATTTTGAGTTTATCTAGCATGAAATATGAATAATAAAAATAAACATTCAAAGTCTAAGTATATGCCGTGCCTAAAGAGTTTACGATATATCAAGAACTAAGTAACGAATAAATCATTAAACAATAAAACGTCAAAGACTCAAAATCATATCTAAAATCTAACAAGATAATAGAAGATCAAAAGTATCAACTTTACATAAATCAATTAAGTATAATAAGCAAATAAATTATATACTAGCTTACCTAGGATTTGTTACCTCATCTGATCCAACGCTAGAATTTAGCACTCATACTCATCATAGCCATAAATAAAGGAAATTTTTTTTTTATTGATTTCTATGAAAAAGTACAAAAACTTAAATATTTAATATCTCTAAATTGCTTCTAATATTATATTTCTTTGAAATTCTCAATTACAATTGATATTTATAGCCTCGCAAAATAACCTAGTAAGAATTCTATTTATAAGGAAACTTTATTTTATCTTAAAAAACCTCAAAATCATGATATGTGGCCGAGGCTTTCCAAAGCTGCTTCGACAGCTGCTCTTGGATTGATTTCCAGTCGACCGTTGTCAATAGCTAACAGAGGGTTGTCAACAAATAGATCCATAAAATCACAGTTCTAACTTGATATTTGAGATACACTTCAACTCTTCGAATCCTTTGCATATAGAACCCTGCAAAAGATTATAAAATACTAGAAAATTATCATAGTGTAGAATTTGATTAATGAAAATAATTTTTCATTAATTTCTTGTATTAATAACCAAAATTGGATTTTGAGTATACAAAATAAACTAAAATAACTACATATTTTGCTCATAATCAGAAGGCGAGATAGCTAAAGCTCTCATGGAACAATTTCGAGAGCTCTCTGTGCAATGTTCGCATGGTATGATGCGGGAGACTCTCGTGGAGACTTGTAGACACAATTTATTGACGATATTCTGGAGAAGATAGGTTTAGTTGAGGTGATATAAATTGTGCACTCCGAAGTACAAGAGATCAAAGTAACCCAAGCTCGTTCTTTTGAGAGTCATTTTTATTATTGTAGGATACTAAAAATAATAAATTATGAAACTAGAATGAAATAAAGATTGAATTTTTATTAACTAAAACTAAAATTAAACTAAAGAGGATGTAAATTTACTTGAAATAGAATTATTAGTCAGATGGATTTAACCCCCCTAGAATAATTTATTGGATATATTTATAACTTTTATATCTCATTTGCATAGATCATGTAGTTTTCCTACAACCGAAAAATAAATCATTGAAGTACAAAATCTAATAAAATTGTAAACTTGATATTTTAAATAACTTCCCCTAATTAATCCTATATGAGTTTTGAGTTTATCTAAGTATGTAATATGAATAACAAAAATTAATATTAAAAGTCTAAACATACACCGTGCTTAAAGAATCTATGGTATATAAAAAACTAAATGACGAATATATCGTCAAATAATAAAATATCAAATATACAAATTCATATCTTAATCCTCACAAAGATATCAGTGAATCAAAGATATCAACTTTACGTATATCAATTAAAAATAATAAGCATAGAGATCACATACCTTTAAATTATTTAGGATTTGTTATTCCATCTGAACTAACTCAATAATTTAGCCACTCATATTATGAATAGCTATGAATAAAGAAAATGAGAATTCTTTTATTGATTTCAATGAAGAGTACAAAAACTAAATCTTGAATCTCTAAAACCTACTCTCTACTAATCAAAAGACATTTGGCATTCATTGTTTGTTGTTGTAAAATTCTAAATTACATCGGGTATTTATAGCTTTATAAAATCCTAAAAGAAACTCTATTTACAAGAAAACTCTATATTCTCTTAAAAAACTTCAAAAGAATCAAACTACAGCTCTGGCCTTTGACAATTCCATCGACAGCTACTATCGGATTTGAATTACAGTCGACAGCTATTGACTGCCAGCAGTTACTGTCGGTGACCCGACTTAAAAAATCAGAGTTTTGAGCTGATATTTGAGATACGCTTCGATTCTTCGATTTCCTTGCATATAGAAAATCTTGAAAAGATAATAGAAAATGCTAGAAAAATATCATAGTGAGGAATTTGATTATTAAAAATAATTTTTAATTAATATCTTTTATTAATTAACAAAATTGGACTTCGCTTGCATAAAATAAACTAAAATAATTACACTTTTCCAGCGTAATCACACCCCCAACTTGAGTTTTGCTAGTTCATAGCTAAATTATTAAATTAAGAAAATAAAATAAAAACCTAACTAAAAAGAAAAATAAATCCTAACGCACTTTCTTAGGAATCATTTATGCACTTAGTACGTACAATAAGCCGTTAAACCCCTAGATTACGCAAGTGGATGTGTGTTGTCTCGTGAGGGTTTCCAGTGATGTTACCTACAAACATCAAGAAATGTTTGAGTTCAAGAAATAAATAAAAATGAAAAATATGGATAAGTTTAAAATAAAGAAAAAGAAAATTTTAGTATCATATTATAAACTATCTATACTATTATTTTTTTGCCTTTCATTTCTTTTTTATATCAAGCTCAATTAGAGATACATAGAGAGATATTTATAAAGATGTCAATCTTAATAAATCACTTATAAGCTAATATGTTTATTTATCTATCATGATCATTTAAATCGTATCGTTGATATAATTTTACTTTTAATTATCCTCTCCTATGCACTCTTGTGATCGTGTATATAAACCTTGTTATGTCTCGAACTCCAATCGAACTTATAAAAACCCTTTATATATATTTTTTCTCTCTGCTTTATTTTTTTAATAAACACTTGCCTTTATTGCGAACATTCATGCTTATCGAGGCACAAATGTCCAGTTACTTAGCTCATGTCTATAATAAAATTCCATAAGTATTATTCGTGTGAATATACATGTTTACCAAGATGCACGAACCCAACTACTTATCACTTACTTTCTCTTATTTATTATATGTATTATATATTTTTTCTTAAAATATATTCATTTAATACCAGGCTCATTTTTTTTTTTAATATATATATGATAAACCTTCCTTTTATGTTCTCTCCTTATTATCAACTTTTAATGACTTATTGTGAAGTGTTTAGAGTGCATACTTGATTCAAATCTTAAGTATCCATATATTTTACTGTCAGATTTAAAATCTCAATTAGGATTATATAAGAACTACTATGATATAAGCATTAATATTAAGATATCAATCTCATAAATATGCAATTTAAAATACTTCTAATCTTACGTTTTATTTTAAAAAAATAAAAAAATTTGAGTTTGTTTAAATAGTTAGTTAATTATGAAACAGTAAAATATAGTGTATCTATCCCACCCCAACTTAAATTATGCAGTGTAATCAGTGCATCAAGAATAAAATTATGCAAACATTACTCTAAGAATAATGCAAGATGTTAATGGTAGAAAGCACTTGGCTTTGATGGTTCTTCAAAAAATGCACTTCCTTTAATAGTCGATATCAATGATGACTCTGACTCTGATGGAGACCTCTTTGTCACTTGTATCATTAACACTGACAGAACCTAGTGGTCCCGAAGCTCGTCTCTTCATCTTCATTGGGAGAAATGGTGGCATCTGATCACACTTGAAATGTAATTATTTTGGTTTATTTTATGCAAGCGTAATCAAATTTTTATGATTAATACAAGAAATTAATATAAAATAATTTTTTAATTCAATTTCTCACTATGATATTTTTCTAGTGTTTTTGAAGGATTTTATATGCTAGGAAATTAAAGTATCAAAGTGTATCATAAATATCAGTTCAGAACTGTGAATTTACATGTTGGCCTATCAATAGCCAACAAGTAGCTGTCGACAGCAGTCGACTGTATGAAGAACTTGAGGGCTACTGTCTATAGCACTATCGAAGGGGTAGCTGCAGTTTGATTTTCTTGATGATTTTTGAGAGAATTTAGAGTTTTCTTGTAAATAGAATTCTTATTAGGGTTTTGTAAGGTTACAAATAGACAATATAATTCAGATTTTGTAAAGTTTTGAGGAGAGATTTTAGAGCTTTTATAGTTTTAGATTCAAGATTTAGATTTTGAACTCATTCATACAAATCAATATAAGAATTTTTTTCTCTTTATTCATATCAATGATGAGTATAAGTGGCTAAATTGTTGAGTTGGTTCAAATAGAAACAAACCCTAAATGATTTACTAGTATGTGATTTTCTATGCTTATTGATTTTAATTGATTTATGTAAAATTGATATTTTTACTTCTCCATTATCTTTGAAAAGATTATGATATAATTTTGAGTCCTTGATGTTTTATTATTTGATGATATATTTGTTACTTAGTTTTTACAAAGAAATTATTTCATCTAATATCCAAGTACTAATACTTGAGATAAAATTGCTACCTAAATATCTCAAGTATATATTTTTGGGACCTAAAGAAACTTTCCTAGTGGTCATCTCGCATCTTGATGAGAATTAGAAAAAGTGACTGCCATCGACATTGCGAAAGTATAAAGGAGCTCTTGAATGAAATATGACAGACATCAAAGGTTTGGACCCCCTTATTTGTACACATCATATTACTTTGGAATATGGAGCCAAGCCTATTGGGCAAATGCAATGAAGGCTTAACCCTACCATGAAGGAAGTGGTTAAAACTGAAGTGTTGAAATTACTTGATGCTGCTATTATCTATCCAATTGCTGATAGTAAATGAGTAAGCCCAACCTAAGTTGTTCCAAAGAAGAGTGGGGTAACAATAATTAAAAATGAGGTTGGAGAGGTGATACCCACTTATACTACTTAAAGTTGGTATATATGCATCGATTATCAAAAGGTATATCAAGTAACATGCAAAGATCACTTTCTGTTATCATTTTTTGACCAAATACTTGAAAGAGTTGCTGGGCGTGAATTTTATTATTTTTCATAGTTATTCTAGATATTATCAAAGTGAAATTACTTAAAAGGATTAGAAAAATACAACATTTACCTGTCCTTTCAGTACTTTTGCTTTTAGAAGAATGCTATTTGGATTACGCACCTACAATATTTCAAAGATGTATGATAAGTATTTTTATCGAGATGTTTGAAGATTATCTACAATGAGTTCAATGAATTTGGACATAATTTCAAATCTTATTTGATTAATTGAGAATCTATGCTCGAAAGGTAACAACAAAAAAATCTACTCCTACATTGGAAAAAATGTTACTTCATGGTCTTGAAACGTATTGTTTTAGGCCATATAGTTTCATCTAAAGGGATGGAGTTAAATAAAGCAAAGGTTGGGTCTATTTTCAAAATAGTGCTATCTAAAACTGTGAAAAACATATTTTCATTCCTAGGACATGTAGGTTTTTATAGAATGTTCATCTAGGATTTTAGCACTATTTCTAGACCCCTTTCTTAGCTTCTTGCGCAAAATGTGCAGTTTAAATGGACACGCCTACCAAATAGCTTTCAAAACCTTCAAAGAGATGCCCATCACCATGCCAATAATGCAACCTTTAGAATGGTCACTTCCATTCAAGATTTTGTGAGACTATACAATTGGAGCTATATTAAAGTAATGAAGAGATAAAAGCCATGTGCGGTCTACTACACTAGCATGACTCTCAATGACACTCAGACGAATTATAACATAATAGAGAAGAAGCTTATAACAGTAGTTTTTACTCTTGATTATTTTTATTCATATATTTTGGGCTCACATGTAGTTATTTTTCAGATAATTTGGCACTCAAATATCTTTTGTCAAAGAAAAATGCAAAGCCATGACTTATCCGATAGATACTGCTGCTCCAAGAGTTTGATCTTAAAATTAAAGAAAAAAAGAGAGTAGAGAAGGTTGCAGGTCACCTCTCTCAACTAACTCTTGATAACGACAAGCAACCAATTAGGGACTCGTTCCCTATCGAGTATTATTCTCAATCAGAACAACTCCCTAATATGCTGATATTATTATTTTTCTTGTTGCAGGCGAAATGCTGAATCACTGGAGTGCGCAAGACAAACAATGAATGTTATATCAGGTTTGTCGTTTCCTTTTGATGACCCTTACCTATTTAAATGTTGCTCTGATCAAATTATTAGACAATGTGTGCTTGATGATGAGATTCAAAGTATAATTGCTTTCTGTCACACAGAAGAATGTGGAGGCCACTTTTCATCTAAAAAGACGGTAGCCAAAATACTCCAATGTGGTTTCTATTGGCTTACTATGTTTAGAGACATATATGAATTTTGCAAACAATGCAAGTCATGTCAGAAACTAGGAGCATTAATCTGGAGTAGAGATATGCCTCTAACACTCATACTTACAATTGAGATATTCGATTGTTGTGGCATTAACTTCATGGGATCATTTTCTATTTCTAACAGGTATGTTTATATCCTCGTAGTGGTTGATAAAGTCTCTAAATGGGTAGAAGATGTAGCATGTAGAAATAACAATCAACAAACTATTGTTAAATTTTTAAAGGAATATATATTGTCCAGATTTAGAGTCCCTAAAGCCATTATAACCTATGGGGGTTCTCATTTCGGTTACAAAGCCTTTGGAAATTTCATGAAGTATCATATCAAGCACGATTTCTACACCTTATCACCCACAGTCAAATGGACAAGTCGAACTAGCCAATAAGGAAATCAAGTAAATACTAGAGAAAATGGTTAATCCATCTGTAAAGATTGGTCGTTTAGACTAACCGAATCGATGCTTTATGGGCTTACCGTACTATATATAAAACACCTTTAGGTATGTCTCCAAATAAAATAGTCTATTGAAAAACACATCATTTGCTTGTAAAGATAGAGCATAAAGCATATTGGGCAATCAAACAAGTTAATTTATATCTCAATTTTAGTTGGCCCATTACAAAAGCTACAAATAAATAAATTGGAAGAGATAAGACGTGGTGCATAGGACAATTTACTCATTTCCAAGAAGAAAATGAGAATATTGGCATGATCACCATATTACACGTCATGTTTTTCATCCTTCTGACAAATTGCTCCTATATGATTCACACCTTCATCTATTTCTAGAAAAATTGGGTTCACAGTAAACATGACCATTCAAAGTTAAAACTATGTATCCGCATATCGCAATCAGTATCGAAAATCCAAACAATGGTCATACGTTCAAAGTAAATGGAAAATGATTGAAGCACTACTTGGGATTTATAAAGCACTCAAAGGAATCTCACGAACTAGTGGATCCTCCGAATCCCATTGATACGAGCTAAACATAGACACGATGTATATTATTGTATGTTATGTACTAACAATTTTATTCTGCAGTTGTTATGTCATGAATACGTAACCGAGATAATTTCTAAGTGCTCTTTCCTAAATTTTACTTTTCTCGATAAGTTAAATTGATATATTAATTCATTGAGGATAATGTACATTTTGAGTTAGGGGATTGCATACAAAGAGAACATAGTTTTGATACCCACAATGATTTCAATGTTTTTATTTTAAAAAAATTTCATTTTTCTTCCAAATTTTTAAATTTTCAAAAACAAAATCTCGAAGTTATTAATTTTAGAATTAGGAACTAAATTTTATTTTTAGAATTAATTTTTGAACTAGAAATTAACAATTAGATATTAGGAATAACGTTAGTTTGGAAACTAACAATTACAAAAATAATTTTTCGGCTTGACACTGTTCTCAACTGATGATCGCTATTGAAGCCGCTGTCAAAGCGGCTGTCGATAGCGGGTCTCTGCAGAGCAACTCCGCCTGAGAGCAACTGTCGAAACCACTGTCGAAGTGATTGTTGATAGTCGTTGATAGAAAGCCCCAATTATAAATAGATTTTTGAGTTCTTATTTCTCCACAACTAAACCCTAACCTCCTTTCTACAACATCCTAGAACCAAAATTCTTCCTTTTGATAGCCAAAACTATTCCTGCGCAATCTTTTTAAAATTTTTAGTTATCATCAAGTAAGTAAGTTTTATCTCTTTGATTTCTCTTTGATTTGTTCTTCAAAAAAAGTAGATTTTTGTATGAGAAACCTAGATCTACGAATTGAATGGACGAATTTGAGATCCTCACTTCTTAGTAGATTTGGGATGGTTTAGTAAAATTGTGAGAATTTTAACAAATTTATGGAGTAATTAAAATTACATGATAAATTACATGGTAAAAGAAATAAAAATCTCAACTTTTTAGCATAATACTTCATGGGTTTCTTGAATAATTATGGTATATCAAATTCATACACTAATAGTAAAATTAAAGTAGAGTTTGATAATTTTTGAAAGAGGATTGGGAAAATATGGAATTATGTAATTAAAAAGGGGAAAAGAAAAGAAATTAAAAAAACATAGAATAGATATATAATATATGTGTTAATTTCATGCATGATTTTTTTGGAGAAATGATAACATCATGTTAAGTTGTATCTTTTGTGATTAATTTTGCAGAATGGAACCAAGAAAGTATACTGCTTCCATGAGGCCAAGAATGGAATCCTCATGCCCATCTTCTCTATAGAGGACAAGAACTGCAAATGCAAATAAAAAATTGTTGGAGAAGTATGAAGACTTTAAGGTTTGACCCGAACATGGATACTCCATAGTACCATGAATTCTACGCTTTGTTGTGCATGAGTTCTATGCTAATCTGCAGTCAGCACATGGGGATCAACATGGATACTCCATAGTAAGGGGCAAGGAAGTGTCAATCAGGAGACAAGAAATTTTGAGAGCAATTTCTATACTTGATGTGCCAGAGGAGCACCCATTTTTTGTGGATAATGTTAATGATATACTAGGCAGCTCCCACCAGTTCAAAGAGCTATGTGAAAACTTGAATGATGTTTCATTTAATGAGAGCTTCTTAAAAGTGGCTTTGTTAGAAAAGAGTATGTCTTGGTAAGCCTGTTTATTAAATATAACATTCTATCATCCTCCACAATAATGGAAGTATATTCAAGAGACACGCTGTTATTAAATATGATTTTGGAAATACGCCCTTACGATGTCGCATATATCATGACTTCGCAATAGTTCAATGCATGAGTCAAGCCCATGAGTGTATCCAACATCCAAGATTGGCAAAACCCCCTTAGTTTTGCCATCTCTGATAACAAAAATTTACATAAACAATGGAGTCCATCCGTCACTAGATAACACATTTGAAAATCCCATGTAGCCATTTACGGATACAACCATGAGAAAAAGTATAAGGGATCGACACCCTAGCAGGAACAACAGGTACAACAAGAGTAACAACATGCTGCTGCCCCACTTGCCGGTCACGGAGAACAAGATCAGAAATGTGGGGAGCAAGAGGAAGAGCAAGGAGATGCAATAAATGCAGCGGCTCGACCAGAAGAGAAAATACTCCAAATGCTAAATAAGTTGATCATAAGGATGATAGACACATTCACTACAAGATTGTTAGTAATCAAAGAACGGCAAGCCCAAACAGAGCATCATCAATAACTTTACTGTCAGCTTCTCCCCAAAGTATTTAGATGAATAGCTGGTGAGGATGCCCTTATTTCTGTATATGAAGATGAATGGATGAGCTAGGGGACCATAGGGTTCCGCTGGTATCAAAAATGCAAGTGACAAAAAGGTCTTCATCAGAGACATTATTGATATCGACTACTATAAAGAGTGAGTTTTTTTGAGAACTAGCAAAGCCAGGTATATTCTAACCTTAGCCTCTTATATTACTTCTCAGTGTATTCTTTTCATAATTATATTCTTGATGCACTGAGAACATTGCATAATTTAAGTTGGAGGTGGGATAGATACACTATACTGAATCATAGTTAACTAACATATTTGAAAAACAAAATCATTTTTTTTTGTTTTTTGAAGTAAAAACTGGATTAGAAGTACCCTTCATTGTATATTTATGAGATTGATATCTTAATTTTGATGCTTATATGATAGTAGTTGTTATGTAATCTTAATTGAGATTTTAAATCGACAAAAAAGATATATGGATGCTTAAGATTAGAATCAAGTATGCACTATGAACACTTGCACAATGAGTCATGAGGAGTTGATGACAGAGAAAACTTAAATAGAAGGCCTATCATATATATAAAGAAAAAGAGATATATATAAGAAAGAAGTGAGTCTGGTATTAAAGCAATATATTTCAGATATAAAATATATATATAGTAAATAAATAAGAGAAAGTAAATGTTAAGTAGTTAAGTCTATGTGCCTCGATAAACGTGTATATTCATGACTACAATCTAAATCGTACACTCCTAAGTGCAAGAGATCGACAAGTAGTACAAGGGTAGTAATCTAATATCGTTATCTAGAGAATCCTTTGTTAATTGTGTGACATTAGGATAAATTATGGAACTAAAAAGTTTGGATTTTTATTAACTAAATTAAGATTAAAGATGGAAAATTTACTTATGTTAAAATTGCTAGTCAGATGGATTTTACTCTCCAATAGAATAATTTACTAGATATATTCATACTTTTTTTTTTATCTCAGTTGCAAGATAACATGGTCTTTCTATAACCAAAAATAATTTAATTAAGCACAAAATATATAAAGTTTTCAACTTGATAATTTGACTAATTTGTTCCATTTAATCCTATATCAATTTTAAGTTTATTTTAGCATGCAATATGTATAACAAAAATAAATGTTCAAAGTCTAAGTATACACCATGCCTAAAGAGTCTACGGTATATCAAAAACTAAGTAATAAATATATCGTCAAATTATAAAACATCAAAGACTCAAAATGATATCTAAATCCACTCAAAGATAGTAGAGAATCAAAAATATCAATTCCACATAAAACAAATAAAATCCATAAGTATATAAGAATACATACAAGTAAATTTTTTAGGGTTTGTTATTCCATCTGATTAACTCAAGAGTTTAACCACTCATACTCATCATAACCATGAATAAAGCGGTAAAAAAAAATCTTGTATTGATTTCTATGAACGAGTATAAAAACTAAACCTTGAATCTAAAACTCTCCAATAAACTCTCTCTTCTTTCTGGAAAATTTCTCAGTCATTCGTCGTCGACAGCAAGAAGGTGGTTGTCGATAGCCAATCCTGGTTGTGCAAAGTTCAGAGCTGATATTTGAGATACGCTTTGATACTTCGATTTTTTCTACATATAAAACCCTACAAAAATATTGAAAAACACTAAAAAAAACATAATAGTGAGGACTTAAATTAATAGAAATAATTTTTTATTAATTTCTTGTATTAATCAATAAATTTTGATTGCACTAGCACAAAATAAACTAAAATAATTATACTTTTCAAACGTAATCACACCCCGCAAATTGAGTTTTACTAGTCCCTAGAAAATCCCTAGACTAATGAAAATAAACTAAAAATATAATTGAAAAGGAAATAAATCCTAATCACTTTCATAGGAATCACAGCTGCACCTAGTACGTACAACAAGCCGTTAAAACTCTAGGTTATCCTGATAGACAAGTGTTGTCACATGAGGGTTTCCAGTAATGTTACCTAAAAATATCAAGAAATGTTTGAGATTAAGAAATAAAAAAAAGAAAAATTAGGATAAGTTTAAAATAAAGAAAATGAAAAATGTTAGTATCCTATTAACTATCTATATTATTACATTTTTTTTGCTTTTCATTTCTTTTCCATATAAAGTTCAATTAGAGATATGTACATAGGTATTCATGAAAATATCAATCTCAATAAATTACTTATAATCTAAATACTCTTACATATTTATCATGATTATTTAAATCATATCGTAGATATAATTTTACTTTCAATAATCCTCTCCTATGCACTCTTGTGAGCGTGTGAATAAGCCTTGTCAAGTCTCAAACTCCAATCAAACTTATAAGAGTCCTTTTCATATATATATATATATATATATATATATATATATATATATATATATATATATATATATATATATATATATATATATATATATATATATATATATTCTTATTTTTTTTTTGATAGACTCTTGTCTTTTATGTAAATATTCATGCTTACTGAGGTACAAATATCCAGTTACTCAGCTCATGCCTATAATAAAACTCCATAAGTATCATTCATGTGAATACACATGCTTACCGAGGTGCACGAAGCCAACTATTTAACAATTACATTATCTTATTTATTTTATATACTCTATAATTTTCTCTCAAAGTATATTGCTTTAATACCAAGCTCACTTCTTTCTTTTTTACATATATGGTATGCTTTCCTTTTAAATTTTCTCATTATTATCAACTTTTCATGACTTATTGTTAGTGTGTAGAGTGCATACTCGATTCTAATCTTAAGTTTTCATATATCTTATTGTTAGATTTAAAGTCTCAATTAAGATTATATAAGAATTATTATCATATAAGCATTAGTATTAAGATATCAATCTCATAAATATTCAATGTAAAGTACTTCTAATCTTACTTTCTACTTCAAAGAAATGAAAAACTTTGAATTTTTTTTAGTTATAATGTAGTGAAGTATAGTATATCTATCCCACCCTCTAACTTAAATTATGTAATGTCCTCAATTCATCAAAAGATAATCATGAAATTAATACGCTAAGAAATAATATAAGAGGTTAAGTAGTCGGTTCTCGAGAAAATTCACTCCCTCAAGTAGTCGGTATTAAGTAAGCCTCTAATAAAAACCTTTTTGTCACATGTATTTTGTAACCAGCAAAACCCTGCTGTTACCTAGCTCATCCCATCATCTTCATTGAGAGAAATGTAAGCGTCACCACATGCCATTTGTTTGAATATTTTGGTGAGTAGCCAATATTGACGTTGTTGAAGATGTTCAATTCGGGTTTGTCGTTCTTCAAGAATGCTCATTTTAGCAGTGAAGGTGTTCGTCATCTTTATTGTCAACTCGTTTAGAGTGTGGAGTGTTACTTTAGCTGGTTGGGCTTCAGCATCTGCTGCATCTCCTTGTTCTTGCCCTTACTCGACACGTTCCTGATTTTGTTCTCAGTGACTAATAGGTGGGGCAACAGCTGCTTGTTGCTCTTGTTCCACATGTTGTTCCTGCTGAGCATGTTGGGCACTCATGCTTCTTCGCACGGTGACATCCATAAATGGTTGCTTAGGAGGTTCAAAAGTATCATCTTGTGATTAATGGACTACATTGTTCATGCAAATTCTTTCAATCAGAGAAGGTAGCGCTAGATGAGGTTTCACCAATCTCGAATGCTAGATACACTCATGGGCCTAACCCATGCATTGAACTATCGTGAAGTGCATGATGGATGCAACATCGAATATGTGCCTCTCCAAAATCATGTTTAACAACAATATGTCCCTTGAATATAGTTCTGTTGTTGTGGAGGATGGTAGTATGTTATATTTAATAAAAAGGCTCACCAAGACGTACTCCTTTCAGACATAGCCAACCTTCAAAAGCTCTCACTGAATGCAACATCACTTAAATTTTTACAAAGCTCTTTGAACTAGCAAGAGCTACTTGGTATTTCATTCACAATATCTACAAAAGAAGGGCGCTCTTCAGGAATGTTGGGTACAGGGATTGTCCTTCTGATTTCTTCCCTCGTGAATGGTATCTCACTGCCCCTGACAATGGAGTATCCATGTTATTTTCCAATTGTCAGTTGCAAGTTAGCATAAAATTCATGCACGATCTCATTGCATGCCAGTGTATGTATATGTCATGTGTATGCTCCTAACTCTGAAACTTGCATCTATGCTTTGAAGGCCAAATTTTCATGTATCTTCGAATAGTCGACTGCTCGTTCAGACCAAAATTTGAAATCCTTGTACTTCTCCAAAATTTTCTTATTTGTCTTTGCAACTCTACTTTTCTGTCGAGAAGACAGGAATGAGGATTCCATTCTTGGCCGCTTCAAAACTGTCTGCTTCCTTCGTCCCATTCTGTAAAAATTAAATAAAAGAAAACAACTTAATAAAATTATTATCTTGTTTTTTCTTTGTTTTCTTACAAAATTATGCATGAATTTCTTTCATAATTATTCCATTATTTATTTTTATTTTTATTTTATTTTTAATTCTCCTTTTTCTTCTTCTTTTTCCTCCTCTTTTCCCTCTTTAATTTTTTTTATTTAATCACATAATGACTTATTTTCCAAATCTTCCTTCAAAAATGATCAAAATCTACTTTAATGTGGCAATTATAGCATGAATTTTATATATTACTATTATACAAACAATCCATGAAATATGATGCTAAAAAGTTGAGATTTTTATTTCTTCTACCTTTGTTTTTAGCATATCATGACACTAAATCCATAAATTCATCAAAAATCCCCATATCTTTACTAAACTCTACCAAATCTACTACAAAGTAAGGATCTAATTTTGATTCACTCAAATTCATCCATATAAGTTGTAGATCTAGGTTTTGAGACAAAAATGTACTTTTAGAGAGAACAAATCACAGAAAAATCAAAGAAGAGAGAACTTACTTGCTTGAAAATTGATGAAAATTTGAACTAAATTTTGTGGGAAGAGTTCTGGCTATCAAACGGAGGAATTTTGGGTTTGGGGTGCTATTGAAAGAAGTTATGGTTTGGGTTGAGGAGAAAAGGAAACTCGAAGATTTATTATAGATGTGTCTCTCTATCGACAGCGACTTTGAAAGTCGCTCTCGGCTAAGCAAAATTTTGCCTTTACAGGAGCCACTATTGATAGCAGTTTCGACAGATACTTTGACAACGGTTTGTTGGAGGTAAAAATTTCTAAATAAAGAAAAGATGGCAAATAGCTCGTAGAACACGAAGCTATTAATTAGCTTTGCACGACAGAAACTTAACTTCGTGTGGATAAGTGAAACGCGAAGCTAAAGCCTTAGTTCCACGTCTAGATTATTAACCCTGCGTGAGCAGATTCTCAGAATCCTAAATTGATTGTGATTGAGATTTGGGCTTATCCAATACCTGATTGAGTCCAATCAGAATCCAAATTCAAGAAATTTTAGTTAAAATCAAATATTTAATTAGAATCCTTGATGAATACAAAACTTTCAATTCATATCTCTATGAAAACTCTCATATCCAACTAAAATCTATAAATAGCCTCTTTGAGGAGACTTTAGGGGTCTTTTGGTAATTCAAGTTATGCGAGAGAGACTTAAAGCCTTGGAGATCTCTTTGACAATTCAAGTTACGCGTGAGAGCCTTGAATTCATTAAGATCAATAGAGAGAGCGCTAGGGCCGGCTATAATCTTCTTCAGAGAGAAATCTTCATATCGGATTGTTAATAGGTCCTACTAGTTAGATTTTATCGCCACTTTAGAACCAACTTTTATTATAAAAGAGAGCGATAACATATAAATCCTCTCGTTTGTTTTTCTATTATTTTTCTATCATTGTAACCATCATAATCAATGGAAGAAAGCAAAATTTTTGCGATGAACACAGTTCTTTGTTAAGAACTGCGTCAAGCCAAATATTTTTTGTTTTATTTTTTCCTTTTTCAGTTGGTTCTTGTTAGTCCCTAAAGTAAGGTTATTCCTAATATCTAGTTATTAGTTCCTAATTCTAAAATTAATTTTAAGCTAAAAGTTAGTTCCTAACTCGAAAGTTAATACCAATTAAAAAAAATTTTTGTTTGTTTTGAATTTATTTTGAAGAAAAAGAAAAGAAAGAAAAGATGATTTTGAAAATCATTGAAATCATCATAGGTGTCAAAACTAAGTAATCTTAATAAACATCCCTCAATTTAAAATGAACATTGTTCTTAATGAATTGATATATCTGTTTAATTAATCAAGAACAAGAAAAAATTTACGAGTGAAGAGTTTAGAAATTATCTCAGTCCACTACTTATGATGTAATAATCTACAAAATAAAATTTTTAGTATATAATATACAATAATATATATAGTGTATTCGTTTAGTGCATTCCTCTGAGATTTCAGAGGATCCACTAGATCGTGAGATTCCTCTGAGTGCTTTAGAAAGTTCAAGTAATGCTTCAATCGTTTCCCATTTACTTTGAACATATGATCATTCTTTGGATTTTCAATATCAATTGCACCATATGGATACACAGTTTTAACTATGAGCAGTCTTGTCCACTGTAAATGTAATTTTCCTGGAAGTATATAAAGGCATAAATCATGTAGAGGCACTTTGTCAGAAGGATAAAAAACACAATATGTGATACGATAATCGTGCAATATTTCTATTTTATCCTTTGAAATGCATAAATTTTTGTATACATTATGTCTTATCTCTTACATCTGGTTTATTTGTAGCTTTCGTAATGGGTCAGCTAAATTAAGATTAATATTTATTTATTTAATTATCCAATACACTTTATACTCTATCTCTATAAGCAAATGACAAGTTTTTTTTAGACTAACTTATATGAAGACATGCCTAAGGGTGTTTTCTATGTTTCACGGTAAGCCCATAAAGTATCGGTCAGTCAAAACGACCAACTTTTGTGAGACAGATTAATCATTTTTTCAAGTACTTGCTTGATTTCCCTATTAGCTAGCTCAAATTGTCCATTTGACTATGGGTGATATGGTGTAGAAATATATACGTGATATGATATTTCTTCATCAAATTTCAAAGGATTTATTATAGATATGTGAGTCCCCATCACTTATTATCGCCTTAGAAAATCCAAATCTGGATAATATATGTTCTTTTAAAAATTTAATAGCAGTTTGTTGATCATTATTTCTACATACCTCAGATTTTACCTATTTAGAGACATAATCGACTGATATGAGAATATAAGCATATTAGTTAGAAATAGGAAACACTCTAATAAAATCAATGCCTAACAATCGAATATCTCAATTGTAAGTATGGGTGTTAGAGACATATCATTCTTCCTAACTAACGCTCCTAGTTTCTGACAAGATTAGTATCTTTTACAAAATTTATATACATCTCTAAATATGGTAGGCCAATAAAACCCACATTAGAGTATTTTTGGCTCTTCGTTGCCTTAGTACAACTGCAATTACATAATCGGTTGTATCGCACATGATTTCGATTGGAAGTGTCCAATCTGAAGATTGCATTATTACCGTAGTGATGATCATCTTCTTGAGGGTTTCGAAAGCTGTCTGGCATGTCTGGATCTATTCAAACTATACTTTTTACGCAAGAAGGTGAGAAAGGGGTCTAGCAATAGTACTAAATTCTTTAAAAACTTTCTATAGAAACCTGCGTGTCCTAGGAATAAATGTGTGTCTTTCATGGTTTTGGGTATTGGTGTTATGAAAATAGACTCAACCTTAATTTTATTTATTTCCATCCCTTAAGATGAAATTATACGACCCAACACAATACATGTTGTAACTATGAAGTGGCATTTTTTTCCAGTTTAGGAGTAGATTTTTCTGTTGATACCTTTCAAACACAGATCCTAAATTGGTCAACAAGATTTGGAATTATTTACAATTACAGAGGAATCATCCATAAATACCTCAAAATAATCTTCCACTATATCACTGAAAATACTTATCACACATCTTTAAAATGTTGTGGGTGCATTATATAATCCAAATGACATTTTTCTAAAAGAAAAAGTGCCGAAGGGACAGGTAAAAGTTGTCTTTTCTTGGTCCTCTAAAGCAATTTCGATTTGATAATAGCCAGAATAACCATAAAAAAATAATAAAATTTATGCCTAGTAACTCTTTCAAGTACTTGGTTAAATGGTAATGGAAAGTGATCTTTACATGTTACTTGGTTTAATTTTCGATAATTGATGCACATACGCCAACTCGTAGTAGTACGAGTGAGTATCATCTCACCATCTTTTGTTTTCAATTACTGTTACCCTACTCTTTTCGGAACAATTTGGGTTGGACTTACCCATTTACTATCAGCAATTGGATATATGATGCCAACCTCAAGTGTTTGCCATAAATTTAATTTTCTTGAAAACTCAAATATAGATTACAATAATAGCGGTTGTCCGTTTACAGAAGACGAGGAGTTTAGCTTCTTCTTTATTTAATGTTGGGTTCTGTTATAATTAGAGAGGACGATCTTACTCTTTGTTGACACTACGAACATGAGTTTTTCTGTTGGCAGCTTTTGCAAAGCTTTTGGATGCAAAAGATGCAAAATTCTTAGTACAAGTGCTCAAGTGGAGATAATCAAATCTCTTTTTTAACCAGGCTTTGGCTATTTATAGGGGTCTGAAAACTTTTGAATTAGTGTAACTGTCCAATTAATAGCCTTCTTAATTTGATTATTAATGGTTTTGTATTAAATCTCTAGGACTTATAACTGAAATCTTAAATCCTTTAGATTTGTAACTGAAATACACATCTTAGCTGTAAGATCGGCGTTTTAGCTCCTTGCAGTTTGTATGGCATGCTCAGACCCACGTTTTAGTATCAATGAAAATAATTTTCACCTCTTGAAGTTTTGGAATGAAAAAGCAACCCTTTGGAGTTCGCGTTTTGATTTTTTCTTAGCTCCAAATATGGGCTTAGAATGTGGATATCTCTATAATAGATGATCCATTTTTTAACTCCCACTAACATGTCTTGTTTAATTAGACCTGTATTTGGATACAAATAAGGACAATGTTTATCTTTTGAGACTTTGGAGTGAAAAGACAACCCTCTGCGGTTCGCATTTTAATTATATTTAGCTCTAATCATGAGCTCAGAAGATAGTTCAAAATTCGGATCTCTATATAATTGATGATCTGTATTAGAATTCTCAGTTAGACCCGTATTTGTATTGAAATGAGCTTAGCTTTACTCTTAAAAGATTTTGGGATCAAAACGCAACCCTGCATTTGAAACATCCGAAATGCGGGTTAGATTCACATTTTAGTTAAAACACGACTTTAAGGGTTCGCACAGATCTTTCTGGATGAGAATCCGCATTTTAATTTTCTAGCAATCAGTTTTGCTTATTTAGACTTGCATTTGAGTATGAAAAGGATTAATGTTATATTTTTAAAGTTTTGAACATAACGCGACCCTGAGAAGTTTCCCGCAGATCTTTTTAGATGAAGATCCTTGTTTTTATTCCTTAACCATTTTCAAAGCATTTGAGGTTCGTGTTTGTTTATTTTTGGAGAGATCATTTCTTAATATTTTTGAAGCAAAACACAACCCTATAAGGGTTGCATTTTAGCCTTTTCTTGGCTCAAAACGCAGATCTCTCTTTAGCCGATGATTCATGTGTTAGCCATTTTTAGCTTAAAATATGAATCTCTCTTTGATGATCTATGTGTTAGCCATTTTAGGCTTGAAATATAGATCTATCTTTACTTGATTATCCATATGTTAGCCATTTTAGCTTGAAATGTGTATCTTTCTTTGATGACTATGTGTTAGACTTTTTAGGCTTGGAATGCATCTCTCTCTTTAATAATCCATGTGTTAGTTATTTTAGACTTAAAATATTGATCTCTCTTTAGTTGATAATACACATGTTAGCTATTTTAGGCTAAGGTTCTCCAATGCGATGGTGAAAGATGATCATATTTCTCATTGATAATTTTAACATGTACTCTTAAAGTTGAATTAGCCTTGCCTGGTTTTAGAAATGAAAGAGTAGAGCTAATTAAGAGATAAAAAATTCTAAATTAAGAAATAATTAAAACTCTTTAAGATATATAAATCTCTGGATGATAAGTATGAAAGAGTAAAACTCTTTAAGAAATAAAAATCTCTAGATTAAGAAAGAGTTAGAACTCTTTAAGAGACAGAAATATCTGAACTAAGAAAAAGTATAACTCTTTATAAGATGAGAATCTCTATTCTTCTTGTACTACAGATATATCCTCTCAAGAGATTCTCCCTCCTTTAGCTTTTTTGGCTTTTTATAGGAGTTTTTAGGGATTTAAACCCTCCTTAGTTTAGAGAAAATGGAGGTGTAATCTCAATTTTTAATTTTCAATTAAATGAGGTGCAACCACCATTTCAAACCACTCATAAAGAAAATGGGATGTAACTCTCACTTTTATGAGAATTCAAATTGCTCATTATTTTGGAGTAAGTAGGGTTTTGATCCATGTTTGGTGTCCATGCTTGAACTTTTTTTGTCAACAAAATTCCCTCCAAAATTTCCTAAATTTCTTTAACTTTTTAAAGATATTTTAGAATACTTTAGATTTCTTAGTGTTGTGATAGATTTTTGTTGGAATAATTAACTTGACAAATTTGGTGGAATAGATTTTTGTTTTGTTAGAGGTAATTATTAACTTAACAAATATGGAGGAAATTGATTTTGGTTTTCTAAGAGATAATCATTAACTTAACAAGTTTCGGAGGAAATAAATTTGAATTTTTAAGAGGTATTTTGTAAATTGACAAATTTTGGTGGAAATGAATATGGATTATGGATTTGTCATAGGTAATTTTTGACTTGACAAATTTTAGTAGAAATGATTTGTTTTTGTCAGAGGTAATCATTAACTTGATAAATTTTGATGGAAAATGGATTTAATTTTGTCAGAGGTAATTTTAACTTAACAAATTTTGGTGAGAAATGAATTTTATTTTGTCAGAGATAATTTTTAACTTGAGAACAAATTTTGGTGAAAAATAAATTTGATTTTGTCATAGATAATTTTTAACTTGACAAATTCTAGTGGAAAATGGATTTGATTTTGTCAGAAGTAACTTTTAACGTGACAAATTTGGAGGAAATGAATTTGATTTTATCAGAAGTAATTTTGAACTTGACAAATTTTGGTGGAAAATAGACTTGATTTTGTTAGATATAATTTTTAACTTAACAAAGTTTGGTAAAAAGTGGATTTTATTTTGTCAGAGGTAATTTTTAACTTGATAGATTTTGGGAGAAAATGAATTTGATTTTGTCAGAAGTAAATTTTAACTTGACAAATTTTGGTAAAAATAAAATTTAGATCTGTCAGAGATAATTTTTAACTTGACAAAATTTTTTTTGGAGGAAATAAATTTGATTTTTCCAGATGTAATTTTTAACAAGACAAATTTTGGTAGAAAATTGAATTTAATTTTGTCAGAAGTAATTTTTAAGTTGAGAAATTTTGAGGAAATGAATTTGGATTTTGTTAGTGGTAATGTTTAACTTGACAAATTTTGGTGAATTGGATTTGATTTTATCAGAGGTAAACATTAACTTGGCAAATTTTAGAGGAACATGAATTTGATTTTGTTAGAGATAGTTTTTAACTAGACAAATTTAGAGGAAATAGAATTTGATTTTGTCAAAGGTAATCATTAACTTGACAAATTTGAAGGAAACATATTTGATTTTTGTCAGAGATAATTTTTAACTTGATAAATTTATTGAAAATAGAATTTGATTTTGTGAGAGGTAATTATTTTTAACTTGACAAATTTGGAATTGTCATAAGTAATCATTAACATGACAAATTTAGAGGGATGAATTTTTCTTTTAAGGGAGTACTCCACTGGAGAAATTGATGAAATAACGGGCAATAACATACTGGCTGCACTGTTGTGGAGTTTTCTTTGTAGTTGAATCTCCCCAAAAAATCCTATCTTATAAAGTTCCGATAGAGCTAGTCAGAAACGGGCTTCTCCCTTGTAGGTGAACTCTATTTAATTGGAGGACAAATTGGACTTGTTTTGGAGATAATAGTGTCAAGAATTAGACACATTCATTAATCAATTTTGGGTCTTCATACACTCCAGTATTTAAGCAAACTAATAATCAAGTCATAGTATTGAATTTTCTTTGGTTGAGAGAAAAATTCAAGTATATGTATCAAATGATTTGATACTCTTATATTCTCTTTTCTGAGACACCGATTAGAGATACACCACATAGCTTATAGCAAGGAAATGCATCATTCTTTGATGCGTTTTTGGAAAAAAGTACTACAAGAAGTTTCTTTATGAAATCTTCTTATTACTGCATTTCCGAGTAGTCGGGGAAATGCGTCATTCTTTGCCACATTCTTCGGAAGGAGTACTACAAGAAGATAAAGATGTTGGATACTTCTGTGATGGATTTCTTGAATATTACATTAAGAGTAATATTTTTCAGAAATTTTCCATTGATCGGCATCATTATTTTGTCGCCATTTGGTTTTGCTAACTGATATGCGCCATTTGAATAGACTACATCAATGAAGAAAGGTTCTTCCCATTTGGCTGGAACTTTTCTTAGGACTTTTGATTAGTTATGATTGGTCTTCTTACGAAAGGACCAAATTATCTTTCATGAAAGTTTTCTGCTTGATTTTATTATTAAATTTTGGAGAGTCAAGCTTGATAAAGTTCAATGCTCTGTTGTGCTTCAAGATGTTGATCATCGAGAACTTCCAATTCTAGAAGTCTTTGTCAATGTTTCTTTTTCTGTGTCATTTTAGTTGCTAATGCAACTCATAATGACAGAATTTGGATCTTCAAAGGAAATACTGCTTTGGATCCATACACCAAAGAAAAACTCTTAGTGATGGAATCTAGATCTCCAAAGAAAGTACTGCTTCAGATCCATACTGTTTGCCATGAAAATTGAATTTCTTTTATTAACAACTTTTCAATAAAAGAATTATTATAGATGATGAGGAAAAATGATTTCTCCTTTATCTAATGCAGGGTTCTGTTGTACTCATGGAGGATGATCTTGCTTTTCGTTGATACTCCAAACAAGTTCTTTAGTTGGCGGCCTTCGTATAACTCTTAGATGCAAGGGATCTAGATTTTAGCACAAGTGCTCAAATAGAGATGATTAACTGAGTAATCCAGTCTCTGGTGTGTGTAACCAACCCCTTTTCTTATAGAAGTTGGAGACCTTTGAATTGGTGTAACGGTCCAATTAATAGCGTCCTTGATGAGGATTAATTCTCTGTATTTTAGTTCATTGAATTTGTGTTAAATCTCCAAGACTTGTAACCGACATTTTTAATCATTTATATTTGTAACTGAAAGGCGGATCTCAGCCTTCAGATCTGCATTTTGGCTTCTGGTAACTCACCTGGCATGCTTAGACCCGCATTTGAGTGTCACTGAAGATGTTTTTACCTCTCAAGACTCTAAAGTAAAATCATGACCCTTTGGCCTTCACGTATTGGTTGTACTTAGCTCCACTTATGAGCTAAAAAAAAGTCAGATGCAGATCTCTCTATAGTAGATTATTTGCATTTTAGCTCCTAGCAACATGTCTTGCTTGATTAGACCTGCATTTCAGTGCAAATGAGGATAGTTTTTATCCTTTAATAGTTTAGAATGAAAGCATTACTCTCTAGAGTTCGTGTTAATTATATTTAGCTCTTGTCATGAGCTCCACATGAAAGCATTACTCTCTTTAATTGATGATCTATGTGTTAGCTTCTTAGCTATATCCGTATTTATGCTGAAATGGGGTTATCTTTGGCTTTTATAAGTCTTTGTGGCTCATGTTGCAACCTCATATTTGAGTTGCGGATTAAATTATTTGTATTGAAATGCAACCTTAAAGGTCTGCGTGGATCTCTCTGAAAAATGATCCACGTTTGAGTATAAAAGGTGATAAGCTTATATTTCTAAGATTTTGGAGATGACATGCGACCCTGAGGTCCACATTTGTTAGTCTTTATTTTGCTTACTATGAGGGTCACTCTGCTTTTTGGTTGTGGGAATTGAATACTGCGACTTTGTGAGAATTGCGTTTTAGCATTTCTTGGCTTTACACATGGATCTCTATTTGGTAGATGATCAATGTATTTTGGCTAAAAATATAAACCCTTCTTTTTCTGTCCTTTTCTCAAAAATTTCACCAACAAAATCCCCTTCAAAGGTTTCAAAACTTCATAGCTTTAGAGGTGTTTCGAAATACTTTGGGCAATTGGTAATTTTAAGTCAAAACATGATCCTATGGTTAAAAATACGGGTATGTGCTTGAGGAGAAAAACGTGACTCTGTATTAAAAATTTGGACCTACTCTTTAGGCGGTGTATCTGAAACATTGTCGCTTTCGCTGCCTTTCTGGCACAGAGATTGATGCGCCTCATGCACTCATTAACAATAAAATTTTTACGAGATTTGGGCCAAAGATCCCAGTCGTCAAATATTTTGGCCGAAGATCTCGTTTATCTTCTATACAATGTACCCAATCTCTTCTAATGCATAGATCGAAGCATCCCTTATACTGATTAATGATGAAATTTTTATAGGATTCGGATTAAAAATCTTGACCGCAAATCTCACCTATCAAATCTTCTGGCCAAAGATCACAGCCACCAAATCTTTTATATAAGACACCTTAGTCTTTTCTTCGAAGTCATTCTGAAAATATTTCAAACTCTTGAGTTTTCTTTGCGTCAAAAATTCTTCAAACTCTTTTATGGTTTCTTCTTTTCTTTAAAGCTCATCTGATAGATAATGGCGAGGAAATTTCCATCCTTTAATTAAGCTGCTAGCGGCTTTCAAGATTCTTAGGTTGTTCCTATCTCTTCTTCAGCCATGGTTCCGGAAATACTCGCGATTTGTGGTAAGTTAGCGAGTTTTTGTATCATTTTATTTTTGTAGTTTTGTCGCCATGGATGCAGGTCTGTGCTTCACGTTTTGGATTTACCCGAACTTATTTTTTTATTCTTTTCCTTATTGGTACAGTGAACTAGGATTGGCATTTAATAAGACCTCTAGATAGTACGTCTTATAAAATATTAGCAAATATGTAACTGGTTTGCTGCCAGGTTCATTAAAGAAGGAATATCCTATTGGAAAATCCCCATAACCATAATTATCCTCCTTAACTATGGTAAAAATCCTTGTTGAAACTCCATCAACCTTTGCGGATATATTTCTTTCCACTTGTGTCTTTTGACAAAGATTTGGATCTGATGCAGGATATTACTCTACAGAATTTCTAAAACAATACTTGTACCTTCTGGTTCTCAACTTTTTCCAATATCTTTGGAGAATCAGAAAGTCGCATGTGTTTTATATGAGATAAAAGACTTCGGGTCTATGGAATTGTTATCTTATTTCCTTTCATCCTCCTTCATAGATAAGGTAAGGATGATAAATGGTTGTAGGCAGTTTCGTAACTCCGAGTGCCCTTCATAGTTTCCCAATATTTATGGATCCACATGTTGTGCATTGGAAACATGTATTTGGTATGCTCAGCTTTGAACTAATCAAGTCACAGGCATTATTAGCGAGGAGGAATTGTAGAAGTAAGTTTTTGTCCAAGCTTATGAAGTCATCCAATTAGAGACAGGGGATATTGAAGAAAAAAATCAAAGTTCTCTTGACTTAGTGGCTTGTAGAAATTTTCATTTATTGTATGATATAAATGAACTCTTATAATGAATTTATGATAATGAATGGAAATATTTTGGTTATAGAAAATTTTTTGTTGTCATTCATTTAGAGGTAATTGTTAACTTGATAATTGAATTTGATATAAATAATCTGAGGTAATTGTTAACTTGATGCATCATTGACTCTTTTTGTATATTGTCTAGAGGTAATTATTAACTTGATAATATAGAGTCTGTATTCAAATGCCCAAATAGATTTTGCAACGAATGAATAACTTTCTTGAATATGATAGAAATAATCATTAACTTTCCTAAACAAGTTGTTATTTTAGCTGTTCAATGACTTGTAGTATGACAGGTTTTTGAATTGCCAGAGGTAATATTTAACTTAGAAACTTTTGGAGGAAATGAATTTTGTTTGCTAGAACTTAGAAAATTTTGGAGGAAGGAAATTTGGTTTTGCTAGAGGTAAATTTTAACTTAGTAAATTTTAGTGAAATAAAACTTGGTTTTGTCCGATGTAATTTTTAAATTGACAAATTTTGGTGGAAGATAAATTTTGTTTGCCAAAGGTAATTTTTAACTTAGCAAATTTTTATGAAATAAAATTTGGTTTTGTCAAAGGTAAGAGTTTAACATTACAGATTCATAGGATTTTTAGCAAATCCCTAGCTATAAAAGGATTTGATTAGTCTTTACCAATTGCCGTTTACATTGGGCTAGCCATGTTATTCCTCTCAGTATGATGAGTTATCGAGGAATTTATTTGGGCTTAAATGCCAAATTTTCCTCTTCGCTTAACCTTAACAGATTAGGGCAATTCATGTTTTTTACCCTAAGCATGGTGGGATTGACGAGAAACTTGTTCTTTCCCATTGCCTTGACAACATTGGATAGTTAATGCTTTTAACCCTAGCATGATAGGTTGGCGAGGATTTCATTTGAGTTTATATGCCAAACTTCTCCTATTTGCTTAGTCATAAAGACATAGGATTCATTTTTATTTTGCATTCCTAATTGATGCAAATAATGGCTTGACTATAAAGAAGCCAGTTCAAGTTCCAACTGGCCAGTTACAAGAGCACAAGGAAAGAAATTCAAAGATGCACTTAATGGGCTGATTCAAAAGGTTTGGGCTCAAGCAAATTCGTGGAGGCCCATTCAGGATGGTTCACGAGTTCAACAAAAATGCATCAATATGATTCAACTAGTAGAAGAATCTGGTCAAAATTGATTGTTTCCTTTTATTTTATTTCTAGAAGTTTCCTTGTATTGATCAGCAAATTAAGGGGCTGATTGTTTCCTTTTGTTTTGTTTCTATTTCTTAAACTTTTCTTGTATTGATCAGCCAAATTAAGGGGCTGATTGTTTCCTTTTGTTTTATTTCTATTTCTTGAACTTTCCTTGTATTTTTTTTAGCCTATAAAAAGGGGTCTAATAGAATAGAAGGGAGACAGTTTACAGATAATTGGTGAGTTTATTCTCTTTGGTTCTTTGAAGGACTATTCAAACTTATCAAAATTCTTCCGTAGCGTTCATCATCGACTTATCAAACAGCTTTCCACTACCGTTTGTGATGTCTTCCTTATACCAAGGTTCTTACTTCGCATTAAACAACGGGTTGTGGTCAATTATGCCGAGGTTCTTGTTTTTGTTGAAGCAACGGATCGAGGTCTCCCATCCAAACCTGATCGAGAACGATCTTGGATTTTCTCATTTTCTTCTACGGGTCTCATTATTTTTTACGGAATTCGCATCATTTGGTATCAGAGCCAAGGATTTTCTCGTCTCAGATTTGCCTATCCAATTTAAATTTAGTTTTCTTTTCTTATCTAGCCGAATTTCTTTCTTCTACCCCATTCGAAATCTTGTTATGTTATTAGCGAAAGAAAGAATCTGAAAAAAAAATCTGAAAAAAAAGATCCGAAAAAAAAGATCCGAAAAAAAAAGGTCAAAAAAAAAAAAGGGAGTAAAAAGATTCTCTTTCGTTTGTTTCCAATAAGCCCGAAAATCTCCTCACCCCAAAGACCAAAAAAAATTTTTTGGAAATTTTGTTGAATTGTGCTTTGATAATCTAATCACTCATATCCCTTATTTTCTTACCTTTTGAACCTGAATTCCCTTGGTGAGTTCTTGGTGAATTGTTGCTGGAAATTTGAATATTGTTCGAATAGTTTCAAAATAACTTAAAGAGGATTATCGAGTGGAAAAAGGCAAGAGTGGTGAGCATATTAGAGGGTAAAAGCCGATTATACTGAGTGAAACATGAGTAGAATAGAGTGAATCATTCTTTGAGTGAACACGTGAGGGAGTGTGTGAAGTCCTTTCCTTTTTTTTGTTGTTTTCTAACTTTGATTTGTAGCAATCATGTCTCACAACAGTGAAAAGAGTATCACCGAAGATGCTACAGGGATAGCTGACCCAAAGTTGCTCATGGAAGCCATGATGAGTGAGATGAGGCGTGTGATGAAGTTAGAATTGGAGCAGGTTACATGAGCGGATTGATCGGATGGAGAATAAACGTTTGGAGCAGCCACAAAACACTCATAAGGTGCATAGGAGGGAAAGAGTTCAACATCGGGGAGTGAGAGATGAAGATGGAGAGTATTATGGGGCAGGTTTTGATGAAGAAGAAGATCGGGGTTCAGTTATTGGTAATAGGAGATGTGGAGGGCGGTTTAGAGAAGATAGGAATCGAGCAGATAACAACTTGGGTAGTATTAAGATGAAGATTCCAGCGTTTCAAGGAAGAAACGATCCCGAGGCTTATCTTGAGTGGGAGAAAAAGGTGGAGTTAGTGTTCGATTGCCACAACTACTCAGAGATGAAGAAAGTAAAACCTGCTGCCATTGAGTTTTCTGACTATGCTATTGTGTGGTGGGATCAATTAGTATTGAACATGCGGCGAAATAGGGAACGACCGGTTGAGACGTGGGAAGAGATAAAAATAGTGATGTGGAAGCGGTTTTTGCTCAGCTATTACCACCGGGAGTTGTACAATAAATTGCAAACGCTCCGACAAGGTAACCGGAGTGTGGAGGATTATCATCAAGAGATGGAAATTGCTATGATCCAGGCTAATATCGAAGAAGACCGAGAGGCTACTATGGCTAGGTTCTTGAATGGCTTGAATCAAGAAATTCATGACAAGGTGGAGATGCAGCATTATGTAGAATTAGAGGATATAGTACACATGCCCATCAAGGTGGAGCAACAACTCAAGAGGAGAGGTGGTACACGTGCATCCCATAATTCGGATTTTTTCCCATGGAAACCGAGTCATGTGAAGAAAGAGGAGAAACCAGCTGCAAACATAAATTCGAGCCAAAACAAGAGACAACCAACCATGGCACTCAAGGTAAATCTGACCCTTCCACTTCTCGAAATCGTGACATTAAGTGTTTTAAATGTCAAGGCAGGGGTCACATAGCTAGTCAATGCCCGAACAAAAGAGTTATGGTAATAAGGGGTAATGGAGAGATCGAAACCGACGACGAGTCCGATACTGACTCTATGCCACCATTGGAGGACGTAGATGAAGAAGAATATGCAGTTCAAGGTGAATTGTTAGTGTCAAGAAGACTTCTAAGTTTGCAAGCAAAAGAAATTGAAGAAGTGCAGCGGGAGAACATCTTTCATACTAGGTGCTACGTTAAAGACAAGGTATGTAGTATAATTGCTGATAGAGGAAGTTGTACTAATGTTGCAAGCACAATCTTGGTGGAGAAATTAGGACTGCCCACACTGAAACATCCTAGGCTGTACAAGTTACAATGGCTGAATGATAGTGGTGAGGTAAAGGTAAATAAACAGGTTTTGGTTTCATTCCGCATCGGAAAATATGAAGATGAAGTTTTGTGTGATGTAGTTCCGATGCAAGCTGGACATTTGCTATTAGGCCGACCGTGGCAATTCGATCGGAAAGTTAAACATGATGGCTTCACCAACAAATACTCGTTCGTGCTCAACCAAAAATCCATCACTCTTGTGCCAATGACACCAAAACAAGTTTATGAAGATCAAGTGAGGTTGCAAAAAGAGAGTGATAAAAAAAAAGAGAGTGATCAAAAGAAAGAGAGTGAGCTAAAGAAAAAGAGTGAAAATCAGAGAGTGGCCGAGCAAAATGAGAGAGAAAAAGAAAATCAAAATTCAGTCATTGAGAGAAAATCAGAGAGAAAACAAAAGAATTTCTATGCAAAAGTGAGTGAGATTAAACGAGCAATGTTTTCAAATCAGCAGGTGATTGTACTTTTGTACAAAGAGGCATTTTTAAATACTAACGAACTTGATCCTGCTTTGCCCAGTTCTGTTGTTTCTCTTTTGCAGGAATTTGAGGATGTCTTTTCCGAGGAAACACCACATGGATCACCACCAATTCGAGAGATTGAACATCAAATTGATTTTGTTCCCGATACGACAATTCCAAACCGACCAGCCTATAGGAGTAATCCCGAGGAGACAAAGGAGCTTCAACGGTAGGTAAGTAAGTTGTTAGAGAAAGAGTATGTGAGGGAGAGCATGAGTCCGTACCCCGTTCCAGTTTTACTTGTACCTAAGAAGGATGAGACGTGGAGAATGTGCGTTGATTGCCGAGCCATCAACAACATAATGGTAAAATATCGTCATCCTATTCCTCGCTTAGATGACATGTTAGATGAGTTGCATGGTTCTTGTGTGTTCTCTAAGATTGATTTAAAAAGTAGTTATCATCAAATTAGAATGAAAGAAGGAGATAAATGGAAAACTGCCTTTAAAACAAAATATGGTTTGTATGAATGGTTAGTTATGCCGTTTGGGTTGACTAATGCACCAAGCACTTTTATGAGACTTATGAATCATGTTATGCGAGCATTTATAGGCAGGTTTGTTGTTGTCTATTTTGATGATATACTCATTTATAGCAAAAACTTGGCTGATCATGCCGTACATTTGAAATCAGTTTTAGATGTGCTTAGGAAAGAAAAGTTATTTGCCAATATGAAAAAGTGTACTTTTTACACCGATAAGCTTGTATTTCTGGAATTTGTTGTTAGTGCACAGGGTATACAGGTTGATGAAGAGAAGGTACGTGCAATCCGAGAGTGGCCGAGTCCCACAAGTGTAAGCAATGTTCGTAGTTTTCATGGACTTGCTAGTTTTTACCGGCGGTTTGTGAAGGACTTTAGTAGAATAGCCGCACCACTTACCGAAGTGATCAAGAAGAACGTCGGATTTAGATGGGGAGAAGAACAAGAGAAGGCATTTCAGCTAATCAAAGAGACGCTAACCAACGCCCCCTTATCTTTACCTAACTTTTCTAAAACGTTTGAGATTGAATGTGATGCTTCAAGTATTGGCATAGGAACAGTTCTTATGCAGGAGGGACGACCAATTGCTTACTTCAGCGAGAAATTAAGCGGGGTAACCTTAAATTAGCCAACTTATGACAAGGAGTTGTATGCATTGGTTCGAGCTTTGGAGACATGGCAGCACTACCTATGGCCTAAAGAGTTCGTGATTCACACTGATCATGAGTTCTTGAAACACTTGAAGGGCCAACACAAGCTAAATAAAAGGCATGCTCGTTAGGTAGAGTTCATTGAGACATTTCCATATGTCATCAGGTATAAGTAAGGTAAGGAGAATATGGTCGCCGATGCACTTTCTCGCAGGTATGCATTACTCTCTACACTTGATGCAAAATTGTTTGGTTTTGAACACATTAAAAGTTTATACATTGATGACTATGAATTTTGAGAAGAGTATCGGGCTTGTGAGAAAAACGCTTGTGGTAAGTTCTTTAGACATGATGGATTCTTATTTCAAGAAAATAAATTATGTGTGCGTAACTGTTCTTTGAGGGATTTGTTAGTGCAGGAATCCCATGGAGGGGGATTAATGGGACATTTTGGGGTTGCTAAGACCTTAGCTATTTTGCAGGAACACTTCTATTGACCACACATGAAACGAGATATTGAGCGAATTTGTGGTAGATATGTCACATGTAGGCAAGCTAAATCCAGAGTGCAGCCCAACGGTTTGTATACTCCTTTGCCCATTCCTAGTGAGCCTTGGATTGATATTTCAATGGACATTGTGTTAGGATTACCTAGGACTAAACGTGGAAGAGATTCGATTTTTGTGGTTGTGAATAGATTTTCTAAAATGGCACACTTTATTCCATGTCATAAAACAGATGATGCTTCGTATGTTGCTGATTTGTTCTTTAGGGAGATTGTGAGATTTCATGGCATGCCTAGAACCATTATTTCGGATAGAGATGCTAAGTTCTTGAGCTACTTTTGGAAGACTTTATGGTGTAAGCTAGGTACCAAACTTTTGTTTTCTACTACTTGTCACCCACAAACTGATGGTCAAACCGAAGTAGTAAATAGGACTTTATCTACTTTATTGAGGGCAATAATTAAAAAGAATATCAAAACATGGGAAGAATGTTTACCACATGTTGAGTTTGTTTATAATAGATCTATTCATTCTACTACTAAATTCTCACAGTTTGAAATTATTTATGGGTTTAATCCTTTGACTCCATTGGATTTATCTCCATTACCTGTTTCTGAGCGTGTTAATTTTGATGGAAAGAAAAAGACTGATTTTGTTAAGTAGATACATGAGAAGGCAAGACTCAATATTGAGAGAAGAACGGAGCAGTATGCCAAACAAGCCAACAAGGGGCGTCACAAATTTGTTTTTAAACAGAGAGATTTCCGGCGCAAAGACATTCCAATCTACTTCCAAGAGGGGATGGTCCTTTCCAAGTTCTAGAGCGCATCAATGACAACGCTTACAAGCTAGATTTGCCCGGTGAGTACAATTTTAGTGCTACTTTCAATGTTACTGATTTGAGTCATTTTGATGTAGGTGATGATTTGAGGGCAAATCCTTTTCAAGAGGAGGGGAATGATGCAAATAATGGCTTGACTACAAAGGAGCCAGTTCAAGTTCCAACTGGGCCGGCTACAAGAGCACAAGGAAAGAAGTTCAAAGATACACTTAATGGGCTGATTCAAGAGGTTTGGGCTCAAGCAAATTCGTAGAGGCCCATTGAGGATGGTTCACGAGTTCAACAAACATGCATCAATATGATTCAACTAGTAGAAGAATCTGGTCAAAATTGATTATTTCCTTTTGTTTTATTTCTAGAACTTTCTTTGTATTGATCAGCAATTAAAGGGCTGATTGTTTCCTTTTGTTTTATTTCTATTTCTTAAAATTTTCTTGTATTGATCAGCCAAATTAAGGGGCTGATTGTTTCTTTTTGTTTTGTTTCTATTTCTTGAACTTTCCTTGTAGGAAACTTTCCTTGTATTTTTTTTAGCCTATAAATAGGCGTCTAATGGAATAGAAGGGAGACAGTTTACAGATAATTGGTGAGTTTATTCTCTTTGGTTCTTTGAAGGACTATTCGAACTTATCGGAATTCTTCCGTAGCGTTCATCATCGACTTATCAAATGGCTTTCCATTACCGTTTGTGGCGTCTTCCTTATACCAAGGTTCTTGCTTCGCATTAAACAACGGGTTGAGGTCAATTATATCAAGGTTCTTGTTTTTGTTGAAGCAACGGGTCGAGGTCTCCCATCCAAACCTGATCGAGAACGTTCTTGGATTTTCTCATTTTCTTCTACGCGTCTCGTTATTCTTGATGGGGTTCCCATCACTAGTAGGTTTGGAGAGCTACGTGTTGGCAGTAAGCTAGCATATCTTCATCTACTGTACTCCATTGGGGAAATTGATGCAGTAATGGGCCACAAAACATTAACTTCTCCATTGTTAGAATTCTGTTTTATGAAATTCCAGTAGAACTTGGTAGAAATTAACTCCTTTTTGTAGATGAATTTCATTTGATTAGTGGACAAATTGGCACTGTTTTGGAGATAATAGTGTCAAGAATTAGACACATTCATTAATCTCTTTATAGCCTTCATATTGCCCAGGCATTTGAGTAGACCGATGATCAAGTTATAGTGCTGAATTTTTTCTTTTGTTGAGAGAAAAATTCAAATATGTGTATTAAATAATTTGATATTTCAATACCCATTTCGAAGATGTCGATCGAGAATATACTGAAGAGTTTGTACCAAGAAGTTGCATCATTCTTTATTGCGTTCTTCGAAAGAAGTACTACAAGAAGTTTCTTTATGAAATCTTCTTATTACTTTTCAGTGGTTTGGGGTTCTTTTTGACACCCATCAAAACTTGTTTCATTATTTTTTAGAGATTGGATAATTTGGCCTTCTGTAATGGATTTCTTTAATATTACATTAGAAGTAATATTTCTTTAAATTATTTCATTCATTGGCACCACTATTTTATCACCATTCAGTTTTGCCAACCAGTACGCGCCATTTGAATATACCACGACAATAATTAAAGGTCCCTCACATTTTGACTGGAACTTTCCTTTGGATTTTTGATTTGTTATGATCGGTCTTTTTACTTAAAGGACTAGATCATCCTTCTTGAAAGTTCTCTACTTGACTTTATTATTAAACATTTTGGAGATAAACGCTTAATAAAGCTCAATACTCTGTTGAGCTTTAAGACGTTTGTCATTGAGAGCTTCTAACTCTAGAAGTTTTTGCCGATGCTTCTCTTTTTGCGTCATCTTGGTTACTAATGCAACTCGTAATTACGGAATTTGGATCTCCAATGGAAGTACTACTTCAGATCCATACACAAAAAAAAGGTGTATCATTTGTAGGTGTCCTGACAGTAGTTCGGTATGCCCAAAAATATTCTCCAAGTTTTTCATCCCAATCATATTGGTTGGATGAAACAAACTTCTTAAGGAGCTTTACAATAGTTTTGTTGAAGGATTTTGCTAAACCATTAGCTATAGAATAGTATGGAGATGAGGCCACACTTTCGATCCTATATTTGTTGCAAAATCTGGAGAATGACTGACTCATGAACTAAGGTCTGTTATCATGAACAATTCTCCTAGGCACCCTGAAGCGGTATATGACATAATTTTGATGAATTTGATCACGTCTGATGTCTTCACATAAGTTAGAGGAATGGCTGCTATCCATTTTGAAAAATAATATGTTATAGCCAATATGAACTGGTGATCCCTTGTTGATGGTGGTGAAATCGACCCGATAATGTCCATTCCCCGCATTTCAAATGGCCACGACATTGCCATTGGATGGAGATATTCTGGTTCCTGACGTATGAAGTCTACATGTATTTGACAGATTTTGCATTTTCTGGCATAAGCAATTACGTTTACCATCATCTTGGACCAGTAATATCCTATTCTTCAGAGTCTATCTCAGAGTTTTGGTCCTGGTTGATGTGCTCCGCAGATGCCGCTATGAGTTTCTTCAAGTGCTTCATGGGCTTCTTTATTAGAAAGGAAACAAAGCAAGATCCTATCATAGCATTTTCTATATAATGTCCAAACTTCGGCATTATAATAGAATCGAACAGATTTTCTTCGAATTGCTGCTGCCTCTTTGGGATCTTCTGGCAACATTCTATAAAGAACATAGTCTATATAAGAAAATCACCAATCCCTTGGCTTGAGATCAGACTCAAAAGCATGTATTTCATGTGCTTCTTGTTTCTTGTATGAACTTAACTCCACTTTGAGTTCATTTTCTGGGCAGAACAATTCATTGCTTCCCACCACTATGCATTTGCTAGAATCTTTAGGAAATGCTAAAGTGAAAGCCAACGAAGCCAGTGAGTCTGCATTGCTATTCTGATAGCACAACACATGACTAATATAAAAGCCATTGAAGTTATCAGTCATTTTCATGACTGCTTGGTAATAAGGTAGGAGATCTTCATTCTTGACTTTGTATTCTCCCTTGACCTGATTGATAATAAGCTGAGAGTCTCCACATGCTTCTAAGTATTTCACCCATAGTTGTTTGGCTATTTTCAGGCCAATTATCAAGGCATTATATTCGACAACATTATTGGAGCATGACTCTGTTAATGAATATACTTTGGGGATGATGTGGCTATGAAGAGAAATAAAAACCAGCCCACTCTTGCTACCACTTTCCTTTGGATCCTATTTCGGAAGCATCATCAAAGAAAAGTTGCCAGACCTCTTTAGTAATGACATTCACTTCAGCAGTTTCTTGTAGATTATCATATCCTGGAGCTATGCTCCATTCGGCTATTTTGTCGGGGATGTCTTCGTAGAATTTTGGATAAGCTGGAATCGGGTGCTTAGCTAGAAAATCAGTTGTAGCCTGACCTTTAATTGACTTTTGTGGGATAAAATGCATATCGTATTGCTATAGTAAAATAGCCCAATTAGATAATCTTGAATTTAATGACTTGGTTTGGTCATTAATATTCATAATGGCTTAACTCTCGTTATAACATGGATTGTTTGCTAGACTAGATAGTGTCTCATTTTCTGCACTGCAAACACTAAAACTAGCCATTCTTTTTTCTATTGGATAATATCGATGTTCAGTTCCAATCATCATTCTACTTAGATAGTAGATGACTTGTTTATGTCTAAATTCATTCTTTTAGGCTAATAAGGCTCCTAGAGAATGGTCCGTTGCTCTCACATATAACAGGAAGGGTATTCCTGAAATTGGAATTACAAGGACGGATGGCTTCATGAGATATTCTTTGATCTCTTCGAAAGCTTTGTGACATGCATCATCCCAGATGAACCATACTCGTTTCTTCATTAACCGTGTGAATGGTTGACATCTCCATGACATGTTTGATTTGAACCTACGACTGTATGCCAGCCTTCCATGCAGTCCTCTCAACTCTTTTTAGATTTCTTGGTGGTAGAATATCTTGAATTGCTTTGATCTTGTCTGGATTAAGATGAATTCGTCAAGAAGTGATTACAAAACCAAGAAACTTTCTACTGGAGACTCCCAGAAAAGACTTAGTTGGGTTCATCTTAAGTTGGTGTCTCCGCATGAGGTTGAACACCATTTTCAGACCATGAAGATGATCGTCTTTGCTTTTACTCTTGATCGCCAAGTCATCCACATAGCATTCCACCATGTTTTGAAGATGCTCTTGGAATATAGTGTTTATGACGCACTGATATATGATGCTAACATTCTTTAGGCCGAAGGACATGACCGTGTAATAGTACACTCCCAGTGGTGTTTTGAAAGACGTATGCTTCTCTTCATAGGGATACATCTTAATTTGATTGTACCCTAAAAATCCATCATGAACGAAATTCATTTATAACTGCAAGTGTTGTTGATCTTAGCATCAATGATTGGTAGTGAAAATTCATCTTTTGGACATGCTTCGTTCAGATCACTAAAATCAATGCAAATCCTGATTTTGCTATTTTTCTTAGTCACGGGGACTATATTTGTGACCCAATCAGGATGTTGTTTTTCACGGATGAAGTCTAACTCAATTAACTTCTTAATTTCAGCTTCAATAACATCCATTATTTCAAAAGGGAACCTTCGTTGTTGCTGTTTGACAAATTTCGCATCTGGTTGGATGTTCAACTTTGCCACTTTCGGGTCTGGTCCTGGTATATCTCCATAATTCCAAGCAAAAATATTGATATATTCTCGAATAAGAAAGATCATATCCTCATTTTGTTCAGAGGATAAATTTTTGCTTATAAATATGGGTTGAGGATTAGTGTCATCTCCCATATTTATTTGGACCAATTTATCTTCAGTTGGAGGTTCACGTTATTCAAACTGAACTTTCCACTTCATGTTTAGATATTTTGCCCAAGAATCATGCTTTATTGGCGACAGTTCTTCAACATCTTCTTCTTTCTGGTCTGAAGAGTCCATATTGATGGAGACTTCTCAAAAAATGACTCCAACACTTACAACTGAATCCCAGCATAATGATTCATACGAATGAGTTTGTTGAAGCTCTTCAGAATTTGTTTCTGAGAGATTTTCAGGAGTGGCAACATATCTCAATCTCCTGCCAGTTTTATCATAGTAATCTGACAATTTTCCTTTTGGAACAAAAGGTCGAAGCATAGTTTTTCTTCATTTTCCAAATTCAACCATGCATTTGGTTAGGTTATATCCCTTCTTTTTCATTATTCTATGTGAATTTTCATCGTAATGGAAGAACTTGGGATTTTCCTGTTCCTTCTCAGAATCTAAACACTTTTCGTTATTGTTATTGTTTGGTTTTCCAAATAATATAGGTCTTTGACCTTTATATTTGGGAGGGACTTCAAAGATCACTTTACTCGCATCTCTATCATCATCACTTTATATATAAAATGATGAATGGATGGGTGCTTGGAATGATGCTAAGGAGTATATTTTATCTAGTTGATCACTGATCACATCAGTACTAGTACTTGAGAATTCAGAATCAACACCATACGAATAAGCAAGCGCTACATTTTTATTTATTAACCACTCGCTATCGGAATTGGTGGTGTCATTTGCATCTAGGTCTTCAAGCCTTATTACAATTGGTTCAACCTCCTAATTTTCATCATCAGATCTCGAATCTTCGGATACTAATTCAGTATTAGCATTATTACTGCTATCTAATTCTTCTGGGGCAAGTTGCTCAGCAGCTTCAAATGTGTCTTGATATAGCAGCGTATCCATAAAGTAGTTTTCAACCCTTTAAAGGGTTGCTTCTCTACTACCAGAGTTTTTACATTCCCTTCTTTGTCCACATACTTCATACACTAGTGAAGTGTAAAAGAGACAATGAGGTTAAGGAGAATCCATGGCCTTCCAAGTAAGAAGCTATAAGATGTTCAGTATCTATTGCATAGCATGTGACTTCCATTTTTAGATCACTTATCTGGCATTTCAGTTTCACCTTATCCAATGGTTTACAACCATTAGCGTTGAACCCGAAAATTGTTGTATTTGTTGATGTCAGTCTACTTATTTGAAACCCAAGATACCGCAACACCATTCTTGGCATTATGCTTAGAGCAAATCCAGGGTCGACTTGGATTCAATCAATCTCTGTTGACCCTATGTAGCCTTCGTAATGCAAAGGCTAATGATGCTTATTACTCTTCACTTGCAAATCTTTTGGAGAGAGTTATGCAAGGTATCTTCTTAGAAGCAGATGGCATGCTACATAGACTTCTTCCTCTTCTATTGTCTCGAGAATTTGGGCCAGAAACACTTTGGAATCTTGTAGAGCCTCTCTTAAAACTTCTCTGGTTTGCTTAGATAGCCTCAGGAGCTCATACAAAGTGATTCTTATAGGAATGTTGGCCAACTACGTCAACACATTAAATTGGAAAGGTTTCTTGAAACTTTCCATTGGTTCCTTTTTCTTTACGTTTAAGAGACTTGTCGAATTTAAACTTTTTCTGCTTGTTCTTCTCTAGAGGCTAAGGTTCAACTATTTTATCATAAATTTTCAAGTAGTTCTTTCCTGAGCAAGTCTAGAAGGTTTCTGTTGGTTTTCATTAATTGCCAATGATTCTTTGAGTTCCTCTTCTAAGTCTGAAAGAGGATGAACTCCTGCATTATCTTCACGGACTGCAGTGACAGCATTGAAAGTGCACGCTTTTCTTTTTGACTTCTTCTTAGATGAACTGAAAGTCTACTACTCATCTTCCAAGAGGTCTAGATGCACCCACATTATCTTCCTTTTAGATGTTTCAAAAAAAATAATCTTTTTTTGTTGCTGATGAGGATCATAATTTACGACCCTCATTGTGCTTTTAGAAATTGGTTGAACTCCGTCTTGAATAGTCGACTCTATCCAGTATGGAGTCTTTCCAAATTTGAAAGACACCATATTTGCTGTCACCTTATGATCTTCTCATAGCTTGATGACACTAGCATCCACCAGGGCATGAATCTTATCATTTAGGATGTAACAATTCTTGGTAGGATGGTTAATGATCCTATGATACACGTAGCAATTGGGATCATTAACCTTTCCTGCTTCTTTAGATCATTTCGACTCTTGCAACTTCAACATATTCTTTGTCATGAGTAAGTTGAAAACAGTGATGATGTGCATATCTTTAAAAGAATATTGTTTTTAAAGAACCCTTGACGGAGGAGGGCTCCTTGGAGGAGGCTTAGTTGGGCTTGGAGCATCTACTGCCATCGTCTTCTTCCCTTTGGGTCAAGACGATTGAGGTGTTCCAGGATTGTTTCTTTTTTGTCTTCCTCCTTCAGCCTCAAGTCTCTGTATAATTTCTTCAGCTTCTTTAGTTTAAAGTGAAAGATCTTTCCAGATGGAGGACTTTATAGTCACCATTCTAGCAAGAACTTTGGTTGAGAGGTTATGTCTATAGGTCTCTACTAAAGTCTTTTCGGGCATCCCATGTGGACATCTTAAAAAATTATTTCTGAATCTCTTGATAAAGTCTCAAGTTGACTGCCCCTTCTTTTGCTTTGTGGCGTGGAATGCTGGCATTGAGATCTCCATGTAATCTTTGTACAACCTCGTCAGGAAAGCCTTTTCCATGTCGTTCCACGAGTTAATGGTTCCTGATTCCAGTCTTTGGAACCATTCAAATGCTAGACCTGCGAGGGTACTAACAAAAACTCATGTGATAATCGGGTCATTTTCAGTCAAATGGCCCGTCTGTAATTTGAAATAGTAAAGGTACTGATTTGATAACCCTTTACCATCGAATGATTTGAGCTTCAAAGGCCTGTAATTTTCCGAAAATGGTATACTTTTTGACTCCATCGAATACGGCCTTACGACTCCCAGCGCTTGCAAACTGTTCTTAAACATAGAGCGTTGAGTTGATTCTGGAAATTTTCCATCAAGGTAGCATTTGGATTGGCTTCATGTTATGAATTGTAAGATTGATGATGGAAGTGTTCTGAACAGTTATCTTCTCTATGCTAGTTCTCGCCATTAGTATTTTTGGGAGGAGTGTGAGGTTCATCTTCATTTCCCTTTTGTCCTTCTTTAAATTGAAGGAAATTTTGGAAGAAGACTCTCCATTATCCTTTTTTTCTCGTCAATCAGGTACTGGAGCACGTTCCTGATCTCGTTTATGGTTTCCTGCTATTGTTGGATGATCTTATCTTATTCATCGATCCTCCTCATGAACTCTTCAGGAGTTCCCTGCGTCATAAGTATAGAGGCAGACTCTTTAAGGAATGAGTCTGAAGTCTGGGATTCGGCTGCAGCAGAGTTTCTTGTTTCCTCTTCATCGTAGGAGACTCCAGCTATCTTCCAGCAGTCCAATGGAAATGTTACTCCTTTCTGAAGTCGGGTGTTTTGAAAGACACCCTGCATCTTATTGAACACACTCTTCATACTAGAAGAATGCTCAGAGTCTAATGAGTCTGTTTGAGGGATGTTCTATATTTTCTTCTTTTTTTCTCCCTTAAGTTTATCATATTGGATGACACTTCGGGGTACTCTGGTTCAAAGAACTCTTATTTGATGGCGCATTGTCTTCTCTTTGAAGGTCGGACTGGAGATGGCGCAAGTCTATTGAAGACAAATAGCTTTGCAGGAGTGTAACACAGCGGCAATGAGAGAGCACTACGTTGATCAATTGTTCACAATTACAGTGAGACTCTTGGGATGTTCCTCTTTTCTTGTTGAGAAATTCCCTAAGGTCCCCTAGGTTGGGACTTGTTGGCTTGTTGGTGGAGGTAACTTCGCCTCCAAATAATATTTCCGGGAAGGGAGTTTCTAGCCCCTTGAAAATCATAGGAGCAAACTTTACTTTAGCTATAGCGGCTGAAGGATGAGCTTCTGACGAAGTCAGAGCTTAAAGTTCTTGAGCCTTAGAGGCTAATTCTTTTCCAGAAACATAGGCCTGAGGGCCACGCTTTTCTGTTGGAATGAGAATTTAAGATCCGTGTCTAGCTTTGGGAACGCTAGTTTATGGCCGGCGTTTAGCTTCTGGAACGCAACCTTGAGGTCCACATTTTGTTTCAAGAACACGAGTGTGGGACCCACATTTAGTCTGTGAAATGCAGATGTAAACTCTATGTTTGTTGTCAAAGATATACTTGGTGGGCGAGCAACATTTCTTGTAGGAAATGTGGATGAAGCAATTGGCATCTTGCTCCAACTTTTTGTTGGGGACCACAACTTCGATTTTTGGTCGCCACACACGAATTGGAGCTTCGTGTGGTTGTGGTACACCAATAGTTTATTTTCTCATGGCTCTGCGAGAAGTGCAAGCCTTGCTTCTTCTCAGATTTCTATTCATGATGCGGGTGAGAAGAACCTTACCTTTAGAATCATCTCCTTGAAGATCGGTGAATGATCGTTTCCCTTTATTTTTGTAGGGATCCTGATCCATTCTCTTAGGATCAACATGGGTCTATAGTAGGATAATCCCAAAGCCTTGTGCTAATTAGAAGACACCTCTCCTTTGAGACCATACTGGTCTATGGAGTCCATTGGTAGGACCATCATCCTGGGATCCTCATTGGAGTCTATGTTGTTTGAGATCTTACAATATTTTCTCAAGGATCTTGGGCTCATGGAGCCAAAGGAGAGGAATTCCTTGTATTTTTTCTAGTCAAACTCGATGACGAGTGACTCGACCATGGTGCTAACCAGAACTTTGTCGGATTGGGCTACAACTATATCATCGGAGATGATAAGTGTCCTCAGCGGAGTCTCCAATTTTCTATTCACCATGAAAATTGAATTTCTTTTACTGATAACTTTCAATAAAAAGATTACAATTATGGACGGTTTCCCGTTTATAGAAGATGAGGAAAAATGATTTTCTCTTTGTTTAATGTTGAGTTCTTTTGTAGCCGTGGAGGACGATCTTGCTCTCTATTGATGCTCTGAATAAGTTCTTTAGTTGGCAGTCTTCGTGGATGCAAGGACTCTAGATTTTAGTATAAGTGCTCAAATAAAGATGATTAACTGAGTAATCCAGTCTCTGGTGTGTGTAACCAACCCTTTTTCTAGCCCATCTTCTAACTTTTTATAGAGGTTTGGAGGCCATTGAATTGATGTAATGGTCTAATTGATGGCCTCACTAATTGAGAACTAATTCTCTGTCATTTAATCCATGGAATTTGTGTTACATCTCCAGAATTTGTAACCGATATCTTTAATTCTCTGCATTTGTAACTGAAATGCGAATTTCAGCCATCATATCGCATTTTGTCTTCTGGTAGTTCGCGTGGCATACTCAGACAAATATTTGAGTGTCACTGAAGATGATTTTCACCTCTCGAGGCTCTAAAGTAAAATCGCAACCTTTTGCGGTTCGCATATTGGTTGTACTTAGCTCCAATTATGAGCTCAAAAAATGTCATACACAGATATCTTTATAGTAGATGATCCGCATTTTAACTCCCAGCAACATGTCTTGCTTGATTAGACCTGCATTTGGGTACAAATAAGGATAGTTTTTATCCCTTAATAGTTTAGAATGAAAATGCAGCCCTCTAGAATTCGCATTAATTATATTTAGCTCTAGTCATGAGCTCCAGAGATAGCAAAAATCGCAGATTTGTCTTTAATTAATGATCCACGTGTTATTTTCTTAGTTAGACCCACGTTTGTGCTGGAACGAGGTTATCTTTGGCTAATACAATCCTTTGTGGGCCTTGACACAACCTAACATTTGAGTTGCGGATTAGATCACGTTTGTATTGAAATGCGACCTTAGGGGTCTGTGCAGATCTCTCTACATAGTGATCCGCATTTGAGTATAAAAAGATATAAACTTATATTTCTAAGGTTTTGGAGATGACATGCAATACTGAGTGGCCCATATTTATTAGTCTTTACTTTGCCTAATATGCGGGTCACTCCGCATTTTGGCCGTGGAAAATGAATACTACGACTTTGTTAGAATCACGTTTTATCCTTTCTTGGCTCTACACACTGATCTTTATTTGATAGATAATTCACGGGTTTTCGTTAAAACTATAAACCCTTATTTTTCTGTCCTTTTCTCAAATATTTTGCCAGCAAAACCCTCTCCAAAGTTGGGTGTTTTTAAATACTTTGGACAATTGGTAATTTTAAGTCAAAACGTGATCCGGTGGTTAAAACACGGGTCTACGCTTGTGGTGAAAAACACAACCTTGCATTGAAAATGTGGACCTATTCTTTAAGCGGCGTATCTGAAACATCGTTGCTTTCACTGCCTTTCTGGCATAGAGATTGATGCACCTCATGTTCTCATTAATGATAAAATTTTAACGAGATTTGGATCAAAGATCCCGGCCGTCAAATCTTCTGGTTGAAGATGTTGTTTATCTTCTATACAAAGTACCCAATCTCTTCTAATGCAGAGATCGAAGCGTCCCATGCACTAATTAATGATGAAATTTTTATGGGATTCAGATTAAAAATCTTGACTGCAAATCTTGCCTACCAAATCTTCGGGTCAAAGATCTCAGCCACCAAATCTTCTATATGACACCCTGGTTTTTTCTTGGAAGTCATTCTGAAAATATTTTGAACTCTTGAGTTTTCTTTGCCTCAACACTTCTTCAAACTCTTTCAAGTTTTTTCTTCTTTGCCTTCAGGCTCTTCTTAAAGATAATGGCGAGGAAATTACCATCTTTTTATCAAGGTGCTGGCAGCTTTCAAGATTCTCAGGTTGTTCCTAGCTCTTCTTCAGCCATAGTTTAGGAAATACCTACGATTTGTGATAAGTAAACGAGTTTTTGTATTGTTTGATTTTGTAGTTTTGTCACCATGGAAGCAGGTTTGTGCTTCGCGTTTCGGATTTGCTCAAACTTCTTTCTTTATTTTTTCTTTATTTGCACAGTGAACTGGGGTTGGCACTTAATAAGACTTCTAGATAGTACGTCTCTTGCAAATGTTGGCAAATCTGTGACTGGTTTGCTGTCAGGTTCGTTAAAGAAGAAATATCTTATTGGAAAAATCTCTATAACCACAATTGTCTTCCTTAACTACGATAAATTGTCTTGTCGAAACTCCATCAACCTCTGTGGATATATTTCTTTCCACTTATGTCTTTTGACAAAGATTTAGATTTGATGCAGGATATTACTTGATTAGTATCATATTTTGCATTTTTTCTCCCATATTTTATCTATTTTTGTATATAAATAATTGTTACTCGAGTATATTTAGTGTGTTTTGATAGATAACAAAAGATTCGTAAGGAAGAGAAGAAGAAGATGCAAATTTGTCAAGAATATTAGCATAGAAAGTCAATTTTGGTGAAGTCAGAAACTCAAGTGTAACAGTAGCAATTTCAAAAGTATATTCAACCAAGATAAATCTTAAAATAGAAAATTTTAAGTTGAAGAAATTTGTAGAGCTCAAAATTATCTTCGAAACGTGTCTAAGAACAGATCAATCCGAGTTCATATGCAAATATTATGGCCGTTTTACTAAAACACTACAGAATGAAAAAATCTGATCCAGTGGGCTACAGATCTGCAGAACTTAATTTCAGATTTTAGACCCGAAAATTAGTATTTTATCCCATCTAATTTCAACCATTGGTTTCTAATATCTATGGATTGGATTAAAATTATATATCTTGAGATTAGTTTATATTAGATTAGAATTATATCTTTTGTATTGAGTTTGAGTAGGAGCAGGATTGTGTTTGGATTATAAATACCCTATGAATTCTTGTAATTAGGAAGAGATTTTTAGATATAATTTTAGATGTACTTTTAATTAATAAATATTAGGATTTTACTGAAGGAGTGATGGCCTCCATACCGAGCTCTAGAGATAATTTCATTGCTCTTCATTTCTTTTTAGATAGATTTATTCTGTTTCTAGTGTAGATCTTTAATTGCTTTCTAGAAAAAATAGTATTTTTATTTGCATTCATGATTAAAAATAGGATTTTTAATTAGAACCATGAGTAGCTAAATTAGTTTAGCTCTAAGATGTAGAAGAAACTAGAAATTAACCATGTAATTATTTTTTATTATTTTCTTTCTAAAATAAATTAATAAAGATATAATTTTTCAATGAAAAGATTATAATACAACAACTCGTGATTAATACTTTGATAGGTTATACTTGAGTTAAGTTTCTTGATAGCCTATACTTAGTTAGGATTTGGGGTTTTTGATTTTTATCTTCTTCAAACAATTATCTAACGATTTAATTTACTTTTATGAAAAGTAGTTTCTTTAATGAGTTATACTTGCACATCACTTGATATCTCATACTTAGGATACTTTAAATAAAGCTTAAGACTAAAAGATCAAATTTTATGATAGGAAGAAGATAATAGAAGTAATGCATGGTTGTGAACTAGTAGAATCTATATCTTAGGCTAATTAGAATAACTTGACTTCAATCTAGAGCCTTGAATTAACTCGTTAGAATAGTAGGACAAGTAAGAACGCAAAAACACCTTAGATTCTCGTAGGAACGACATGTTAGCGCTACAACGATACTGTGTATTTGTAGTAGATTAATCACATCATTACTATCCAAAATTTCTAAAACATGCTTGTACCCATCTGGTTCTCAACTTTTTCCAATATCTTTGGAGAACCAGCAAGTCTCATGCGTTTTACATGAGATCAAAAATTTTGGGTCTGTGGCATTATTATCTTCTCGCCTTTCATCCTACTTCATAGATAAGGTAAGGAGGATAAATAACTATAGGCAGCTTCATAACTGAAATGCGGATCTCAATCTTAAAATCTGTGTTTTAATTTCTGATAGTTCGCATGGCATACTTAGACCCACATTTGAGTTTCACTAAAGATGACTTTTACCTCTCGAGGCTCTAAAGTAAAATCCCCGTTTAGGGTTTGCATATTGGTTGTACTTGGCTCCAATTATGAGCTCAAAAATGTTAGATGTGCATCTCTCTATAGTAGATGATCCATGTTTTAACTCCCAATAATATGTCTTGCTTGATTAGACACATGTTTGGGTGCAAATGAGGATAGTTTTTATCCTTTAATAGTTTAGGATGAACGACCATCTGGAGTTCGCGTTAATTATATTTAGCTCTAGTCATGGGCTCCAAAGATAGCTAAAATCGTGGATCTCTCTTTAGTTGATGATCCACGTATTAACTTCTTAGTTAGACCAGCATTTATGCTGAAAAGGGATTATTTTTGGCTTTTATATGTCTTTGTGGGCCATGACGCAACCTCACATTTGAGTTGTGGATTATATTCGCGTTTGCATTGAAACATGACCTTAAGAGTCTGCATGGATCTCTCTGATCAATGATCCGTGTTTGAGAATAAAAAAGAGATAAGCTTATAATTCTAAGGTTTTGGAGATGACATGTAACCCTGAGGAGTCCCCATTTGTTAGTCATTTGCTTTGTCAAGTACGCGGGTCACTCCGTGTTTTGGCTGTGGGAAATGAATACTGTGAATTTGTGAGGATCACAGTTTAGCCTTTCTTGACTCTAAACATGGATCTCTCTTTGGCAGATGATCTATGTGTTTTGGCTAAAACTATAAACCCATCTTTTCTATCCTTTTCTCAAAAATTTTGCCGACACATACACCAAAGAAAAAGTGTAGCATTATTCAGTATGCCCAGAGATATTCTCCAAGATTTTCATCCCAATCAAATTGGTTGGATGAAACGAACTTCTTAAGGAGCTTCACAATGGTCATGTTGAAGCTTTTGCTAAACTATTGGCTATCGGATAGTACAGAGATTAAGCTACATTTTCAATCCGATATTTGTTACAAAACCTAAAGAATGACTGACTCATAAATTGAGATCCGTTGTCATGAACAATTGTCCTGGTACCCTGAAGCGATATATGACATGATGTTTGATGAACTTGATCTTGTCCGTTGTCTTTACTTCAGTTAGGGGAACATGTTTAGTCCATTTTGAAAAGTAATCTGTTATGGCCAATATGAACCTGTGGCTCCTTATTAATGGTGGCAAAATTGATCTGATAACGTCCATTCCCCACATTTCAAAGGGCTATGATGTAGCCATTGGGTGGAGTTATTCCATTGGTTGATGTATGAAATCGGCATGTATTTGAGAGACCTTGCATTTTCTGGCATAAGAAGCTGTGTCTATCATCGTCTTGGACCAATAATATCTCAATTTTTGGAGTCTATCCCAGAGTTTCGGTCCGGATTGATATACTTCACAGATACTGCTATGAGCTTTTTTAAGTGCTTCTTGAGCTTCTTTCTTAGAAAGGCAGCGAAGTAGGATTCCATCATATGATTTTCTATATAATGTCCAAACTTTGACATTATAATAGAATCAAATAGTCTTTCTTCAGATTGTTGCTACTTCTTTAGAATCTTCTAGCAATATCCTGTAAAGAACGTAGTCTATATAAAGAAATCGCCAATCTCTTGGCTCGAGATCAGACTCAAGAGCATGTACTTCATATGCTTTTTGTTTCCTTCCTAAATTTAACTCCACTTCGAGTTCATTTTTCAGGCAAAATAATTCTTTGTGTCCCACTGTTATGCGTTTGCAAGAATTTTTAGGCAACGTTAAAGTGGCAGCTAAAGAAACTAATGAGTCTGCATAGCTATTCTGATGGCACGGCACATGACTGATGTAGAAGCCGCTAAAACTATTAGCCATTTTCGTAACTGCTTGGTAATAGGGCATGAGATCTTCATTCTTGACTTTATATTGTTTCTAATCTTGGTTGATTATAAGATGAGAATCTTTATAAGCTTCTAAATATTTTACTCCATTTGTTTGGATATCTTTAAGCTAATCATCAAGGCATTGTATTTAGTGTTAGAGCATGATTCTGTCAATGAATATGCTCGAGGGATGATATGGCTTTGGGGAGAGACAAAGACCCATCTTTCCTTTAAGTCCCATTCTGGAGGCACCATCAAAAAAAAGTTGACAGATTTCTTCTATGGTAACATTTGCATTAGTAGTCTCTTGCGAAGTGCCCTTTCTTGAAACTGTATTTCCTTCAGCTATTTCATCAGGGATATCTTCGTACAGTTTCAAAGACGTTGGGATTCATTGCTTAGCTAAGAAATCAGTTATAGCTTAACTGTTAATTGACTTTTATAGGACAAAATGCATATCGTATTGTGATAACAAGATAGCTTAATTGGATAGTCTTGAATTTAATGATCCTCATTTGGTCATTAATATTCTCAATGGATTAACTCTCTATATAACATAGATGGTTTGTCCTACTAAATAGTGTTGCATTTTCTGTACTACGAACACCAAAACTAAATATTCTTTTTCCACCGGATTATATCGATGTTCAGCTCTGACCATCATTCTAAGTAGATAGTAGATTGTTTATTCATGTCCCAATTCATTCTTTTGGGCTAACAAGGCTTCCAATGAATGGTCCATGTCTCTTACATATAATAGGAAAGTATTTCTGAAATTGGAGGTACAATGACTGGCGGCTTTGTGAGGTATTCCTTAATTTCTTCAAAGCCCGTTGACAAGTATCATCCCAGACAAAAAATACTCCTTTTTTCATTAACCATGTGAATGGTTGACATCTCCCAGACAAGTTTGATATGAACGTACGTATGCATGCCAACCTTCGCTGTAGTCCTCTCAATTCTTTGAGATTTTTTGGTGGTTGCATATCTTGGATCACTTTAGTCTTGTCTGGATCAAGATGAATTTCCTGAAAAGTGACTACAAATCCAAGGAATGTTTAACTAAAAACTCCCAGAAAAGACTTAGTTGAATTCATCTTAAACTGGTATTTCTGCATGAGATCGAATACCACTCTTAAATCATGAAGATGATTGTTTTTACTTTTCTTTTGATTTCCAAATCATTCACGTAGTATTCCATCGTTTTATGGAGATGCTCTTGGAATATGGTGTTCATGGCACGTTGATATATGGTGTCAGCATTGTTTAGGTCAAAGGGCATAACTGTGTAACAATACACCCAAGTGGTATTCAAAAAAACATATGCTTCTCATCATCGGAATACATCTTAATTTGCTTGTACCCTGAAAATCCATTCATGAATGACATCTTTTCATAGCCACAAGTATTGTCGATCTTGATATTTGTGATTGGTAATGGAAATTTGTCTTTCGGACATGCCTCATTTAGGTCTCTAAAGTTGATGCAAACCCTGATTTTTTCATTCTTCTTAGTCACAGGGACTATATTTGCAACCCATTCAAGATGTTATTCATCACGAATGAAGCTTGATTTAACTAGCTTCATGATCTCAACTTCAATGGCTTCCATTACTTCAGGTCGGACCCTTCATTATTGTTGTTTAACAAGTTTCAAGTGTGGTCAGATGTTCAACTTGTGCATTGCCACTTTTGGGTCTAATCCTGGCATGTCTTCGTAATTCCAAGCAAAAACATCGATGTATTCTCGAATAATAGAAATTAATTCTTCTTTTACTTCAAAAAAATAAATTTTCACTTATAGATTTGGTTTAAGATTAGTTTCGTCGCCCATATTTGTTTGGATTACTTTATTTTCAGTTGGAGGTTCACGTTATTCAAATTGAACTTCCCATTTCATGTTCAGATGTTTTGCCTAAGAATCATCCTTGGTAGGTGGAAATTCTTCATCTTCTTCATTTTGGTCTGTAGAGACCATGTTTATAGATACTTCTAGAAAAATGGCTCTAATACTTGTGTCTAATGATTCAGATGAATGGCTATGTCAGAATTCTTCAAAATTTGTTTCTGAAAGGATTTTAGGAGTGGTAATATATCTCAAACCACTGTCAATTTTATTACAATAATTTGATATTTTTCCTTTTGGAACAAAGAGTTGTAGCATAGTTCTTCTTCCTTTTCCAAAGTCCAACCTCTACCTTCGGCTAGGATATAACCCATATTTTTCATCATTTTATAGCCATTTTTATTATAACAGAAGAACTTAGAATTTTCCTGTTCTTCATCAAAATCTAACTAGTTTTCCTTGCTATTATTGTTTGCTTTTCCAAATAATATAAATCTTTAACTTTTATATTTGGATGGAACTTCAAAGATTTCTTCACATGCATCTCCATCGTTATCACTTTGTATATTAAAAGATGAATGAATAGGTGCTTGGAATGATGCTTAAGAGTATATTTTATCGAGATGATCACTAACCGCATCATTTCTAGTACTTGATGTTGTAGAATCAATACTAGACGAACAAGCAAACTCTACATTCTTAGTAATTACCAACTTACCATCAAGATTGACCGTGTCAATTACATCGAGGCTTTCAGGACTTATTATAATTGGTTTCACACCCCAATTTTCATCATCAGATTTTAAATCTTCAGATCCTGATGCAATGTCGGCCTTATTGCCGCTATCTGATTCCTTTGGGGCAGATTGTTCAGCTGCTTCAAATATGTCTTGATAAAACAGGGCATCGGTAAAATAGTTATCAACCCCTTTGAAGGATTGCTTTTCTACCACCAAAGTTTTTGCATTCCCCTCTTCGTCCACATACATTTACACTAGTGAAGTGTAGAATGGACAATGAGGTTGAGATGGATCCATGGCCTTCCAAGTAGTATGTTGTAAGATTTGTCATAATCTATTACATAACATGTGACTTCTGCCTTCAGATCACCGATCTATCATTTCAATTTCACCTTTCCTAAGGGTTTACAATCATTAGCATTGAGCTCAAAAATGGTTGTGTTGGTTGATACCAGTTTATTCATTAGGACCCCAAGATACCGTAACACCCTCCTTGGCATTATGCTCAAAGCCGATCCAGAGTCGACCTGAATTCGGTCAATCTCTGTTGACTCTATAATATAAAGGCTAGTGATGTTTGTTATTCTTCACTTGCATATCCTCTGGGGAAAAGGTTATGTACAGTGTCTTCTTAGAAACTTAATGACATACTGCACAAACTTCTTCTTCCTCTGCTATTTCTAGGATTTGAGTCACAAATACTTTAGAATCTTGCAGAGCTTCCCTTAAGGCTTTCCTGGTTTGCTTGGATAGCCTCAGGAGCTCATACAAGGTGATTCTTGCATAATGTTAGCCAATTGTGCCAACACATTGAATCGGAAAGGTTTTTTGGAACTTTTCGTTACTTCCTTTTTTTTTTTTTTTAAGAGCTTTATCAAACTTAAACTTTTTTGTTTGCTCTTCTCTGGAAGATGAGATTCAACTACTTGATCATAATCTTTCAAGTAGTTTCTTTCAGAACGAGTTCCGGAAGGTTGTTGTTGATCTTCACTAATCGCTAACGGTTCTTTGAGCTCCTCTTTCGAACCTGTAAGAGGATGAACTGTTGTGTCATCTTCAGAAACTGCAGTAACAATATTGGAGGTGCATGCCTTTCGCTTGGACGTATTTATGGTCTATTGTTCGTCCTTCAAAAGATCAAGATGTACCCATATTATCTCCCCTTTCAATGTTTCGAAGGGGGATAGTCATTTTTTTTGTTGTTGATGAGGATCGTAACTTATAATCCTCATGGTACCATATAGGATTGGTTGAACTCCATCTTGAACGGTTGATTCTATCTAATTTGGATCTTTTCCAAACTTGATAAACACCATATTTACTGTCACTTTTTTCTACTCTGGCGGCAACTTGATGGCATTGGCCTCCACCAGGGCTTGAATTTTGTCCTTTAGGATGTAATAGTTCTTAGAAGGATGGTTAATGATCTTATAATACACGTAATAATTGGGATCATCAATGTTTCCTACTTCTTTAGGGCGCTTAGTCCCCGGCAATTTCAGCATATTTCTCTCATGAGCAGCTTGATAATAGTGATCGTGTGCTTAACCTTGAAGGAATGTTGTTTTTGAGGAGCCCTTTATAGAAGAGGGGTTCTTGTAGGAGGAGGTTTAGTAGGACCTAGAGTATCTATTGCCATCATTTCTTTCCCTTTAGGTTGAGATGATTGAGTTGTTCCGAAATTATTTTTTTATGATCTTCCTCCATCTTTAGCCTCAAGCCATTGTGCAATTTGCTTAGCTTCTTTGGCTTGTGTAGATAATTCTTTCCAAGTAGTGGACTTCATAGCCCCCATTTTAGCGAGAACTTTGGTAGAAAGATTATGCCTGCAGATTTCCACTAAAGTCTTTTGTGGCATCTGATGTGAAAAATCTACTGCAAACGTATAGTGTTAGTTGTAGCGCAAACAGGTTGTTCCCACAAGAATCTAAAGTGTTTATGCATTCTCGCTAATTCTATTATTCTAATGGACTAACAAACGATTCTAAGTTGAATTTGAGTTATTCTAATTAGCCTAGAATATAGATTCCACTAATTCACAACCATGTATTACTTCTATTATCTTCTTTCTATCATAAAAATTGATCTTTTAATTTTAATCTTTATTTAAATTATCCTAAGTATGAGATATCAAGTGATGTACAAGCATAAATCATCAAAGAAAGTACTTAGCATAAAAACAAACTAAATTATTAGATAATTCAATGAAGAAAATGAAAACCAACAACCCCAAATCTTAACTAAGCATAAACTATCAAGAAATTTAACTCAAGTATAACCTATCAAAATATTAACTTTTGAGTTCTTGTATTTTAATCTTTTCATAAAAAAATCAAATTTTTTTTTAATTTTTACTTTAGGAAGAAAATAATAAAGAGCGATTTACATGGTTGATTCCTAATTTCATCTACATCCTAGAGCTAAACTAACTTAGCTACTCATAGTTCTAACTATCAAAATCATAATTTTATTCAAGAAAACAAGAAAATCTAATCTAGAAAGTAAGATTAAATTAAAATAAAAAGTAAATAAAAGAAAATTACCTAAGAATAATGATGAGTAGCAAAAGATACCTCTGGAATTCGGTATGGCGGTCGTCTAACTTCGGCAAAATCCTAATGTTATTTATAATTACGAGTACAAAATTACATCATAAAAACCCTACATTACAAGGATATGGCCAATATATAGGTTTTAGAGAACTAAACCCTAATCTGAATATAAATGAATAAGTACAAAATTATATCGAAAACCTCGTAAAAATCTCATCAAGATTGGGGCACTTTGAGCCGCCAAATCGAGGTAAAGTTGTGAAGTCTTGAACCCATTTAATTTTCTTCTACATGAAGTTCTGGTCCTCTTCTTTTGATATGAATGACTGTATTGAAGTTTGGATCTCTACAGCTTCATAATCCTGTAGTTTTGCTCACTTTTAACTCTTTTCTAGACTTCGTTTCCTAATCCGGCTCTTAATTTATGTCGTTTCCTTGTAGGAATAATTTACCTGAAAAACACACTAAAAATACCCGAGTAGCATTATTTGTATACATAAATAGATAATAGGAGGCTATAAATATGCAATATATGATACTCATCATACCCCCGCACCAATCTTTTACTAGTCCTTGAGCAAAACCTAAACCTAAAAGAATAAGAAAAATCCTAACTCACTTTCGCAGGAATCGCGATTGCACTTAGTATGGTGCAACAAGCCGTTAATCTCCTAGGTTACCCTAGTGGACGAGTTGCGTCTCCTGAGGGTTTACAGTGAATATACCCACAAAATTCGTGAAAAAGTTAGATTAAGAAAATAAGAAAAGAAAACTAAGGATAAGCAAAAATCAAGAAAAATAAATGAAGTTTATACAAAAGAAAGAAAAATCTTTTTTTTTTTTGATATTTTCTTCAATTAATCTCACTAATATACAAACTCAAGAATTCATTTAGATTATCAGTTTTCAAGTCAAGTATCATATCAAATATAACTATCATTTTAATCAAAAATTTAAATCCTATCTTTCAATACCCACTAATAGATAATTACTTGGCTCTTATATATCAACGTGCATGTATGATAGTCTACTTCGGATTTGGGCTCAAACTCTAACTCAACATTCATCTCTTCTCTCTAAACAATTATTTTTTCTTTTTTTTTTGTAAATATTTCACCTTTCATGTGACTATTCATACTTTCTTACACGCAAAGTACTCGATTACTCGGATCATACTTCTTTTTTGCGAGTAATTCAACTTTCATCCGAATATTCAAGCTTATTTAGGCGCAAATACTTGATTACTCAGATCATACTAAATTATTTCCTTTATGAGACTATTGCCTTAATATCAAACTCACCCCTTTTTTTCTTCCTTTTTTTTCATTTCTAAGACTATTGCCTTAATACCAGACTCACCCCTTTTTTCTTTTCTTTTCTTTTCTGTTTAGAGAGAGAATACTACTCAATCATTATCATATTTGTTCTTAGCCTAATAAACTATTGTGAAGTGAAAATAGATATATACTTACTTCAAAATTACATTAAGCTATATTTATTTTTCAAATTTTAATCTTTTCTTAGTGTATCATCCAATCTACTCTCAGATCAAATTTCAAATTTAAATTTATTCTTTCATTTGTAATTAGTTGATTTATTGAAAAAAATAATTATGTATTTTTTTTATTTTTTTTCAGATTTTTTAAGATTTTTTTCAAAGTTTTTCCAGATTTTTTTTAGTTACCATAAAAAAAATACCCAAAGTGTAAAATAAAGAAACCTTCAAAAAAAATCCGAGAAGAAACTAAAAATCCTAGAAAAATATAAAAATCTCCTAATCCACTCCTCCACACATAAACTCGTGTATGCCCTCATACATAAACCAAGCATGATAAAATAAATAAGAAAACTATTATATAAATATTATACACTTATTAGAAAATTCAGACCGGTTACGACCTCTTGATCGCTTCCAATTCTCATAGTGTGTCCTTTTATATTTTGATATGGATAAACTTAGCTATTTTGTAAATTTTGTATTTAATCTCACCATCTTATTTTTTATTTTTCTTAATTTACTCCTATCATTCTTTCTTTTACTCAATGATAAAATTTTAAAGTTAGAAATCGTACCTTTATCGTCCATATTCGACCCACGAGTATCTTTCATGGCAACAAGTATTTTTGTTTTATCAACTTGTGAAATAACATACTCACTTTGATGTGGCGGAATCATGAGCTCGACTTTGAATCGCCTTTTCAAATCATTAGGTACCATGAGCTCCTTCTTTTGAGATTCATTCCATTCTTCTAGTATTATGGGCTCATCATGCAAATTTTCTTCAAAACTGTCATCAAAATTCTCCAAAAAAATGCCATATTAGTGGACTTATCATTAGTCAAGTCATTATGAAGAGATAAAAATTCTTTTTCATAAATTTCTTCACAATTTAAATCAAAAGAATCAAATGATAATACGTCACTAGCAAGCTTATAATGAGGCAAATCACCAAGCAAAATTTTCTTTTTATCACCAATCTCTTCATAATTATTTTCACAATGGTTTAAACTAGACTGATCAAAGTGTTGAAGTATATACTCATCATGCACAAAATTATTTAACTCATTTTGAATCATATCAATTTCAAAAGATGACTGAAGTGATTGCTTTTTTGAATTAGATATGTTCAAACAATTAGATGGTTGATTTTTAAAAAATTTAGTATGAGAAATCATTTTAAAAAAATCTTACATATAAGATGTAGTTTGAGAGAATGATTTTAGCAAATCTTTTATACCTTCTTCTATTATACGTGCTCGCTCCTTCGTCTCATGATTATAAGCTTTCTTGTTATCTTCGAATGATTTCATCTCAAGATCATGAATGAAATTTGAAGGTGGACATGATTGTTCTATGTACATATTTGATGACAGATATGAAATAGTTGTAGGTAATTCTCATGACATGCATACCTCGCTTCTAATCTTTTTAATCTTTTATCTAACATGTTCAATTGAATATCTTGTTCATGATTGAATTTAGAACATGAAGATGAATAGTCTATAAAGAAAGGATCAGATGGAGCACGCTCTTGATACGGATCTTGATTATATGCAAAATTAGAATGATTCATCCATTCACAATTATAATTTTGTTTATAGGAAGCACTCGTAATTAATGATATGTGGTGAGAATTTGATTATGACATAGTCCTACTGAACTTTCTATCCATAGACTTTGATGATAATGTGATATGGATCATGATAATGATGGCAATTAGTTTGATTTTGAAACATATTTTTTTTTGGATATTTTTTTTTTAAAAAGGTGGAGAGGGAAAGAGATGGAAAAGAAAAAGAAAAAAAGTCAAAAGTTTGGTTATTTTTTTAATATTATTTTTAGAACTAGAGACCAAAAATAGAAGAGGAAAAAAATTGGGCAGAGTTTTGAGATTTATGCTACTAAATAGAGGTCATTGCAGCTATTTAGCGGCAAATGAAGGGATTTTAACTCCCTGTTTCTTGCAGTGATTAGCAGATATTTCTCTAGTCCCTTTTAGTTTCTTATATTTGTAGTTTCAGGTCCGTGCACACTCAACAGATACTGTTAACCTGTAAAATGTTAGAAAAATAAAGAAAAACACCATCGATTCCCAGCAAAGGTACCAAAAACTTGATGTGAAAAATTTACGAAAAGCGCACAGTGTCAGTTACATCACAAACAGGTCGTTTCCATGAGGATCTAAGATGTTTTCACGGTCTCTCTAACCCTATTATTCTAACGGATTAATAAATAATTTTAAGTTGAATTTGAGTTATTCAAATTAGCCTACGATATAGATTCCACTAGTTTACAACCATGTATTACTTTTATTATCTTCTTTCTATCATAAAAATTGATCTTTTAATTTTAATCTTTATTTAAAGTATTCTAAGTATGAGATATCAAGTAATGTGCAAGCATAACTCTTCAAAGAAACTACTTTGCATAAAAACAAACTAAATTATTAGATAATCCGATGAGCAAGATGAAAACCAAAACTCCCAAATCCTAACTAAACATCGGCAATCAAGAAATTTAACTTAAGTATAACCTATTAAAGTATTAATTTCTAAATTCTTGTATTTTAATCTTTTCATGGAAAAATCATATCTTTTTTTTTATTTTAGGAAGAAAACAATAAAGAGCAATTTACATGGTTGATTCCTAATTTCATTCACATCCTAGAGCTAAACTAACTTAGCTACTCATAGTTCTAACTATCAAAATCATAATTTTATTCATGAAAGCAAGAAAATCTAATCTAGAAAGCAAAATTAAGTTAAACTAAAAAGCAAATAAAAGAAACTATCTAGGAAAAATGATGTGAAGTAAAAGATACCTCTTGAGTTCGGTATGGCAGTCTCCCCCCTTCGGCAAAACTCTAATTTTATATATAATTACGAGTACAAAATTACATCATAAAAATCCTACATTATAAGGATATGGTCAATATATAGGTCTCGGAGAACCAAACCATAATCTGAGTACAAAAGTGTAACTACAAAGTTACAACAATGATCTCGTAAAAATCTCATCCAGATTGGGGCCCATTGAGCTGCCAAATAGAGACAAAGTTGTGAAGTCTTGGTCCCATTTTTCTTCTGCATGAAGTTATGGTCCTCCTCTTTTGATATGAATGACTGTATTGAAATTTGAATCTCTACAGCTTCATAATCCTATAGTTTTGCTCACTTATAACGCTTTTCTGGATTTGGTTTCCTAATTCGGCTCTGAGTTTATGCCATCTCTTTGTAGGAATATGTTTATCCGAAAAACAAACTAAAAATACCTGAGTAGTATTATTTATATACAAAAATAGATAATATGGAGACTATAAATATGCAATATATGACCCTCATCACACCCCCAAACCTATTTTTTGCTAGTTCTCGAGTAAAACCTAGACCTAAATGAAAAAAAAATCCTAACTCACTTTCGCAGGAATTGCGATTGCACTTAGCATGTGCAACAGCCGTTAAACCCATAGATTAGCCTCGTGGATGAGTTGTGTCTCGTGAAGGTTTGTAGTGAATATAACCACAAAATTGGTGAAAAAGTTAGATTAAGGAAATAAGAAAAAAAAATTAAGGATAACCAAAAATTAAGAAAAATAAATGAAATTTATACAGAAGAGAGAAAATTTTCCTTTTTGATATTTTCTTCAATTAATCTCACTAATATACAAACTCAATAACGCATTTAAATTATCAGTTTTCAAGTCAAGTATCATATCAAATACACCTATCATTCTAATAAAAAATTCAAATTCTATTTTTCAATACCTACTAATAGATAATTCATTGGTTCTTAAATATTTACATGCACGTGTGATAGTCTATTTCGGGTTTGGACTCAAATTCTAACTCATGATTCATCTCCTCTCTAAACAATTAATTTTTTTTGCGAATATTTCACCTTTCATGTGACTATTCTCGGTTGCTTAGGCGCAAAGTACCCGATTACTGGGATTATATTCTTTTTTTTTTGCAAATATTTCAACTTTCATGTGAATATTCATGCTTGCATAGGCGTAAATACCCGATTACTCGGATCATACTCAATTATTTTGTTTCTGAGGCTATTGTCATAATACCAAGCTCACCCTTTTTTCTTCTTTTTTTCCATTTCTGAGGCTATTGCCTTAATACCAGGCTCACCCCCCCTTTTTTTTTTCTTTTCTTTTTTGTTTAGAGAGAGAAGACTACCAATTGTTATCATATTTGTCCTAAGCCTAATAAACTATTGTGAAGTGAAAAAAAGATGTATACTTACTTCAAAATTACTTTTAGCGGTATTTATTTTTCGAATTTTAATCTTTTTTATTAGATCCTTAGTGTATAATCCAATCTACTCTCCTATCAAATTTTAAAACTTAATTTATTCTTTTATTTGTAATTAGATTGATTTTTTGAAGAAAATATTTTTGTATTATTTTATATTTTTTTCATATTTTTTTACCTTTTTTTAAGATTTTTTTTAAATTTTTTTACAATTTTTTTAGTTACCCTAAAAAAATACCCAAAGTGTAAAATAAAGAAACCTACAAAAAAAAATCCTAGAAAAAACAAAAAATCCTAGAAATAAATTAAAATCTCATAATCCACTCTTTCACACCTAAACTCGTGCATGCCCTCATACATAAACCAAGGGTAATAAAATAAATAAGAAACTATTATATACATATTATACACTTATTAGAAAATTCATACCGGTTACGACCTCTTGATCGTTTCCAACTCTTATAGTGTGTGCTTTTATGTTTTAATATAGATGAACTTAGCATTTTTGTCAATTTTGCATTTAATCTCTCCATATTATTTTTGGTTTTTCACAATTTATTCATGTCTTTCTTTCTTTTATTCAATGGTAAAATTTTAAAGTTAGAAATCGTACATTTATCGCCCATATTTGACCCACGAGTATCTTTCATGGCAGTAAATATTTTGGTTTTATCAACTTGTGAAATAACATACTCACTTTAATGTGGTGAAATCATGAGCTCGATTTTAACCATCCTATCAAATCATTAGGTACCATGAGCTCTTTCTTTTGAGATTCCTTCCATTCTTCTAGTATTCTGGGCTCATCATGCAAATTTACTTCAAAACTATCATCAAAATTCTCCAAAAAATACCATATTAGTGGACTTATCATTAGTCAAGTTATGATGAAGAGAAAAAATTCTTCTTCAAAAATTTCTTCACTATTTTAATCAAAAGAATCAAATGATAATATGTCACTAGCAAGCTCATAATGAAGCAAATCACCAAGCAAAATTTTCTCTTTATCACTAGTTTCTTCATAATTTTTTCACAATGATCTAAAGTATACTGATCAAGTTTTGAAGTATAGACTCATCATGCACAAAATTATTGAACTCATTTTGAATCATATCAACTTCAAAAGACGACTTAAGTGGTTTCTTGCTGGAATTAGATATGTTCAAACAATTATATGATTGATTTTTAAAAAGTTTAGAATGAGAAATTATTTTGAAAAAATCTTACATATAAGATGTAGTTTGAGAGAATAATTTTAGCAAAACTTTTATACCTTCCTTTATTGTATGTACTCGCTCCTCAGTCTCATGATTATAAACTTCCTTGTTATCTTCGAATGATTTCATCTCGAGGTCATGAGTAAAATTTAAAGGTGGATATGATGGATATATGTACATATTTGATGATATATATGAAATGGTTGTAGATAAATTCTCATGACATGCATACCTTACTTCTAATTTTTTTAATCTTTCATCTAACATGTTCAACTGAATATCTTGTTCATGATTGAATTTAGAACATGAAAAAGAATAGGTTATAAAGAAAGGATCAGATGTAGCACGCTCTTAATACGGCTCTTGATTATATGCAAAATTAGAATAATTCATCCATTCACAATTGTAATTTTGTTTGTAGGAAGCACTCGTAGATTCATGATATGTGGTGTGAATTTGATCATGACCTAGTCCTAGTGAACTTTCTATCCATGGATACTGATGATAATTATGATATGGATCATGACAATGATGACTACCAGTTTGATTTTGAAACATATTTTTTTGGATCTTTTTTTGAAAATGGTGGAGAGGGAAAGAGATGGAAAAGAAAAAAGTCGAAAAGTTTGTTTATTTTTTTATTATTATTTTTAGAACCAGAGACCAAAAAATAAAAGAGAAAAAACAATTGGGCAGAGTTTTGAAATTTTTGACGGTAAATAGCGGTTATTGCCGCTATTTAGCTGCAAAAGAAGGGAATTTGACTCCCTGTTTCTTGCAGTAATTAGCAGATATTTCTCTAGTCCCTTTTAGCTTCCTGTATTTATAGTTTCAGGTCTCTACACACTCCACACACACTGTTAATCTGTAAAACATTAGAAAAACAAAGAAAAACAACATCGACCCCAGGCAACGGCACTAAAAAGTTGATGTGAAAAATTTACTGCAAATGCATAGTACCAGTTGTAGCGCAAACAAGTCGTTACCACGAGAATTTAAGGTGTTTTTACGTTCTCGCTAATCCTATTATTCTAACGGACTAATTAAGGATTCTAAGCTGAATTTGAGTTATTCTAATTAGCCTGAGATATAGATTCCACTAGTTTACAACTATATATTACTTTTATTATCATCTTTCTATCATAAAAATTAATCTTTTAGTTTTAATCTTTATTTAAAATATTCTAAGTATGAGATAACAAGTGATGTGCAAGCATAACTCATCAAAAAAACTACTTTGCATAAAAACAAACTAAATCATTAGATAATTAGATTAAGAAGATGAAAACCAAAAATCCCAAATCCTAACAAGTATAGGCAATCAAGAAATTTAACTTAAGTACAACCTATCAAAATATTAATTTCTGAATTCTTGTAATTTAATCTTTTCATGGAAAAATCATATCTTTTTTTACTTTAGGAAGAAAACAATAAAGAGTAATTTACATAGTTGATTCCTAATTTCATCCACATCATAGAGCTAAACTAACTTAGCTCCTAATAGTTCTAACTATCAAAATCATAATTTTATTCATGAAAACAAGAAAATCTAATCTAGAAAGCAAAATTAAATTAAACTAAAAAGTAAATAAAAGAAAATTACCTAAGAACAATGATGAGTAGTAAAAGATACCTCTTGAGTTCGGTATGGCGTTCGTCTCCCCTCCGACAAAACCCTAATTTTATTTATAATTATGAGCATATAATTACATCATAAAAACCCTAGAATATAAGGGTATGGCCAATATGTAGGTATCGGAGAACCAAACCCTCATCTGAGTACAATAGAGTAACTACAAAATTACATCAAAGAAGTTGTAAAAATCTCATCCAGATTGGGGACATTGAGCTGCCAAATAGAGACAAAGTTGTGAAATCTTGGCCCCTTTTTTCTTCTGCATGAAGTTCTGGTCCTCTTCTTTTGATATGAATGACTGTATTGAAGTTTAGATCTCTAAAGTTTCATAATCCTGTAGTTTTGCTCACTTTTAACTCTTTTCTGAATTTAGTTTCCTAATTTGGCCCTGAATTTACACCATCACCTTATAAGAATATGTTTAACTGAAAAACTCACTAAAAATACCTGATTAGCATTATTTATATACAAAAATAGATAATATAGAGGGTATAAATATGCAATATATGACACTCATCTCACCCCAATTCTAATCTTTTGCTAGTTCTCGAGCAAAACCTAGACCAAAAAAGAAAAACAAAAATCCTAACTCACTTTTGGAGGAATCGCAATTGCATTTAGCATGTGCAACAAGCCGTTAAATCCCTAGGATACCCTAGTGGACGAGTAGTGTCTCGTGAGGGTTTGTACTGAATATAACTACAAAATTTGTGAAAAAAATTTGTTTAAGGAAATAAGAAAAGAAAAATGTGGATAACCAAAAATTAAGAAAAATAAATGAAATTAATATAAAAGAAAGAAATTTTTTTTTAATATTTTCTTCAATTAATCTCACTAACGTAATAACTCAATAATGCATTTAGATTATCTGTTTTCATGTCAAGTATCATATCAAATGCATTGATCTTTTTAATTAAAAATTTAAATCTTATCTTTTAATTCCCACTAATAAATAATTCATTATATCCTATATATTTACGTGCACGTATGATAGTGTACTTTGGATTTGGACTCAAAGTCTAACTCATGATTCATCTTCTCTCTAAAAAAAAAATTTTCTCTTTTTTTTGCGAATATTTCACCTTTCATATGAATATTCACGCTTGCTTGGGTGCAAAGTATCCGATTACTTGGATCATACTCTTTTTTTTTTGTGAATATTTCACCTTTCATGTGAATATTCACGCTTGCTTAGGCGCAAATACCAGATTACTCGATCATACTCAATTATTTCCTTTCTGAGGCTATTGCCTAAATACTATACTCATCCCTTTTTTCTTCTTTTTTTCCATTTCTGTAGCTATTACCTTAATATTAGGCTCACCCCCCTTTTCTTTTTTTCTTTTCTTTCTTGTTTAAAGAGAGAAGACAACTCAATTGTTATCATATTTGTTCTTAGTCTAATAAACTATTGTTAAATAAAAAAATAGATATATACTTACCTCAAATTACTTTTAGCGGTATTTATCTTTCAGATTTTAATTTTTCTATTAAATTATTTGTGTATCATCCAATCCACTCTCTTATCAAATTTTAAATCTAAATTTATTCCTTTATTCGTAATTAGGTTGATTTATTGAAGAAAATATTTTTGTATTTTTTTACCTTTTTTTTCAAAATTTTTACCTTTTTTTAAAGACTTTTTTTACAAATTGTTTTCACTTTCTTCAGATTTTTCTTAGTTACCCTAAAAAAAAATACCCAAAGTGTAAAATAAATAAACCCACAAAAAATCCTAGAAAAAACAAAAAATCTTAGAAAAACATAAAAATCTTCTAATTCACTCCTCCCCACCTAAACTCATGTATACCCTCATACACAAATCAAGGGTGATAAAATAGATAAGAAAACTATTATATAAATATTATACACTTATTAGAAAATTCCGACCGATTACAACGTTTTGATCGCTTCCAACTCTCATAGTGTGTCTTTTTATATTTTGATACCGATGAACTTAGCCTTTTTGTCAAATTTGTATTTAATCTCTCCATCTTATTTTTAGTTTTTCTTAATTTAATCATGTCCTTTATTTTATTCAATGGTAAAATTTTAAAATTAGAAATCATACATTTATCGTTCATATTTGACCCATGAGTATCTTTCATGGCAGTAAATATTTTGGTTTGATCAACTTGCAAAATAACATACTCATTTTGATGTGGCGGAATCATGAGCACGATTTTGGATCGCCCTTTCAAATTATTAGGTACCATAATCTCTTTCTTTTGATGTTCCTTCCATTCTTCTAGTATTATGGGCTCATCATGCAAATTTTCTTCAAAACTGTCATCAAAATTCTCAAAAAAATACCATACTAGTGGATTTATCATTAGTCAAGTTATTATAAAGAGATAAAAATTCTTCTTCACAATTTTTATTAAAAGGATCAAATGATAATATGTCACTAGCAAGCTCATAATGAGGAAAATCTCCAAGCAAAAATTTCTTTTTATCGCCAGTTTCATCATAATTATTTTCACAGTGGTCTGAAGTAGGTTGATCACAGTGTTTAAGTATAGACTCATCATGCACAAAATTATTTAACTCATTTTGAATCATATCAATTTAAAAATATGACTGAAGTGGTTACTTTTTGGAATTAGATATGTTCAAATAATTAGATTGAAATATTTAGTATGAGAAATTATTTTGAGAAAATCTACGATATAAGACGTAGGAGAGGATGATTTTAGCAAAATTTCTACACCATCCTCTATTGTATGTGCTCGCTCCTTAGTCTCATGATTATAAACTTCCTTGTTATCTTCCAATGATTTCATCTCGAGGTCATGAGTGAATTTAAGGGTGGATATGATGGATCTGTGTACATATTCGATAACAAATATGAAATAGTTGTAGGTAAATTTTCATGACATACAGACCTCACTTCTAATATTTTTAATTTTTCATCTAACATGTTCAATTGAATGTCTTGTTCATGATTCAATTTAGAATATGAAGATGAATAGTCTATAAAGAAAGGATCAGATGGAGGATGCTCTTGATAAGGATCTTGATTATATGCAAAATTAGAATGGTTCATCCATTCACAATTGTAATTTTGTTTATAGGAAGCACTCGTCGATTCATGATATATGGTGTAAATTTCATCATGAGCTAGTCCTAGTAAACTTCCTATCCATGGACATTAATAATAATTATGATATGGATCATGACAATGATGGCAACCAGTTTGATTTTGAAATATATTTTTTTTGGATTTTTTTTTTTTGAAAAATGTGGAGAGGGAAAGAGATGGAAAAGAAAAAGAAAAAATCATAAAGTTTGTTTATTATTTTTAAAAAGTCTTTTAGACCCAGAGACCAAAAAAACAAAAGAGGAAAATAAATGGGGCAAAGTTTTGAAATTTTTGCCGCTAAATAGCGGTTATTGCCGCTATTTAACGCCAAAAGAATGGAGTTTGACTCCTTATTTTTTGCAGTGATTAGTAAATATTTCTCTAGTCTCTTTTAGAACCATTTATTTGTAGTTTCAGGTCCCTGCACACTTAACACACACTGTTAACCCATAAAATATTAGAAAAATAAGAAAAACACAGTCACTTCCCGGTAACGGCGCCAAAAACTTGATGTGAAAAATTTACTGTAAGTGCACACTGTCAGTTGTAGCGGAAACAGGTCGTTTCCATGAAAATCTAAAGTGTTTTTACATTCTCACTAATCCTATTATTCTAAGTGACTAACAAATGATTCTAAGTTGAATTTGAGTTATTCTAATTAGTCTCGGATATAGATTCCACTAGTTCACAACTATGTATTACTTTTATTATCTTCTTTCTTTCAAAAAATTGATCTTTTAGTTTTAATCTTTATTTAATGTATTCTAAGCATTAGATATAAAGTGATGTGCAAGCATAACTCATCAAATAAACTACTTTGCATAAAAACAAACTAAATCATTAGATAATTCGATGAAGAAGATTAAAATCAAGAATCCCAAATACTAACTAAGAATACGCTATCAAGATATTTAACTCAAGTCTAACCTATCAAAGTATTAATTTTTGAGTTATTGTATTTTTATTTTTCATAGAAAAATCATATCTTTTTTATTTTTACTTCAGGAAGAAAACATTAAAGAGCAATTTACATGGTTAATTCCTAATTTCATCTACATCCTACAACTAAACTAACTTAGCTACTCATAGTTCTAACTATCAAAATCTTAATTTTATTCATGAAAGTAAGAAAATCTAATCTAGAACGTAAAATTAAATTAAACTAAAAAGCAAATAAGTGAAAATTACCTAACAACAATGATGAGCAGGAAAAGATACCTCTTGAGTTCGGCATGGCAGTCGTCCTTCTTTGGCAAAACCCTAATTTTATTAATAATTACAAGTATATAATTACATCATAAAAACCCTAGATTACAAAGATACGGCCAATATGTAGGTTTTGGAGAAACAAAATCTAATCTTATATAAAAGAGTAACGATAAGATTACATCGAAGAAGTCATAAAAATCTCATCCAAATTGGGGATATTGAGTCGCCAAATAGAGACAAAGTTGTGAAAGCTTGGCCCCATTTTTCTTCTGCATGAAGTTCTAGTCCTCTTCTTTTGATATGAATGACTGTATTGAAGTTTAGGTCTCTAAAGCTTCATAATCCTGTAGCTTTACCCACCTTTAACTCTTTTCTGCATTTGGCTTCCTAATCTGACTCCTACTTTATGTCATCTCGTTGTAGGAATATGTTTACCTGAAAAACTCACTAAAAATACCCGAGTAGTATTATTTATATACAAAAATAGATAATATGAAGGGTATAAATATGCAATATATGTCACTCATCTCACCCCAAATCTAATCTTTTGCTAGTTCTCGTGCAAAACCTAGACCAAAAAAGAAAAAGAAAAATCCTAACTCACTTTTGGAGGAATCGCAATTGCACTTAGCAACAAGCTGTTAAACCTCTAGGATACCCTAGTGGAAGGGTTGTGTCTCGTGAGGGATTGCAGTAAATATAACCACAAAATTCGTGAAAAAGTTAGTTTAAGGAAATAAGAAAAGAAAAATAAGGATAACCAAAAATTCAGAAAAATAAATTAAATTTATACAAAAGAAAGAATTTCTTTAGATATTTTCTTCAATTAATCTCTTTAATATACAAACTCAAGAACGCATTTAAATTATCAATTTTCATGTCAAGTATCATATCAAATACATTGATCATTTTTAATTAAAAATTTAAATCCTATTTTTCAATACCCACTAATAGATAATTCATTGGCTCTTATATATCTACGTGTACGTATGATAATGTACTTCGGATTTGGACTCTAGTTCTAACTCATGATTCATCTTTTCTCTCTAAACAACTTTTTTTCTCTTTTTTTTTGCGAATATTTCACCTTTTATTTGAATATTCACGCTTGCTTAGGCACAGAGTACCAGATTATTTGTATCATACTCTTTTTTTTTTTTGCAAATATTTCACCTTTCATGTGAATATTCACGCTTATTTAGGTGCAAAGACAAAATTACTCAGATCATACTCAATTATTACCTTTCTGAGGCTATTGCCTTAATACCAGGCTCACCCCTTTTTTTTTCTTTTTTTCCATTTCTATAGCTATTAGCTTAATATTAGGCTCACCCCTTTTTTTCTTTATTTTTCTTTCGTGTTTAGAGAGAGAAGATTACTCGATCATTAGTATATTTGTTCTTAGTCTAATAAACTATTGTAAAATAAAAAATAGATGTATACTTATCTCAAAATTACTTTTAGCAGTATTTATTTTTAGGATTTTAATTTATTTATTAAATTCTTAGTATATCATCCAATCTACTCTATTATCAAATTTTAAATCTAAATTTATTCTTTTATTTGTAATTATGTTGATTTATTGAAGAAAATATTTTTGTATTTTTTTACCTTTTTTTAGATTATTTACCGTTTTTTAAGAATTTTTTAAATTTTTTTTTACTTTTTTCAAATTTTTTTAGTTACCCTAAAAAAACTACCCAAAGTATAAAATAAATAAAACCACTAAAAAATCCTTAAAAATCTGAGAAAACATAAAAATCTACTAATTCACTCCTTCACACCTAAACTCATGTATACCCTCATACACAAATTAAGGGTGATAAAATAGATAAGAAAACTATTATATAAATATTATATACTTATTAGAAAATTCAGACCGATTACGACCTCTTGATCGCTTCCAACTCTCATAGTGTGTCCTTTTATATTTTGATACAGGTGACTTAAATTTTTTTGTCAATTTTGTATTTAATCTCTCCATCTTATTTTTGGCGTTTCTCAATTTATTCATGTCCTTTCTTTTATTCAATGGTAAAATTTTGAAGTTAAAAATCGCACCTTTATCGTTCATACTCGACCCACGAGTATCTTTCATGGAAGTAAATATTTTGATTTCATCAACTTGTGAAATAACATACTCATTTCGTTGTGGCAGAAACATGAGCTCGATTTTAGATCGCCCTTTCGAATTATTAGGTATCATGAGCTTTTTTTTGTTGAGGTTCCTCCATTCTTCTCATACTCTGGGCTCATCTTGAATTTTTTTTTCAGAATTGTCATCAAAATTTTCAAAAAAATGTCATATTAGTAGACTTATCATCAGTCAAGTTTTTATGAAGATATAAAAATTCTTCTTCACAAATTTCTTCACAATTTTCATCAAAAGAATCAAATGATAATATGTCACTAGCAAGCTCATAATGAGGCAACAAGCAACATTTTCTTTATATCACCAGTTTCATCATAATTATTTTCACAATGATCTAAAGTAGGTTGACCACAGTGTTGAAGTATAAACTCATCATGCATAAAATTATTTAACTCATTTTGAATCATATCAACTTCAAATATGAATGAAGTGGTTGGTTTCTGGAATTTGATATGTTCAAATAATTAGATTATTGATTTTCAAAAAGTTTAGTGTGAGAAATAATTTTGAGAAAATCTTCCATATAAGATTTAGTTTGAGAGGATGATTTTAGTAAAGTTTCTATACATTTTTCTATTGTATGTGCTCGCTTCTCAGTCTAATGATTATAAGCTTTCTTGTTATCTTCCAATGATTTCATCTCGAGATCATGAGTGAATTTGAGGGTGGATATGATGGATCTATGTACATATTCGATGACAGATATGAAAAGGTTGTAGGTAAATTCTCATGACATGCATACCTCACTTCTAATCTTTTTAATTTTTCATCTAACATGTTCAATTGAATGTCTTGTTGATGATTGAATTTAGAACATGAAAATGAATAGTCTATAAAGAAAGGATCAGATGGAGGATGCTCTTGATAAAGCTTTTGATTATATGCAAAATTAGAATGATTCATCCATTTACAATTGTAATTTTGTTTATACTAAGCACTCGTAAATTCATAATATGTGGTGTAAATTTCATCATGACCTAGTTCTAGTAAACTTCATATCCATGGAAACTGATGATAATTATGATATGGATCTTGACAATGATGGCAACCAGTTTGATTTTGAAATATATATTTTTGGATTTTTTTTGAAAAAGGTGGAGAGGGAAAGAGATGGAAAAGGAAAAGAAAAAAAAGTGAAAAAGTTTGTTTATTTTTTTTTAGTATTTTTTTAGAACCAGAGACCAAAAAGCAGAAGAGGAAAATAAATGGGGCAGAGTATGAAATTTTTGCCACTAAATAGTGGTTATTGCCGCTAGTTAACGCCAAAAGAAGGTAGTTTGACTCCCTGTTTCTTGCAGTGATTAGCAAATATTTCTCTAATCCCTTTTAACTTCTTTATTCGTAGTTTCCGGTCCCTGCACACATAACATACACTATTAACATGTAAAATGTTAAAAAAAAAGAAAAACACAGTCGATTCCGAACAACAGCGCCCAAAATTTGATGTGAAAAATCTACTGCAAGCGTACACTGTCGGTTATAGTGCAAACAGGTCATTCCGACATGGATCTAAGGTGTTTTTACTTTCTCGTTAATCCTATTATTCTAACGGACTAACAAAGACATCTAAGTTGAATTTGAGTTATTCTAATTAGTTTAGGATATAGATTTCACTAGTTCACAACCATGTATTACTTTTATTATCTTCTTTCTATCATAAAAATTAATTTTTTAGTTTTAATCTTTATTTAACGTATTCTAAGCATGAGATATCAAGTGATGTGCATGCATAACTCATCAAAGAAACTACTTTGCATAAAAACAAACTAAATCATTAGATAATTCGATGAAGAAGATTAAAACCAATAACCCCAAATCCTAACTAAGCATACGCTATCAAGATATTTAACTCAAATTTAACCTATCAAAGTATTAATTTTTGAGTTCTTGTATTTTTATCTTTTCATAGAAAAATCATATCTTTTTGTATTTTTACTTTAGGAAGAAAACAATAAAGAGCAATTTATATGATTAATTCCTAATTTCATCTACATGCTATAGCTAAACTAACTTAGCTACTCATAGTCTGACTATCAAAATCTTAATTTTATTCATGAAAGTAAGAAAATCTAATCTAGAAAGTAAAGAAAATCTAATCTAGAAAGTAAGATTAAATTAAACTAAAAATCAAATAAAACAAAATTACCTAAGAACAATGATGAGTAGGAAAAGATACCTCTTGAGTTCGGTATGGCAGTCGTTCTCCTTCGGTAAAACCCTAATTTTATTTATAATTACGAGTACAAAATTACATCATAAAAATTCTAAATTACAATGATATGGCCAATATGTATGTCTCGGAGAACGAAACCATAATCTTAGTACAAAAGAGTAACTACAAAATTATATTAAAGACCTCGTAAAAATCTCATCCAGATTGGGGCCATTGAGCCACCAAATAGAGACAAAGTTGTGAAATCTTGGCCCCATTTTTCTTTTGCCTGAAGTTCTGGTCCTCTTCTTTTGATATGAATGACTATATTGAATTTTGGGTCTCTGCAGCTTTATAATCCTGTAGCTTTACTCACTTTTAACTCTTTTCTGGATTTGGTTTCCTAATCCAACTCTGAGTTTATGTATCTCCTTATAGGAATATATTTACTTGAAAAACATACTAAAAATACCCGAATAGTATTATTTATATACAAAAATAGGTAATATGGAGGCTATAAATATGCAATATATGACACTTATCTCACCCCAATTCCTATCTTTTGTGAGTTCTCGAGCAAAATCTAAAAATAAAAAGAAAATCCTAACTCACTTTAGAAGGATTCGCAATTGCACTTAGCATGTGCAACAAACCGTTAAACTCCTAGGTTATCCTAATAGACGAGTTGTGTCTCGTGAGGCTTTGCAGTGAATACAACCTCAAAATTCGTAAAAAAGTTAGTTTAAGGAAATAAGAAATGAAAAATAAGGATAACAAAAAATTAAGAAAAATAAATAAAATTTATACGAAAGAAAGAACTTTTTTTGATATTTTCTTCAATTAATCTCACTAATGTACAACTAAATAACGTATTTAGATTATCAGTTTTCATATCAGGTATCATATCAAATACACTTATCATTTTAATTAAAAATTTAAATCTTATGTTTCAATACCCACTAATAGATAATTTATTGGCTCCTATACATCTACGTGCATGTATAATAGTGTACTTCGGATTTAGACTCTAACTCTAACTCATAATTCATTTTTTCTCTCTAAACAATTTTTTTCCCTTTTTTTTTGCGAACATTTCACCTTTCATGTGAATATTCACGCTTGATTAGGCGCAAACTACCCGATTACTCGGATCATACTCTTTTTTTGCGAATATTTCACCTTTCACGTGAATATTCACGCTTTCTTAGGTGCAAATACCAGATTACTCAAATCATACTCAATTATTTCCTACCTAAGGCTATTGCCTTAATATTGCTTAGGCACAAATACCAGATTACTCAAATCATACTCAATTATTTCCTACCTGAGGCTATTGCCTTAATATCAGGCTCACCCCCTTTTTTTTCTTCTTTTTTTCCATTTATAAAGCTATTAGCATAATATTAGGCTCACTCCTTTTTTCTTTTTTTTTTCTTTCTTGTTTAGAGAGAGAAGACTACTCGATTGTTATCATATTTGTTCTTAGTCTAATAAACTATTCTAAAATGAAAAATAGATGTATACTTACCTCAAAATTACTTTCAGCGGTATTTATTTATCGAATTTTAATTTTTTTATTAAATTTTAGTGTATCATCCAATCTACTCTCTTATGAAATTTTAAATCTAAATTTATTCTTTTATTCGTAATTAGGTTGATTTATTGAATAAAATTTTTTTGTATTTTTTTTACTTTTTTCAATTTTTTTTTTACCTTTTTTAAAGATTTTTTACTAAATTTTTTGTTTACTTTTTTCAGATTTTTTTGGTTACCCTAAAAAAACTACCCAAAGTGTAAAATAAATAAACCCACAAAAAAATCCTAGAAAAACTAAAAATATATGAAAACATAAAAATCTCTTAATTCACTCCTCCACAACTAAACTTGTGTATGCCCTCATACACAAATCAAGGGTGATAAAATAGATAAGAAAACTATTATATAAATACTATACACTTATTAGAAATTCAAACCGATTACAACCTCTTGATCGCTTCCAACTCTCATAGTGTGTCTTCTATATTTTAATACAGATGAACTTAGCCTTTTTGCATTTAATCTTTCCATCTTATTTTTCATTTTTATTACTTTATTCATGTCTTTTCTTTTATTCAATGGTAAAATTTTAAAGTTAGAAATCGTATCTTTATTGTTCATATTCGACCCACGAGTATTTTTCATGGCAGTAAATATTTTGGTTTAATCAACATGTGAAATAAAATACTCACTTTGATGTGACAGAATTATGAGCTCGATTTTGGATCGCTCTTTCAAATCATTAAGTACCATGAGTTCTTTCTTTTGAGATTCCGTCCATTCTTCTAGTATTCCGAGCTCATCATCCAAATTTTCTACAAAATTGTCATCAAAATTATCATTAAAAGGCCATACTAGTGGACTTATTATTAGTCAAGTCATTATGAAGAGATAAAAATTATTCCTCACAAATTCCTTCACAATTTTCATCAAAAAAATCAAATGCTAATATGTCACTAGCAAGCTCATAATGAAGCAAATCACCAAGCAAATTTTTCTCTTTATCATCAGTTTCTTTATAATTATTTTCACAATGGTTTGAAGTAGGTTGATCACAGTTTTGATGTATATACTCATCATGCATAAAATTATTTAACTCATTTTGAATCATATCAATTTCAAAAGATGACCGAAGTGGTTATTTTTTGGAATTAGATATGTTCAAATAATTAAATTGTTGATTTTTAAAAAGTTTAGTATAAGAAATCGTTTTGAGAAAATTGTCCATATAAGATATAGTTTGAAAAGATGATTTTAGCAAAGTTTCTATACCTTCCTCTATTGTATGTGCTCGCTCCTCATTCACATGATTATAAACTTCCTTATTATCTTCCAATAATTTCATCTTGAGGTCATGAGAGAATTTGATGGTGGATATGATGGATCTATGTACATATTCGATGACAGATATGAAATGGTTGTAGTTAAATTCTCATGACATGCATACCTCGCTTCTAATCTTTTTAATTTTTCATCTAACATGTTCAATTGAATGTCTTGTTCATGATTGAATTTATAACATAAAAATGAATAGTTTATAAAGAAAGGATCAGATGGAGGATCTTGATAAGGCTCTTGATTATAGGCAAAATTAGAATGATTCATCCATTCACAATTGTAATTTTGTATATAGGAAGCACTCGTAGATTTATGATATGTTGTGTGAATTTCATCATGACCTGGTCCTAGTACACTTCATATCTATGGACACTGATAATAATTATGATATGAATCATGACAATAATGGCAACTAGTTTGATTTTGAAATATATTATTTTTGGATTTTTTTTTTTTTTTGAAAAAGGTGGAGAGGGAAAGAGATGGAAAAGAAAAAGGAAAAAAAAGTCAAAATTTTGGTTCATTTTTTTAAATATTTTTTTAGGACCAAAGACCACAAAACAGAAGAGAAAAAAATAAATTGGTCAGAGTTTTGAAATTTTTGCTGCTAAATAATGGTTATTGTTGCTATTTAACGCCAAAAGAAGGGAGTTTGACTCCCTGTTTCTTGCAGTAATTAGCAAATATTTCTCTAGTCCCTTATATCTTCCTTTATTTGTAGTTTCAGATCCCTGCACACATAACGCACACTGTTAGCCCGTAAAATGTTAGAAAAAATAAGAAAAACACAGTCGATTCTCGGCAACGACGCCCAAAAGTTGATGTGAAAAATCTACTACAAGCGCACACTGTCGGCTATAGCACAAACAGGTCATTCCCACGAGGATCTAAGGTATTTTTATATTATCTCTAATCCTATTATTCTAACGGACTAACAAAGAATTCTAAATTGAATTTGAGTTATTCTAATTAGCCTAAGATATAGAATTCACTAGTTCACAACCATATATTACTTCTATTATCTTCTTTCTATCATAAAAATTAATATTTTAGTTTTAATTTATATTTAAAGTATTCTAAGTATGAGATATCAAGTGATGTGTATGCATAACTCATCGAAGACGCAACTTTGCATAAAAACAAACAAAATCATTAGATAATTCAATGAAGAAGATTAAAACCAACAATCCGGCTAAACTAACTTAGCTACTCATAGTTGTAACTATCAAAATCTTAATTTTATTAATAAAAGCAAGAAAATCTAATCTAGAAAGTAAACTAAAATTAAACTAAAAAGCAAATAAAAGAAAATTACCTATGAACAATGATGAGCATGAAAAGATACCTCTGGAGTTCGGTATGGCTGTCGTCCTCCTTCGGCAAAATCCTAATTTTATTTATAATTACGAGTACAAATTTACATTATAAAAACAGATTATAAGGATATGGCCAATATATAGTTCTCGGAGAACCAAACCCTAATCGGAGTATAAAAGAGTAACTACAAAATTACATCGAAGATCTCGTAAGAATCTCAACCAAATTGGGGCCATTGAGCCGCCAATTGAGACAAAGTTGTGAAATCTTGGCCCCATTTATCTTCTGCATGAAGTTTTGGTCCTCTTCTTTTGATGTGAATGACTGTATTGAAGTTTGAGTCGCTACAGTTTCATAATCTTGTAGGTTTGCTCACTTTTAACTCTTTTCTGGATTTGGTTTCGTAATCCGGCTTGAGTTTATACCTCTCCTTGTAGGAATATGCTTACCTAAAAATACACTAAAAATACCCGAGTAGCATTATTTATATACAAAAGTAGATAATATGGAGGCTATAAATATACAATATATGACACTCATTTCACCCCAATTCCTATCTTTTGCTAGTTCTCGAGCAAAACCTAGACCTAAAAAGAAAAAGAAAAATCCTAATCACTTTTGGAGAAAACACTATTGCACTTAGTATGTGCAACAAGCCATTAAACCCCTAAATTACTCTAGTGGACGAGTTGTGTGAGGGTTTGTAGTGAATATACCTACAAAATTAGTGAAGAAGTTAGATTAAGAAAATAAGAATAGAAAAATAAGGATAACAAAAAGTTAAGAAAAATAAAAGAAATTTAAACAAAAGAAAGAATTTTTTTTTTGATATTTTCTTCAATTAATCTCACTAATATATAGACTCAATAACGCATTAAGATTATCAGTTTTCAAATTAAGTATCATATCAAATATACTTATTATTTTAATCAAAAATTCAAATCCTAACTTTCATTACCCACTAATAGATAATTCATTGGCTCTTATACATCTACATGTACGTGTGATAGTCTAGTTCAAATTTGTACTCAAACTCTAAATCATGATTCATCTCTTCTCTCTAAATAAATTTTTTTTTCGAATATTTCACTATTTATGCGAATATTCATGCTTACTTAGGCGCAAAGTATCAGATTAATTGGATCATACTCTCTTTTTTTGCGAATATTTCACCTTTCATACGGATATTCATGCTTGCTTAGACGCAAATACCAGATTACTCCGATCATACTAATTTATTTCATTTTTGATATTATTACCTTAATACCAGGCTCATCTCTTTTTTTCTTCTTTTTTTTCCATTTATGTGGCTATTGTCTTAATACCAGGCTCATCCCTTTTTTCCATTTTTTTAATTTTTTTTGTTTAGAGAGAGAAGACTGCTCAATCGTTCTCATCTTTGTCCTTAGCCGAATAAACTATTGTGAAGTGAAAATAAATATATACTTACCTTAAAATTACTATTAGTGGTATTTAGTTTTTTGGATTTTAATATTTTTCATTAAATTCTTAGTGTATCGTCCAATCTACTCTCCTATCAAATTTCAAATCTAAATTTATTCTTTTACTTGTAATTATTTTGATTTATTGAAGAAAATATTTTTCTATCTTTTTACTTTTTTCAGTTTTTTTTACCTTGTATTTAAATTTTTATAATTTTTTTACTTTTTTTTAGATTTTTTTTTAGTTATCCTAAAAAAAACTTTCCAAAGTGTAAAATAAAGAAACCAAAAAAAAAAAAAATCCTAGAAAATACTAAAAATCTTAGAAAATATAAAAATCTCCTAATCCACTCCCCCACACCTAAACTCGTGTATGCTCTCATACACAAACCAAAACCATGGATGATAAAATACATAAGAAAACTATTATATAAATATTATACACTTATTAGAAAATTCAGACCGGTTACTACCTCTTGATAGCTTCCAATGCTCATAGTGTGTTTTTTTATGTTTTGATCTGGATGAACTTAGACTTTTAGTCAATTTTGCATTTAATCTCTCCATCTTTGTTTTTGGTTTTTCTCAATTTATTCCTGTCCTTCTTTCTTTTATTCAATGATAAAATTTTAAAGTTAGAAATCATATCTTTATCATCCATATTCGACCCACGTGAATCTTTCATGGCAATAAGTATTTTAGTTTTATCAACTTGTGAAATACTATACTGACTTTGTTGTGGCGGAATCATGAGCTCGATTTTGAATCGCCCTTTCAAATCATTAGGTACCATGAGCTCATTCTTTTGAGGTTCCATCCATTTCTTCTAGTATTCTGGACTCATTATACAAATTTTCTTTAAAACTGTCATTAAAATTCTCAAAAAAATGTCATACTAGTTGACTTATCATTAGTCAAGTCATATGAAGAGATAAAAATTTTTCTTCACAAATTTCTTCACAATTTTCATTAAAAATTAAATGATAATATGTCACTAGCAAGCTCATCATGAAGCAAATCACCTAGCAAAATTTTCTTTTTATCACCAGTTTCTTCATAATTAATTTTATAATGGTCTAAAGTAAGTTGATCACAGTGTTGAAGTATATACTTATCATGCACAAAATTATTTAACTTATTTTGAATCATATCAACTTCAAAAGATGACTGAAGTGGTTGTTTGTTGGAATTAAATTTGTTCAAACAATTAGATGGTTGATTTTTAAAAAGTTTAGTATGAGAAATTATTTTGAGAAATTCTTCCATATAAGATGAGTTCTAGAGGATGATTTGTCAATTTCAAATTCTGCAGAGTGCGGACCTCTTATCTTATTATTTTAGATTTTTTTCATATTTTCTCAAATTATTCTCGATTTATTCTGGATTAGCCGATTTTCAAGTAAAAATCTGATTAAATAATCAAATTATATTAAGAATTCCAATTTTACCTTCCTACAAACTTCAAATTTATCTTCAAAATCTGAGCAGCCATCCTTGACCAAATATGAAAAGGAGTTGATCCAATGGCAAACTTATAATTAAAGTGAAGTTTAAGGTTTAACAAGCAAAGTAAGCACTTTCCACCAGCTATTTGACTCCCGAAATAAATTTAGAAAAATATTTTAAAAATATAGTTTCTTCCTATTGTTCTCCTCTTATTTTCTCTTCAAATCTTGAACCTAATTCTTTTTCTATTTTTTAAATAAATTGCCAAATATTCAGCAAGAGAGTGCGCTGAAAAATCTACAAAATAGCCATATGAGTTTGTTCTTGAGTTTAGCCTCTTCAAATCAACTCTAAATTTCTCCACAAATGTGGAGAAATCTTCTCCAGCACCTTACCTTATTTCCTAGGGTGATTATTGGGAAATTTATCTATTTTTTAAGAGCAATTGCAACAATATCAGTTTATATCCGATTCGAGTTTAACAAGAGATAAGAATATACTCTTAAATTCTTTAAACTTGCGTTTTCTTGATATAATCTTCTCATATACTATATTAAAAGTGGTATTAAATCAATTTGTAGATTATACATGCTCTAACTTACATTTATCTTAAGTTTCATGTATTAGACCATGAATATCACATGTGCACAAAACGTATTATTGTCCAGATGTAAGCAATAGTCTATCTTAGAATTGCCATAAATTTTGTATCTTAACTCCAATCGCTCTCATTCCTGTACCATTAGAAAGATGATTCATTAAAATATAATTTTTTTCAACAACAAGGAAGCCTAATTTAGCTATTTACCTAGTGAAAAATAGCCCAGAAGAAGCTTAGTTTTTGTTGCCCCAGATCAGCAGCTTAGCAGTAGAAATCTGTGATAAAATGGCTATAATTTTTGCTCTAGAACTCCATTGAGCTCAATCAAGTTTCGTTAGAAAACTAATTGAGTTATCTAGAACTAGTGAAGATCTTAGAGCCTAATTTTAATGTTATTTTGGTGAAATATAACTTGGAGTTCTCAAATGTACCAAGTCCGTAGCAGCAGTGGCATGTCTATAATAAAATAACCATAAATTTTATTCTAGAAAAACTTAGTTAAGCTCTTTTAAAAATTGTCAGAAAGATAATTGAATTCTCTATATCTGTAAAAAATAATATTAACTTTTAATTCTATTTTACACACTCAAACAAGACCCAAAAATATGACTATCTACTGAACTGCAGCAACATAAGTATATATATTATGCTTGTGCATTTTTCACTTGACTTATAATATGATATCCATGTACACATCTCAAACCACTCTTTTTATTACCTGTACATATTTATTTTAGACCTGTCATAATTTATATCTTGGCATGTATTCCATGTTTGTACATATAATACTTGATTTAAGATATGATATATATGCACACATGTGTATTTATACATGCTATTACATGTACATAATGTTCCATAATTCTTATACTTGCCAGCATCACCATGCATGTCCTTTTATATTCACATAATCATTGATACATGTTGGGTATAAAACTAAGTGCCACATGAAACTATGTACTATTTAGAACAAAGTGCTACATAAATAGTTGGGGTCATCTTTTGAATCCATGTGAGCTATCTCTAGAATCCATAGAGGTCACCTCTAAAATCTAATGCTGAAAATGTGTGGGGCTAAGTGACATATGGAAGTAAGTACTATACGAAATAAAGTACCACACAGAAAGTGGGAGCGAGCTCTTGAATCTGTATGAAATACCTCTAGAATCTATTGAAGTCACCTCTGGAATCCGACATTAAGATTGTGTGGAACTAAGTCCTACACGGAACAAAGTGTCACGTAGAAAGTGAGGGATACCTCATGAATCCATGGAAGATGCCTATAGAATTCATGGGGTCACTTCTAGAATCCAACATCTGTTCTTAGCTAGATACCAGCCAAATGTTTATGGAACTAAGCACCACATGAAACTAAGTGCTACATGGTACAAATTGCCATACAAAAGTAAGGGCCACCTCTTGAATCCGATTGAGTCATAGAATTCATTGGGGGCTACCTCTATAATTCAATATTCCTTGACAGAATGTTATACTTGCTTGATCTCATTTTTTTATGCATATCATGTCCCACATGATTCTTACTACATTTGGTATATCTTGTTACTTGATCACATCATACTATATGCACCATGTACTATATGATTCATGTTATATTATGCATACCATGTATCATATAATTCTTATTATATTCGGCATATCGTGCTGCTTGATCATATTATACTACATAAGCTATGTACGTCATGATTCATATTATGCTTGCATACTTTAAGAATTATACACTTACCTCTTTTATATTGTTTCTTACTAGCATATGCCCCATACCAATTCTTATATGGTTCCCATAAAATTACTCAGAGTTTGGATTTGTATTCTTCTTTGGATTTTGACCTCTAGGATTATCAGACCCAATTCTACTAGCCGCAACAGTGATAAAAGACAAGGAGGACCCATTCCCCAAGGATCCACATTTTTAGGAGTGGGCTGAGCGCCAGTAGTCAGTTTTATATAGAATCTTCATCTTTTTTATGCATTTATTATTTTGGCTTGTATGTGCATATATTTCCTACTTCCTAGTCTTATTTGTGGTATTCGAATACTCTTAAATATATATATTCAGTATTTATGTTGCTCTCTTATAATAGCGTACTTGACTCTACGTGAGTAATCTTTTTATATATTTATATATTACTTATTATTTCTATATACTGGTTTTTGGATATTGTTATATTCATGTCTGTGATGTTGTGACAAATAGATTTAGAACTGTGGTTTATATTCTGTATTTGCGCTTCTCTATCTCTTGCCTGTGATTGTTTGAATGAAAAAATGACCTCATGCACTCCGGTATTTATAGTGCCTGCCAATGACACCCTATCCATTATTGATACACATACTCGAGCCCACTAGTGTAATTTGGAATGTCACAAAGTAGAATCAGAGCAGCTATTATTTTTATTATTTAACCTGTGACTTTAGCATTCTGCCACATACATACAGGCAATATCCATTAACATTTTTTTTTAATTTTCTTATCTTATTCTATGTCTTAATCTTTATATCCAAACTTGATTCCATCCTTATCCTTTTATTTCTTGGCAAATGACTTTCCGTCATCAAGAAAGGACAGTATTTAGGAAAAATATTCATATCTATTTCAATCATTCCAGGTGCCTATTTAAATTTATTATTAAATCAATATTCTCTATTTATATTATATATATCTTCCATTTTGATTTAAATTTTGAGGATAAAATTTTTTTGTTAGGTGGATGGATCGTAATGCCCCTAATTCGTATACCCTTGTATCACTTTAATCAGTCTTATCCATATCAGCTCGGGAGCCCGGATACTAATATAGGTGACACTAAATAAAATAAGTTATATTTTTTAATCTTAATTTCAATTTTAAATTTTGCAGAGTGAGTGCCTCTTATCTTATTATTTTATATTTTTTATATTTTTCTTAAATTACTTCAAATCAGCCGATTTTTTAGCAAAATTCAATTAAAATAATCAAATTAAATCAAGAATTCCAATTTTACTCTCTTATAAACTTCAAATTTATCTCCGAAACCTAGCAACCATCCCTGACTAAATTTGAATAGCAGTTGACACAATGGAAAACTTGTAATTATGGTGAAGTTTAAGGCTTTTTAACAAGGTAAAATGAACACTTTCCTCCAGCTGTTTAACCCCGAAATAAATTCAAAAAAAATTTGAAAAAACCAACAACTTTCTCTCATTCTTCTCTTTATTTTTTTTCAGACCTCAAACCCGAAACCTCAAATAAATTGCAAAATATTCTGCCTAAGAGTGAGTTGAAAAATATATAAAATAGCCACATGAGCTTGTTCTTGAGTTTAACCTCTTCAAATCAGCTAAACTTCTCCAAAAATGTGGAAAATTCTTCTCCAGCATTTTACACTATTCCTTAGGGTAATTCATGGGAAATTTCTTCATTTTTAAGTAGTAATCGCATCAATATCTGTTTATTTTCTTTTTGAGTTCAACAAGAGTTAAAAATACACTCTCAAATTAATTAATATAATCTTCTCATATAAGATATCAGAAGTGGTAATAAGTCAATTTCTAAATTGTACATGCTATAACTTGCATTTATCTTGAGTTTCATGTCATGTTTCAGACCATGAATGTCACATGTGTGCGTATTGCTACCTCGATCTATGTAACAGCCTATCTTAGAACTACCATAGTTCTTGCATTTTAACTTCGATTAATCTCATTCTAGTGCCATTAGAAAGGTGATTCATTAAAATACAGTATTTTCAACTATAAGGAAGCCTAATTTAGCTATTTACCTAGTGAAAAATAGCCTAGAAAAAGTTTAGTTATTGTTGTCTCAAATCAGTAGCTTAGCAGTAGCAAGTTATTGTAAAATAGCTATAACGTTTGCTCTGAGTTCCAATTGAGCTCATTCAAGTTTCATTAGAAAACTAATGAATTATTTAGAATTGATTAAAATCATAAAAATCTAATTTTAATATTATCTTGGTCAAAAAATAATTTAGAATTCTCAACTATATCAGGTCCATAGCAGCAGCAGTATGTTTATAATAAATAACCATAATTTTTATTCTAGAACTCCAATTAAGTTTATTTAAGATTAGCTAGAAAGATAATTAAATTCTAAAATCTTAACTTTTAATTATATTTTGTGCAAACAAGATCCAAAAATTTGACTGTCCATCGAACTACAGCGACATAAGCATATATGTTATGTCCGTGCTTGTTCCACTTGATTTATGATATGATACCCATGTACACATCTCAAATCACTCTTGTTATTCCCTGTACATATTAATTTTAGACCTGTCCTAACGTATTTCTTGGCATACATTCCATGTTTTAGCATATAACACTTGATTTAAGATATGATATACATGTACATGTGCATTTATGCATGTAATTACACATACATGTTACTGCCAATATCACCGTGGATGTCATTTCATACTCACATGGTTATTGATATATATTTGGTGTCGAACTAAGTACCATATGGAACTAAATACTATTTGGAATAAAGTGCCACGTAAATAGTGGGGGTCACCTCTTAAATTCGTGTGAGCGATATCTAGAATCTATGTGGTCAGTTCTAGAATCCAACGCCGAAAATGTGCAGGACTAAATGTCACACGGAAGTAAGTATTACACAGAATAAAGTACCATACAAAAAGTGAGGGCTTCCTATTGAATCCATAGAAGATACCTCTAGATCTATGGGGACACCACTAGAATCCGACATTAAGATTGTGTGGAACTAAGTGCCACGTGGAACTAAGTACTACACAGAATAAAGTGTCACGTAAAAAGTAGGGGCTACCTCATGAATCCATGAAAGGCACTTCTAGAATCCATAGCGTTGCTTCTAGAATCCAATATCTCCTCTTATCCAGATACTAGCCAGATGGGCATGGAACTAAGTACCATATGAAACCAAGAGCTACATAGGACAAAGTGCCACACAAAAAAGTGGGAGCCACCTCTTGAATCCATGTGAGTTGCTTCTAGAATTCACTGGGGGCCACCTCTAGAATCCAACATCGCTTGACTGACTGTTATACTTGCTTGATCTTGTTTTCTTATGCATACCATGTACCACATAATTCATGTTATATTTGTCATATTTTGTTGCTTGATCACATCATACTATATGTACCATGTAATACATGATTCATATTATATTATGTACCATAGGATTCTTGTTATATTTGACATAGCTTGTTGCTTGATCACATGATGTCGTATATAATATGAACGCCATGATTCATGATATATATAGCATAATTTAAGATTCTTACGCATATCTCTTTTATATTGTTTCTTACTAGAATGCCTCATACCCATTCTTATATGATTCCCACTGATAAGTGTCATATATTGCATATTTATAGTCTCTATATTTCTATTTTTGTATATAAATAATTGCTACTCGGGTATACTTAGTGTATTTTTATAGGTAATAAAGGATCTATAAGGATGAGAAAAAGATAAAGTAAATTTGTCAAGAATATGAGCAAAGAAAGCCAATCATGGTGAAGACAGGAACTCAAGTGCAGCAGCAGCAATTTCAAGAGCATATCAGCCAAGATAAAGATTAAATTGGAAACATTTGTGTAGGAGAAATTTGTATATCTTGGAATTATCTTCAAAGCGAGTCTAAGAATAGATCAATCCAAGTTTGTATGCAAACGTTATGGTTGTTTTACTAAGCACTACTGAATAGAAAATCCGATCAAGCGAGTTACGATTGTGCTAAACTTAATTTCGGGTTTCAGACCTGAAAATTAGTATTTTATGCCATCTAATCTCAACCATTGGTTTCTAATACGTATGGATTGAATTAAAATTATATATTTTGAGAGTAATTTGCATTGGATTAGGATTATATCTTTTGTATTGAGTTTGGGTAGGAGTAGGATTGTGTTTGGGTTATAAATACCCTATAAATCCTTGTAAATTGGGGAGAGTTTCTTAGATGTAATTTTATAATTTTTTAATAATAAAAATTAGATTTTTTTCAAAGGGGTGACGGCCGTCATACTGCGCTCCAGAGATGACTCCATTATTTTCAAGGATTTTCTAGTGAGTAGAAAGATTTATTTGCTTTTAGATAGATTTAATTTCTTTCTAGTATATATTTATTTGTTTTGTGTAAAGATTTCTTTTGCTTTCTAGGAAAATAGAATTTTTTATGATTTTCATAAATAAAAGTAGGATCTTGTTAATTAGAAATATGAGTACGTAATTAGCTTAGTTCGAGAATGTAGATGAAACTAGGGATCAACCTTATATTATTCTATTTATATTCTTTATAAATTAAAAATAAAAAAGATATGATTTTTGTATGAAATAATAAAAATACAAGAACTCGTAGATTAAGATTTTGATAAGTTATACTTAATTTAAGTATTTTGATAGTCTATACTTAGTTAGGGTTTGGAGTTGTTGGTTTTTATTTGTTTTGTTAAATTAATCTAATGATTTAGTTTATTCCTATTCAAAAGTAATTTCTTTGATGAATTATACTTGCACGCCACTTGATAGTCCATATTTAGGATGCTTCAAGTAAGAATTAAACTAAAAGATCAATTTTTTATGGATGAAAGAAAATAAAATAGATAATATTTGATTGTGAAGTAGTGGATTCTATATCCTAGACTAATTAGAATAATTAAAAATCAATCTAGACTCATAGTTAACTTGTTAGAATAATAGTAATAGAAAGAACGCAAAAACACTCTAGATCTCTGTAGGGACGATCTGTAAAGCGCTACAACCGACACTATACACTTGTAGTAAATTTATCACATCACCCACTAAGGAGAAGATGTGAGAAAATCACTTTAAGTTGCTTTGGTCATGTGCGACATAGACGAACAAATGCACAACTCGATGAGGGGAGATTATCAACATAGGACAAGTTAAAATAGTAAAGAGAAGACCAAAAAATATATGGATGAAGGTGATACGAAAAGATATGAATGCTAGAGGTTCAATTAAGGACATATTCTATAATAGGAATAAATGGAGAAGGATTATAAATGTGATCGATCAGGCATGATTCTCTTTTGGTTCATGTAGCTTACCCTAAATTCTTGGAATAAAATGCTTAGGTATTGTTGTATGCTAGACCAGAATCAAAATCCGTATTCTTTGTTTAAACTATCTAGTTATCGATTTGATATGATTTGGTTTAATAAAAATATCACCTTTAATAATTTATGCTTGTATGATACTTGATAGATCGTACTTAGGGACACAAACTAAAACCAAATTAGAATGATCAACTTTTTGTTATGTAACCTAACTGTTTATGTTAAAAAGTAAGAAAGGAGAAAAGATCTATTGTTACATCATTAGTTTCACATATTCGATCATCACATTTTAGAATCATTAATTAACTCACTTTTCAATCATAGTTTCTTAGTTGACTTATTAGATTTAAAATCATAGTAAGACTGCAGAACACCGTAGATCCTTATGGGACGATATATTTGGGATACAATTGACACTGTGCAATTGCAGTAATTTGATTCATATCAAGTTTTAAGCATTATTGCTAGGAATTCTTCTTATTATTTCTTGTGGTTTATAAATTAACAGTGTCTGTTGAGTATGCAAGATAATTGAAGTATACGAACGGGGATTCCAGAAGGACCCGAGGAGCAACAAGAGCCTGATGCAGAAACCAAGGATTCAAAATCCTTGTTTTTGTTGCCAAACAGTGGTACATGCCACCATTCAGCGGTAATAGCAAGCCCTTGCACTTGTACTTTTTTTATTCCAACATGTGGTTTCCTGATTTTTATAAAAATATATAAAAAGAGTTACTATCTAGTAGTGTATAGGATGCATCATCATTTATTTCATCTTGTCGATGATTGATAGGTGAAAGGTACATGCTACATTTCATCCTTGGTTATTGCATAATTTATGTAATCTATTTAAGAGCACAACCCAAGAACTTAATCAGATAAGGTGGGATTCCATCATCTTCCTTTGGTCAAAAACCATATTTCATACTGCATGTTATCGTAAACATTAAAATTATTAGACATTGGCCCCAAGGACTTTCCATACATAGAGTGTAGGTTCTTAACTAGTTTTAGTGCTTAGGCATAAATTTGGTAGAGAAAAAGTTCTCATTGTCCTCATTTTCATCAACTTTCTACCTCATCTATCCACTCCCAACCTCTCTTCCACTTGTTATTGAGTCTAGGATATCCGCACATTCATTGTCATCTCCTTTGGTTTATGCCAATACGTAGCTATAATCAAATCGGTCAACTCGTGAGATCAGATTCTATCATAGGTAAGAAGATAGACCCACCAATCCAGTCTTTCAATATTGTTGTTCCCCGATGTGTACTTTGTTGCCATCTTATATCAAACTCGCAGTACATGCTACTAACAATTATGAGCCAAAACTACAGTACATTGGTGTGCTTTTTAAATTCATTGGATTCAATTTAGAAGATATATATCATTTTATAAATGAACTTCAGCAGGTATGTGTGATGATTAAACTATAACACTTATCGAATAATGCAACTAAGTTTTGCTTCATTCCATTCGCTCTTAAGGATAATGACAAAAAGTGGCTATATAGTATGCCCATTGACTCTATCACTTCTTAGGATGAATTTGTTAGAGTGATTCTTAAGAAATACTATCCCATGCACAAGATGACAAAATTAAATTCTATAAATTAATTTGTCACATGCAGGGAAATTTTTTTCTTGAAATACTTGAAGCGATAGAAAAGTGGAGGTTGTGTCAAATCATATATGAAGGTCTCAGTTACATTTCCAAAACTCTTCTTAGGTCCATGTCTCGGAGAGAGTTTATGAGAAAGAATGAGAAAGAAGCCTTGGAATTTGTAGAGAACTTGCTATGGAAATCTATGCATTGGTAACCCCACTAAGAAGCCCAACACCTCGACATCAAAGAATAAGGGTGGAATTCATAACTAGATAGCTCTATAGCTACCGAGACTAAGATTTGTGCTTTTATGAGGAGAATCAAGGCACTGGAAATTCCCAGTACTTTGCAGATAAGTCAAGTCAATTAGTTACAAATCCCCAAATTCTTTAACTACGGTACTTTAAATCACGTAATGGAAGAGTGTCTACTTCCAATGAATCCATGAGTCAAACACCTAAACAAGCCAATGCATTATATCCATGATCCATGAACAATCCATATGCTCGGACATACAATCCTGATTGGAGGAATTATCTAAATATGTCATGAAGTCAAGTACAGTACAAGGGTCCCCCAACTCCAACATACATCCTTTAACCAAGGTTAGTTTACAAGACCTAATGTGAGTGTTTATCAACACTCAAATGTCACAAACACTGGGAACAATTAGGTTAGACATCTTGCAGCCAATTCTTCATTCCCACTCTAGGGGTCTAATAATGGTCATGATAAATGGCTAACATCAGTTAAGCGGAATGTGGAAGATGTTCTCAAGATGATATCCAACCTAGATAACCATATGCAAAATCTAATAAAAGTGTTTACTAACTTTATAAGATGGACTGACCAACAACTTCGTACAAATTCACAGTTGATCAAGGGCCTAAAGCAACAAATTGGACAGTTAGCTACCTAGCTGAGTAAATGAGGACACAGTACCTTTCCAAGCCAACTAATAGTAAATCCCAACTCCAATTCATTCCAGTCTATTCCATCTCATATGTTTACCAATGAAATATCATTCACACACCAAGATCTGGCAAGTAAGTGGACAATAATATAGCTATGCCCTTTGATCCTACTCCTACCATTTCACAGGCTACAACATCTTCTCTTCCCTCTCCATCTTTGAGTCCATCTCCATCACGTCTGTTGTCATCCCTTACTCACTCTGATAAACCTGTTCCTAAATCAAAATCACCATATCCTAATTAGCTTAGGAAGCCTTCATCACAAGTAGAGAAGATTCTCGAAACATTTCAACAGATGAGATCAATATTTCACTCTTGGGTATTAATCAACAGGTTCCCTCTTATGCCAAATTCCTCAAGGATTTTTGTAGCAAAGCAATCTAGAAACATTCCCAAGAAAATTTTTCTTGTTGCTAGCAAATTCCAAGTCCTTTCTAATTCATTGTCAATCAAGTACAAAGATCTAGGCTCCTCAATGATTTTTTGTACGATTAGGAATATTACATTAGACAGAGTGTTGCTTGAACTAGGGGCAAAGGTCAATTTCCTCCCTTACACTGTTTATCAATAACTGGGATTAGGAAAGGTTCAATCTATCAAGATCATACTACAACTAACTAATCATTCGGTCAAGAGACCACTTGGAAGATGTGCTAATCAAGGTGGACAAGTTCATCTTTTGTGTTGACTTTACTATTTCAGAAACTGCACCGACCCCCTATCTACATGATCAAATTTCTCTTATCTTAAACAGTCTATTCCTTACAACGTCAAATGAGTTAATGTACTGCAGGAATGGCATCATAAAGCTCTCATTTGGTAATATGATTATGGTGTTGAATATATTCAACATGGATGAGCACACTACGAGCTCTCCTCATTGAAGTTGTTCATAGCATGCACATTGATTCCACCTCTTATATTGACGTTGAATGCACATTCGAGCAAATTTTTGAAGACGAATACATGTTACTAGACAAGTTGGCACACACCAACTTTATGTATGATAATACTTCAGCGAGTGAGTTACTTACTCATGAGCGAAGCTTTGAGGATTTGTATGAGAAGGAGCTCAAGTTACTCATGAGTTAGAAGGGCTACCATATTTTACAATCCATAACTCACTTGATAATATTGCACTCTTTACAACTCATGATGTACGAATATGCTGCTTGATGTTTACAATGGTTGAGATATGTGCATTGGAGATTAATTTAACCTAATCAATTCTTGCATGGGGAAAAAGAGGAAGTAAGTATGTCATAAGAAACACAAATGAAATTTCATGTCTGTAGGCGGCTGACGGGATCCTTACACGCACCTATTTCATACCTAAACCGTACACAATATGAAAGTAAGAAGCAATTAAGAGATACTAATATCTTTTCATGAGTTAATAGAATGACCTCGATAAGATCATTATCTTTTATGATCCCTATTATATGTGTATTAGTGTAAAATAGTGTTCCAAATAATATGTAAATTAGAGTTAATTGTAAATTCCTTGGGGTTAAAATAAAGTTTTGAAGTGGAGCGGGCTGGAAGTAATTTTCCGCCCACTATAAATACCCTCCCCCAACACAGCACCCCAACCCATCTTCGTCCAAACTCTTGCCACTTTAGATCTACCCCAACTTCCACCTACTGCCTTGTATCCAAGGAGCCTGGATGCACCGCCATACCCACATGACCCACCTCCAGCCATCCGACACCAACCAGAGGCAAGATTGCTACCAAATAGCAACATCCACCATTAAATAGCAGTAAAAAAAATAGGATTTTTCCCCTGTAACTTCAGAATTAGTAAGCTCTTCTCAAACCCTTCTTTCTATGTTAAATTAGATTTAACTGAATTTGAGATAGTATTTTTCGCTGAAAATAGTTTTATAGAAATTTTTAAAACATTCAGCATTTATATTTTTTTGTGATTGTGTTCATGGGTTAATTAGGAGTATCTGATATGTGAGCTAGAATCCTATTACGTCCCTGTCCTGGTCGAGGAATTTTATGATGAATTTTCCATGTCCGATATCTTGAATGGCTTTAAAAATTTTCATCTAAAATTACAGAGATGCAACATTCTTGTACATGTCGGGATCATCTCTACCTTCATTGTATTTACCCGAATAATGAAAACCGGATTCCCTGAGCTAGCAAGGAATACATTACTAAGATGGGCCCCAACTTTACAATCATGCTCGATCATGGAATCAGTGGGAAGAAAATTTACTGTGATGTTTATGCTATGTACAGTTGGATCCACCGCAATATGATTAGTGCTTCCCATATGTCCTCTTTTACACACCCATCTACATATTATTTACTGTTTGATGACACCAAATCCTAACTTTTGTATGTGCATATAATTACTTGGCACACTGATCGAATACCAAATTACGGTCAATGACTACTTTGCCTTTACCATATTTGGTAACACCAATTTGTCGCATGTTCATATAGATATTGAATTCATAGAGTATGAAGGTGACCATATCCTTTTAGGGAGAGAGCATGTCATAATGACGTATAATGCGGATGTTGTTGAAGACTGACATTTGGCCACCGCTGACGAAGATGTGTACACTTCTTACCCCACATAGAATGAAGAGAATGATACCTTCATTGACCAATTCATCCAATACTAGGGAGTATTTAGATATTATATAGAAGGGCTTGGGAAAGGTCTGGCACCGACTTAAGGAAAATGAGTGGGTGAAAACTCAAGTTCACACACACAGCATGGATAGTTTGGCACAGGTCGGCGACAACGAGGTCATTACTATTGATACATGTTTAAGGACATACCTGAGTTAATACATGAGGTAGCTGTGTATTTTCTTTTCTAGGATTTTTTATTTATTTTATTGGAATTTTATTTTCTTATAGAAATTTTGGATTTCTTTATTTTTAACTTTAGATAGTTTCTAAGTCTTTTTGTATATTTTCTTTATCTTTTAGGAAAGATTTTTATTTTTCAAAAAAATATTTTCTACAAAAAATTAAGCTAATTAATAATGATAGAGTAAATTTATATTTGATATTTGATATGAAGGTAGAGTAGACATTATCACTTGAAATTTTATGAAAAAATTAAAATCCAAAAAATTGACACCTTAATTTTAATTTGTAGACAATTATACTGTTATTTATTCATTTCACAACCGTTTATTAAGTTAAGTATAAAAACAATAATAATTGAGACATCTTTTCTATCTAGAAAACAAACACAGACAAAAGAAACAAAATAGAGAATAAAGAGGTGAACTTGGTTTTAAAGCAAAGATCCAATGTAAATAAATTAAATCATTAAACTACCAAGTAGTTGGGTATGTGTGCCTCATGAAACATATATACTAAAACAAACTGTTAATAAATTATATATGATCCAAGTAATTAGGTATTTGTGCCCCAATAGGCGTGAATGTTCACATGAAAGGAGAAATATGCATATATATATATATATATAAGAGAAAGAAAAAATTAGAGAAAAAGATGAATCAAGAGTTCGAGTTTGCGTCTAAAACCGAAATAAGTCGAAATTAACCGTCACACATGCACGTATCTATGAAATAGCCAAGAATTATTAATTAATGTATATTTAAAATTGGGTTTATATTATTGATTAAAATAACAAGCGTATTTGATTTGAAGTTTGACTTAAAAAATGATAATCTAGATGTGGTCTTGAATTTATATATCAGTGAGACTACTTGCAAGAAAATTCCAAAAATATTTTATTTCTTACTTTTGATATATATATATATATATATATATATATATATATATATATATATATATATATATATATATACACACGTGTATATATATATATATATATATATATATATATATATATATATATATATATATTTACATTTTGTTTTATTAGTTTAGGATTTTTATTTTTTATTAATTTTTAGTTATCCTTATCTTCTTCTTCTATATTTTTCTTAAACCCTTTATTTCTTGAATTCTATGGGTATATTCACTACATACTCTCATGAGATACTACTCGTCCACTAGGATAACCTAGGAGTTTAATTGTTTGTTACACGTGAAAAGTGAAACCGTGGTTCTTGTGAAAGTGAGTTAGAATTTTTCTTTTCTTTTTAGGTTTATCATTTGCTCAAGTACTAGAAAAAGATATGTGTAAGGGTATGATGAATGTTATATTTTACATACTTATATCACATATTTTATCTTTTTTATTTAAATAATACTATTCAAGTATTTTTAATTGCTTTGCAATTTAGGTGTAATTGCAGTAAGGATTACACAGAATTAGCTGAAGACTTAAAAAACTGAGTCTAAAAGGAGCTAAAAAGAGAAAATCTATTGAAATATGGAGTTTAAAGCTGAGAACCAAGAACACAATCTCAAAAAGAACTCTAGAGCTTGAGGTCAAGTGCCACAAACCATGAAGCCATCAGAGCTGCTTTTGCCGCTGAATAGCAGCAAATTGTCACTACTTGGTAGCAAACATAGGGAATTGCCATATCAAATTTTGCAACTGAATCATTGAAGGATTTGGAATCATTTTTACGTGTGCTGACCATTGCTAGATAGTAGTAAACGTGACTATATGGCGGCAAACTAACTGAGTTAGCAGCTGGGATTCTTCTCTTGGACATTTGGGAAATTTTAGGACTTTGTTAGGTTAAGTGAATTAGGGTTTTGTCATTGAAGTAAATTTATATGATGTAATCGTTGTAGAATTATTATATTTTTGTACTCATTTTGATAATTAATGAAAAATGAGATTAGGTTCTGTTGTTGAGACGGCCACCATACAAGACCTCTACAATGCTTAAATTCATCTTCTTCCATCTCTATTGGTGTTTAAGTAATTTATTTATTAATTTTTAGTTAAAACATTACCATTTTCATAGATAAATTTATTACTTTTGTAGAGATAATTGTTTTTTTTTTTTTTGTGTTTTCATGATTAAAAATATTATTTTTGTAATAAATAACATGCGTAACTAATTTTTCAGAGCTCTAAAATAGTTAAACTTAAACTAATGATTAACATGAGTTTTGATCTTCTTTCTAATGAAATAGCATTGTGATTTTCTAGTAGATGTTTATAATGATATTAGTTTGTAAATACTAAAATTTGATAGTCTACTCTTAATTTATTTTGGATAGCCTATGCTTAGATCTTATTTGAAATAGGTATTCTTCATTTAATCTATTTAGTTATCAATTAGATTTGACTTGTTTAATGAAAATGTTGTTTGGATGATTTATACTTGTAGACACTTGATAAATCATGATTAGAGACATAATATTAAAATCAAATTATAATGGTTAAGGTGTTTTAGCCAAGGAAGGGTGATGAAATCCTCACCTTATTGTTAGCAAAAGATAACGGAATAATACTAATGCAACAACCAGCGGAATCAAATAGTTAACCGAAGAGAAAAATAGCAGAGACAGAGAACACGCAGATTTAACGTGGTTCGGCAATATGCCTATGTCCACGGGGACCGATCGAAAAACTTCCACTATATCAAAAGAGAATTACAAAACTCTAGTTCTCAACCACAAGAGAAATCACAAAGAAATCACACAAGATTGTGAGATCAAAACTCTAAGCTTTTGTTGCAGTGATTTACCTCTTTGTTTCAGCCACCGAAGAAGAACCCCAAAAGAATTCCCCGCCTTCTTTTTTCCTTCTTCTTTGCTTTCGGCCGAAAGAAGCAGCCGCCCAAAAGAGAACAGCAATAATCAAATAATTTCAGCCGCCTCTAATTGTTTTATTTCAGCTGCATGCACCAAGCAATTAACCTCTAATTGTTTTATTTGCAGCCGCATGCACCAAGCAATTATTTGCTTAAGCCACGCCTTGATTTTCCCTGCTTCCGGCTTTTCCGCCTTGCTTCAGCCCGCAACGAACAACAAGAGCAGTCGCCTCCTTGAGAAAAAAAAAACCTCGGCTCCAATTTTTCGGCACACAAAACCCTAGCACCACAACCCCATATATATATCATATCATAATGGGTTTGGGCCGGTGTTGGACCCGTTTCGGTTGACCGAAACCCGCTGCGGCAATGTGCTCCATTAGCAACAATCTCCCACTTGGAGATCTATTGCAAAAATGTAATCTCTATACATGATAATTCCAGTATCCAAAGTTTTATTTCAATCGTTCAAAGTCCCAATTTCAGCATTCAACACAAATGCACCAAAGTTGAGCAATAACTCAACTTTTTCCCATCAACCGGTTTTGTCAACATATCCACAGGATTCTTACTGCCTTCAATCTTCTCCAACTTCAATTGGCCATCCTCTAACAAGGATCTAATGAAGTGATATCTCAAGTGAATATGTTTAGTCCGTGAATGATACGCTGAGTTCTTAGCAAGATGAATTGCACTTTGACTGTCACTGAATAACCTGCAATCCACTCTATCAAAACCCAACTCACTCATCAATCGTTGCAACCAAATAAACTCCTTACTTGCTTCTGCAGCTGCCACATACTCAGCTTCTGTCGAAGATAAAGCAACAATTGATTGTAGTCTTGAAACCCAGCTTACCGCTGTCCCTCCTACAGTAAAGACATAACCTGTAGTACTCCTGCCATTGTCTCTATCACCCGCGTGGTCCGAATCCATAAAACCTTGCACATCAATGTTATCACCCCAAAACACAAACAATACTTTGAAGTACCTTTCAAATACCTGAAAATCCACTTCACCGCTTGCCAATGTTCCTTTCCAGGGTTCTTCATGAATCTACTCACTACTCCCACTGCATGTGCAATATCTGGTCTTGTACTCACCATTGCATACATAAGACTCCCAACAGCTGATGAATAAGGCACATTCTCCATGTGTCTCGTCTCCTCATCTGCTCTTTTGACAGTTTAAAGTGACCACCAAGAGCTGTAGTTACGGGTTTTGCATTCTCCATGTTGAATCTCTCCAACACCTTCTTGATGTATCCCTCCTGAGATAACCACAATTTCTTATTTTTTTTATCTCGGGTAATTTGCATCCCAAGAAGTTGTTTAGCCTCACCCATGTCCTTCATAGAGAATCTTCCTGCCAACTTCCTTTTCAGATCATTGATTTTCTTTATGCATGTACCTACCACAAGCATATCATCTACATACAAAGTAAGTATAATAAAGTTGCCATCCTTAAACTTTTGTAGATATACACAATGATCTGAATTGCTTCTGGCAAAACTCGAATCCAACATAAACTTGTCGAACTTCAAGTACCATTGCCTCGGCGCTTGTTTCAACCCATACAAACTCCTTTTCAGTCGACATACCCAATTCTCTTTTCCTTTAACTTCATATCCCTCCGGCTGTTCCATGTACATTTCCTCCTCCAAATCACCATGAAAGAAAGCAGTCTTCACATCGAGCTGCTCTAAATATAATCCTTTCACAGCCACAATACTTAATATTGCTCTGATAGAAGTCATCTTGATAACAGGTGTAAATATTTTATTGAAGTCAATATCTTTTCTCTGACCATAGCTCTTTACCACAAGTCTAGCCTTGAACCTTTGTGTCCCTCCTGACTCATGTTTTACTCTGAATACCCACTTGTTATGCAATACTTTCACCTTTTCCGGTCGCTTCACCAATTCCCATGTGTGATTCTCCTCCAAAGAAGACATCTCTTCATACATGGCTTGCTCCCACTTAAGATGAAGTTTATCCTGCATAACTTCTTGGTAACTCTCTGGTTCACCTGCATCAGTATACAAAACATGATATAATGGAAGACAAAGTTTTTGGGTTGGCTTCCTTATCCTCGTGCTCCTCCTCAAAGTGGGAACACTCTCTGATGAAGTACTGGAACCATCTATTTCAGTCAATGGCTCTCTTTCCTGTTCGGTCTCATCTGAAATTTGTGTATTCTCAGGTGTAGTCATTTCTTCTCCTTCAGATATAGGTATTTCTTCCTTTCTTTTATCCATGGGATCCATCCCATCCTGTGGCTCATCTAGCTCCAAGCGCTCTTTTTCCACTGCAATCTCACTCTTACTTTCCATTCGGTCTTTATACATACAGCCCTCATTGAATACTACATCTCTGCTACGAATTACCTTGTTATGCTCATAATCCCATAAGCGATAACCATATTCGTCGCCACCGTATCCAATGAATGCACACTTCTGAGATTTAGAATAAAGCTTCTTTCTCATCTCATGATCCACATGTGCATATGCTATACAACCAAACACTTTTAAGAAAGAGTAATTCACAGTTTTACCAGACCACACCTCCTCTGGAATTCCTCCATCTAAAACACTAGCTGGACTCCTGTTGATCAGATAGACTGCCGTATCTACAGCGGCTCCCCAAAGTTGCAAAGGCAAACCTGCTTGTAGTCTCATACTCCGAGCTCGCTCCAAAATGGTTCTATTCATCCTCTCAGCCACGCCATTTTGCTGCGGTGTCCTCGGTACAGTCTTTACTCTCCTGATCCCGTGGGCAGAGCAATAGTCATCAAACTCCCTATTGCAAAATTTCCCATCATTGTCTGACAACAGACATTTTACCTTCAAACATGTTTCATTCTCAACAAGAGCTTTCCATACCTTGAAGATCTTGAAAACATCGGATTTCTGCTTAAGTGCAAACACCCATGTTTTCCTACTTGCATCATCTATGAAAGTGACAAAATAAGAATTACCTCCAAGAGACTTCGCCGAAGAAGGCCCCCATACATCTGTATGCACCAACTCCAATCTCTCGGTTTTCTTTTCCTTGCCATCCTTCATAAAACTAACTCTTTTCTACTTTCCAAACACACAGTTCTCACAGAAATCAAAATTAGCATCTTTCATATCTGTCAACATACCTCTAGATTGCAATACCCTCATGCCGCTTTCGCTCAAGTGACCGAGCCTCTGATGCCATAAGGTAGCCTTCTCATTCTTCATGGTGGCCAAAGAAACAACGTGATCCACCGAGCTTGAGAGTAAATATAGAGTTCCCACTCTCTCACCCTTGACCTCTATCATTGCTCCTTTGCTGATCTTCCACTGTTTCTTCTCAAATGATATTTGATAACCTTTACTATCCAGCTTGCTAACAGATATCAAATTTTTCTTCAAATCCGGTATGTGCCTGACCTCTTGTAAAAGCAACTTTCCACTATTGTGCAACTTTAACTGAATTGTCCCTTTACTGACAATCTTGCATTCCTGCCCATTACCAACAGTCACATGCCCAAAATCACCTTGGACATAATTCTCAAACCATTCTCTACGAGCAGTGCAATGGAACGAAGCCCCTGAATCTACAAACCACGAATCTGACCTTGATTCTGTATGAGCAGACAAACACAAGTCATCATACTCTTCACTTGGATTCACCATATTCGCTCATTCCTTATCTTTGTTTGGACAATCCTTCTTCATATGACCCTCTGTCTTACATTTCCAATACACTAACTTTTTCTTGAATTTCCCCTTAGATTTTGATCTTCCTCTTTGCTTCGACTCCCTGCTTGAACTTCTACCCCTTTTCTTTCGTCTGTCATTATCAACTGACAGAGCAGTACTTGTAGAAACCGTGCTCTCACCCATGCTCTTTTTCATCAATTCATCATTCATGATTGTACTCACAACATCATTGAATTTAATAGTAGTATTGGAAGAATTGCTGATGGCCATAACAACATTACTCCAACTATCCGGTAACGAACACATAAACATCAAAGCTTTAATATCATCAGCAAAGACAAAATCTAAAGATTCAAGTTGTGCCCATAATGTGTTAAATTCGTTCAAATGGTTAACAACTGAACTATCAGAAGGCATTTTCAAGTTGAACAACTTTTTCATTAGAAACAGTCTATTTGAAGCAGATGGCTTCTCATAAAATTTAGCCAACGCTGACATCAAACCTGAAGTGGTCTTCTCCTTGGAGACGTTGAACACAAACTGCTTTGTCAGGCACAATCGAATCTGCGCCAAAACCCTCCTGTCCAACAATGCCCACTCCTCATCAGTCATCTTTTTTGGCTTTTCTCCAATCAGTGGTTGATGTAAATTTTTTTGATATAAATAATCTTCCATCTGCAACTTCCACCATTGGAAATCTGTCCCATCAAATTTTTCAATGTTTCCCTTCCTATCTTCCGCCATAGCTCTCACTCAAAATCAACACCGATCTGAGTGAAATTTGAACCGAACCAGGGCTCTGATACCAATTGTTAGCAAAAGATAACGGAATAATACTAATGCAACAACCAGCGGAATCAAATAGTTAACCGAAGAGAAAAATAGCAGATACAGAGAACACGCAGATTTAATGTGGTTCGGCAATATGCCTATGTCCACGGGGACCGATCGAAAAACTTCCACTATATCAAAAGAGGATTACAAATTCTAGTTCTCAACCATAAGAGAAAATACAAAGAAATCACACAAGATTTTGAGATCAAACTCTAATCTCTTGTTGCAGTGATTTACCTCTTTATTTCAGCCACTGAAAAATAATTTGCAGCCGCTACCAAATTATTTTTTCCCTTCGCCGAAAATCTTCACCCGAAACCAAAGAGAACAGCAACCTTTTTTTTAACCAGCCACACCACCAATTATTTTGTATCAAATAATTTGTTTGTAGCCTCCTTTTGTAGCTGCCTCTTTCTCCACTTTGTTTCTTTGGCCGATTGCTGTAGTAGCCACAATCTCCTTTTTTTCTTTTGATTTTTTGGCTCTTTTGGCTTGTTCAAAACCCTATGCCTCCGCTTTCGGTCAACCGAAACCCGCTGCGGCAATGGGCTCCATTAGCAACACTTATCTCATAAGGTTCTTAGGTTGTACTCTCAGATAGATTATAGCAAATATGCAACCAATAATGCAGTAAATAAATATGTAATACACCATGTACCTTTTTTCCAACAATCACTAAGAAGATGAAGTAAATGTTGATGCACCCTATGACTACCAAATAGAAATTTTTTTGGAAAATTAGTAAACCAAATACTTATACAAGAAAAAGAATTGGCAGGTGCAAGCTTACTATTGCCACAAAATGGAGGCAAACTAGGGGCTTTGGCTCCCTAACTTTTGTAGTTGACTCCTATTATTCCTATGGTTCTTTTTGAATCTCTACACATGTACTTCAGTATCCCTGCACGCCTAATATACATGGTTAACTTGTAAAACATAAGAAAAAGTAAGAAAACAATATTGATTCTCAGCAATGGTGCCAAGACTTAATGTGTATCAAACTACTTAAAGCACACGGTGTCAATTATAGCGGCAGCAGGTTCTTCCCGTAGTGACATACGGTATTTTGCAATCTCACTATAATTTTAATTATAGCAAGTCAACTAAGAAATTATAATAGAAAGAGGGTTGAATTAACTACTCTAGAAAGGTAGCCTTAGATGTTCAAATCTATTAAACTAACTACTTATCAATAAAATTCTTTCTTCTTTCTTTCTTTTAAAGCTGCATGATCAAGTAATATAATAAAAGAATGATCTTTTTAATTCGGTTTTTATATTGTGTTCCTAGGGATGATCTATGAAGTGTCGTGCAAATATAAACCATCAAAAGTGATATTTTTATTAAACCAAATTACATCAAATTGATAATGATACAATATACCTACTCCAAAGCTATTCTAAGCACAAATTATCAAAAATAAAGGAAGCATAACCTATCGGAGATAAAGATTAACGAATTTGTATCTTTATATTTATATATTAGAAAGTCATTGCATTAATTCCTTAGAAAGAAAATCCATGTCAACATTGCTAGTTTAACATCATTTACATCTTATAGCTATGGAAAATTAGTTAAGCATAATTTTCTATATAAAGCTCATATTTTTCTTTATAAAAGCAAGAGAAAAACTAATTATTCTAAAAAAGCAATTAAACCTACCTATGAAAGCAATTAAATCTATGTAAGAAAGTAATAAAACCTAACTAGAAAGAAAGAAAACCTAACTAGAAAGAAAGAAATAATATCACCAAAGAACAAAATAGATGGAGAAAGAAGAAACTAAGTTCAGTAGGGGTCAGATATGGTGGTCGCCCCTTTAATAGCAATCAATCTCAAATTTTATTAACAATTAACATGAGAACAAAATAAAGGTCTCATATCCAACAAGGATTACATCATATATATAAGCTCTGGATTTAAAACCCTAATCCAGGAAGCCCAACAAAGTTTTAAAATGACATGAAAACCCTATAGAAAATATCAGCTATTGACCCTAATAAGCTGCCACCAAATTACAGTGTTGACAGTTACTTAGCAGTGTCAATGCATGGTTAGAAGACTTCGAATCTGCATGTGAATCTTTCTAAAAAATTTGTCGTAGAAATTCCATATTTTTCCACTATTTGTCAATGATTTGCCGCCAATCAATAGCTATTGCTGGACTAGTTTTTCCATTCTGCATTTCTTTAGTAAAATAGCCATATATTTTGTATATGACTTATGATTGAGCTATTCTTGCCGTTTTGAAGATAATTCACAGCTCTATTAATTTCTCTGTATATATTTTTTGAGCTCAAGCTTAATTTTTATCAAATATACTCTTGAAGTTGATACTGCTGCATATAGATTTCTATCTTTATTGTAGTTGACTTCCTTTACTTAAATATTTCACAAAATAGCTTCTCTTTCTCCTCTTCATTACAAATCCTTCATTAGTTATATAAACGCAATAAACATACTAGAGTATCAATTATTTATATATAAAATTTGATAAAATACGGGATAAAAATAAACAAAAATAATACTCATCACATGAACTCGAGCTTTCACCCTGCTTATTTTTGTTAAGTCAGTCCTTTTCCATACCCTTTTATTTTCAAATAAAATCTTAATATTCTCTAGTATCGGATGGAGAGTCTTGTTCAATGAAATCATCATCCTCTTCATCAAGTGTGTGATCAAAGACGTGCACATCTTCGTCAGCAGTGGTCAAACTTTAGTCTTCAGCGAGAGCACCATTGTAGGCCATCGTGACATACTACTCTGTAAAAAAGACATTGTCCCCCTCTTATTGTATGAATTTGACCTCAGACATAAATTTGTGACAAATTTGTGTTACCAAACACAGTAACAACAAAGTAGTCCTAGACCACAATTTGGTGTTGATTAGCTAGCCAAGTAATTGTGTGCAAGTTATCTTGGGTCATTAGACACTCACTAACATGCATAATAGGTTTGTCAAGGAAGATATGTGGGAGCTACCAATCACATTGCAGTGGATCAGTGGCATGTGCATAAGCATTATGGAAAATTGTTTTTCCAGTAATTCCATGATCACGCATGATTGTACAATTGGAGCCCACCTTGGTGATATATTCCATGATAGCTTGAGGAATATGATCCTCGTTGTTGAGGATAATATTGGTGGTGGTAGAGATAGTCCCCTCATGTACAAGTGGTGCATCGCCACCATTTTAGATGAAAATTTTTGTGGTCGTCTGAGATATTGAATTTGGAAAATCCATCATAAAATTTCTCAACTAGGATGGAGACATAATAGGAATCAAGCTCATATATCAAATGTTTCCAACCCATAGATACAATCATAGAATAAAGATGCACATTGAATATTGCAAAAATTTCCTTAAAACTATGCTACACGAAAAAGTTTGCCATCTCAAAATCAATGATCCTAATTTAACCCAAAGAGAAGGCTTGGAGAAGAGCTTACTACCCCTGAATTCACAAGGGTAATTATCACTTTTTGTTGCTAAACGGCAAATATTGCCGTCATTGGGGTGGCGGTGCTTCTAGGCTTCCTAGATCTAAGGTAGGTGGAGGTGATGGTAGGGGTGGCAGTGCTTCTGGGCTCTGTTGGAATGGTTCAAACATCTCTTAGAGTAGTCTTCTTGGAACATCTTAGATATTTGAACATCACCTTGGATTCCTCACAAGTGATGTACTCTTAAACATATTTAAGGAACTCATCCAATTAAGTGAATTTGTGCTTTCTAATAGAGAGCTTCAAATACACATTTCAGATACTATTCGTATAACTAGCATATTGTACGAAGAACAGTCCTTGGTTTGAAGATTGGTTTCGTCGAATCACCTCAAAAAATTCTTGAGGATTCGTCCTATTTTTGTTTAGGGCTAATAAGGAAAGCAATAGTCCTCATCATGTTCTTTCTCGTTGAGGACTTCTTTGTGAAAGCTTGTCAGAGCTAGTCGAATTCTTCAATCGATCTAAAGGAATAGTTGTGATACCAAGTTCACATGCCTTTCTTTAAGATGATGGAGAAAACTCAGCATATGATATTATTAGTTGCTCCCTTCAAGTGCATCGCAGTTTTTTTTTTTTTTTTGCGACATGATCGTAAGGGTTGCTAAAACCATCATATTTCTTTTCTAGTTTAGGAAGTTTGAACTTGAACATCCATTGTGGCATAGACTTGTAGAGGTGCTCGTGAAACCTGAAGAGCTCTCTATTGTGAGTGGCTTAGTGTTCTTCCAGTAAGAAGAGGATGCCTCATCCTTTTGATAGTTGTGCTTATATTTTGGTGTGAAATCTACTTCTACAAGCATATAGTATAGTTGTAACGCTGTACAAGTCGTTTCCATAAGGATCACGTATTTTGCAATCTTACTTATTATATCATTCTAACAAATTAACTATGATGTTCTAGTTTTCAAAGATAAGTTTTTATTTAATCTAGAATTAGCCTATGACGTCTAATCCAATAGGTTCATAACCGAATACTCAATCTATTCTCTCCTTCCTATCTTTTTAACTTGAACAATCATGATCATATCAAAAAGAATATTTTTTTAAATTTAATTTTTATTTAATCAAGCTAAGTATGACCTATCAAGTATCATGAAAGAATAAATCATCAAAAGTATTGACTTTCATTGAAATCAAATTATATCCAAAAAAATTTCTATAAACAAAATTCCAAGAGGAAATTCAAAATCCTATCTAAGTATAGACTTCAAAAATAAGCTTAAGTTTAACCTAACAAAGCATTAAAAATACGAATTGAATTTTTTTAATCGTATCATAGAAAAATCATGTCTTTATAATTTCAATAGGAATGTTGTATATAAAAATCATGCTAGGTTGTTACCCTAGTTACATCTAGTTTCTAGAGCTATAGTAATTAGTTATGCATGCTTTTGATTGTAAAGATCATGTTTCTAATTATGTAAAGCATATAAAAAATCCTAAGTTCCTACAAAGCGATTAAAATCTACTATAGACAGCAAATAAATCTATCTAAATAAGCAAATTAAAATTACCTATATTTAATTCAGTAAGAACAAAGGATGAGAGCTATGGAGGTCTGTATGGCAATCGTTACTTGATAAATTTCAAACTTTAATTTTATTTAATCTCAAAAAATGCATAAAACTTTATTTTATAAGGATACAACCAATATATAGACTTCTACCTATCAAAATCCTAATCTAGTCATGACCATAGAATTCCAAAATTATAACAGAGCCCTCATAAAAATTTCAAATATAGACTTTTTAACTTTGCTGCCAAATAGCAGCATTGACCACCAAATAGCGGTCGTTGAAGCTTCTAAATAAAATCTTAAACTGCATTTAAGTTGTACAGAAAAATCATGAATGTAGTGGGGCCCACTCTACTGCCAAATAGTGAAAAATGCATCAAAATAGTAGCAAAATAAATACCTCTCGTCTTCTTCTTTGCAGCGTTGAGTCATCTAGCTATTCTCATCTGATGTGCATGACTAGTTTCCAATTTTATGTTTTCTAGCTCTGTAATTTTGTAGCTTTCTACTTTTTTCGCTATTTCTGGATTCGATTTTTTCAGTCTTCTACTGATTTCATTCCAATCCTTATCGCAGTAGACTTAACTTAAAAACGATAACTAAACATACCTAAGTAGCATTATTTATATCAAAAATATATATAAGATGGGGGATATAAAAATATAATATATGAAACTCATCACACTCCACACATATTTTTTGTTAGTCCTCAAGCAAAACCTAATTCAAAAATGAAAAAAGAAAATCATAACATACTTTCGTAGGATTCGCGGTTACACTTAGCAAGTATAATAAGTTAAACCCCTAAGTTACTCTAATAGACGAGTTGTCTCGTAAGGATTTGTAGTGAATATACCTATAAAATATACAATGAAAAGAGATTAAGGAATAAAAAAGAAAAAATGATAATTAGAAATAAAAAACAAAAATTTTATATACTAAAAGAAAGAAAATTACTTTGATATTTTCTACAATTAATCTTACTAATCTACATAATAAAGAATGTATTTAGATCATTAATTTTTCAAGGTAAACTTCATGTCAAATACAGTTTTCATTTTAATCAAAAAAGCAAATCCTTTCAATACCCACTAATAGATAATTCTTGACTCCTATACATTTATGTGCATGTGTGATGTTTTATTTCGGTTACGGATTCAAACTATAACTCTTGGATGATCTTTCTCTGTAAATATTTTTGCTCTTTTTTTCCACTTCCTTTTTTCCTTTTTTAGTGAATATTTTACCTTTCATGCGGATGTTCACTCTTTCTTAGGCACAAATACCCAATTACTCGGATCATATTTAATTTCTTAAAAATACCCCTTATGCAAATATTCACCTTTCTTAGGCATAAATACTCAATTACTTAGTAATTCTTAAAAATTTATATATTTATAAAGGATCATTGTCATAATATCAGGCTCACTTCTTAATTTTTTTTTATTTTTCTTGGTTATTAGAAAGCAAAAAAGAACTTAATTATTATTGTTTTTATCCTTAACCTAATAATTCATTGTGAAGTGAAGAAGTAAATGTATAATAACTCAAAATTATTATTAGTAGTATTTATTTTTTTCATTTTAAATTTTTTTTCATAAAATTATCTGTGTATTATCTAATATATTTTCCTATCAAATCTCAATCTAAATTTATCCTTTCATTTGTGAGTAACTTGATTTCTTACAAAAAATAATTTAAAATTTTTTGCATAAAAGGTGAAATATTCAAAGAAAACGGTAAAAAAAGAAAGAAAAAGAGAAAAATAATTTAAAGAAAAAGATGAATCAGGAGCTAGAGTCCAAAACTAAAAGAAACCATCACACATTCATGCAAATGTATAGGAGCCAAAGAATTAATAATTAGTGGATATTAAAAAATAGCATTTAAATTTTTGATTAAAATGAAAACTACATTTAACATGAAGCCTGATTTTAATACCCAATTACTTAGGATGAATTTAATCCCGATTACTCGAATCATATTTAATTTCTTAAAAATATCACTCTGAATATTCATGCTTTGTTAGGCACAAATACCCAACTACTCAACAATTCTTAAGAAATTTATTTATTTATAAAAGATCATTACCTTAATAACATGCTCACATCTTTATTCTTTTTTATTTTCTTTTTTCTTTTTAGAGAGAAAAGAGTACTCAATTATTATTGTTTTTATTCTTAACTTAATAAATCATTGTGAAGTGAGGAAATAAATGTATTATTACTTCAAAATTATTATCAATAGTATTTATTTTTTTATTTTAATGGAGAAGGATTATTAATGTGATCAATCTGGCATGATTCTCTTTTGGTTCATTTAGCTTACCAAAAATACTTGGGATAAAAGGCTTACTTGTTGTTGTTGTTAGTGTTTATTTTTAGATTTTAATTTTTTTTCATAAAAATCTAAGTATATTTTCGAATCTACTTTCCTATTAAATTTTAAATCTAAATTTATTCTTTCATTTGCGATTTACTTGATTTCTTGTAGAAATAATTTCAAATTTTAAATATTCTTTACATTTTTATTTTTAAAAATAAAACAAAAATCCCTTTTTCATTTTTTGCAAAATGAACTAAAAACTACCCCAAGTAAAAAATAAAGAAATCCTAAAAACAAAAAAATCCTGAAAATAGAATAACAAAAAAGAAATATGAAAATACCTAACTCCTCTCCCATACCTAAACTTGTGTATGCACTCATTCACAAATCAATAGTGGCAAAAAAATGAAAAGTATTTTCAAATAATATATATGTAAGGAGAATAGTGAAAGAGCACGATCTCAATATGGTCACTATATTAACACACGGAAAATAAATATGACCTCTTGACCACTTCTTACTTTCATAATATGTGCATTTTAAACTTCAAGCAGGTGTATTAAGGGGTCGCATCTACATCCCACTAGTCATGAAATTTCTGTGTGTTTCTTATGCCATCCTTACTTTCTCTTTTTCTACATGTACGTTTTAGTGATTTATTTAAATAAAGTTTTAATGTAAATAATACAATCATCAGTAGTATCAAGCATGCATGTGGAAATATTATGTGATGTAAAGAGTACACTTTGATCAAGTGAGTCATGAACTATGAAATATAGTAGCCCTTCTAACTCACAAAGTAACTCAAGCTTCTCTACAAATAAATCTTCAAAGTTTTATTCAATATTGAGTGGCACATTCGCAAAAGTGTCATCATACCGTGTGCCAACTCTTTTAATAATATGAGCTCATTTTGGAAAATTTCCTCAAATATGGGTTCAATATTAGTACAAGAGATAAATTCAGTATGTATGTTGTGAACTATGTTTACCTTGATGAGAGAGCTCGTTATGTGCTCATCCATGTTGAATATATCAAATGTCACAGTCATATTCACAAATGATAATTTCATTAGGCAACTTCTGCAGTCAATTAATACATTTGAAGTTGTAAGGAATGATCTGTCTAAAATAACGGGAATTTGATTCCATAGATTAGGAGTCAGCTTAATTTTTAAGACAATAAAGTCTATAGGAAAGGTGAATTTTCCAACCTTGATGAGCACGTCTTTAAACATACCAAGTGGTCTCCGGTCTAAACGATCAACTAGCTATAGTACGACATTGGTAGGTTGAAACTTTTCTAATCTTAATTGTTGATAAACAGTGTAAGAAAGCAAATTGACACTTGTTCCTAATTCAAGCAATGCTTTGTCAAATACAGTATTCCCAATAGTGCATGAGATTGTGAGAAAATCTGGATCTTTGTACTTTATAGGCAATGAGTTAGAGAGGATTTATGATATATTAGCAGCAAGAAAAGTTTTTTCAGGAATATTTCGAGTTCGTTTCTTGGTGTACAAATCCTTAAGAAACTTGGCATATATGGGAACCTGTTGCATAATATCAAAAAGTAAAATGTTAACTTTTACTTGCTGAAATATTTTGAGAATCTTCTCTACTTATGATGAAGACCTCCTGAGCCGATTGGGGTATGGCACTTTTGGCTTAAGAACAAGTTCATTAGAGTGAGTTTGTGATGACAATGGAGGTAGAAATGGGTGTGGAGAAAGAGAAGGAAGAGATGGTGCAGTCTGTGAAATAATAGAAGTGGGATTAGGGGGTATGGTTACATTATTATCCACTTGGTTGTCAGATCTAAGCGTGTGAATGGCATTGCATTAGTGAACATCAGATGGAGTAGACTAAAATAAGTTGGAATTGGGATTCATTAATAGTTGGCTCAAAAGGTTTGCGGCCTTTGCTTATTTAACTATGTGGTTAACTATCCAACCGACTGCTATAAACTCTTAATCGACTAAAAATTTGTAAGAAGTTGTTGGTCAGTGCATTGTATAAAATCAATAGACACTTCCATTAGAAATTGCATGTGCTTATCTAAGTTGGATGTTGTTTTGAGAAAATTCTCCACATTCCTCTCAAATGATGTTAGCCGTCTATTGTTATTGTTATTAGAATCTTATTGTGGATAAGATTGATTAGGTGCAGGTGGTCTAATCTGGTTATTCCCATATTTTTTAGCATTTAGATATTGATAGACACCACATTTGGCATTGAGAATTGACCAGTAGCTAGAGGTGCATAATAGAATTGGGAGCTTTCTAGTATTGCTCTTGACTCTAAAAAGATTTGGGTGGTTCCTCCAACCTAGATTGTATGTAGGAGTGTAGGATTGTTCATAGGTCATGGGTATAAAGCAGCTTACTCAAGTATTAGACCCATAGGATTCAACAAAACTGGATACTCCTCCATTACATGATTCGGAGTTCTGCAATTGATACATGTGGGAGTTTATAATTAATTCACTTGGCTTATCTGCGGAGCACTAGGAGTTTCCAATGTTTGATTCTTCTCATATGAGCAGCAATTTTAGTTTCAGCAACTATAGAGCTATCGACGCTATGAATTCCTCCCTTATTCGTAGTAAGTCAATGTACTGGGCTTCTCAGTAGGACTATCACACTGCATAGTTTTCCATTCTAAGTCTTCTAAGAAATCCCATACTTCATCCTCATTTTTCCTCATATACTTTCCCTATCACATAGACTCAAGAAGTGTTTTGGAAGTGTAATCAAGTCCATCATACGCGATATAACATAACCGGTACTTTTCTATTACATAGTGGAGGAACTACGCTAATAAATTCTTGGATCGTTCCAGATATTTCTAGAAGAGTTCCTCCTGCACATGACAGAATTGGTTGATGGCATTTTTTATAATTGTCGTCTTATGCATGGAATAGTACTGCAAATTCATCCCAAGAGATGATAGAATCTGTAGGCATGCTATATAACTACTTCTTAGTATTATTTTTTAAGGCGAACGGGATGAAGTAGAGCTTTATTTCGTCTTCCGACAAGTATTGCAGTTTGATCATTATGCACACTTCCTAAAATTCACTAATAAAAAGATATTGACTGCGATCTAAGTCACACACTCCTAAATATAAGAGATCGAATAAGTAGTACAAAGGTAGTAACTCAAGATCATTGTCTTGAGAATCATTTTGATTATTATGTTGACACTAAGGAAGAATAAAATTACGGAACAAAAATAAAGATTTAATTTTTATTAACTAAAACTAAAGCTTAAAAGGATTAAAATTTACTTGAAATAAAATTATTAGTCAGATGGATTAAGTTTCCCATAGAATAATTTACTTTATATGCTTTTGCTTATTTATCTCAATTGCATAGATCACCTGCTCTTCCTACAATCGAAAATTATATTTTTAAAGCATAAATCAAACAAATTTGATAACTTGATATTTTAAATAACTTCCCCAATTGAACCTATATGTATTTTGAGTTTATCTAAGCATGCAATATGAATAACAAAAATAAATGTTCAAAATTCAAGCATACACCGTGCCTAAAGAGTCGACAGTATATCAAAAACTAAGCAACAAATATATCATCAAACAATAAAAAAATCAAGGACCCAAAATCATATCTTAATCCTTCAAAAGATAATAGGGAATAAAAAATATCAACTTTACATAAATCAATTAAAAATAATAAGTATATAAATTACATAATAATAAATTATCTAGGATTTGTTATCTCAATCTGAACCAACAGAAGAATTTAGCCACTCATGTTCATCATAGCCATGGATAAAGTAAAAGAATTTTTTTTATTGATTTCTATGTAAGAGTATAAAAATTAAAATCTCTAATATCTTGTTGCCACTCTATTGATGCATATCCTCCTTTTCTTTTTTTAAAATTGTTAATTACAGTGGGTATTTATAGCCACTTACAAAACCCTAGCATGATTTCTATTTATAAAGAAAATTTATTTTCTCTCAAAAAGCTCCAAAAAATTAAACGACAGACATGGCTTTCCAAAGTCTCTTGGACAGCCACTCCTAGGTCTACATTATAGTCAATGACTGTCGACAACCGGCAAATGGCTGTCAATGGCCGGACCTATAAATTTGTAGTTCTGAGCGGATATTTAAGGTACTCTTCGATTGTCCAATTTCCTTACATATAAAATCCTGCGAAAAACTACAAAATACTAAAAAAAATCATAGTGGAGAATTTGATTAATAAAAATAATTTTTTATTAATTTCTTGTATTAATCACCAAAATTGGATTACGCATGCATAAAATAAACTAAAATAATATACTTTTCAACCATAATCACACCTCCAACTTGAGTTTTGCTAGTCCCTACCAAAATTAACAAATTAAGAAAATAGACTAAAGACTTAACTAAAAGGAAAATAAATCCTAACTCACTTTCGTAGGACTCACAATTGTACTTAACACGTGCAACAATCACTTAAACCCCTAGATTATCCTAGTAGATATGTGTTATCTTGTGAGGGCTCTAGTAATGTTATCCACAAGCTTCAAGAAATATTTGGATTCAAAAAATAAATAAAATGTAAAATAAGGATAAGTGTAAAATAAAGAAAAAAATTATTATAACCATATTAACTATCTATGCTACTTTTGCTTTTTGTTTCTTTTCTATATCAAGTTCGATTAGAGTTATGCACAAAGATATTAATAAAGAAATCGAACTTAACAAATTATTTATAATCTAATACTTTTATATATCTATCACGATCATTAAAATCATATCGTAGATATACTTTTACTTTGAATGATCCTCTCTTATGCACACTTGTGATTATATATATATGAGTCTTGTCAAGTATCAAACTCCAATCAAATTTATAGGAACGCTTTATATATATATATATATATATATTTCATAAACACTTGCCTTTCATGTAAACACTTATGCTTACTGAGGTACAAATGCATGTTACTTAGCTTATTGTTTATAATAAATGTTCATAAGTATCGTTCATGTGAATATGCACGCTTACAAAGGCATACGAATCCATCTATTTAACACTCATTTTCTCTTATTTATTATATATATTATATTATATTATTCCGAAATATATTGCCTTAATAATAGGCTCACTTCTTATATATATATATATATATATATATATATATATATATATATATATATGAGAAAAATGGAAATGAGCTGACAGCTCATGCAAGTTACCAGAGCTGCAGTTCATTTCCAATATCTCCAATAATATTTTTTTAAAAAAATTTTTTGGATTATGATCTCAGCCCCCTAGGGTTCACTCATACCCAATTTCTTGGATTTTAGTTTTGATTTGGTTCTCCATCAAGTTAACAGAAATTTAACGATTTTCAATGAAAAAACATTTTGTATGCACTTGATGAAAAGGTAAATGAACACCAAAATTTATGAAATTTAATCCAAAAGAAGTTAAGGAAGTAGAGATAATAATTGTTAAAAAATTTTTAATGATTATTATAGTTTTGTCACTAGCTATATATATATATATATATATATATATATATATATATATATATAATCTATATAAGATAGGACTTTTTTTAAAGTTTTCTCTTTATTATCAACTTTTCATGACTCATTTCTTAAGTGTTTACAGTGCATACTTGATTCAAATCTTAAGTGTCCATATATCTTATTATCAGATTTATATTCTCAATCAAAATTACATAAAAACTAGTATCATTTAAGTATCAATATTAAGATATCAATTTTATAAATATAATATGTAAAATACTTCTTATCTTAATTTTTAATTTAAAAAAACAAAAAAATTAAAATATTTAATTTTTATAATTTTATAAGTTAATTAGTTATCTCAAATATATATGATACAATAAAGTGTATCTATCCGCTGCCAACTTAAATTATGTAGTGTCCTCAGTGCATCAAAAATATGACTATACAAATAATAAACTAAGAATAAGATAAGAGGTTAAGGATAGAAAATACCTGGTTTTGACAGTTTTTTAGAAAATCCACTCCTTCAAATAATCGATATCAATGATTCTGCTGATGATTAACTTTTTGTTACTTGCATTTTTTGATACCGGCGGAACGCGGTGGTCCTCTTGCTCGTCCCATCATTTTCATTGGGAGAAACGGTGGCATTCTCACTAGCCAATCGTTTGAAAACTATAGTATGGATCCGATATTGATGTTGTTGACAATGCCCAGCTCGGGTTTGCCTAGTCTTAATGACTTGCAGCTGTTCATTGAATGTTTTAGTCATCCTTATTATAGATTCATTCAAAATTTGGAGTGTAATCTCTCCTAATTTGGCCACTTGAGCTGTTATACCTCCTTGTTCCTAATCTTGTTCTCCGTCACCGGCTGGCGAGGCAACACCTTCTGCTCTCTCTTGCTATATTGGCTACTCCTACCCCTTCGAACAGTTGTATCTGAGAATGCTGCAGCGAATAGGTGAACGTGTCAGTTGATGATAAATTGATCCCATTTTTAATACAGATTTTCGTTATTAGAGATGGAAGAATTAGTACTGGTTTTGCCATTCTCAGGTGTAGGATACATTCATGGACCAGTCCCATGCATTGAATTACAGCGAAGTGCGTGATGGAGGCAACATCAAACGGGCGCTATTCCAGAATTATATTTAATAACACCATATCCTTGGAATATAATTCAGTTGTTATAGAGCACAGTATGCTATTATATTTGATAAATAAGCTTACCAAAACTTGCTCCTGCCTTAAGTAACCCACTTTCAAGAAACTTTCATTGAAAGCATAATCACTGATTATAGAGCTCTTTAAATGCTTGGGAGCCGCTTGGTATATCATTGACATTATCATTAAAAGATGGTTCTTCTTCAGACAGATCAGGGATAAAATAGCCCATAATTTTTTTTCTCTAATAAATGGTATTTTCCTGCCTTTTACTATGGAGTATGCATGTTGATCTCCCATCACTAGTTGTAAGTAGGCATAAAATTCTCGCACTACCTCATTACAAGACACTATATGTTGACGCCTTGGATATGCTTCTGATGTGATAAATCTACTACAAGCGTACAGTGTCAATGTAGCACTGTACAAATCGTTCCCACAGGAATCTAAGGTGTTTTGTTATTCTCACTAATTTTTTAGTTCTATCAAGTTAAATATGAGTATCTAAATTGAGAGGATTAGTTTTAAGTTCTAAAGTTTAGCCTTGGATTTCAAATCCATTAGACTAATAACCTAACAATAAATTATCTCTTTCTTCCTAACTTTTTAATTTTGCACGATTAAGTAACACATTAAAAAAGTGATCTTTTTAATTTGATTTTAATTAAGTGCCCCTAAGTATGACCCTATCAAGTTATGTGCAAGCATATATCATCAAAGATAACATTTTTGTTAAAACTAAATTATATCTACTAGATAATCTTATAAACAAAATCATAGAAGTAAACTTCAAACCCTAATCTAAGCATAGGCTATCAAAAGACCAAACTTAAGTATAACCTATCAAAGAAATTAAATTTACAAGTTTATTCTCTTTAATTTATTTATTAAAAAATCTTGTTAATAATTCTATAAATAAAAACAAAGAATCTGAATTCCAAATCTTATCTAAGTATAGATTATCAAAATATGAATTAAGCATAATCTATCAAAAAATTATGATTTACGAAATCTATCTTTTATTTGTTTATAGAAAAATCATGACTTTATTTCTTTTTAGGAAGAAGATAAGATAAATCCATGTTAGAACTATTAAACTAATTTTATCTACATCTTAGGGTTAAAACAAACTAGTTACTCATAATTCTAGTTAGCAAAATCCTATTTTTATTCATAAAAGCAAGAAAATCTAATCTAGAAAGCAAAATTAATCTAAACTAGAAAGCAATTAGAAGAAAATTACCTAAGAAAAATTGATGAACAATAAAAGTTACCTCTATGGCGGCCGCAACCCATCAACAAATCCTATTTTTATTAAAATTACATCTAAAAAGCTCTCCCTAATTACAAGGATTCATGATGTATTTATAACCCAAATACAATCCTACTCTTACTCAAACTCAATACAAAAGATATAATTCTAATCCAACACAAACTAATCTCAAAATATATAATCTTATCTAATCCATAGGTATTAAAAAACAATGGTTGAAATTAGATGCATAAAATACTAATTTTCGGGTCCACAACCCAAAATTAAGCTCAGCAGACTCGTATCCCGCTGGATTGGATTTTCTATTCTGCAGCGCTTCGGTAAAATGGCCATAACTTTTGCATATTAACTTGAATTGAGCTATTCTCAAGTTTGTTTCAAAAATAATTCTGAGATCCACAACTTTTCCCTACATGAATGTTTCCAATTCAAGATTTATCTTAGCTGAAAATGCTCTTGAAATTGCTGCTATTGCACTTGAGTTTTTGTCTTTACCAAAATTGACTTTTCTTGCTCGTATTTTGACAAATTTGCATCTTCTTCTCTTCCTTTCGAGTCCTTTATTACCTATAAAAACACACTAAATATATCCGAGTAGCAATTATTTATATTCAAAAATAGATAAAATATGAGGGAAAAATTGCAAAATATGATACTAATCACACCCCCACACCTATGTTTTGCTAGTCCTCGAGCAAAACATAAATCTAAAAAGAAAAAGAAAAATCCTAACTCACTTTCGCAGGAATCGTGATTGCACTTAGCACGTGCAATATGCCGTTAAACCCCTAGGTTTCTCTAGTAAACGAGTGGTGTCTCGTAAGGGTTTGTAGTGAATATACCCACAAAATTACCAAAGAAAATAGATTATGAAATAAAGAAAGAAAAATAAATATAACCAAAAATCAATAAAAAATAAAAAATTTATACAAAAGAAAAAAAATCTTTTTTTTAAATATTTTCTTCAATTAATCTCACTAATATACAAACTCAAAAACACATTTAGATTATCAATTTTCAAATCAAGCATCATATCAGATACACTTATCATTTTAATCAAAAATTCAAATTCTATCTTTCAATACCCACTAACAGATAATCCATTGTGTCCTATACATCTACATACACGTGTGATAGTCTACTTCGGCCTTGGACTTTAACTCTAACTTATATTCATCTCCTCTCTCATAACAATTCATTTCTCTTCTATTTTTTATAATATTTCACCTTTCATGCGAATATTCACACTTGCTTAGATGCAAAATACCTGATTACTTGGATCATACTCTTTTTTCACTCTTGAGCCTATTGCCTTAATACCAGACTCACCCATTTTTTCTTCTCACTTTTTTTTCTTTTTTTTTTCATTTCTGAGCCTATTGCCTTAATATCAGGCTCAACCCTTTTTTTTTATTTTTTTTCTTGTTTAGAAAGAGAATACTTAGTCAATTATTATCATCTTTGTCCTTAAAATTACTATTAGTGGTATTTATTTTTCTAATTTTAATCTTCTTCATAAAATTCTGATTTTATCGTCCAATCTACTCTCCTATCCAATTTTAAATCTAAATTTATTCTTTTATTTATAATTAGGCTGATCTATTAATGAAAATATATTAAAAAATTAGTTTTTATTTTTTATTTTTTAGTTAGTTATCCTAAAAACTACGTGAAGTGTAAAATAAAAAAATCTAAAAATTTAAAAATAAAATAAGAATTCTAAAAAAAACTATAAACCCTAAAAAAACACAAAAAAAATATCCTAACCCACTCCCCCACACCTAAACTCGTGTATGCACAGTATCGGTGTAGCACTATACAGGTCGTCTCACCGAGATTTAAGGTGTTTTCCTGATCTCACTAATTATTTAGTTCTATCAAGTTAACTATGAGTTTCTAAATTGAGAGGAATGGTTTTAAATCCTAAAGTTTAGCCTAGAATTTTGAATCCATTCGGATAATAGCCTAACAATAAATTATCTCTTTCTTCCTAACTTTTTAATTAAGCACGATCAATTAACACATTTAAAAGGTGATCTTTTTAATTTGATTTTAATTAAGTACCCCGAAGTATGACCTATCAAGTGATGTGCAGGTATAGATTATAAAAAATAACATCTTTCTTAAAAATAAATTATATTTAGTAATAATCTTATAAAAAAAATCAAAAAATAAACTTCAAATCCTAATCTAAGTATAGGCTATCAAAAGATCAAATTTAAGTATAACCTATCAAAGAAATTAGATTTACAAGTCTATTCTCTTCAATTTATTTATAGAAAAATATTGTAATATGTCTATAAATAAAAACAAAGAATATGAATTCCAAATCTCGTCTAAGTATAATTATCAAAATATGAATTAAGCATAATCTATCAAAGAATTATGATTTACAAAATCTATCTTTTATTTCTTTATAGAAAAATCATGACTTTATTTCTTTTTAGGAATAATATGAGATAAATCCATGTTAGATCTATTAAACTAATTTTATCTACATCCTAGCGCTAAAACAAATTAGTTGCTCATAATTCTATTTAGCAAAATCCTATTTTTATTCATAAAAGCAAGAAAATCTAATATGCAAAGCAAGATTAATCTAAACTAAAAAGCAATTAGAATAAAATTACTTAAGAAGAATTGATGAACAACAAAGCTTACCTCTAGAGTCGGTATAGCGACCGTCATCCCCTAGCAAACCCTAATTTTTTTAATTAAAAATATATCTTAAATTACATCTAAAAAACTCTCCCTAATTACAAGGATTCATGGGGTATTTATAACCTAAACACAATCCTACTCAAACTCAATAGAAAAGATATAATCCTAATCTCACACAAACTAATCTCAAGGTATATAATCTTAATCCAATCCATAGATTTAGAAATTAAGTTCAGCATACCCGTAGCCCGCTGGATTGGATTTTTCATTCTATAGTGTTTCAGTAAAATATCCATAACTTTTGTATACGAATTTGGATTGAACTGTTCTTGGGCTTGTTTCGAAGATAATTCAGAGATCTAAAATTTTTCTACAAGAATGTTTCCAGTTCAAGATTTATCTTTGTTAAAAATGCTCATAAAATTTCTGCTGCTGCACTTGCGTTTTTGTCTTTACCAAAATTGACTTTCTTTACTCGTATTTTTGACAAATTTGCATCTTCTTCTTCTCTTCGTTTCAAATCCTTTATTACCTATAAAAATACACTAAATATATTCGAGTAGCAATTATTTATGTACAAAAATTGATAAAATATGGGAGGAAAAATACAAAATATGATACTAATCAGCTTCCAAACATGCAGCCTACATTTGTGCTCTGAAGGCAAGATTCTTGTGTATTTTAGAATAATCAATTTCTCTTTAGCGCCAAAGCTTAAATTCCTTATAATTTTCCAAGAGTTTCATATTTATTTTTGTAGCTCTATGCCTTTATGGAGGAGATAAGCTTGAAGAGCCTGCTCTCGGTCTCTTTGAAACGGTTTGCTTTATTGGTCCCATCCTAAAAAATAATCACAAAATATATGTGTTAATATAATATTATTATTTTCCAAAATTGTTCATGAATTTTAACACATATATTATATATTTTTTCTATTATGTTCTTTCGGTTTAAGTTCTTTTCTTTTTCCACTTTGATTTTTTTAATTTTATAATTTCCAATTCCTCTTTCAAATAAATATATCAAACTTTATTTTAATTTCACTCTTAATGCATGAATTTGATATATATTAATTATTCAAGCAACCCATGAATTGTTTTGTTGAAAAGTTGAAAATTTTATTTGAGTTGCTTTTGAATTAGCATATATTTTTAATTATTCTGAGAAATTCATCAAAAATCCTTAAAAATTAGCTAAACAATTCCAAATCTACTAAGAAGTTCGAATCTACTTTCAATCTACTTGAATTTATTCATATAAATTGTAGATCTAAGTTTATGAAACACAAATCTATTTTTTATGAAGAAAAACACATAAAAAATCAAGAATAAGAAGACTTACTTGCTTAGAAATCTTTGAAAACTAAAACAAATTGTGCGGGATTTGGTTTTAACCGTCAAAAGGGAACAAATTTTCTCTAGGATGTTGTAAAAAGGAGGCTAGGGTTTGGTTGTGAAGAAAAAAAAACTTAGAGATTTATTTATAACTGAGGCCTATTGTCGACGACTGTCGACAACCACTTCGATAGCAACTTTGACACGCGCTCTTGGACAAGACAGTCTTAACCCTTTAGAGGCTAGCTGTCAGCAGCCGCTTCAACCGTAGCTTCGATAGCCGTTCTCTAGTGAGAATTGCACCAAGCCAAAATTTTTATCTTTATATTTTTTTGAAGTGTTAATTCCAAGAAAAATGTTATTCCTAAATTCTAGTTGTTAATTCCTAGTTCTAAAATTAATAACTAAAACTAAAAGTTAGTTCCTAATTCTAAGGTTAGTAACTATACTTTAGTTAGCAAATATTATTGTTTTCATAGAAGAAAAACCAAAAATAGTTAGAAGATTTTTTATATTTTTTAAAAAAATTTAAAGGATTTTGAAATAAAATGTTTTTTTAAACAAAATCATTGAAAGCATCGTAGGTATCAAAAGTAAGTTAACTTCATAAGCAATCTCCCAACTTAAAATGCACATTGTTCTTAATAAATTTATATTTTTATTTAATCTACCAAGAGCAAGTAAAATTCAAGAAAGAATGCTTAGATATTACTTCGGTGCGCTAATTATGATGTATCAACTACAAAACAAAATTGTTAGTACATAATATACAATAACTGTGACTCTATTTAGCTCGTATGACTGAGATGTCGGAGGATCCACTAGATTGTGAGATTCCTCCATGTGCTTTAGAGATTCCAAGTAATGTTTTAATCATTTGCCATTTACTTTAAATATATGACCACTTTAGGATTTTCAATATTGATTGCGCCATGCGGATGTATATTTTTAACTATGAATGGTCCGGTCCATCGTGAGCATAATTTTACTGGAAATATATGAAGGCATGAATTATATAAAAGTACTTTGTCAGAAGGAAGAAAAACACAGTGTGTGATATGATGATCTTGGCATATTTTCATTTTTTCCTTCGAAATGCGTGAATTTTCATATGCATCACGTTTTAACTCTTTCAATTCGTCTATTTGTAATTTTCTTAATGGGCTAGCTGGATTGAGATCTAAATTAACTGCCCCATACATGATAAATGGTCAACTTTTCCATATACTATTATGTACGGGGACATGCTTAAAGGTATTTTGTATGTAGTACGGTATACCCATAAAGCATCAAGTAGTCTAAATAACCAATAATTATGAGACAAATTAACCGTTTCTCTAAATTTTACTTGATTTTCCTGTTGGCCAGTTTGACTTATCCATTCGACTATGGGTGATAATGCATAGAAATCTTGTGTATTATGTGATATTTTTTCATCAAATTTTTAAAGACTCTATTATAGAAATGAGAATTCCCATCACTTATTATGGCTTTAAAAACTCCAAATCTGTATAATATATGCTCCTTAAGAAATTTGATGATGGTTTGTTGATCATTGTTTCTACATATTGCAGTTTCTACCCATTTAGAAACATAATCGACCGCAACGAGGATATAGACATATCCTTTAAAAATATGAAACAGTTTCATGAAGTCAATGTCAAAACAATTGAATATCTCAATTGTAAGAATGGGCATTAGAGGCATTTCATTCTCCCTGGTTAGTGCTCCTAGTTTCAAACATGACTCGCATCATTTACAAAATTCATATGAATCTCTAAACATAATAGGCCAATGAAATCCACATTGAAGTATTTTGGCTACTATCCTTTTAGACAAAAAATTGTGCCCACACACTTCTGTGTGATAGAAGGAAATTATGCTTTGAATCTCATTATTAAGCACACAACGCCTAATAATTTGATTAGAATAATATTTAAATAGGAAAGGATCATCATAAAAGAAATGGCTCACCTCATATAGGAATCATCATTTGTCTTGCACACTCCAGTTGTTCGGCATTCACCTACAACAAAAAAAATTATAATAGCAGCATACCACGGAGTTGTTCTAATCGAAAATAGCTACTCATCATGGAATGAGTCCCTAACTGGTAGCTTATCATTATCAAAAGTTAAAAGAGAGAGGTGGTCAACAACCACATCCTCTGCTATCTTTTTATCTTTAATTTCAGGATCAAATTATGGGAGCAGCATTATTCATCTGATTAGTCATGGCTTTGTATCTTTCTTTGACAAAAGATATTTGAGTATCGAACGATATGTAAAACCAACTATATATGAGCCCAAAATATATGAGCGAAATTTATCAACAGCATAAACTACATCTAGAAGTTCATCCTTTGTTGTCGTATAATCGGTTTATGTGCCATTGAGAGTCTTGCTAGCGCAGTAGACTACGTAAGGCTTTTTGTCGCTTCGTTGGTGCAGTACTGTTCCAATTACATAGTCGCTTGTGTCGTGCATAATTTTGCATAGAAGTGACCAACCTAGAGGTTGCATTATTGGGACGATGATGACCATTTGATTAAGGGTATCAAAAACTATTTGACATATCGCATCCATTCAAACTACACATCTTACGCAAGAAGGTGAGAAAGTGGTCTGATAATAGTATTAAAATCTTTCATAAACCTTCTATAAAAGCCTGCATGTCCTAATAACGAGCATATATCTTTTATGGTTTTAGGTATTAGTGTTTGGGAAATAGATTAAATCTTAGTTTTATCTACTCTCATCCCTTTAAATGAAACTATATGGCCTAACACAATATCATTTCTAACCTTAAAGTGGTATTTTTCCCAATTTAGGAGTAGATTTTTTTTGTTGGTACCTTTCAAGCACATATCCGAAATTAGTCAAATAGGATTTAAAATTATTTCCAAATATGGAGAAATCATCCATAAATACCTCTACATAATCTTCAACTATGTCACCAAAAATACTTATCATATACCTTTGAAATGTTGCGGGTGCATTACATAGTCTAAATGACATTCTTCTAAATGCAAATTTACCAAAGGACAGGTAGAAGTTGTCATTTTCTGATCCTCTAAGGCAATTTCAATATGATAATAGCCATAATAACCATCAAAAAAATAATAAAATTTATGCCCAGCAATCTTTCAAGCACTTGGTTAAGAAATGGTAATGAAAAGTAATCTTTGCATGTTACTTGGTTTAGTTTTCTATAATCACTGCACATACACCAACTCATAGTTATACGAGTGGGTATCATCTCTCCATCCTTATTTTTAGCAAATGTTACTCCACTCTTCTTCGAAACAACTTGGGTTGAACTTACCCACTTACTATCAGCAATTGGATAGATAATATCAGCATTAAAAAGTTTCAAAACTTTGGCTTTAAACACTTCGTTCATGGTAGGGTTAAGCCTTAATTGCATTTGCCTTATTAGCTTGGCTCTATTTCCAAAGTTATGCAATGTATAAATAAGGGGGTCCATGCCTTTAATGTTTGTCATATTCCATTCAAGAGCTCCTTTATACTTTCACAATATTGATAGTAGTTGCTTTTCCTTGCTCTCATAAAGATGCACTAAGGTGACTACCAAAAAAGTTTTCTTAGATCTCAAAAATGCTTAATTAAGATCTTCAGGTAGCTCTTTTAGCTCTAGAATTGTTGCTTGGATATCAGATGGTATTAATTTCTTTGTAATTTTAGGTAACTCTTTATACACTTCCATTTTTAAAATCCATCCCGTGATATTTGAATGTTGAGCATCAGTCAAAAGTTTTATAGTTTCAACGGTGTATTTGGATTTGAGATAATTAAGAAAATCATCGTACATTGTTAATGCAAGCTCCAAAGGATCAGAAATACATAATGATATGATATCTGGTTCTTTGCAAATTTGTTCAATATAATTAATGTCATGCAACTCATCATTATAATTATTTGGTTGTTTGCAAATATTAAAAACATTAAATTCAAGGGTCATACTATCAAATGAAAGCTTAAGCACACCATTCCTACAATTTATAACTGTATTAGCCATAACTAAAAATAGACGTTCGAGGATAATTGGAATATGAAGACGTTAATTCTTTGCAGGTGTAGTGTCCATAGCTATAAAATTCACTAGAAAATAAAAATTTTCGATTTGTACTAAAACATCTTCCACAACGTCTTTAGGATACCTTTCTGACCTATCGGCTAATTGTAGTGTGACAGGTGTAAGTTTAAGTTCTCCTAAACCTAGGTGCTTGTAAACCGAATATAGTAAAAGGTTTACACTAGCTCCCAAATTTAGTAAAGATTTTTCCATATTGTGTTGACCTGTCACACATAAAATTATTGGATATCTAGTATCCTCATATTTAAAATGCATTTCATAACGAAATAATGTACTTACCTACTCTGTCTGAAGTACTTTCTTTTGTATGTTGTGACATCTTATGATTGTACATAAGTCCTTCAAAAAATTTTCATATAAGGGGACTTGCTTGATCGCTTCCAGCAAGTGTATATTGATATATATCTGTTTAAAAATTTCTAAAATATCAGCATAAAATGCATTAATATTTTTACCTTTCAAATATTGAGGTAACGGTAGAGGTGGCTTATAATTTGTGAAAGTGGATTTTATAGAATTATCATTTTTAGATTGTTGTACCAAATCATTGCCATATTTCTCTTCATTATTTTCTTTTGAAACTGGCTCATCAAGTACTTTACCACTTTGCAAACTAATTGCAGCAGCTATCTCAGGTATATCTTTATTAATGGAAGAAGTAACAACATTTATACCTTTGATTTTACCTGAAGTCTTGACCTCCAGTTGAGATGGTAGTTTACCTTTACCTTTGTTTGCAATGCAGAACTAACGTGGTTTATTTGTGATTGGATATCACTGAAGGTTATCATATTCTAACTGTTGATTGTTTGTTGTGACTAAATAAACTACTATTATGCTTGGATCATTTAATTCATTCCTTGTTGTATCTGCAAAAAATTATCCTCAAAATTCCTTTTCGATGGTGGTTGGTACACTGAAGGTTGATTAAAAGGTTGGACATATTGTTATGGTGGATTAGTAGATAGCTTATTTTGATGATTAAGTTGTTATTGAGGATTTTGCTTCCATTAAAAATTTGGATGGTTCCTCCAATTAGGGTTATATATTTGTGAATATTAATTGTTTGTTGCTTGAGGGACAGTGTTAAAGGCATTAGCTTGTTTGGTCAATACTTCTTTAAAAGCGGCAAAAGTTGGACAATTAAGAGTTACGTATCCTTGTAATTTGCAAATATCGCAAACTTCCATAACTTCTTTTATTGCCTTAAATATTTCTATTTTTATGTAAGCTAGTCTTTAAATTTCTTTGTGATCGTAATTAATCATGCAGCTATATTTTTTATTTCTCCCAATTTAATAAGTCCACCTCTATTATGATGTTTATCCATTAATTAGTGTCTTTCCGAAATATCCTCAATTTCCTAGACTTGTAAGTTTTCAGCATGTGAATCAAGATAATCCCATGCTACCTCAGCATCTTTGCTCAGAAATTCACCATTACAATAGTTTTTACAAATTGCCTGGTTGAAATGTTTAGCCATTGATAGAAGGTACTTATAACCCTTGCTCAGAAATTCACCATTACAATAGTTACTAAAACTTATAGTTCTCTCGAGAATCATTTTGATTATTGTGTTAATACTAAAAAAGAATAAATTATAGAGCCAAAATAAAGATTGAATTTTATTAACTAAAACTAAAACTAATAAGGATTTAAATTTACTTGAAATAAAATTATTGGTCAGATAGATTAACTCTCCCATGGAATAATTTATTTTATGTGCTTTTGTTTATTTATCTCAGTTGCATAATTCACGTGGTCTTCCTACAACGAGAAAATATATCTTTAAAGCATAAATCAAAAAAATTGCAAACTTGAAATTGTGAATAACCTCCCCCAATTTTATATATCTATATATATATATATATGTGTGTGTGTGTGTGTGTGTGTGTGTGTGTGTGTGTGTATATATATATAAATATATATAAATATGTAAATATATATATATATATGTATATATATATGTATGTATATATATATATATATATATATATATATATATATATATATATATATATATATATATATATGTATGTATATATATATATATATATGTATATATATATATATGTATGTATATATATATATATGTATGTATGTGTATATATATATATATATATATATATATATATATATATATATATATATATATATATATATATATATATATATATATATATATATATATATATATATATATATATATATATATATATATATATATATATATATATATATATATTAAGTTTATCTAAACATGCAATATGAATAACAAAAACAAATGTTCAAAATCAAACATATACCATGCCTAAAGAGTCTACGATATATCAAAATTATTTAACAAATATATTGTCAAATAATAAAGTATCAAAGACTCAAAATCATATCTTTATCCTTTCAAAAATAATAGGGAATCAAAGATATCAAGTTTACATAAATGAATTAAAAATAATAAACATATAAACCACATACTAGTAAATTATTTAGGGTTTGTTATCATATCTGAACTAATACAAGAATTTAACCACGCATACTCATCATAGCCATGAGTAAAGAAAAATAAATTCTTTTATTGATTTGTCTGAAAGAGTACAAAAACTAAAATCTTTTATATCTCTCTGTTGCTGCCTCTCTATTGATGCATATCCTTCTCTTTATTTTTTTAAAATTGTCAATTACATTGGGTAATTATAGCCTCTTACAAAATCCTAGAATAAATTTTATTTAGAAGAAAACTCTATTTTCTCTTAAAAAGTTCTAAAAAATCAAACTGTGGCGTGGCTTTACAAAGCCCCTTTGATAGCCACTCTTGAGTTTGCATTACAATCAACGACTATCGATAGCCAAACCTGTAAATGTATAGTTCTGAGCTGATATTTGAGATACAATTCAATTCTTCTATTTCCTTGCATATAAAACCCTTCAAAAAGACTACAAACTACTAGGAAAACATCATAATGGAGAATTTAATTAATAATAATAATTTTTCACTAATTTTTTGTATTAATCACCAAATTTGGATTATGCATACTTAAAATAAAATATTTCAAGCATAATCAGATATGCATCCGCAGAATCAGATCTAATGAACTTAGAAAGAATGTTGATGTATTGTGGTTTTAACTCATAACTATTATCTACAGCTTGTGGAAGTTTTATGCATGCGGTAGTGATGTGCCCAATGAGGAGCAATTATCTTAAAGAATCAGAATCAGTTGGTCTATCCTTTTACCCATGATTAAATCTGATCTCACAAGTCGATCAAACTGATGGGTCGAATATGGCATAAGCCAACGTATGGACATGAATACATGAGTTTTCTAAAACTAATGTAAGAAGTATCAGATATAGTATGGTGAGATGAAAGCGGAAGAAAAATAATCAAATAAAATATGATGCACCTTAAAGTTTACATTAGGATTTATCTTGTAACCACCCCCATCTTCTCCTGAGGACCCATGTTCAGTATCTGCTTCGTTACCAGTATCACCGGTTCCTCAGACTTTTTGGGAACCTCATGGGCAGGCTTATATAGCCTTGCGTTAGTGAAATAATTCTCCAACCCTTTAAATGGCTTTTAATCCTCAATTAAATTCTGAACTTCTCCTTATTCACTACAATATTTCATGCACTGGTGGAGAGTTGATGGCACTATCATATAGGTATGGATCTAGGTGTAACACTCACCTTTTTTTTCACATGATATTTTATCTTAACTAATTTTAAAAGAAATAATATTGAAAAAACCAAAAGATAAATAGAAAAAAGAGTAGAATAGGATCCCAACTACTAAATAGATAAATAAATAGATTTTAGATTGATTCTTATCTAATAATCTGATGAGGATTAATCTGATTTATTTAACAAAAAAAGAGATTCTAATGTGATTCATATCTAATAGAATAAGAATTTAAATAGATGATGAATCTAAATAGAAACCTCCTTATTAAGATTGGTTCTTATAAAAAAAAATTAGTTATTTAGATTTCTTAACTAATAGGATCTTATTTTTATATGTAATCTTCTTTAACTAAATAAGAAACCCAATCTCTCCCCACTTCTCACACGCAGGGAGAGAAAAAGAAACAGAGAGAACGTATGTGAGAAAAAAAAGAATAAAAAAAAGAGAGAAAAATTTTAGCCAAAGAGAAACTTGGAGATTTTTCAAGCCTCCAATTTGGATCAGGGCTAAGGTGAGCTCTTTTGACTCACTGACATGCTATTAGTTATACTTATTTCTATAATTCTTGTTTTGTTAAATTAAAATATAAACCTATGGATAGAGACACTTTATATAATTATTTTATACACAATCAGTCATGGCATGCTAAGCTTCTTTTAAATTCATCTCATAAATTTTAATATGGTATCAACATCAGAACAAATAAACTGCAACAATGTCTTGACATTATCAACAGCTGGAAAAGGTGATATCTTGAGTTTTTGTACAAGCTAGCAATTTTTAAGATTTTCCTGAAATGATTATTGTCCCGATATCTTACTTGTTTTCTTAGCATAATCTTATAAATATAAGAGAAACAATTCTATTTATTTCCTATAGTTGCCTTGCTTTACAAAATAAATGAGTTTGCTATCTATTAAAATTTTCCGGAGCCAAATAGGCTCAAAAAATACTGAAAAAATATTTAAAACTTAAAACAATCTTCATAGAGTAGAAAATCAGTTAGATATATTCGCCTACGATGACATCAATGAGCAACCAGGAATCTCATTCACCTTAAAAATAAATATGAATATTTTTACCAATAAGATATCAACCTGTTGTTTGGAAAATAAAGCAGAGAACCATCCCTATGCAATTTTTTAGAATATTGGCTAATAGTCTTGGAACAAAAAAATAAAAATAAAAATAAAATAGGAGGAAAAAAATGTTATAGTTTTAAATTCAAAAAAAAATTGAATAGCCTAGACCAAGTACCGTACATTCTCATCTCTAAAATTAATCTTTCGGGTAAATATTATTTTTGTGGATTAGCTTGTCACAACTGCTATGTATATTAAGTCAAACACGTTGAGCTAGCTTAAACATAAACATAAGTTTTGACCTTTAAAATTAATTATTGTCTATCTTAAAGGTTCACACTTAGATAATCATGTTAAGCATGAACACGGAAATTTTCATATGAAGATACTTCATGCGAAAATACAATAGGCCAGGTGGAATGGAAACATAGTCTAGATGCAGCAAGCAGCAAGCAACAGCAACATGAATCCAATGTATGAACATGAGTGCTTCAGGGTTGTTTCCTATATATATATATATATATATATATATATATATATATATACACCTTGCCAAGTGTGTATGTATGATGTGAACTCAAGTGTTATTTCTTTTACTAATTGGTACTTGTACAATTGGTATGCAAAAATACACACAAAACCAATTTGTCCTTTTTCATTTATAACCCTTAGACCCTCTCCTTAAAATTACTTAGAGTTATTCCTAGTACATCAATTTGCACCATGATTTTGATTAGCTCCATTTAGATTCAAGAAAATACAAAATTTCTGATTCAAGTTTAGACGAATTTTCTGATTGAAGTTTAGATGAATTTTCTTATCAACAGTTTTTAAAATAAATTATTTACTTTATTATTATTATCAAAATAATGTGATTTTACCCTATAAATAATGTTTTAAATGTTAAATTGAATATAATTACAAGGTATCTAGGAGTGATTCTTGGAGAATTGATCCAATAATAGTTCCAAGAGAAAGGTATCTAGGAGTGATTCTTATATCTATTGAATAAAGTATAATCCACTTTTCCATTGTATAGGTCTTAAGAAATTTCGTGGAGGAAATTTTTACTTAAGGGGGTAGAATGTAACACTCACCTTTTTTCACATGATATTTTATCATAACTAATTTTAAAAGAAATAATATTAAAAAAATCAAAAGATAAATAGAAAAAAAATAGTAGAATAGGATCCCAACTACTAAATAGATAAATAAATAGATTTTATATTGATTCTTATCTAATAATCTGATGAGGATTAATCAGATTTATTTAACAAAAAAAAAAGAGATTCGAATGTGATTCATATCTGATAGAATAAGAATTTAAACAGATTATGAATCTAAATAGAAACCTATTTTTTTAGATTGGTTCTTATCCAAAAAAATTAGTTATTTAGATTTCTTAACTAATAGGATCTTATGTTTAAATATGTAATCTTCTTTAACTAAATAAGAAACCCAATCTCTCCCCACTTCTCACATGCAGGGAGAGAAAAAGAAAAAGAGTGAACGTCCGTGAGAAAAAAAAGTATAAAAAAAGAGAGAAAAATTTCAGCTAAAGAGAGACTTGGAGATTTTTCAAACCTCCAATTTGGATCAGGGCTAAGGTGAGCTCTTTTGACTCACGACATGCTGTTAGCTATACTTATTTCTATAATTCTTATTTTATTAAATTAAAATATAAACTTATGGATAGATACTCTTTATATAATTGTTTTATACACAATCTGTCATGGCATGCTAAGTTTCTTCTAAATTCATCTCACAACTTTTAATATGGTACCAACTTCAGAACAAATAAACTGTAACAATGTTTTGACATTATCAACAGCTGGAAAAAGTGATATCTTGAGTCTTTATACAAGCTAGAAATTTTTATGATTTTCCTGGAATGATTATTGTCCTGATATCTTACTTGTTTTCCAGGCATAATCTTATAAATATAAGAGAAACAATTCTATTTATTTCCTATAGTTGCCTTGCTTTACAAAATAAATGAGTTTTATATCTATTAAAATTATCCGAAGCCAAATAGGCTCAAAAAATACTAAAAATAATATTTAAAACTTAAAACAATCTTCATAAAATAGAAAATCAGTTAGATATATTCGCCTACGATGACATCGATGAGCAACCAGGAATCTCATTCACCTTAAAAATAAATGGGAATATTTTTACCAGTAAGATATCAACCTGTTGTTTGGGAAATAAAGCAGAGAACCATCCCTATGCAATTTTTTAGAATATTGGCTGATAGTCTTGGAACAAAAAAATAAAAATAAAAATAAAATAGGAGGAAAAAATGTTATAGCTTTAAATTCAAAAAAATTGAATAGCCTAGACCAAGTACCATACATTCTCATCTCTAAAATTAATCTTTTGGGTAAATATTATTTTTGTGGATTAGCTTGTCACAACTGCTATGTATATTAAGTCAAACATGTTGAGCTAGCTTAAATATAAACATAAGTTTTGACCTTTAAAATTAATTATTGTCTATCTTAAAGGTTCACACTTAGCTAATCATGTTAAGCATGAACACGGAAATTTTCTATTGAAGCTACTGCATGCGAAAATACAATAGGCCAGGTGGCATGGAAACTTAGTCTAAATGCAGCAAACAACAGCAACATGAATCCAATGTATGAACATGAGTGCTTCAGAGTTGTTTCCTATATATATATATATATATATATATATATATATATATATATATATATATATATATATATATATATATATATATATATATATATATATATATATATATATATATATATATATATATATATATATATATATATATATATATATATATACACACACACACACAAACACATCTTGCCAAGTGTGTATGATGTGAACTCAAGTGTTATTTCTTTTACTAATTGGTACTTGTACACTTGGTATGCAAAAATACATATAAAACCAATTTGTCTATTTTCATTTATAATCCTTAGACCCTCTCTTTAAAATTTCTTACAGTTATTCCTAGTACGTCAATTTGCACCATGATTTTAATTAGCTCCATCTAGATTCAAGGTAATACAAAATTTCTAATTCAAGTTCAGATGAATTTTTGAATCAACAGTTATTTAAAAAGAATAAAAACATAAAAGCATAACTATCTCCAAGTTCATGAACTTTACACTATAAAAATAAACATTAAGGTCATGTGACATGATGGAAAAATCTCCATATTGACTATATATAGTCTTTCTACACTTTCTTAGAAGGTTAATATGGAATGCTTAATATACTACCTCTTTATACTTCTACATGTTGAAAAGTTTGGCTAGCCGCTATAAAGACCAAATTACTTTTATTTAAAAACTGAACTTGTTAATCTGTTCTTAAGAGTTTTCAGCATTTTTCTATTTTGACCAGACTTTGTTTGCACCAATTGAAGAAGGAATATCATGGTCCAAATTTCATTTGAAGGAAATTTCTATTTTGACCACACTAGACTTATCAAATTTCATTTGAAGGAAAAGAATAGTAATCTTGCAACCCTGCTTCCATCAAGAGAAATCTTTGTTCTTTATTCTAATCAAATAAAGTACAAACAAGCGTCTTCTGTGCTTACTAAAGTAAGAACTAAGAAGTATATTTAGAAAGATTATGATAGTTGTAAATTATATGCATGCCTCCTAACACCTGTGCATGGCAGGTCAGAGACACAACACCAAGATAATATAACAATATGTTATACTTCATGTTTCCCTCAATGACCGGTGAAATTGATCATTTTATTTTAAAAAGACCATTAATCCATTTTAGTTCTACCTTGTTTTAACTCTATCTATGTGGAACTATATGACATAAATTATTAAATTCTAAATTTTATTATTATCATTTTATGTCTTGAATAAGAAGTTAAACTATACTGATTGGTACTTTAAATTTTTATACATTTAATTATTATTTTTATCTAAATTCACATGCATATTCTTATGATATCAAATATGATTATTTTCTGATGGAGTTCATATGCTTATATATTCCAAAGATATGCATATAATCCAAAAGGCTATTTTATAAATTTTAGTTCATTTATTTTTTATTTACTAAAAGGAAAAGAAAGATAACACTGATATGAAATACGACAAGACGCCGTATAAATGCAACCTGTTACTGTATATGATTGGTGTCAGATAATTAACTACTATACTGCTATATTGTTATTCAATGTTACTGTTATTGTTACTATACAATGAATTTTAATGATTATCACCAATCTATATACTGAACTGGATTTACTGAAATCACCAATTGATACTGAAATTGATAATTAATACCGAAATTGATACACACTGGAGTTTTGGAAAAAATTAGGGTTCATATGAAGTTTGATGGCTGGACGTAACTGAGCCACTATTTCCCATTTTGGAAGGATTGGGATAGGCTCCGACCATTACTGTGTCACTGTTTCCCATACAGGAGAATCGGGATAGACTCCGATCATTACTGTGCCACTGTTTCCCATACGGGAAAATCGGAATAGGCTCCGATCATTACTGTGCTACTGTTTCCCTTTATGGGAGGATTAAGATAGGCTCCGATCATTACTGTGCCACTGTCTTCCTTTTTGGGAGGATCGGGATAGGCTCTGATCAAATCTTACTGTTCCGTTTTTCCGAGAGTAGACGAGAATGCGTCCAGACTAACCAAATTCATATTTTTCAAAATTTTCAAATACCATAATTAAAAGACGTCAACTGGAAAGAAAAAAAATTAATGATAACTACATAAAATTTTCAAATATGAGACTGCGTACCTTTTATTTGTATATGACTGTACATGATATTGAGACATTATTATTACTTTTTTGTGTTTTACTATTTATCACGGGATCGCTTTATTGACGATCCTGGTTATGCATAACCGAATGCAATTTTTTAGCAGGAGATAGATCCGTTACAAATAGGGCAAAACTTTTGACTTACTTTCACGAGCAGGCAGAGCTACAAGATTGATGGTCTTTCTAGTTTATTATTTTTTTGTTAAAGTTTATGTAAGAAGGAAAAATATTATTGTAACTAAAGAAATTATTGTTTATTTGTTGCCCATATTTCTGTAACGCCTTGCACCCAAGATGCGGGTAGCGTTCGGCGACGTATTATAAATAAATACGCCAAGCCTAAAATACTTTTAATAAAACTGAATGTTACCGCCACTAAACCACATACATATGAACTGAGAGAAAAAAAAATGGGAAGACAATAAACAAACTCTTTTTATTCCAACAAAATATTAAATAAATAAATAAAGATCCAAAGAAGGGTAGCATTTATTACAACTTCAAATTTGAGCCTTGGAAACAACAAACCAAGGTAGAGGGAAAAGATTGAAAGAATTGAAATAAAGGATCTCCTAAATAATGTCATATAATGAAATCACAACTAACTATCTACTAACTCTATGAAATGCTGCTCCAGCTGTGGTGGATCCTCTCCTTCAGTATCCTGCAAATTATCTGGGCGTGCCAAACCAGGGTCGTTAGAACGACCTAGCAAGTACTACAAGAGGATCATAATAATATACAGGCACGCTATGTATATAAATATAGTTACATGTGTTATCAAAGCATGAAACTAATTAAAAATACTAAAAGTCATGATAAGATTGATGAAGTATAAGTTTTTAGAACGGAATAGAACATGAATCTAACTATAAATATTTCGAACATGATAATAGTCAGGAAGTACATCTGTTTATACATGTCATGGATAATCTTGTAACAAAGGCCAATTTAACAAATGAACATGTATACTATGTTATTATTTATTTATTTGTTTGGAACTGTCAGAAGTAGTGTGACACATGTTTTACAAGTATCCCGTGCATACCCGGGACCACGGCCATGATTCCTGGTACTGCCCCAGGACATACCGCTAAGTACTAATGAACATGAACTCTGATGAGCCTAAGCTCCAGGCGCGTGGCCCTATATACTGATGGTGATCCAGTAATCACCCAGAACCCCCATGGTTGGGTTCCTATATTCGGTTGTACAACCTCAATAATGTAACACTTCTAAAACATGTGTACAGCTCTTTCATCAAGTTCCCCCATCACCCCATGAATTCTTTTTTATTTTATTTTAAAATGATATGTAGCATAAATTATATTTTTATTTAACTATGAGGCTGTCAACAGTTCATACATGTACTAAATAAAATTTATCATATGGATGACCCTTTTATTTGGGTATTGAAAGGTAACGGGTCGCAAGATCATTATGGGATAATCAAAAACAATTTTTTTATTTATTATTGCGGGAAACAACTATAACATGTTAATATGTACTAATGTGCCTATATTAATTTTCAGTATATCAAGTGAGACTAGATTCATATTTAATGCAATAGATTTGGTATTTGTAATAATTTCATAGCATTTCTTATATTCATTGCATAAGGTCAAAGGGATATTCTGTCTATTTTCCTTATGATCAAATTTATATTTAATACAGTAGGTTTCTCATTTCATTTCTTATTACATTAATATCTAGTGAATATATAATATGTTGTACAAAAATTATGAACAAAATTAAATAGTATCTAGCATGCAGTGATTGATTCTGCTGAAAAAAATACAACCACACTGTCACATTAGTTAATGGGTAAAATAATCTATATTATGAAATCTATTCTAAGTTTGTAATGATAAACTGAGAGGTTATATGTTCAGTTTTCAACATTATTATTCTTGACTGGTGTTCTTAGTCTCCATATATTTAATTATTTATTTATTTATTTATCTTCTTCTTTTTTTTTCTTTTTTTTTTTTTAACAGAACTGTGGTTCTGTTCTGTGAACAGTAAGTACTGTTCATATAACAGTACCGAGGTCCTGTTCAGTGAACAGTACCTCCTCACCCCTTTTTTTTTTATACAACATCAAATCTAGTAATAGCATTTTTATTTTATTTTATTTTATTTTTGTTTTACTTTATAGTCTACCTATACAAGCAATTCTTGTCTAGATAATTTGTTTAGTTATCCTAATTCTACAGTATCCCCATATTAACAGAATCTCTATTATTCTAAATTTACATCTGGTCAGCAACTCAAGATGTTTCAAAATTAAAACATTGACCATAACATGATCTCTAATAATCCTATCTTCTATAGCCAATTATTAATATTTTTTTTTTCTTAAACATACCACATGATCTGAATATAAATATATCTTACTAATGGTTTATAATTATAAACGAAGTTACAGACTGATACAAGAGAGTGAACATTTACAAGATAAGTGTGTGAAATAAAAATTGAAAAATCCTAGTATAAAGAATACGAATTAAGAATAAGTTGATTTGTTCAATGAATCATAATAGAGAGAACAGAAGGTTACCAAATACATACAACGAACGCAAAATAAAATTTAAAATGATATGTGATATGACATAAAAATTACAGTTAAAGAATTAAAGAGCAATAACACGACATAACAAATATTATTTTTTTTTTATATAAATTAAAGAGCAAACATAACGTAGGATTTGTACTTGCCTCAAGAATGCCGCTTCAAAAATTTACTGCGAGTTCCTCTTTTTCTTCAACTTTCTCTCTCTCTCTCTCTCTCTCTCTCTTTCTGCGTTCAACCCCTAAAGTCTTCCTCCTCTGCCCTTATTATTATTATTATTTTGTTTAGATTTTTAGTTTAAGATAATATTTCATAGGATCAAATCTAACTTACCAAATATGTCATTATCTAGTTAGGTAGTAAAACAAATCAGATTTGTTAGAAAAATATCATGGTTATTTATTATTTTTATTATTATTTTAAGGATAATAATTTGTTTATTATTGGTTTTGGATTTTAAATTTTTGGGTTGTTACAATCTACCCACCTTAGAAGAAAATTTTGTCCTCGAAATTTAATTTAATGCAAAACAGGGATGTTGATATTAATAAGAAAATATATGCATAAAAATATCCACAAGTTTCGTTGTGCACTTTTGTTTAAAAAGATAAGGTTGCAAAAAATTAGTCAACTCTCACAAAATAGAAGGTCTCTATATTTAGTGAGAAGTTAATGAAACAATTGAATAAAGCAAATAAGGGGGTACGAAACCATATAGAATGTAGTATAGTTTAAACCAAAATAGTACCTATTATTGCATCGCCTCCTTCACCGGCTTGTTTTGTTGTCAGTGTGAGTGCATGTCCTTGTCTCTGATTCTCCCCTGTCTGAGACCTTTGAAAAGCCTGTTGTCGAGTGACGAGTGCGGAACTTCTCGGGTTAGGTCCGGTAGGTCTCTACTGAGGCGGCGCGGGTAACCTTTGCTGTTGAGGGGGTGCTGGAAGTCTCTGCTGTTGTTGCTGTAGTGCTGGTGCTTTGGTAATGTCACCTATCTTTCGTTGCCATGGACAACCTCCAATATGATGATTCGCCGAGCCACATACCAGGCACAAGTTGTGGGCTCGTCTGCAGTCTTTTTGAGCATGCCCGGGTCGGGAACAATAGTTACAGACCACATTGTGATCCTGTTGTGTAACCTGACGTTTCTGTGGTGCCGCTAGAGTACCCTTGTCAGAACTTCCTGTCATCTGATCCATACTTCGCTTCTGGGACCCCATATGAATTTTTCTCTTCCTATTCGCTATCTGTTCTTGCACTCTAACAGCATTCAGAATCTGGGCATAGGTTTCGAACTGTGGGGTGGCTATGCGTTCCTGAATTTCAAAGTTTAACCCATTCTGGAACCTTCGGGCCCTATCTATTTCTTGAGTCACCAACAATGGGGCAAATCTGCTCAATCTGACAAATTCTGCCGCGTAATCATCTACCGTCCGATTTTCTTGCATCAAATGGATAAATTGCTGCTCCAGATCCCACTGTGCCGTCTGGGGAAAGAACCTCGTATAGAAGCTCTCTTTAAACACCTCCCATGTTATTGGTTTTGCCAACCGATTCTCCTCGGCCAACCACCATGTGCGAGCAATATCCATGAATTGTATTTTGATCACCTCTACACGGTCTTCATCCACTACTCGTGCTGCACCCAGCAGGTTCTCAGTATCCACCAACCACTGTTCTGCCTTCATAGGTTCTTCAGTTCCATAAAAGTGTAACGGTTTCAACTTTCTAAAGTCTGAAACACTACCCGTCTTCTATTTTCCAGCCACCAACTCCTGTCGTAACATCTCAGTTTGTTGTTGTTGGTTCTCAATAATCCCCCTAAGTAATTCCATTGTGTTGGGATTTTCTGCTTGGGGAGTGGTACTTGAGGAAGTGATACGACGACTAGTCATTCTTCTGAAAGATGAAGAATTTAGATTAGATCGAGAAATAAAAGATAAAAGGAATGATAGGATATAAGGAACCAAAGAATAGGACAAGTATAAGAATCAAAAGTAACTTGCAATTAATGCATATGCATAAGTGGCAGACATCCTAGTCTGAGTCTTCTAATCAGAAGCTAACGTCGAACCTAGGCTCTGATACCAACTGTAACGCCCCGCACCCAAGATGCGGGTAGCGTTCGGCGACGTATTATAAATAAATACGCCAAGCCTAAAATACTTTTAATAAAACTGAATGTTACCGCCACTAAACCACATACATATGAACTGAGAGAAAAAAAAATGGGAAGACAATAAACAAACTCTTTTTATTCCAACAAAATATTAAATAAATAAATAAAGATCCAAAGAAGGGTAGCATTTATTACAACTTCAAATTTGAGCCTTGGAAACAACAAACCAAGGTAGAGGGAAAAGATTGAAAGAATTGAAATAAAGGATCTCCTAAATAATGTCATATAATGAAATCACAACTAACTATCTACTAACTCTATGAAATGCTGCTCCAGCTGTGGTGGATCCTCTCCTTCAGTATCCTGCAAATTATCTGGGCGTGCCAAACCAGGGTCGTTAGAACAACCTAGCAAGTACTACAAGAGGATCATAATAATATACAGGCACGCTATGTATATAAATATAGTTACATGTGTTATCAAAGCATGAAACTAATTAAAAATACTAAAAGTCATGATAAGATTGATGAAGTATAAGTTTTTAGAACGGAATAGAACATGAATCTAACTATAAATATTTCGAACATGATAATAGTCAGGAAGTACATCTGTTTATACATGTCATGGATAATCTTGTAACAAAGGCCAATTTAACAAATGAACATGTATACTATGTTATTATTTATTTATTTGTTTGGAACTGTCAGAAGTAGTGTGACACATGTTTTACAAGTATCCCGTGCATACCCGGGACCACGGCCATGATTCCTGGTACTGCCCTAGGACATACCGCTAAGTACTAATGAACATGAACTCTGATGAGCCTAAGCTCCAGGCGCGTGGCCCTATATACTGATGGTGATCCAGTAATCACCCAGAACCCCCATGGTTGGGTTCCTATATTAGGTTGTACAACCTCAAGAATGTAACACTTCTAAAACATGTGTACAGCTCTTTCATCAAGTTCCCCCATCACCCCATGAATTCTTTTTTATTTTATTTTAAAATGATATGTAGCATAAATTATATTTTTATTTAACTATGAGGCTGTCAACAGTTCATACATGTACTAAATAAAATTTATCATATGGATGACCCTTTTATTTGGGTATTGAAAGGTAACGGGTCGCAAGATCATTATGGGATAATCAAAAGCAATTTTTTTATTTATTATTGCGGGAAACAACTATAACATGTTAATATGTACTAATGTGCCTATATTAATTTTCAGTATATCAAGTGAGACTAGATTCATATTTAATGCAATAGATTTGGTATTTGTAATAATTTCATAGCATTTCTTATATTCATTGCATAAGGTCAAAGGGATATTCTGTCTATTTTCCTTATGATCAAATTTATATTTAATACAGTAGGTTTCTCATTTCATTTCTTATTACATTAATATCTAGTGAATATATAATATGTTGTACAAAAATTATGAACAAAATTAAATAGTATCTAGCATGCAGTGATTGATTCTGCTGAAAAAAATACAACCACACTGTCACATTAGTTAATGGGTAAAATAATCTATATTATGAAATCTATTCTAAGTTTGTAATGATAAACTGAGAGGTTATATGTTCAGTTTTCAACATTATTATTCTTGACTGGTGTTCTTAGTCTCCATATATTTAATTATTTATTTATTTATTTATCTTCTTCTTTTTTTTTCTTTTTTTTTTTTAACAGAACTGTGGTTCTGTTCTGTGAACAGTACCGCGGTACTGTTCACAGAACAGTAAGTACTGTTCATATAACAGTACCGAGGTCCTGTTCAGTGAACAGTACCTCCTCACCCCTTTTTTTTTATACAACATCAAATCTAGTAATAGCATTTTTATTTTATTTTATTTTATTTTTGTTTTATTTTATAGTCTACCTATACAAGCAATCCTTGTCTAGATAATTTGTTTAGTTATCCTAATTCTACAGTATCCCCATATTAACAGAATCTCTATTATTCTAAATTTACATCTGGTCAGCAACTCAAGATATTTCAAAATCAAAACATTGACCATAACATGATCTCTAATAATCCTATCTTCTATAGCCAATTATTAATATTTTTTTTTTCTTAAACATACCACATGATCTGAATATAAATATATCTTACTAATGGTTTATGATTATAAACGAAGTTACAGACTGATACAAGAGAGTGAACATTTACAAGATAAGTGTGTGAAATAAAAATTGAAAAATCCTAGTATAAAGAATACGAATTAAGAATAAGTTGATTTGTTCAATGAATCATACTAGAGAGAACAGAGGGTTACCAAATACATACAACGAACGCAAAATAAAATTTAAAATGATATGTGATATGACATAAAAATTACAGTTAAATAATTAAAGAGCAATAACACGACATAACAAATATTATTTTTTTTTTATATAAATTAAAGAGCAAACATAACGTAGGATTTGTACTTGCCTCAAGAATGCCGCTTCAAAAATTTACTGCGAGTTCCTCTTTTTCTTCAACTTTCTCTCTCTCTCTCTCTCTCTCTCTCTCTTTCTGCGTTCAACCCCTAAAGTCTTCCTCCTCTGCCCTTATTATTATTATTATTTTGTTTAGATTTTTAGTTTAAGATAATATTTCATAGGATCAAATCTAACTAACCAAATATGTCATTATCTAGTTAGGTAGTAAAACAAATCAGATTTGTTAGAAAAATATCATGGTTATTTATTATTTTTATTATTATTTTAAGGATAATAATTTGTTTATTATTGGTTTTGGATTTTAAATTTTTGGGTTGTTACAATTTCTGCTGTGTTGTGACTGTAATATTTACTGAGCCTTGTTGAGTTTTAATTCAACGCCAAACGTTTCCAGCTTTCCACACTGTGGAAAGTGGGTCGTTACACCAGGGTCGCCCCAAGAGGATGTTATAGGATGTATCTGCATCGATGACATAACATGTAACCTCTGTCTTTAGATCTCCAATCTGGCACCGGAGTCGAATCATACCAAGGGGGTAGTTGTCATTGGCATTGAATCCATATATTGTGGTATTTGTCAGCGTGAGGCGACGAGGTGAGATCCCTAGCAACTGCATCAGCCTTCTCGGAATGATGCTTAGCGCGGACGCTGGACCAATTTGAATGCGGTCTATTTTTGTAGATCCGACATATTCGATGGAATATAAAGGTCTATTGTGCTATATATTTCTTACCTGCATGTCCTCTGGCGAGAAAGTTATCTGCGGGACTTAACCTCCTCACTTGGTGACAGCGGGGGCAGGAATCCCTTTCTTCATTGGATGGTTCAATGATCTATGCCAGGAAAGAGTCAGAATCTGCAAAAGCCTCTCTCAGTACTTCTCGAGTTGACTTAGATATCACAATAGCTCGTAAAGTGTGACTCGAGCTGGGATATTAGCCAACTGAGTTATGATATCAAACTGAAATGAGGCGTCCTTTGTTTCTTCGTCCATTGGGTTTTTTTGAAAACGAAGTCCTTTTCGCTTCGCAGGTTCCGCATATATTTCTTTAGGGCCTACTCTCATATAGTCTTTAAGATAAGCCCTGCCGGATCGAGTAGTAGAGGGGCTTGCCTCATCTTGATTAGTGGCCATCACTATTGCCTCCTCTTCTAAGTCCGTGAGTGCATTAGTAACTATATAGTCTTCTTTAATTTTTGCGGAGATAGTATTGCTACTCCACTTCTTTCTTTGGACATTAGATGAGGTCCATTGCTTGTCCTACAAAAGATCGGGATGAACCATATGACTTCACCTCTTTGTGTTAGTCACAGGAGTAAGTCCTTTTTGCGTCATCTCATGTGGGTCATGATTTCTCACAATAAGTTTTCCTGACGGTATTGGAGTTACTCTTGCGGGGAATTCATTGGTTCCCACTACCAAGGTCGCCATACTGGCTGTAACCTTCTGTTGTTCCTCTTTTAATATTAGAACTCCGACCTCTATTAATACCTGAATTCTATTCTTGAAAGGATAACAGTCTTTGGTCGGGTGTCCGACATTCTGGTGATATAAGCAGTAGTTAGGGTCATTTATTTTTACTGCATCTTTCAACTTTAGATTCTCCGGAAGCTTTAACATACCCTTCCTGAGGAGGAGATGGAACAGAGTGGATGTCTGTTCCATTTTAAAAGTATAGGTTCTCTCCTGTCAGGGCCTATTATGATTTGTGCCTTTCGGGTTTTTAGACCTTGGATTTGGAAATTTTGCTTGCTTTGGAGTGGCATCAAATGTCATTGCAGCCTTCCCTTTATTCTTATAGTTTTGCAGATGTGGCTTATTATTTTCAGAATTTCTCGTACCACGAGATTCTTCAATTCGACGGATTAGATCCTTCGTTTGCTCTCCTTGTTTGAGCAGATCTCTTTAGGTTTTGGACTCCACGGCTCCCATTTTTAGTAGCATATTAGTATTAAAGTTATGCTTACAAGTCTCCACCAGGGTCTCCTGGATCATTCCATGTCGGCATTGCACGGACTTTTCCTGAAATTTCTCTACGAAATCTTTTACAGTTTCTTGTTCTTCTTGCTTTGTTGCAAGGAGGGAATAAACTGATATCTTGGTATCATCCTCAAAGAAACGTGTTAAAAAGTGTTTCTCAACATCATACCAGGAATTAATAGTTCCCGGGGACAACTACATAAACCATGTAAAAGCTACTTGAAAACACCTTAGTCATTACTGGATCGTTTCCTATTAGATGTCCTGCTTGAGACAAGAAATAATATATATACTGGCTTGGGGACCCCTTCCCATCATACGGTTCCAATTTGAGAAGTGTATATTTGTCCGGATATAGATTGGAGTCCCATTCAAGCGGGTATGGTCTTGAAATCCCCGACTCTTTTAGTTCCTTTTCATGCATCAGGGCATCCAGTTGGATTTGTAGTTTTTCGATCTTTTCTTCATTAGAATCATGGAAGGAATATTTGTCATCTTCCTCATGCTCCAAATAAGCCTTTTCTTCTTTAAATTCTTCATTTGTCTTAAATGGTATCTCCTCGTTTTTATTTGGTGGCTTTTTAGAAGAAGAGGTTTTTGCCTTATTTTCAACTATGTTTTTTGTATTTGCAACTACTTTCAAGAGCATTATCTTGAGATCGTCGATAGTCTTTTGTTGACATTGAATCATTTGTTCTTGAGCTTCAAATCTCTTATCAATGTCGTCGGATTTATCCACCATATGCGATGTTGATTTCAGCTGTTAGGAAGATGCGTAAGAGCGAGGCGAGGCTATAGCCGAGTTGTCGTTATTGTTATTAAAAGCATCGTTTAGAAGTTTCTTGTAATTTCGAGGAGCCACGGCACCTGATTTAAGCTGGGTGAAGTGATGAGGTTCTTCATCATCTGTATCTGACTCATTTTCCCTTTCCGTGACTTTTTTTTACCTTTGCTCACCATATTTGAAGTCACCGCTTTCCATTCTTTTTCTTTGATTTTGTCCCTGAGATCGTTTTCTTTCTTTTCGAAGTGTTTTGGTCTGATTCGATTATCCTGTCAAATACTGACACTCTTTTCTTGCTACAACAATAATTATTCAATATAGCAGATACTGCTGTCATGAGTTGCTCACAGTGGCAAGTTGAGTCTGGTTGGACTTGAGTTACACTTTTTTTCTTTATTAAATAATCTCTAAGGTCGGTGACCTTGGATAGTGAAGAATTGTGGGGCCCATCTAGTTGTTGAGAGGGTCCAGGGGCCCACTGAAACTTCTCAGAGTCATTGGCATCAAATTATTGTCCAGTAAGATGTTAGCTTCGCATTTTGAAGTATTTACGCGAAGCTGGGAAATAGCTTTGCGTTTTACGCTAACCTCGCGTTTTACGCTGGTTTGGCATTTCTGAAGAAATTCATCTTCTGATTTTTGCTTAGCCTCATGTAGAAAATCACACGCTGGCTTAATTTTGAGATTAATGCAAGAATTCTTGGCTTTGCGATTAACGCTTGGCTCAAATTCAAGGTTGATAACCTCGCATGGGAAATCACACGTGGGCTTATCTTTACAATTAATGTGATCGTAACGAATCTTGCGATTAATGCAAGTTTTACTGGCTTCGCGATTTACACTTAGCTCAGTTTTCTGTCGAAGTCTAGTAGCCTCGCATGGAGAATCTTCATCACATGCTGGCTCAGTTATAAAGTTATCCTCGCATTTTATGCGGGTTGTGTTAATTTTTCTGGTTTTGAATCTTGAAGCAGTAGCCTCACGTGAAGAATTATCATTACATGCTGGCTTACAGCTAGTTTCTCATTTTACGCGACTTTTACTGGTCTTGCGATCAACGCAAGCTAGTTCGCGAGGTAAATTTGTAGCCTCGCATTCTAGCATTGCTTTAGCCTCACGTTTAATGCGGGCTTTGAGGGCTCTCCGCCTTGCTCGACGATTTTGATTGCCAAGTTGAGTTCTGGTCAAACCAGTCCCAGGCCTTCTTTGGGAGTGAGGAGATCTTCCCATGCTAGGGTTTTCTGCCCAAACAACGGCTCTATAGCAGTGAGCTTCATGGGTCCCCATTTAATGGTGGATTCCCTATTATCCGATTTACAGGTAGTGGAGCTCACGCGGTGATAGCGCCGCGTTTCGGTCAAGTTACCTGATCTAGAGGAGAGATACTCCTCGTACTTCTGCTGGTCAATTTCCACGACAAACATATCAACGACCGATCCAATCTTTTCTACATCAGATTGCACCACGATCTCTTTTTCAGTAAACAAGATGCCTCCCACTATGGTCGCGAGTTTGTTCATCATAAAATTCTTGCTTCTTTCCATTGAATAACTTAATTACAATGAAATAGAACAATAGAAAAATAAACAAGAGGATTTATAATTTATCGCTCTCTTTTACAATAAAACGTGGGTTCTAGTGTGGCAGTGGATTCTATCTAGTAGTACCTTTTGACGATATGATGTGGAAATCTTCTTCTTGATGAAGATGACGGCCGGCCCTAGATCTTCTCTCCCTGGTCTTGATGGATTCAAGGCTCTCACGCGTAACTTGAACTTCAAAATTGGTCCAAAAAGATCCCCAAAGGTTATCTCAAGAGGGTATTTATAGTTTTGAGTTAATATAAGAGTTTCCAATAAAATAGACTTGGAAAGTGTTTGTATTTATCAAGGATTCTAATCAAATATCTTAGTTTTGATTTAAATATCTTGAATATGAATTTTAATTGGACTCAATTCGGGTATTGGATAAACCCAAATTTCAATCTCAATCAATTCAGGATTCTTAAGAATCTTCTTGCACGGAGTTAAAACACTCTACATGCGGAGTTATGAACTTAGCTCTGCATTTTACTCAACACGAGGCTGTTTTGTAGCCAGACGCGGAGCTACGGAGTTAGCTCCGTATTTTTTGGGGTATTTCTCTTTAATTGGAAATTTTCACCATCAACAAGGTCGTAGAAATCACTTACTAAAATGCCCTTGCAATCACTAAAAGAAGCTTCAAAAATTGGAGAAAGAATGTATGGTGGAGGACTTTTAGAGCTCTCAGTTTCTTCTCTGAATGGTGAGGGCAGGGGCTATTTATAGCTGGGCCTATCCAGAACGACTTATGATAGGCCATCCAATGTTCCTTGATGGTCTATCATATGCGAATTAGGAGGTGGGGCACCCACAGACGGCCTAATAATGACCTATCATATGCCTTCCCTGAGGTGATGTATCCATGGGGCCTCCTGAATAAGATTGAGCTTAATTGGGTTGGTTTGCTTCGGATTGTGTGGACACTATTCGATTGATCTGTTTTTGAAATCGAATTAAATTTTATCACAAAAGAGAATTTGAAGATTTTGGATCAATAAAGAATTCTTTGAGATTAGCAATAAAGAGATTGAGATCTACAAGATTCCAATGAATAGGGATAGATCATATTTGATCTCTCCTAGATGAGGATGAACAGAACCAAATCGATCATGTCCATCGATTTCGATCAGAAACTTTGAAGAAGTATAACTCTCTCATACAAAATCCAAAATAGGCAAGTAATTGTACCAAATCAAAGATCTTGATAACAAAAATGGTCTTCTAGATGACTAATGATATGCCATCTAGGCTTCTGGATCGCCTACTATTTGGTCATCGAGGAGCTCTGGCCCCAGTGGACATAGAAAATCGTCTTAGACTGAGTTTAGAAGATTTTACGATTAGGGCTTAATCCAAGTCCATTATAGGCCCAGTTGAAGGGTTTGGTAGCAAGCCACATTATCTATTTTAATTATATATTTTTTAACCGGAGTCAGAATCTAATATATGTCTAGTCAATTTGGGGCTACACAAAATATTGAATTCAATAATGGAACTTTAGCAAAGTGACTCAACTATTATCAAAAGAAGCAGCCTAGATATAGAAATTGGTATAGTTCCAATCAACCATAGATAGGACATGAACAGACGAAGTAATGGGTTCATGAAAATGAAAGAAACAGAAGGAAATTGGCCCTCGAAAGTAACCCTTGGGTATTATAAATGAATAAACTAAAAATCTCATAATTATGAAAGGGCCATAATAAACTAATATCACTAGAATGCCTCTTCTAAGTTATCTCATTTGACAAAGAGATTCCATTGGAGATGAGTAACTAAGGCTAGAGTTAACAACTTTCATAGGGCAAAATTGAATCTCCTATTTCAAATAAGACGAAATCAAGTTGGTCGGCATAAATAAGAAAAACTAAAGAATTTAAATTAATATCAAGATTTTTTCAATATTGGACTTGTGGTCCATTGAAGAAAGAAAATAAGTTGCTTCAAGGTTCGAATGGTGACGTGGCCATATACATCAACACCATCAAGACAAAAGAACTATTATAAGTATGACTATTGGGCTAGCGGTGATCTAGTGTATGCATAGGCCAAAAGACTTTAGGATCTAAGGTACATGTTACTTTAATGCCAAAATACCCATGAGTCGCGAAAAAGACTATGCTCTAACGGTAGAAGATAATCAATTGGTGGATTAAACTCTTGAATTCAAAGTGGTGTTTGATAACATACCCATGACGAGACACTTCAAATATATTTTCAGAGTTAAGTGATAGTTCATTAACTGATTATTAAGATACAAAATTTGCTCATCGCCAAGAGGAATATGGTGGGAGTGAATTACCGATAAAGAAATCAATGAGAGATAAGTGTGTACATGTGCAAAATTAATTTTTAAAATACTTTATATAATTAAGTATGATTTTGAAGAATGCAGACTCGATTTCAAAACGATCTTGGAAAAATAGAGGGCAAGTGGCGGAGGCTAATCAACAATCAATTAGAACATGTGATATCGAGAAGATAAAAATATGCAAATAAAAAAATACAAGTAGAACATTATTAATTCCACTAGCCAAACTAACTAATGCATGTCCACAAGTGAAGAAATAGGAATTCATTAAATTTTGAAGAAGTATATAATAGAAAAACTCTCACTAAAACCTAAAACACCAAATTACACTCTTAAAACTAAAGGGAAAAATAGAGAAGCAAACCCTTGACAGGCATATAAGTAATTTCTCTAAAAATCTCTACATAATTTTCTTATAATTTTATATCACATATGAGGGATAATATATAGTGCTTCCAAACTGAACCTTCATATGTATCATTATTTATAGGTGACTCAAGCCAAACAAGAAATCAGCTCATTTAATCGGAATTAATTTTGGACTTCTTGATGTTATCTCTCTAAAATAATTTGAATTGGAGTATTTGAGTAAAACTCAACAAATAGTGATACAATTTCAAAAATGAACAAGCAATCATGTTCTTTTACTTACTAAATAAAAAAAGAGATGCTTAATTTGCCCGAAAATCGAAAGTAGATGAATCTGAGAAGACACATGATCCCAAGTATAGCCTCAACCATCAAAACATTGGGCACCCAACCAATAATTACTATGTTCTAAAAGATAAAATTCAGGCACTCATCAATGCAAATTTAATCCAGCTGAGACCTAAATAGAAAAAGGTGCCGCAAATGGAACGACAGTTACAATGGGATCCTTGAAAATTTTGAACGTTGTAGCACCGATCCCTGTAGGAAAAATGGTGGTGAAGAATTACGACCCGCATAATTTGAAGCAAAAAGGACTCTTCTCAATTTCTACCAAAAAAGGAGAAATTATGGAGTACACTCAGACTTGCTGAAAGATGAACAATTAACTTTCTCAGCTAATTCAACAAAAACCAAGGGATATACTCGATCAATGCTAGCTCATCAGAGATTGAACCTGTCAGAGTTCTTACCGAGCACAAGTAGGCGGAATTATCAAGCAAACTCGCTTAGTATGCTTCGAACCATAGTTGCAACCGAGTCGTCCTTGTTCACTAGCAACCGGATTGGGCTGGGAGTGCCGAACATATTAACAGTGATAAGTATCATGTTGCTTCTGCTGCTCTTGTTAGCCATTGAAATGGAAAATTGAATGCTATAAATAAATTTTTTTTATAAAAACAGAAAAAAAATAGAAAAAAAAAAGAAAAGAAAAAAAATGAAGAAGAGAAAAAAGGAAAAGAAAAACATACGAATCTTAGCTACCCAAAATCAAAAAGAAGAGAAAACGTTTGGTATTTAAGCCCAAACAAAAGCCTAGTCAACTCTATCAAACTGAGGTTAAGAGTATAAAATCAACAGCCCAAAACTCAAGAAGTAGTGGGAAGAGAAAATAGTATTTAAGCCAAACAAAAGTCTCGACAACTCATCATGCTGAGGTAAAAGTATGAATTGCCCAATGCTGTTAAAGTAAAGGGAAGAGAATAGATTTCTCACCAACCTATCATGCTAGGGATATAGCATGAACAACCACAGCAACAAAAGCAAAGGGGAGACGAAATCAACCCCTGACAACCCATCATGTTGAGGTAGAAAAGCATGAATTGTCCAATGTCATTAAGACAACAGAAAGAAAACTTGTTTCTCGATAACCCTATCATACTGGGGGTAAGAGTTTGAAATTAAACAATCCAAATCCGAAAGACAAAGGGAAGAGGGAACGTTTGGCATTTTAGTCCAAACAAAACTCTCGACAACTCATCATGCTGAGAAGAATAGTATGGCTAGCCCAATGTAAATGATGATTGGGAAAGGCATACCAAATCTGATTATAACTGGGGTTTACTAAAAATCCCGTGAACCTATCATATTAAGCTCTTAGCTCTAACAACGATATTTGAACCATCTCATTTGTATCACCACATAAAAGTCACTGGCGGAAAACTTGTCATGTTAAACTCTTACCTTTGACAACGAGATTTGATTATCTCATCCACTTCACAAATCATCCCATAAATACTTTAATAAACAATCATTCTTGTGATCATAATCCTATCATTGACTCTGTCTGCTTTCTCGGCAAGTCAATCTCAAATCTCAAATTGGCTTTGTCTGCTTTTCAGGTGAGTCAAACACATGATCCTAACCCGATCACTAGCTCTGTCTCCTTTCCAAGCAAGTCAATCTATGATCCTGACTTGATTGTCGATTCTATCAGCTTTTTAGGCGAATCACTCTGTAGGCATTTCAGCCATACCTCTATCCGCGGGTTCCGTAATCCTGACCCGACACTAGCTTTGTTTGCTTTCCAGGCGAGTCAACCTATGATCCTGACCCGATCATCGATTCTTTTCACTTTTCAGGTGAATCACTCCGTTGGCATGTCAACCATGCCTCTATCTGCAGTTCTTTCGATCCTAACCCGATCTCCCTGGCTCTGACACTTTTCAGACGAGTCACTCCCAAATTTCAAATCGATTATATTTGTTATTCAGGTGAATCATCCTGACTCTATCTGCTTTCCAGACGAGTCACTCCTAAATCTCAAATCAGCTCTGTCTGCTTTCCAGGCGAGTCACCCTCACAATAAATTCTGAAACCAAACTTGTTATGGTCCCACCACATCCATGATAAGTTTCATTTTCTGCAACTCTATCTTCCAAAAATCTACAAATCCACAACTCTAATTTTCACATTGGCTCTGTCTACTTTCCAGACAAGTCATCCAAAAAAAGTCTATGGAAGTGATGTAATATACAATAGATCCCCTTCTTTTAAAAGATCTACTCCAAGACCCCCAAAGCATCCACAAGTGTATCACACAGTAATTTCATAATGAAGCAACATTTTGAAGAAATATCTGCTTATTCATATAACAAAACGAAGGAGAGAAATACGGCAGCGCAAATAATCTTATTGTTCAAAAGAAGAAAAAAGGGAAGAAGAGTAAAGAATGAAGAGGTGACGAAGTGGCAAAGGGTTCAAGGGTTGTCCAAAGCCCTTAATTTTGCCTCGGCTTCCTCAATGGCCTCCCGACATGTTTCCTCCACAGTTGATAGCATCTGATGGCACAACGTTTTCATTGATGGCCAACTGCTGGATAGCCTAAGCCCTGGCCTCCATGATTACCTTGTTCCGCATGATAACTTCTTGTTGAAGCTGTCCACGACCTAGAATAAGTTCACTTGCCTTCTCCGTACCTCATCCTACTTAGCTTGGGTGGCATCCAGCGTGCCTTGAGCCTTGGCAATAACCTCGCAAAGCTGGCTAACCCCACGTACAAAAGAAGCTTGAAATTTGAAGAACTGAAGTCCAATGTATTTCAAAACTCATTAGAGATCAGCAAACAAGATTTTGAAAACTTTGGAGGGAGTCTTATAGGAGGAGAGTCAAATTAAGAAAAATAAGGCCACACGGGGCAAAACAGTCTCGCGTATGCAAGGTTGATAGCCCCGTGAGGCTAATAGCCCCGCATAGAAATGACAGCCTCGCATGTGGGGATGATTCCAACTTCCTAACTGGAATTCCTTTTGTATTTTTACCAAAATTCCAATTCTAATCATATCAAATTACTCGAAATTAAAGATTTCATATTCAATTACAATTCCAAAGTTTGGATTCAACTAGGATTACATCCTTATCTCCACTAAAACTATAAATAGGGGCCAAGAGGGGGTTTTTAGAGAGGATTTTGGGGAGAGAAATCTTTTGGAGAGAGCATTGGAGACCAAGAGTTAATTTCTATAAGAGAGCACGCCAACCAGTAGTAAGAGTCGTCGGCCAGAAGTTTCTTCATCATACTCTCCATGTTCAAGACTAATTTTGGGTTTAGATCGTCAACAGAATATAAGGGCGACGCTCTATAGCCATGTTAAAGCCTACACCTTCTGTCAAAGAGAGAGATGTGTTTTATAAGTCTACTCGTTTATTTTCTTTATTTCTTTTCATTATAATTTAGATAATTTTTATTGTAATTCTTTATAAATCCATGGCAATGAAAGAAAGCGCATCTTTCGCGGGAAATACCCATTGCAGCATCTATTTTCTTGAGCATTGGGCATTCTCATCTTGGTCATACTTCTTACCACATATTCAATCTTTAACATTAAGTGGTTACTTAGGAAAAGTCAATTTTGAATCATTTGATTACCTTTCATGTTAGTTGGGAAAATAGATAGTTCTACCTTTTAATGAAAGTATTTCTTTGTCTTCTACATCTTTTGATTTGATTCATTCATATTTTTGGGGCCCTGCTCCTATTTCTACTAATGGAGGATCTCGTTATTTTCTTATATTTGTTGATGATTATTTACGAAACACCTGGCTTTATCTCTTACATGATCGCTCTAAGTTACTTAGTGTTTTTTGTGAATATAAGAAGATGATAAAAATCTAGTTTGATCAGACCATTAAAATTTTTCGTTTTGATATTACCATGGAGCACACATCTATTTTCTTACTTATGGAACTAGCACAAGAAGGTACTTTACCTCATTGTTCATACTCTTACACTTCACAACAGAATGGTCGCGCTAAGCATAAGCATCGTCACATCCTTGATACTATCCGCTCCTTGCTTATTTCAGTCTCGCTTCTTGAATCTTTTGAGATGAAGCTACTCTTACACCCGTTTACACAATTAATCGGGTTACATCTACTTTCACAAATCACTCTCCATATGAGCTCATTTACGGAAAGGTATCTGACTACTCTCTTCTGAAAGTTTTTGGCTGTGCTTGTTTTGTTTTATTCCCATCTCATGAGCATACTAAATTTGAGCCACGTTCTCGTGTCTGTTATTTTTTTTGGTTATGGCATTGAACATAAGGGTTATCGGTGCTATATTTCTATCATCAAATGTCTTCAAATCTTCTGGCATGTTCAGTTTTGGAAGCACAAAACTTTCACTAGTATCTCTTACATCTCCTTTGGACCTTCTTCCGCTAGCCCTATTTTCACTAACTCTACACTAGATCTTTTCCTAGAATCTCCTTCTGATACAAGTAACATCAGATAAGCACATATAGACTTTGTAAGACTTTGTACAAAATTAAACTAAAAAACTGGAAAACCAATGAAGAGAGCAAGAGGCGAGGAATGAGGAAAGAAATGAGAGAATGGAAGGAACGATACCTCTGCATTGTTCTATTTATAATACTTCAGATAGATTCCTTCAGATAGGAAGGAACCATTGCAAAGCATATGATTACAAAAGCATCTTCTTTACATAAAGTTTTCATTTAAAAAGCTACTTTTTAGAAAGTAAAGTAGCAATAATTAAAAGCATCTGTACTTTACAGTACAATAATTGAGTCTTTTTTATAGATGAGAATCTTGCTGAGCTGTTGCTCCCACATGTGGTGTTGTCATGGGCCCACCACGCTTAATCATCAAGCATAATGTTCTAAAGTGCGTGCTCATCCAGAGCATTTTCACCTTGATCCTCTCTATTTTCTGTCATTTCATTGTCTTCAAATTCTTTGTATAAATCCTCCTTTGCTCTCATTCTTTGCTTTCCAATTTGTAATCCGGCCAGAAACTCTACTACCTTAGGTATACGAGTCTCTGATGGTTCGTATGCAGAAAGATAATCATATAATAAAATATTTCCATCAATTTGGATGGAATGAACACCGGATACTGCTTTTTCGTATGCTTCAGTAAAAAAACTCTTTTGCTGCCTTTTGGGTTTCTTTTTCCAAATCCAGAATTGGAAGTTTGTTGCATACTTCAGAGGGAATGTGGTTTTGAGAATGAAGTTCCATAACTGTACTAAAGGGTAGAGTTTTAAGTATTGCCTTTCTTCTCATATACTCCAGATACGAAAGAAGAAGTTTAGTTGATATTTGGTTGAATAGGCTCTGACCCTTTGGCTACAGATGGGTGGAAAGATTGTTTCATACTCCTCCGAATGATTACTATTCACATAAATTTCATGAACTAATCCTGTAGTAATTGACTTCTGGCATCCCTTGATATCCTGGTAACAAGTGATGATCCAAGGTGATTTATTTTTATTCCAGATAAGATCATTTGCTTGTAATAAGGAAATGATGATATCTGTTGCCTTGAGCTGCTTGAAGAAGTCCTTCAATTACTCATCTCCAATCATGTTTTGTTGATTAAGAGTAATCATCTTATGAACGGTTAGCTCCGCCTCCAATTGTCTGGACTTCTCAGTATTGACCTGACAGCTTTTAAGTAAAGAACAGAAATCTTGAATAGGCAAACTTACAAGATCTGAAAGCTCTAGATCTTGTACTATCCTTCAAAGTTGTTGTTGCTCCTGAGTGGTTCCACTTAACCAATCTCCTATTCTTCGTGTCAATGAAGGACTCTGAGTAGTGATTGAATACTTACAAAGTTCTTGGACAGATTTTGTAATCTTCTGTACTTTTTCTTTCTCCTGGTTGTAGTAAGTGACCATAGAAAGAACCATCTACTCTATCTGGGTTAACTGGTACTTAGCAAATTGCAAATCATTGGATTGGATGGATCTGAAACACCCATTCAATTTACTGTAGATAAACTCATTAGAATTTCTCAATTCTAGGTTGTACCAATCCCGTACAACTGCTGATGCAAAGGGTTTATTCTAAAGCAGTTGCCTCTGGGATGCTAAAGCATTATTCTATGACTGTGTTGATGTAGAAACTGATGGAATTCTTGCCTGGCTGGAAGAGCTGGGTAAGATAGTCATTCCCAATGGTGGGAAGTGTGGATCTCCCATTGACGGGGTAGTGTTTTCTCCCATGACTAGGGTGCCTCCCATTACTGGGGTCTTCTTTTCTTTAGCTGATTGTACCTCCTTCTCTTTTGAAGGGCCCACCTTTGTTTTCTTTCCTACTACAGACTCTGCTCACTTCCTTGTGGTCTCTTTGCCTAGTCTGCTAGTTGCATTATCTTTTGTAAAGTATCTTCATTTATGCTGTGGTCTTGTCAATAAATCTGCAAGTAGATTAGTATATCCTGAAATATATTTAATGTCATATTGATATATTTCCAAATATAATGCAATTCTAATTCTTCTAATATTTTTTCAGGATTGTTAATAGTTTTTTGTTTAAAAATTATGCTACAGCTTTATTACTAGTTTCTATGATAAAGTTCTTATGAAGCAAATATATTTTTAAACTTTTAATTGCAAGTTTAATAGCTAATAATTTCTTATCATAGGTTGAATACTTTTGCTGTGGTTTTGAAAAATTTTCAGAAGTATAAGCAACTATTTTTTTTTGTTTTGCAATATGATTCCTACCCAAAACAAATCAGAAGCATCTGTTTGGAGTGTTACTAATTCTGATTCTTGAGGAAAATATAGTATTGGTTGTATGGTTATTAATTGCTTAATTTTTTCAATTTCTTTTTCTTCACTAGGGGATAGTTTAATAGTAATTTTTCTGTATTATATCGTTTAGGTTGTTCACCTGTTTCTAATTTATATTTTGCTTGCTCTTCTGTCAATTTTTCTTGAAACTTTTCTACTAGTTCTGACAAATGAGGAATAAATTTTCTACCATAGTTTAATAAACCCAAAAAACTCTGTAATTATTTTAATGTAGTAAATGTTTTAGGAAAATCTTTTAGTTTTGTATATATATGCTGTTGCAGTTCTATTTGTCCTTCTTTTATATATTTTTCCAGAAATTCTACTTATTTTTTACATAGGACAATCTTCTTTGGACTAAGAATAATTCCATTGTCAAGAAGTAATTGAGAAACATGTAGTAAGTGTTTCTTATGTTCTTCCAAAGACTGTGAAAATACTAAAATTGCATCAATATAAACTACTACATATGATAGATGTCCGAATATTGAATTCATCCATTTTTGAAATACTTGTGGAGCATTTTTTAATCCAAATGGCATAACTAACCATTCATAGTGTCCTTGAGGACAACTAAAGCAGTTAATTCTATAGTATTTTTATTTACCAGCTTTACTTTCCAAAAACCAGATTTAGCATCAAATTTAATATAATATTTTGCTCCTTGGATTTGTTTAACTAAATGTTCTGCTGAAGGTATAAAATAGCCATCAAATTTAGTATAGCTATTTAATTTTCGGTAATTGATTATCCTTCTTATTTTTCCTCTTTATTGTTCTGCATGTCCTCTTATCATAAATGCTGGTGAAGAATGTGGACTCATATTAGGTTGTATTAATTTTAAATCTAGTAATTTGATCTGATCAGCAAATTCTTTTTATCTATTAGTGATACCATTATACTATTAACTTGTACTTTGGTATCTTTATATTATTCTAATAATTCTAAGGAACAATATTTTGGGGCTTTGTCAAAATATAATGAGGGATTGTTTGTATATAAAGGTTATAAGATACTATGAATAACTTTTTCAAAATCTGATGTTACTTGGACTGGATATGTATATGTAAGTTGTACAACCTGGTCTATTAATTGAACAGTTTCACCACACTGTGCTGGCGTAAAATGAGATAATAAACTTATAGGGAATGGAACTCTAGGTATCTAGGCATTATCAAACTGAAAATAATGTGTATTAAATGATGGATAATATCTTAAATTATTCATTCCAAGAATACAATCAATATCAAATTCTTTAGGTAATAGAGCAAATTCAATAAGATCTTTCCTGACCATGTATATCAGGTATAGTTATTGGCAATTTTGCTTTATGTGTTACTTGAACAGGTCTTCCCATAAAATCATTCAACCGTGCTTGTTTATCTAGAGGTATCCAATATTGTTGAGGGATGAATGTATTTTGTATTAAACTAGCTTCTGCTCCTGAATCTACCAGAGCATGTTTAGTAAATTCTAATTCATTTTCCAATATACTTGGTAAATGTATTGTTATTGGAATACAAATATGTAATTGAGATTTTTTTCTTAAGATCTATCATATCTTTCAAATAGGGTTTCTATATCGTCTAATGTCTAATCAAAACTATGATCTAATTGATTGGCTGTTTCAAAATTTATATTTGGTTCTATAGTTGGATCAGTTTGATTTCTTAGACTTTTATTTTCTTGTTTTTGTAAACAGTCTATAAGTCCTTGTAGATTTTCAATAACTTTAGATCTATAGTATGATTTTGGAAAATGTTCTTTTATCCTTGCTCTTACTACTTTTAACATTTGATTAAGATGTCCTGCATCTTCTCTTCCATTTTTTAGGTTTTAGTATTATGGTTTTATACATAGTTCCTTCTTTTATGGGTTTCATAATGCCATTCTTAAAATAGTGACATTTGGATTTCTTATAGTTAGATTAGTATTCTGTTGATTTTCAAAAATTTTCTGTGCATCTAAAAATTTTTGTGTTCTTCCTTCTAATGGGTCAGGTTCAGATTCTGTATCTAATATTTGTATTAAAGAATGACTTGATCTAGCTAGTTCTAAATTAAATGGATTTGAATGTCAGTATTGTGTTGTACTTAAACTTCTAGGTATAGAAGGATTTATAATTATCGTTGATATTGTATTGCCTGATGCAATAAAATGTTCTGTAGGAATATGCACCTTTGGTTTTAAAGATTTAATAAATACTTGCATATCATTGTCGTATTTCAAATGTTTAATGTTTACTAACTTTGGTTGAATCACTTTTCCATTACCTACTTCGTATAACTTAATAAATTGTGTTGGTGTAATTGATTTAAATGTTGATGTATCATTTAATGCTAAACAATTCCTAGAACTTTGGATCCAGGTAATAATTCAATACATTTTAAATTAATAGATAAAGTACATGCTCTATCTATATTTTTATCATCTAAACTGATACAAAAATCTAGATGTATATTAACTCCAAATATTCTGTTAGCTAGATTTGACTTAGCTCCTCCTAAAATAATATTTAGGGGATTATTAATAATACGTTCATCACAACATACTATCATAATAGAAGTATCAATTCCTAATCTAAATAACCTAGTAATTTTAATTTGAATTAATCCAATATGCAGGTATTTCATTTTTGGATACTTTCTTCTAAATTTTTCTATTTGTATTATACTTATAAGTTTGACTGATGTAAAATCTTCATCTCTTTTTAATTCTATATTACCTTGCATTCTTTCAAATATATATGTGTTTTTATTTGAAAAAAGAGATTTAAACTTTGGTTGTTTTTTATTTGAAAAAAAGAGATTTATACTGATTTAAATCTTCATTCCTTTCCGCATGGGGAATAGCATCTTTTAATTTCTCTAGATCTTCATCAGTAATTTCAAATTGTTCTCCCTGACTATTATCTATACTATCATTATATATTTCTTGAGGTTCTATTTCTGTTAATGTATTCATGTAAACACGGTAATGTATTAATGTAAACATGGTATTCATACATTGTTTCTTTTGAAGTTTGTCCTGGTTCAATTTCAGGACTCAATGGGGAGAAGCGGATTTTAAAGGATCTGGATCTATCTTAATAAAAGGTAAATCCTCATATTTATGTATATTTAATAAACCTATTGGTGTTCCAATTGGAATGTAATAATCATGATTTTCTAAGCTTGTACTTTTCATTGTTATTCTAATATCTTGTTCCGACATTAATTCTATCATACCATGCGTTATAAATAAATTCTTAATTGTATGGTATCTAATATTATAGATTTGTCCATAATATCCATATGGAATTTAGATTAAAAGATCTAGATATATTTCAGTAGTTTTATATCGTTGTAATGCATAATTTCTTCCAGAATAGACTATATATCATGGGGATTTTAATGATTCTCTTTTTGGTAATACAGCTGTCCTAGTAAGTGATATTATTTTAACATAATGATATGTCTTGTTTAATGTAATCTTATTGATTGAAAATTCTTCAGGTTCTAGTTTGTCTTCATCTTCAGTTTCATAAATAGATTCTACTTCATATATGGTTGATGTATCACTAGGAATATCTTCAATATATCCTAAATGAATATCATAATTTTCTAAATTAGGTAATATAACCGATTTAATATTTAAAGGACATTCATATGCATAATGTCCTTCCTTCTCACATTTAAAATATTTACATCCTTTTTTAAATTTTGATTTATTTTTAATAAATTTTCTCTTTCTAAATTTAGTAGATTTTTTATATCTTTTCTTATATTCTGGTCTCCATTTTTTCCTTGATATTTTATATCTCTTATATTTTGAAGGATATTTTGATTAACATTTTTTATATTTTCTTTTTATAAGGTCTGTATGGTTTATTGTAACCATAAACTAGTGAACAACCAAATTTGTAATTAATATCAGCATCGTATTTAGGACAACATACTCTTTTTAAATCTGATTTATGTACATGTTTATCCATTTGTGATGATGCTTTTTGTATCTGACATGTTTTCTTTACTGTTTCCATACAGGCTTTTTTTAATAAACCAGTTGAATGTGTTGAAGAAGGGTTTGATCCCATAAATAGATGTAATATAAGGTTATTAAATTTTTTCTCTACCATTGTATCCCAAGGAAATGGTAGTTTTGAGAAAAGGATGTAACCAAAAAGATTTTTTTCTCTGTAGTTCCTAACTTGAATATATGACTTATATATTCATTCACAAATTCCTCTAAGTAGCAAATATCACATAATTTCATTTTAACTAATATCTGTTCATCATTACTTTCTGCTAATATATCTTCTCCTATTAAGTCTGCATATAACAATCATAATATACTATGTAATGCATCATTTTTTTATGCATAATTATTTAAAGAAGCTATTTTATCAGGATGTAATTTTTCATATTGAGTCAGCCATCTCAAAACTATACCTTGCCAATAGCCACAAGCATACTGTACAAATTTTATATTTGGAATATCTTCCGGTAATAAAAAGTTTCTCCAACTATCCGTTGGCTCCAACTTTTTATATAGTCTCTTAATTCACTAGTAGGAATATGATCTATATTAAAAAGTATATTTGCAGTAATAGGTTGATTTCTTTTGCTATATTTTATAATATAAGAATTAATATATGCTTCAGAAGTATCTCTATGATACATATTTTCATCACCTGTCTCCGGACCTGGTGTTGTAGGCGGGGTTGGCATCCTCGGTGGAGGTAATAATTGTGTTGTTGATTATTCACCCTGCCATATTGATCACATATGATTCAATGTTATTCTCTTCTTCTTCCGAAGAAGGTTCCTCCTCAAATTCTGAGAGTTCCTCCTCAATATCAGTTGAGGGTATATTATTCTCCTCTCCATCATCTAAAGAGAGTATTCTTTCTGATCCTTCTGAATTTACTTCATCTAGATCAGAAGTAAAATATTGTATTGAAGCAGAATTTTGATCATAATATTGATGAAGTTCTGATGAAGAAATTGTACCTTCTAATTCCTGCTGTTGTAATTTTTGATAATGTAAATATTTTTCATAATTTATCTCTTCAGGTTCTATATGATGCAAGTTTTGACATGAGTATTTGACCATTCTAATTGATCCTAACCTTTCTTTACTTATGTTAGGATAAGATGATGATGATGATGATATTTTAATGTTGCTAGATTGCTTGTTATATTTCGTAATTGATCACAAATATAATTCATCATACCATTTTGATGTTGTGGTGTAGCATTTTCTGGTAAATGGATTATATGATTATATGTATCTAAATTATATGGACAAGTGTATGATTGTTCAGGAACTACTAATGAGTTATGCATATTTTTAGCATGAAGTAGACATGTTATTTTCCTTTCCTCTATTTATCTAAATCCTAATATTGTTTTGACCATTTTCTCTTCGGCACATACTACCTCTATACGTGGTTTTCAGTTAGAGTTAAGCTACAAGGACTCATCAGTCCACCACAAGCTTATAGCATGGCTTCAGTGAAAGAGAGCACAGCCATGTTTCGTTTCCTACCTCATGGTGTAAGATATCAGTTTCGAGACTTCTAGGGGATTAGAAAAATAACAGGCCTATTAATTTAGCTAGACATTAGTAAGAAAAACTTATAGAATCCAGAAGAAGAAACCAGAAGAATAGATGTAGACGAACTACTGTTCAGGCTCTGATACTAGACGAACACATACAGACTTTGTACGCGTCCGAGCAGGGGCCCACAAATGAAATCTCTATAAGTTTCCAGGTTTGGTCCTACTCCAGCTCATTGTGACGCACAAGACGTATGATAATTGGATAATAGCGAATGCCCACCCCAAATATTTAAAAACACACCCCACTAAAATTATTTTTAATTAGAAGTTTTCTATTATTTTTTTTTATACTCTCTATTTTCTCTTTGTTCTAAGTGGATTAGGTTAAGGCTTCGTACAGTGAGAGGGAAGCAACGATATCAAGTATTGGGACAGTTCGGAGGGTGGCAAAAAGGGAGAAGTGTCAAATCAGGACTGAAATACTGGAAAAAGAGTGGCGAAGAAGGGGGGTAAAGGAGGGGTAAAGGAGGGGTAGGAGGTTTTTATTTTTTTACGTGGTGGGCTGAAGAATTGGGTGGTGGGGTAGCAGCAACAAGCAATTCGAAAGGTGGTAGAAGGAGAGAGAGAGGAGTAGTGAATCAGGGTGGGACAATGGAAATGATGGCAGAGAAGGAGGTCACAGAGGGAAAGAGATGAAGGTTTTGGTGGTGTGGGGGAAGAGGGGTGAGGGGGAGGGGGTGTTAAGGGGATGGTAGGTCGCAGCAGGGGAGAGAAGGGGGTGGAGGAGGGAAGGGAAGGGGAGGGAGGTGGGTGGCAGATCGCGACTGGCGAGAGAGGGGGCGCACGTGGGGGGCGTTTGGGCCGTAACGCCCCACTTCCCGTAGTGTGGAAAGCTGGAACGTTCGGCGTCGAATGATAACTCGACGAGCCTCAAACAAAATATTACAGTCACCATTTACAATTTAATATGAATAACATGCAGAAACTAAATGAGATTTCTCTTTATCAAAACAAAGCGATAATAAATTTCCTCCAATTAAAATTAACAAATGTCTCCATAGATAAATTCTTTCTGGAAAGAAAAGGACTGTCTCATATGAAACTAATTATAGCACCATGTGCACTTATTACATTTCTCTAAAAAGAAAGCGGCTAACAAAAGGAAGTAATCACTCCTGCAGATCTGCTTGTTCCTGGAAGTACAACATATCCTGTCCTGCCACTGGTGGATCTACCTCTTGATAGAGGTCTGCATCTGGTCATGCATAACCAGGATCGTCAGCAAAGCGATCCAATATTAAATAATAAAGAATAATAAAAAAATAATGAATAATAATATCTCAATGTCAGGAACAATCATGCAAATGAAGGACAGAAGGTTTTACGTATTTATGCTTATCATTACTATTATTTTAATCGATATCTTTTAAATTTTTACAGTAATGTCTTTTAGTTATGGTATTTGAAAATTCAGGAAATATGAATATAGCTGGTCTGAACGTATCCCCGTCTACCCCCGGGAAAACGGAACAGTAAGTTGATCGGAGCCTATCCCGATCCTCCCAAAAATGGGAAACAGTGGCGCAGTAAGTTGATCGGAGCCTATCCCGATCCTCCCAACAATGGGAACAGTGGCACAGTACAGTTACGTTCAGCCATCTAATTCATACAAACCTCAATTTTCCCCAAGTCCCCAGTGTATATCAAGTTCGGTGTTAATTATCAATTTCAATATAATTTATGATTTCAGTAAATTTCAGTTCAGTATGTAGATCGGTGATAATAATTAGAGTTCGGTGAACAGTAACAATATCAGTGACAATATAACGTTGCGGTAATTTAATTATCTATCACCAATCTTATACAATAACAATTTGCATTTATACGGTGTCTTTTCGGGCTTTATTTCCAATATGATGTATAACAAAGTGATTTACAATATAGGAAAAATGGGGCTCACTACTAAATATGTGTGCATTTAGAATTTCCTAAAGTTGACTTATCATTGCAAGGAGAAAGAGAAGCAGCAGTAGCCGAAACAGGCAAAAAAAAAGAAGAAAAAGTAGAATTACTAAATGCGCACCCCATTCTATATAGTAGAGTAAATTACAGTATAGAGAAAGTAGTGTTCACTAGTAAAATATGTGTGCATTTAGAATTCCCTAAAGTTTTCCTGCAATATTGAGGTAGTTCTAGATGCGCACCCAATACTATATAATTAAGGGGAATTACAACATAGGGAAATGATGCCCACTAGCAGAGATGTGCGCGTTTAGAACTCCCAAGAGTTTCCTGCACTACAACCAGGTAGTTCTACCTACACACCACAACCCATTTAATAAAGTAATTTACAACATAGGGGAAATGGTGCTTACTAGTGAAATAGGTGCTCACTTAGAATTTCCTAAAAGTTGCTGCAATTACTGCAGGTAGACTAAATGCGCACCATATACTAGAAAGTAAAGTGGTTTACTACATAGGGAAAATAGTGTTCACTAGTGAAATGGGTGCTCAGTTAGAATTTCCTAAAAGTTGCTGCAGGTATTCTAAATGCGCACCACATACTAGATAATAAAGTGGTTTACAACATAGGGGAAATAGTGTTCACTAGTGAAATGGGTGCTCACTTAGGATTTCCTAAGTTTCCTTGAAACTGCAGCCAAACAGGGAAAGGAGAGGAGAAGCAGCAGCAGGCGCAGAAGCAGAAAGGAAAAGAAGGAGAAGGAGAAGGAGAAGAAGAAACACAAGTAGGTGCGGAAGTGGAAGCCGAAAAAGAAGAGGAAGATGCGGAAGCGGAGCCAAAGAAGAAGAAGAAGAGAAAGATGCGGAAGCAGGTGCAGAAGCGGAGGCGGAAGAAGAAGAAGAAGATGCGGAAACGGGACCGAAGAAGGAGCACAAGAAGACGCGGAAACGGAGCCGAAGGAGGAGCACAAGAAGATGCGGAAACGGAGCCGAAGAAGGAGCACAAGAAGACGCGGAAACGGAGCCGAAGGAGGAGCACAAGAAGATGCGGAAACGGAGCCGAAGAAGAAGGTGAAGAAGGCGCGAAAGAAGGAGCAGCAGCCACAGAATTAGAAAAGAAGAAGAAGAAGAAGAAGAAGAAGCACATGCGCAAGTGGGAGGGGAAGCGGAAGTGGAAAAGGAAGTAGAAGAAGATACGGAAGTGGAAGTGGAAGTGGAAGTGAAAAAGAAACACAAGCAGACGCGGAAATGAAAACGGAAGAAGCACAGGGAGATGAGTGTTTGCTAGTAACATGAATGTTTGATTTACATAATTGCATCCATACAAAAAAATTAAAGGAACAACAATAAGAAGAAGAAGCGAGTAAATAAGTTGCAAACATATGGAGACAGTATCATGCAGCCAGAGGCACTAATGCTTCCATTGTCAAAGAGAACAGTATCATGCAGCATGCAGCCAGAGGCACTAATGCTTCCATTGTCAAAGAGAACAGTATCATGCAGCATGCAGCCATAGGCACTAATGCTTCCATTGTCAAAGAGGAGGCCGTACACAATTCACCGGAGAGGAAGAGTTGAGTGCGCGTATCAAACCCTAGCTCTACTCCAATCTATAAAACCTCATAGGCATCGAAGAAATTTATCCTAATGACAATTTATTTGACTGCCTAATCAAGCAAGCTGACAATGGTGAAAATTCCAATTTTATTTTTGTCAAATATACCTTCGTCTGGAACAAATTAATATAAATATTCTAGTCAATCACGATTGTAAAATTCATAGAACTATCTTTAACAAAATCTATAGGACTATTTTCTATTTAATATTCATGCATCTAAATAAAATAGGAACTATATAAAAAAAACAAGCATAGCATGTTAAGTGAGTTTAAAAACTCACCTTTAATTGAGTCGCCTCCCCCTTCCCTTTTCTTTTCTGACCTGCGTTTCTCTTCCTCTTCCCGTACGTCCTGAGATTTCCAGCGTTCCAGAATAGAAGAGAGGTGAGAACAGATTTTTAGATCCTTATTTATCTTTAGGTTAGGATATAATCTATTTGGTTGAGATCCAACAAACGAATCTTTTTCGGATGAGATTGATATCCCTCCGACTGTTTAGATTTCCCTCCAACAACCCCATTATATTTTTTTATATTTTAATTATTATTATTTTTTTTTTCAGATTTTTAATTTAATTCAGTTTAATTAATTTATTTATTTATTTATTTTGAAGTGAAATAACACAATGAAAAGTGGCCGTTACATTTTACCCCCCTTAAGAAAAATTTCGTCCTCGAAATTTCTTTAAACTTAAATGATGTAGAGAGGTTATACCTTTATTCAAATAGGTGTGGAAAACGCTCCTGAATGTCTTCCTCTCGCTCCCATGTTGCCTCCCGATTAGAATGTCGATTCCAAGAAATCAACACAAGTGGAATTACTTTGTTCTTCAAAGTCTTCTCCATTCGGTCAAGTATGGAGACTGGTTCTTCTGGATAGGAGAGGTCTGGCCCAATCTCCAGTTCTGAATAGTCCACGATATGCTTTTCATCATGAACATATCGTTTTAACTGCGAGACGTGGAAAACGTTATGTACTTGCTCCAGTGTAGACGGTAGTGCCAGACGATAGGAGACTTTGCCTATCCGTTCCAAGATTTGGAAGGGTCCGATAAACCTTGGGCTTAACTTTCCACGATTGCCAAAGCGAATGACTCCACGCGTGGGCGATACCTTCAAGAAGACTGAGTCCCCAACTTGAAATTCCAGAAACCGCCGTCGTTGGTCTGCCCAGTTCTTTTGTCGATCTTGGGTTGCTCTCAGGTGTTGCCGTATTAAGTTAATTTTATCTACTGCCTGGGTAATTATCTCTGGTCCAAGCAATTTTCTTTCTCCAATATCATCCCAATATAACGGAGATCTGCATTTCCTTCCATACAGAGCCTCGAAAGGTGCCATCTTGATACTTGCTTGGTAGCTATTATTGTAGGCGAATTCCACTAGATGCAGGTAATCCTCCCATGAGCCCCCGAAGTCAAGCATACAGGATCTCAACATATCCTCCAATGTCTGGATAGTCCTTTCTGATTGGCCATCTGTTTCTGGATGATATGCTGTGCTGAACCCTAATTTTGACCCCAGACTATCTTGCAATTTCTTCCAAAACTGAGAAGTGAACCGAGCATCTCGATCCGATACAATACTGACTGGCACACCATGTAATTTTACCACTTCACGCATATACTTCTCTGCCAATATTTCGGTAGACTGTCCTACACGAAATGGTATGAAATGCGCTACTTTGGTAAGGCGGTCCACAATCACCCAGATTGCATTATTACCCTTGGGACTACGTGGCAATGCGGTAACAAAATCCATAGTAACTCTCTCCCATTTCCATTCAGGTATGGGTAGAGGTTGAAGGAGTCCCGACATTCTTTGATGCTCTGCTTTAACTTGTTGACAAGTCAAGCATTTGGATACAAACTTGGCGATTTCACGCTTCATTCCATGCCACCAAAAATATTGCTTCATGTCTTGATACATCTTTGTTCCTCCGGGATGGATTGAATAGACTGAACTATGAGCCTCTGATAATACTTCCTGCCGAATTTCTCCTTTGGGCACACACAACCTGTTGCCAAATCGAAGAGACCCATCTGCGTGAATACATAAATCTGTTCTCCGTCCTTCTTCTACTTGTCTTCGAAATCTTTGCAACTTAGGATCATCTTTCTGAGCTTCTTTAATTTTCTCTACCAATGAAGGTTGAAGTTGCAAAACCAGCATTTGAGCCTTAGCACCGGGTAAGAAAATTTCTAATTCTAACTTTATAATCTCTTCAAGTAGTTCTTTTTGCTGAGTTAGAACCATTGCCATTGGCTTCCTGCTTAAAGCATCTGGTACCACATTGACCTTACCCGGATGGTACTGCAAGTTGATGTCATAATCTGCCATCAATTCAAGCCACCTTCTCTGTCTCATATTAAGTTCTTTCTGTGTGAAGATATACTTAAGACTCTTATGGTCTGTATAAATCTCTACTCTACTTCCCAATAAGTAGTGTCTCCAAATTTTCAATGCAAAAATCACAGCTGCAAGCTCCAAATCATGTGTGGGATAGTTTTTCTCATGTGGCCTCAATTGTCTAGAAGCATAAGCTATGACCCGGCCCCGTTGCATCAACACACAACCTAGCCCTTTGCCAGACGCATCACTGTACACAACCATTCCTTCGGTCCCTTCCGGAACGGCTAATACTGGTGTTGTTGTGAGCCTCCTTTTCAACTCATTGAAAGCTGCATCACATTCCACTGTCCAATCGTACTTCTCTCCTTTCCTCAGGAGTTTGGTCAGAGGCCCTGCAATCTTAGAAAAGTCCTGAACGAACTTTCGATAATAACCTGCCAATCCCAGAAAGCTCCTCACTTCTGAAACATTTTTCGGAATCGGCCAATCCTTCACTGCTGAAACCTTGCCAGGATCAACAGAGATTCCTTCTTGAGAAATAATGTGTCCCAAAAATGAAACACTCTTCAGCCAAAATTCACATTTGCTGAGCTTCCCATACAATTTCTCTTTCCTTAGCGTCTCCAAGACTATCCTTAAATGCTTAGTGTGATCCTCTTGGGTCTTAGAATACACCAATATGTCATCTATGAACACCACAACAAATTTATCCAAATATGGGAGAAAAATTCGATTCATTAAGTTCATAAAAATTGCAGGTGCATTTGTTACTCCGAATGGCATCACTAAGAATTCAAAATGCCCATATCGAGTTCGGAATGCTGTTTTAGGAATGTCTGACTCCTTCACTTTCACTTGGTGATATCCAGACTTAAGGTCCAACTTGGAAAATACCTTAGCACCGCCGAGTTGATCAAACAAATCATCAATTCTCGGTAGTGGATACCGATTCTTGATAGTGACCCTATTCAATCCTCTATAATCAATGCATAATCTTTTGCCTCCATCTTTCTTCCCAGTCAAAAGTACTGGTGCACCCCAAGGGGAAGTACTTGGTCTGATAAAACCTTTAGCTTCCAACTCATCTAATTGTACCTTAACTTCCTTTAGCTCTGCTGGACCCATTCGATATGGTGCTTGAGAGATTGGCGTGGTGCCAGGAAGAAGCTCGATGGCGAACTCCACTGTCCTGTCTGGTGGTAGTCCTGAGAAATCCTCGAAGATATCTAAGAACTCCGACACCACTAGGATGTCCGCCGGTATGGCATCCATTTGGATTATTACTCCTTCCCTAGGTTGAGCTCTAAATTCTGCTGCCTCCTTGGTACTGCTGCCCCCGATGAATTCGAACTCCAGGTGATTCGGTATCTTGAAGACAACGCTCCTCCTCCGACAATCAATAATTGCATGGAAGGTACTCAACCAATCCATTCCCAGTATCACATCAAATCCGTGGGTATCGATAACCAGGAAATTAGCATAAAATTCCCTTTTACAAATCACTACGGGGCACATTCTACACACTTGAGTAGAATCAATACCCCCATTACCCGTACTAATTCTCCATCTAATTTTTAGGTTTTCATAAGGTATGGCATGTCGTGTCACAAATGCAGAAGAAATAAAGCAGTGTGATGCTCCCGAGTCAAATAAAACGGATGCAGGTACATGATATACTAGAATCATACCTGTCACCACATCATCGGACTTCTCCGCTTGCTCCGCAGTTAGATTATATGCTTGTCCACGTCCTTTATCCACTGTCATATTCTTCTTGGCCTGCTCATAAACTTTATTTTGAGGTGGAAGTGGTCGCCTATTCTGACTGCTGATTTGATCCTTGGGTGGTTGTTGTTGTTGGGATGCTGGAAGACGAGGCATTGGCCCCATGTTGCTCCTTCGTGGGCAATCTCCGATCCTGTGTTCACTTGATCCACATGCTAGACATAAGTTGTTGGCATACCGACACTCCTTGATAGTGTGTCCTGGCTTCTGGCAATGTGTGCAAGTGACCTTCTGTTGCGAAGACGTAACCAGCCGTTTCTCCGCATTCCTAGCTGAAGTTCCACCCAACATTTGACTGGCCGACCTCTTGGGCGCAGAAGATTGAATCCTCCTCTCCTTATTTATTACTTGCTCTACATCCTGAGCTGCATCAATAACCTCCGCATAGGTCTCTATTCTGGAGGTTACTAAATATTTCTGGATATCTATCCTCAATCCCTGTTGGAAGCGATGAGCACGATCTGCCTCATTTGATACCATGTACGGCGCAAATCGACTCAGACGGACAAACTCTGATGCATATTCCTCTACCGTCATCCCGGCCTGCCTCAAGTTGATGAATTGGTGCTCCATTTCCCTCCTGGCTGTTCTCGGAAAGAACCTCGCAAGGAAGCTTGTTGTGAAAGTTTCCCACGAGATCGGTTGGGATAGCCTGCTCTCCTCTGTTTGCCACCAAGCCCTTGCAATATTCGTTAATTGGATTTTGACGACATTCACTTTGTCGGCTTCAGGAATCCGAGCAGCCCTTAATAAGTCTTCCATCTGCATGAGCCACTGTTCAGCCTCCAAGGCTCCTACTGTTCCTGAGAAAGTAGCTGGATGAAGACGTCTGAAATCCGATATCCCTCCTGGACGCTGGTCCCTCGGTTCCGCCACACGATCTAGGGTTGCCATCACTCCCGCTCGAAAGGCTTCGGCCTGCTGTTGTTGCGCGTCGACCATCTTGCTAAGCAGTCCCAACATTTCATTAGCATCAACGGAGTTTGAGGTCGAACCGGAATTTCCCCCATTCCTATTAGTCTGACGGGCCATCCCTCTGAGGAACAATATAACGTAAGCATCACTTAAATAAACATAATAAAAGTAAATAGATATACGTAGAAAATCATATTTATGCATATATGTGTATAGTCGTATCAAACCTTAAATAGTTCAGTAAATTTAAACTATTATACTTATTTATTTATTTGCCGATTGTAATGATATTCAAGTTTGTTCAAATCACTTGAACAGACTTAAAGAAGCCTGGGCTCTGATACCACCTGTAACGCCCCACTTCCCGTAGTGTGGAAAGCTGGAACGTTCGGCGTCGAATGATAACTCGACGAGCCTCAAACAAAATATTACAGTCACCATTTACAATTTAATATGAATAACATGCAGAAACTAAATGAGATTTCTCTTTATCAAAACAAAGCGATAATAAATTTCCTCCAATTAAAATTAACAAATGTCTCCATAGATAAATTCTTTCTGGAAAGAAAAGGACTGTCTCATATGAAACTAATTATAGCACCATGTGCACTTATTACATTTCTCTAAAAAGAAAGCGGCTAACAAAAGGAAGTAATCACTCCTGCAGATCTGCTTGTTCCTGGAAGTACAACATATCCTGTCCTGCCACTGGTGGATCTACCTCTTGATAGAGGTCTGCATCTGGTCATGCATAACCAGGATTGTCAGCAAAGCGATCCAATATTAAATAATAAAGAACAATAAAAAAATAATGAATAATAATATCTCAATGTCAGGAACAATCATGCAAATGAAGGACAGAAGGTTTTACGTATTTATGCTTATCATTACTATTATTTTAATCGATATCTTTTAAATTTTTACAGTAATGTCTTTTAGTTATGGTATTTGAAAATTCAGGAAATATGAATATAGCTGGTCTGAACGTATCCCCGTCTACCCCCGGAAAAACGGAACAGTAAGTTGATCGGAGCCTATCCCGATCCTCCCAAAAATGGGAAACAGTGGCGCAGTAAGTTGATCGGAGCCTATCCCGATCCTCCCAACAATGGGAACAGTGGCACAGTACAGTTACGTTCAGCCATCTAATTCATACAAACCTCAATTTTCCCCAAGTCCCCAGTGTATATCAAGTTCGGTGTTAATTATCAATTTCAATATAATTTATGATTTCAGTAAATTTCAGTTCAGTATGTAGATCGGTGATAATAATTAGAGTTCGGTGAACAGTAACAATATCAGTGACAATATAACGTTGCGGTAATTTAATTATCTATCACCAATCTTATACAATAACAATTTGCATTTATACGGTGTCTTTTCGGGCTTTATTTCCAATATGATGTATAACAAAGTGATTTACAATATAGGAAAAATGGGGCTCACTACTAAATATGTGTGCATTTAGAATTTCCTAAAGTTGACTTATCATTGCAAGGAGAAAGAGAAGCAGCAGTAGCCGAAACAGGCAAAAAAAAAGAAGAAAAAGTAGAATTACTAAATGCGCACCCCATTCTATATAGTAGAGTAAATTACAGTATAGAGAAAGTAGTGTTCACTAGTAAAATATGTGTGCATTTAGAATTCCCTAAAGTTTTCCTGCAATATTGAGGTAGTTCTAGATGCGCACCCAATACTATATAATTAAGGGGAATTACAACATAGGGAAATGATGCCCACTAGCAGAGATGTGCGCGTTTAGAACTCCCAAGAGTTTCCTGCACTACAACCAGGTAGTTCTACCTACACACCACAACCCATTTAATAAAGTAATTTACAACATAGGGGAAATGGTGCTTACTAGTGAAATAGGTGCTCACTTAGAATTTCCTAAAAGTTGCTGCAATTACTGCAGGTAGACTAAATGCGCACCATATACTAGAAAGTAAAGTGGTTTACTACATAGGGAAAATAGTGTTCACTAGTGAAATGGGTGCTCAGTTAGAATTTCCTAAAAGTTGCTGCAGGTATTCTAAATGCGCACCACATACTAGATAATAAAGTGGTTTACAACATAGGGGAAATAGTGTTCACTAGTGAAATGGGTGCTCAGTTAGAATCTCCTAAAAGTTGCTGCAGGTATTCTAAATGCGCACCACATACTAGATAATAAAGTGGTTTACAACATAGGGGAAATAGTGTTCACTAGTGAAATGGGTGCTCACTTAGGATTTCCTAAGTTTCCTTGAAACTGCAGCCAAACAGGGAAAGGAGAGGAGAAGCAGCAGCAGGCGCAGAAGCAGAAAGGAAAAGAAGGAGAAGGAGAAGAAGAAACACAAGTAGGTGCGGAAGTGGAAGCCGAAAAAGAAGAGGAAGATGCGGAAGCGGAGCCGAAGAAGAAGAAGAAGAGAAAGATGCGGAAGCAGGTGCAGAAGCGGAGGCGGAAGAAGAAGAAGAAGATGCGGAAACGGGACCGAAGAAGGAGCACAAGAAGACGCGGAAACGGAGCCGAAGGAGGAGCACAAGAAGACGCGGAAACGGAGCCGAAGAAGGAGCACAAGAAGACGCGGAAACGGAGCCGAAGGAGGAGCACAAGAAGATGCGGAAACGGAGCCGAAGAAGAAGGTGAAGAAGGCGCGAAAGAAGGAGCAGCAGCCGCAGAATTAGAAAAGAAGAAGAAGAAGAAGAAGAAGAAGCACATGCGCAAGTGGGAGGGGAAGCGGAAGTGGAAAAGGAAGTACAAGAAGATACGGAAGTGGAAGTGGAAGTGAAAAAGAAACACAAGCAGACGCGGAAATGAAAACGGAAGAAGCACAGGGAGATGAGTGTTTGCTAGTAACATGAATGTTTGATTTACATAATTGCATCCATACAAAAAAATTAAAGGAACAACAATAAGAAGAAGAAGCGAGTAAATAAGTTGCAAACATATGGAGACAGTATCATGCAGCCAGAGGCACTAATGCTTCCATTGTCAAAGAGAACAGTATCATGCAGCATGCAGCCAGAGGCACTAATGCTTCCATTGTCAAAGAGAACAGTATCATGCAGCATGCAGCCATAGGCACTAATGCTTCCATTGTCAAAGAGGAGGCCGTACACAATTCACCGGAGAGGAAGAGTTGAGTGCGCGTATCAAACCCTAGCTCTACTCCAATCTATAAAACCTCATAGGCATCGAAGAAATTTATCCTAATGACAATTTATTTGACTGCCTAATCAAGCAAGCTGACAATGGTGAAAATTCCAATTTTATTTTTGTCAAATATACCTTCGTCTGGAACAAATTAATATAAATATTCTAGTCAATCACGATTGTAAAATTCATAGAACTATCTTTAACAAAATCTATAGGACTATTTTCTATTTAATATTCATGCATCTAAATAAAATAGGAACTATATAAAAAAAACAAGCATAGCATGTTAAGTGAGTTTAAAAACTCACCTTTAATTGAGTCGCCTCCCCCTTCCCTTTTCTTTTCTGACCTGCGTTCCTCTTCCTCTTCCCGTACGTCCTGAGATTTCCAGCGTTCCAGAATAGAAGAGAGGTGAGAACAGATTTTTAGATCCTTATTTATCTTTAGGTTAGGATATAATCTATTTGGTTGAGATCCAACAAACGAATCTTTTTCGGATGAGATTGATATCCCTCCGACTGTTTAGATTTCCCTCCAACAACCCCATTATATTTTTTTATATTTTAATTATTATTATTTTTTTTTCAGATTTTTAATTTAATTCAGTTTAATTAATTTATTTATTTATTTATTTTGAAGTGAAATAACACAATGAAAAGTGGCCGTTACATATTAATATATGCTTCAGAAGTATCTCTATGATACATATTTTCATCACCTGTCTCCGGACCTGGTGTTGTAGGAGGGGTTGGCATCCTCGGTGGAGGTAATAATTGTGTTGTTGATTATTCACCCTGCCATATTGATCACATATGATTCAATGTTATTCTCTTCTTCTTCCGAAGAAGGTTCCTCCTCAAATTCTGAGAGTTCCTCCTCAATATCAGTTGAGGGTATATTATTCTCCTCTCCATCATATAAAGAGAGTATTCTTTCTGATCCTTCTGAATTTACTTCATCTAGATCAGAAGTAAAATATTGTATTGAAGCAGAATTTTGATCATAATATTGATGAAGTTCTGATGAAGAAATTGTACCTTCTAATTCCTGCTGTTGTAATTTTTGATAATGTAAATATTTTTCATAATTTATCTCTTCAGGTTCTATATGATGCAAGTTTTGACATGAGTATTTGACCATTCTAATTGATCCTAACCTTTCTTTACTTATGTTAGGATAAGATGATGATGATGATGATATTTTAATGTTGCTAGATTGCTTGTTATATTTCGTAATTGATCACAAATATAATTCATCATACCATTTTGATGTTGTGGTGTAGCATTTTCTGGTAAATGGATTATATGATTATATGTATCTAAATTATATGGACAAGTGTATGATTGTTCAGGAACTACTAATGAGTTATGCATATTTTTAGCATGAAGTAGACATGTTATTTTCCTTTCCTCTATTTATCTAAATCCTAATATTGTTTTGACCATTTTCTCTCCGGCACATACTACCTCTATACGTGGTTTTCAGTTAGAGTTAAGCTGCAAGGACTCATCAGTCCACCACAAGCTTATAGCATGGCTTCAGTGAAAGAGAGCACAGCCATGTTTCGTTTCCTACCTCATGGTGTAAGATATCAGTTTCGAGACTTCTAGGGGATTAGAAAAATAACAGGCCTATTAATTTAGCTAGACATTAGTAAGAAAAACTTATAGAATCCAGAAGAAGAAACCAGAAGAATAGATGTAGACGAACTACTGTTCAGGCTCTGATACTAGACGAACACATACAGACTTTGTACGCGTCCGAGCGGGGGCCCACAAATGAAATCTCTATAAGTTTCCAGGTTTGGTCCTACTCCAGCTCATTGTGACGCACAAGACGTATGATAATTGGATAATAGCGAATGCCCACCCCAAATATTTAAAAACACACCCCACTAAAATTATTTTTAATTAGAAGTTTTCTATTATTTTTTTTTATACTCTCTGTTTTCTCTTTGTTCTAAGTGGATTAGGTTAAGGCTTCGTACAGTGAGAGGGAAGCAACGATATCAAGTATTGGGACAGTTCGGAGGGTGGCAAAAAGGGAGAAGTGTCAAATCAGGACTGAAATACTGGAAAAAGAGTGGCGAAGAAGGGGGGTAAAGGAGGGGTAAAGGAGGGGTAGGAGGTTTTTATTTTTTTACGTGGTGGGCTGAAGAATTGGGTGGTGGGGTAGCAGCAACAAGCAATTCGAAAGGTGGTAGAAGGAGAGAAAGAGGAGTAGTGAATCAGGGTGGGACAATGGAAATGATGGCAGAGAAGGAGGTCACAGAGGGAAAGAGATGAAGGTTTTGGTGGTGTGGGGGAAGAGGGGTGAGGGGGAGGGGGTGTTAAGGGGATGGTAGGTCGCAGCAGGGGAGAGAAGGGGGTGGAGGAGGGAAGGGAAGGGGAGGGAGGTGGGTGGCAGATCGCGACTGGCGAGAGAGGGGGCGCACGTGGGGGGCGTTTGGGCCAAGGGAGAGAGGGAGCTTGTCGATGGGGGAGAAGGAAAGGGGTTGGGTGGATTGTTTCGGAGGCTGATCTGGGGAGAGAAGGAGCTTGTCGATAGGGGAGAGGAATTGGAGGAGGGGAGCATTTGTTTTGGCGAAGAGTAGGACACAATACCAAGTAGACGGTATCCGAAAATGGAAATGGAGATAGAAGTTCAGTATTTAGAAGTTAGATGATTTTTTTGGGAAAAAATATGATGTGTCCTGAGAATACAATTTTTTTTTGGGGGTATTTACAGGTTTGTCCCTTAAATCTTTATATATTATAATTTAGTCCCCCGAATCTTCATATTTAGGATTTAGTCCCTCAAACTCTCTAAGTTACTACAATTTAGTCCCTCTGTTAGTTTTTCCATCCAAATAAACGACAGAATTTAATTTTTACTTTTTTAAATAATGAAATGACGTAAATATCCTTATAAAGAAAAATAAGAAGAATAGAGAGATAGAAGAAGGGGGGAAACCGAAGAAGGGGGAATACCAATAAACCCAATGAAGAAAAGGAAAAGAGAAGAGGAAGAGAGAAGGAGAAGAGAGGAGGAAGAATGAAGAAAATGAGAGGAGATGAGGAAGAAGGAAGGAGAAGAGAGGAGGAAGAGGGAAAAATGAATTAAGGAGGGGTAAAATGGAAAAATCAAGTCAAAAAATAAATTGGGCTAGCGGAACTTAGAGAGAGAGACTAAATTGTAGTAACTCTGATGATTTGGGAAACTAAATCCTAAATATGAAGATTTGGGGGACTAAATTATAATTTATAAAAATTAAGGGACAAATCTGTATATACCCCCTTTTTTTTTTCCTTTTTGGGTAAAACCAACTCCTTTTCTTGATTTTACTGTAATATTTGGAACCGTAAAATTGCATCAAAACAAATAGATGGAATGGTGATAAATCCCACATTGAAAATTCATTTTCAATTCCATTTCCCAACTTCTTTATGCAACCAACCAAACTAACAATTCAACCAAACAATCAGTCAGTCCTTAAGTGCAAGAAGAAAATGCCAGCGACAACGTATGGAACAATCCTAAACAAGTAGTTTATGTTAGTAATTTCATATACTAGACTTGAGTTTTGATTAATGAGTCGATTCCAATGGCATGCAACATTTCCTGGGCTGGACGTTTCCCCACCTCAATAGAACCAGAGAACGTCCACTCCATAAAAACCAAATCTCAAGCGACACAGTACGTGACTACAAACTTTTTCACCAAAATCGAAAAGCAACAATATTCAATGTACAACAACAACAAAGCCTTCTACTATCCCAATATTCAATAAGATCAAATATTATACAAACTTTAGAACGGATGCCCATTTCTCAAAGAGAACCCTACAAAATTATACCGATCTCTATTTATCGGTCACATCAGAATGGCACACACAATGAAACCAACTGTTAGCAAAGTTGAGCTCTCCTTTCAAAAGCCATTAAACAACAGACGTATGACAAACTCGTTTTTTCCGCTCTTGATTCAGTAACCATGGATACCGCCAGAGAGAACAAACAAAATAACTGTATACAGGAAAGAAGGTATACACCTTTTTTTCTTACCAAACTATTTACAACATTAATACTATAGAATAATCATAGAATGTTAACAAACATGGTAACGCTTCTGGCAGCTTTAAGAAAGCATTAGCAGGATTAACAACTGCTCCATGATATCGTCAATCAACGCGTGCATAAAACAACCCAGCATTACAGACAGAATTAAGTTCCTGATTCAGTACGAAGCAGCAGCTGCTATGCAGAATTTTCCATGATACAGGAATTCTTCTCAAGAAACTCCTTAGGAATATTAGGAACCCTCCTATGTACTTTCCTGAAAGGACTGTGAGCGAGATAATGCTGCAGGGTTTGCATGCAACACCTGAGTGGCATCGGGCTTCTGACTCATGCTTTCGGATTTCGATCGGAAAGCTTTGAACATACCACCATCATCGTGCTTAATGCCTAGGGTAGCCCATATAGAGCTCTTTGCAGCCTCATCTGGATCATCAATTCTTAGGGTTTTAGGAATCCACAAAGACTTCTCAGTCTGCTCCTCCCCTTGTAAGCTTGAGTCTCTAGAATGCTTACCCAAGGTCGGAGAACCATTACCTGAACTTCCACTATTACTTGTAGAGCATGACGGAGACAATCCACCACTAGAACCAGCCCATGGCACATTCCATCCTCCAGTGGGCCAGAAAGAAGCAGGCATAAAGGGAACTGGAATAGTAGGAGTGCAGAAAGCAGGAGCTGCCAAAATAGGTGGCAGGCTCCATCGGAGTGGACTTATATTGCCAGTCTCTGATCCACTAGCCAGCTCAGATGAGCAACGACCAGCAGCTATGGCAGCCGCAGCTGCAGCAGCAGCAACATTGTTCCATCCTGTGCTCCAAGGTAAAGCCCAGGGAGGGCCAGGATAATAGTGCAGAGGATGCATGGAGGTTAGTCCGTTACAAAATCCTGGCATGCCATTTTGTTCCTTTGGAGTGACAATTTCAGCCAATCCATTTTCTATGCAGTTAGAGGTGGTCACAGAAGAAGCACAAGATGGTTCTTCTGTGCTGAAGTCCATTCTCTTTTGTTCGCCAAGATTGAGCACAGAGGACATGGACTCACAAAGTGGTGCTTCTGGTCCAAACTTCAAGACTGTCCCATTTTCCTTCAAAGACCTCATAACAGGTTCGCTAGCAAGAGCTTGATGGTGAACTGAATCAATACCTTCCCTTGCAGATCCCAATCCTTCTGGCGACATCATTATGTGACGGTAGTGTGAGGCCGAGTGCTTATTTTTACGCCTTCCAGCACCCACTGGGACATTCCTCATAGTCCCCCCAGCAGTCCAATATCTTTGACAATTCTTACAGAAGTGTCTTGGCTGGTTGACATTATAATTATTGTAGTAACAGAACTTGGTATCTAAACTGTTGCAGCGGGGACATGGCAGAATTTTATCTGGCTTCTTCAGAACTTTTTCTTGTCCAGGGGCATCAGCCTTAGACTGATCTTGTTCGGGCTTGGAATCTGACTTCTCTATGGCATCCTGAGAGGTTGTTTGATGCTCATTTTCATTAGGATTTTTTAAAACAGATGAGCTATTTTTCTTGCCTTGCTCCAGCTCTGTTGGGGCATCCAATTCTGTGTCCTGTGTTTCATTGTTGGTTGTTTCTTTGCCCATGTCCTGCAAAGCAAATTGAGCATAGTTCAGTTTCTATCAAACTATAAGTGCAATTAGCTAAGCATGATGCTTTCACACAGAATCAATTTTGAAGTGCAGGAAAAATTGTAAGAGAACACACAGCATATCCCAGCTTACAGACAGGCATCAACTTTGCACTAGTTATCCAGAAACTATATCTAGCTCATTAGAATTCTGGTTCTCCGAAAAGTGTGGAATAAAGACTGCTAATGCTGCTACTATAGTTGTCAGAAAGCACAAGAGTACTACACTTAGGAGTAACTCCACAGTGTATTTGATTTGAAATTCTCCTCTTTTATTTTCGAAATTCCTTACGTGATAACTAAAGGCACCTGTTTAAGACCTTGGGTTCCTAGGAACATACTGGAAACTTAAACACTTAACATCAGTTCTACAGAATAATTATTGAGGCCATGAGGACCAAACCTCTGTTAAACATGCAGCTCTTGTTTCATGCAATGAACTCTTAAGGCAAGCAGCTATAATGCCAGATTGGATGGGATGTAAAAAGGAGCTACAATATTTGGAAACCAAATATCTGATTACTAGCAACTTTCATAGAATCCAGCAAAAAATGGGGGTCACGTTTCTGTTTGCTGACTCAGGGATTAGGCGGGAAAATGCTGAAGCCCCTTGGTTGCAGAATTTTATTGCAACCGTTTTCCGCCAAATGTACCAGTGTTCGGATTTTTCTACAATTTTTAGATGGTGACATTATAGAGTTATATCGGCCACGTAAGTGTATAGATATTAGAAGGTTTTCTATATAATGCATGTTCCTTAATTAGATAAACAGTATACAAAATAATTTGCCTAAACACCAAATATCACAAACAATATTTTTCGTGATTATACATTTTATGTGATTTATCAAATATTGTAATTTTAATTATTCTAAACTCTAGCTATACTATGTGATTAACATATTTAATATGACAGATTTCGGGAACAAGAACAATCATAAGTAATTGATGAATTCCAAAACATTTTAGACAAAATAAATAATTACATTGAACAACAATTATATTGAATAGTATGATTAGTGAGTACAGAAATGAACTCACCTAAATTTCGTTTCCCAATATCGATCAACGGAGCAATTTTTTATTTGATTTATAGTCAGAACAAAAACTTCTTTCTTACTACCAGTCTGCTTATTTTTAGGACAACTTCTCACTAGATACTCGATAGGCCCGCAATGCAGAAATTGTTGATGTGCAATTCTACATGTCTTTCGTATGTGCCCTATCTTCTTTCAATAGTTGCAAACAACTTTCCCACGTTTCTCATTGGGTGTACCGTTTTCTTTGCGATTAGTTTGATCTTTTCCATATTGTGTAGTTTTACTTTGCTTTCTTTTAAGTCTTTGAACTTATGGTCACCAGTCCTACAAGTAAAACACAAACTTTTCTCCTTCCTGTAAAACTCTCGTCCCCCCCCTTTCCTCCAGCAAAAGTCACAAATTACTTGGTGCCTCTCAGCAGTTTCATCAATTAAGCTTGACCTTGATTCACACAATAGAAAAGCCATCTCTTAACAAACTGTGAGAACCTAAAAATATAAAAAGAAGAGGAAAAAGGTGTTCTTCTCCAGCGAAGCATTGGCGGCTACAACGGCGGCTCGTGCGAATCCGATGGTGACTCCGGTGAGATGAAAGGAAGAGAGAATTTAAGAGGGCGGAAAAATTTTAGATGAAAATTTGTATGCTTAAAATGGGTTAGAGATGTAGATTTATATAGCTTTCAAATTGGAAGTTTACAATATGAAAGGTTTTAGTTTAATTAGGGAGTTTAATTTTGAGATTAAAGATGAAAATTAAATTAAAGGTTTTATGGTTGAATTAATAGAGAAAATGAAGAGTTGGAGATTGAAGAAAATGAAAGGGTTAGGAAGTTATAAAAAATGAAAGAATTCGGAAGTTAAATAAGGTCAAAGATTGGGAGTTGAAAAAAATTAAATATTTGGGAGTTAGAGAAAATGAAAGGTTATATTTATTATTTTGTTTACTTATTTTTTTATTTAATTACTTATGGCAATAAAAAATGTTTGTTTTTTCTTTTGTTCTTCTTTCATTGTAATTTTGCAAATTATAGTAATACATGAAAGAAAGCAAGACTTTTGCGAAGAACAACCGTGATTTTGTAGAATGCATAACCAACAATCGAGATAAGATTATAGCATTCATAGTGATCATTTTTATCCAATGCCAGGAAAGTTTATTCAGCATGCAACACATTCATATCATGGAAAAAGAAGCTACTAGTTCAAATTCACATCATAAGAGGCTCCAATCCAGAAGCAAAAAATCAGTAAGCCATCTAAAACTAGACAGGGCTAATTGCATGATATATAAGACTGTAAGTATCAGTTGACAGTTTATTTTATTTATTAAATAATGATCATATCCTTCCATGTAGTTACGATATTTGAGAAACCTAGTAAAACATTGTTCCTCATAAACTATGCAATCATATTTGTTAATGACAAGACATGAAATATGATCTTTCCCCTCCATGCAGTTAGTTTATTTGAGAAAATGGGCAGAATGTTGTTTTTAATAAACTATATAATCATTTTTTAAATGAGATGATAACATTTTGAAAAAAGATAATGCGAGCTTTACATAACCATAATTTCAATTAGATCGGGAAATATTTCAAATATAGACTTTTCTTAGACTACTATAAATAGTACTTTCATCTAAAGAACATAAAAAGAAAATTAACTACATAATACTATTATAATAATCGTAAGCCTAATGTCAAAGGTCAATTTTTCTTGCTGCATACTACTAGGGCTATATTGGGATGATTTAATTTGAAAATTCCTAGTTTTAGAATTTCCTAGTTTTGAACGCAAGATTTTAAATATCCGTCAATACCGATATATATTGCATGTATCGTACAAAGTTTGAAATACTGTGTAATGTCCTGAAATCACTGATATTGGTACCATAAGTGTTCAGCCGATACCAAATATCCATACAGATTTCAATATTTTAAACCATGTTCGAAAGTTAAATGATCTTAGGAAATCTTAATATTCACTGATCGTTTGCTTTTAAGAATCATAAAGCCAAATTAGGAAAATCATGTATACAAGAGAGAGACCATGAAATTTACCATTTCTATTCTGAATAGAAGTTCCAAATATCATGGTTCTTGGAAATTTCCATATTCTCTAAGTCATCCAAACGCTCAACTGAAAATCATCAGGAACATTTATTTCCAACTCCATAAGAAATCACACAAATTTATGATTTTGATAGACATCCAAACACAGACTTAACCAATCCTAGCAACAAGGAACTGTTTCATAAAAAGATCTAAGGTGAATCACTTCACTGCCTGTTCTCCAACAAAAGATAATAACTACATTAAATATTATAATAAAGATTTCAACCTGTTAAATTACATAATATTTTACTGAGATAGAGTAAATATTTTTGTCACGAGTTTAATTACTCACCTTTTCACTATGCACACACTAGGAGCATGACACAGTGGGTGTAATCTAATAATCAAGCCATGAAAGCTAGAAGGGAAAATATCAAAAACTAAACTACCCTTCATAACTAAACAACAAGTTGGAACTAAATTGGAAGATGGGGGTTCATTTAAGGGCTGGTTGCACGTGGCCTGCCGAGGATTGTATCTGATGGTGTGAAGTTCTGTTTTATATTAAAAATTTTGATGGATACTCGGTTCAAGTACATATTATTTAAACTAATGACTATTTCCACCCTCCCCCCTAAAACCAAGTAACAAAAGGACAAAAAGGGAGGGAAACAATAGACAGTAATGACACAAAATAAAGGGGAAATAACCAAAACTCACAAGCACATATGTTATCATCATTTTATACATCAACTCCCTTGAGATTAAAGACATCAGCAGTATCAGCACATTGAAAATCATCTTTATCAAAATGGATTGTTGAACTAGTTCCAAGCTCAAACGAAGAATTGATCACTTTCTTTCTTTTGGACTGTTTCAACTAGATGCCAAACCCTATGCCAAATATATAACTTGGTGCGAAATTGCTAAGTCCTAACCGTTAGGATTTGCAATTCCAACAAACTTGGCAAAACATGTCAAACATGATTATGCAAAGATATTTCAATTTTACAGTTGTTATATTTGTATTTTTCGGATCTCTAGATGCTGTTGGACTCGGATTTTCTCGCTATTTCAATTGGAGACTAATTCTTATAGGAAAGAGGAGTGAGGAGTTTATTTAGATACTAGAAACTCTATAAGTATACCATCCTCTTCAAGATTTTAAAGCACGTTCAATGACTCAATACAACTAAAAGCAAAGGATTTGAGGAGAGATTTTGAGAGTTGCATGAAGATTTAAGCTCGAGAAATTCGTCTTTTTCAAGATAGGAGATCAACTTTAACATCTTCACCTCCACTTCTAAGCATTGATCATATGGTTATATGGTAAACTATTGACGTTCAAATTTTCTCATTGATTATTAATTTACAACTACAATCTTGAATGAAGGTAGATCATTTGGGAAATTAAAAATTGGGATTTAATTTATAGTTGTCTAGTGAGTTAAAAAGAGATACTTTAAATCATTACAAGTAACTGTACTTGTCTAATAGTTGTGAGACAAGTAGTTGTAAAATCTAAACTCATAGTCCAATCCTTCTATGGTTCTTCCCCAGTTTGGATTTTCTATGTTAAAATCTGTGTTAATTTCTTTGATAATTTGAGATTATTTCTGTTCAAGATTGATTGATTGGTGATCTATTTGTTATCCATCAAATAGTCCATAGTTTCGTAGCTTTTTCAATTTATATGGTATCAGAGGAGAATAAATCTATTAGAATTAGATCTTCATATTGATTTCGATGGATATTCCTGAAGATTTGATCAATCCACAAATTAGCCATCCCTTTCAAATTCTCAAGAAACTAAATTTCAAAATAAAAGAGATAAAAAGATCAAGAATGAAAAATCAAGTGGCTTGCAATTTTATGAGTGTTCTGGTTTTGGCCATTATGCTTTAGAATGTGCAAAGCAAAAAAAGAAAAAAGGTAAAGTTATGCAAGCTACCTCGGGTGATTATGATGATTCTAAAAATAGAGGATCTGATCATGAATCAAACGATTTCATTGCTTTTACTGCTTTTGTTATCTCTGTTCAGTTTTCTTGTGAGAATTTTTAGAAATTCCAGGTTTAGATGATCATGGATATGATTCCGACAAGAACAAAGATATTCAAGATGCATACAATAAGCTTTTTGAAGTATCGATGACTCTAAAGAAACAAAATATGAATCTCACAAAGAAAACCAAAGTGTTGATAAGAAATTGAGAAGACGCGGAGTCCAAATTAGCATTGGAAATAAAAAAAATGAGAACTTGAGGTTTTCAAGTTGAATTCCATATCTACAAACGCTTTCTTGGAGGATGAAATGAAGAAGTTGGGGAGAGAGAGACAGAGAGAGACTCGGTCTCAAGAAGTTTAAGGATATCCAGGATTCAAATGCAAAAACACTATAAGTAAGCTTAAAAGTGAATTGAATATATCTAACTTGTCACTTCAACGTATGCTTGTCGGAAAATCAAAGCTAGATGAGATTCTTGGAGCATAATTGATGGGTAAAAGGTACTAAGAACTTGGATTTGCAAATCATATTTCAATGTCGAAATCAGCTACCACTACGTCAAAGTCATATGTTGAAGTTACTTATGCTGAAAAGATAAAAACTTCTCCAAGCATTAGTGAAAGTTACTTATACTGAAAAGGTAAAAACTTCTCCAAGCATTACTCTCATCAGGGGCAAGACAAATAATGCCACCAAAGAAGGTAATCATTCTGCCGAAGATAAGAGCTTCAACACCAGAGATGTCAATTATTAGGTATGATTACAATCCTAAAACACACATAAGTTTGTTCTTTCATGTCACAATAATGAAAGATTAGGACACACGCCCTAGTTACAATTTCCTATATCCTACATCCTCGATCCCCAATGTCCTATATCCTATATCCTCAATCCCCTAAAATTGTAAGAACAAAGCAAATTTGGATAGAAAAGTCGAATTTGAAACCTCTTGAAACTCAAAAACATTTATTCAACTTAGTAATACAACAGGGGTTTGTATAAATGAGTAAACGCCTATGACCATACAGCCCAGGATATGTATTGTATACATGATCTTTTTTCTAGTGCTGTTTTATATGACACTCTTCTGGTTTACTATATACTGTTTTTGAAAGTGATCGAATATATGAATACCAATATTGGTGTTAGATTTATTCCCACTCAGTTATTGATAAGTTTAACGTGTGAATAAATAGTAAAATAACCAAGTGCATTCTATGTATTCAATTTCAAGTGTGATTCAAGTACTTTTTACTCCCATGCAATGAAATGAAAAATTATTCAAGGAGATTGTTTGTTTCTAGTAATAGGAAAGGACGATCAATATTGAGAGTGACATGTTCTGACATTCAAAATCATGTTTATTTCTCATGGGGGTGAAAGTCACCATTACAAAATGGGTGGTATAAACTCACTGAAAATTAGATATGGAACGAAAAAGAAATTATTTTTTTATTGAGCTATAAACTCATCGAAGATGAGAAGGGTTGAAAAGATTAGAATTCTTGCATATCATATTGAGAGGAAGTGTTGTCTAAGAAATCATTATCATGTGTCAACACTGAAATATACTGCATACAACATGGCAAAATATGCCATTTGTCCACATGACTAGTTTGTTATTGTTTTGAAAATTTCTAACTGAGATTGAGACATTATTTTTGAATTGTCTTATACTTTAGTGTGTATGCATTCAAGGTGAATATTATTGGTTTGATTTTAGTGTTTGAACTCTACATGTGACTCCCTTTTTCTTTTCTAATGTGAATCTATTAATCTTAATGTATTCGTTAACTTTACGACAAAAAGTGGAAGTAGTAGTCAAATTAAGAATATTATGTTGATTGGGGGAAGTAGCTATTAAGGGGAAGCAGCGATAATAATGTTGATGTGATAGTATTGGTGTGTGTGCATGTGTCTTGAGTTGTTATCGTTTTTAGTTTCAATAATATATACATTTAATCTCTTGTTTGTTTGTTCCTATGTGCAGGAAAGTTTGAACTTTGAGCTAAAGAGATGTTTTTATCACGAAATTACTAAGGGACGGATTACAAGTGTAATCCTAATCATAGTTGGCAAAACGTGTCAAAACATGATTGTGCACAGACGCGGATTTTTCAAATTTCTAGTTGTTGGATTCCAATTTTTTGGATTTCCGATTGTTGTTGGACTTAGGATTTCGGATTATTTCAATTGGAGACTAATTTCTCTTGGAGAGATGAGTTTATTTGGAGAGATGAAAGTTTTCGGAGAGTAGAAACTCTAAATGTATACCATCCTCTTCAAGGTTTTAAAGTTCGCTCTATGATTCTCAATACAACCAGAAGAAAAGGATTTGAAAAGAGATTTTAAGAGGTACGCAACGATCAAAGCTTGAGGAATTCATTGTTTTCAAGATCGAAAATTAACTTCAACATTTTCATCTCCACTTCTAGTATCAATCATAATATGGTTATGCTATAAATTATTGATGTTCAGATTTTTTAATAATGAATGTAATCTTGAATGAGGGTAGATCGATTAGAAGTTGGGATCTAATTCATGATTTTCACGTGAGTTAAAGAGATACTTTTATATCAATACAAGTCGCAAATGTAGTTTTCTATCAGTTGTCGAACAAATGGTTGTAAAATCCAAAATTCATAGTATAATTTTTCCATGGGTTTTCATCCACTTTGGATTTTCCATATTTTAGATTTTCCATGTTAAAATTCTCTGTTTGATGATTTGATAATGTTTTTGTGCATGATTAATTTGATTGGTGATTTATTTGTTATTCAATTAATACTCCGCGCTCTCATAGCTTTTTCACTAACAAAAATACCTCTATCGAAATATGATATGTAAAACACTTTCACCAACTAAAAATTGGAGTGGCTGGACATGACAGGCATGATGCGTATCCACCTACATCCAACACTTACATTCGTGCAAATTGCTATATACCTTAAAAATTAGATTTAAGATGGTCCATTACATTCTCCATCTAACATAAGCTTAATTATTTTATAAATTATTTTTACTACAAAATTAGGGTTTTTTTCATACATGAATTGCACACAAAGAATAGTGATCAGATATATATTCAGACGAACGTGCATACATAGGCTTCACTTCACATTTGGATTTTGGACAATTGTCTATGTCTAACATTGTGCTCCTATCGGATCACAACAATCATCGTGTCTCCTAGTCATATTTATCTACTAAATGGGCATTTCAAAAGTCCTAAGCATGTTAGAAAGTACATAAATGTTTTGTACTAGTTTAAACTCAAGCAACAAAAGGGAGATCTCATATTTTTCCATAGACTAAAAAAGTCTAGGATATGGGAAAAGATGATGGATTTGCAATAAGCAACTACGTTTACACCAAGACAAAAAAAAAAAGAAGACCGAGTGAAATGGAGAGTATACTCATCACGTCAGATATATGCAAAATAAACTCAAAAAAATTCAAGCAACATCAAGATTTTAATTTGTAATCAGAAGACAAAAGATGCCGTTAAATAGAACATAATATTCTTTCCATTCAAGATTCAGAAGTCCAATTAAAAATAAAGACAAAACCAACCAAAATGCTATATGAATCTGATTTTCAAACCACTTTAGAACCTGAAAACATGTAGTCAAATAGAATACACTTTCTTCCTGTTCAAGATAAAGAAGCCTATGTGCAAAATAAAGTCTCAAGGACATTTAAAATTCAATTTTGAAAACATAAGCACCTTAAAGCCCACTTAAAACTCGAACCATGGTTAAACTGCATTGAGATCATGTCTTTTTCCTTCGAAGTTATATGGTAGATCACATTTAGCAGTAAGAACTTTCAAATTACATTGTCTATCCCTAAATTTAGGGTGACAGTATGTGCACCATGAATAAAAATAGAATAGAAAAAAGATAAATACAAGCCCTATGTTTTATTCTAGCATATTATAGAAATTAACATAATTGTTACAAATAACTGATATAACTGAACATAATCCTCACACGAACAATTCAAAAAGAGAAAATAAACAATTCATAACTTGGTCTGCGAGATTTCTAAGTCAAATTGCATGCAAGATGACAAGAAAGGAAAATACTGAAGATCAAGCATAGTAGGACATAATCATATCACAATCTGCTTATTTTTAGTATAAAATATTAAATCAAACCCACATAAAACCAAACTATGTCAATTATCTGATACTCCACGCATAATTCAAAGAACAAGAAAGAGATAAACAAGGTGACAAAGCACGACCGTTTACAAAATTACTTCCTTCCCACCGTTCAAGAGCTCCACTCATATCTAAGAAGCTTATGCAGGAAACGTCCACCAAAGTAACAGGATGGCAAAAATGACTGCATTTCTTTACTTTTCTTCTTTTATTTGTTTATGAGAGTTCAAGCGAAAAACACGTTAGGGAATCAATGTGATCAATGCCAAATGTCATGGAGACAAATAAAGGCCTAGATCTGATTACATATTTTATTTGATTCTGGTTTTTTTGTTAGGGATTTCATTTGATCTGATTTTGTTGTTAGGGATTTTACTAAATTTGGCTTAAATGTTGGTTTAATTGCATGTGTAGTGCAGCTAGTTGGTTTCCTATTGATAAATATATGTAAACCTTATTAATAAAGACTTGTAATCAGAATTTAGTTAGAATTTAAAACCCTAGCATGCTGATTTGCTACTATTCTTAAAATGCTTCTTTAAGGATTCACTAAAAGTAAGGGTAGATTTGTTTTAGTGCTGAGGCCTGAGCCCCAATTTGTTCTTCCTAAATCCATCCAAATCTTTAATTTCTCCCAATAAACCCTAATTTCGCTTCCATCCTATGTTAAAATATCCAATAGCATCAACAACAAATGAGAACTAGGGCTTTAGCTTTACAGATGGGGAAGGAAAGAAATATAAGTTATCGGATCTAAATTGACAGAAGATCATCATAATACAAAAGATCTATTAGAAGTCCTCCTAATGAGATACTTTCATGTAGACATTCGGACACCTAAATTAACATAGGTAGACAGACCCAAACAAAAAGCACTGAACTGATAAATATAGAAAAAGTCACTGGAATCAACCTAGCTCCAGTTATCCTGCACTAGTACCATCATAAGCCAATTATCAAACTTTGATAATAGGAAGGTGGAAGAATCTAAACAATTATTCATGACCCAGTGCCCAACAGATTACCGTGTGCATAAGGCGTAGATTTTAGATAAAAGAAAAAACATATTTACATAATGAACAAACACTTGTAACATGCTCGCAAATTTGCCACTTATTAATAAATAATTTCAATAACATAATACCAAGAAAACACAAAAAAATGACCTCCATGAATTATTCAAACAGGGCTACTTTTCTAATATAAAAAGAACCAATAGCAAAAATCTCGAACATTGTTTTTCTTCTTCTTTAACTTCTAATAGCTAAGCCAAAATTCATGGCCTACATATTCAAATTAAATCCATTTATGACTAGAGGTTTAGGGTTTAAAGAGGATTATCCAGTAAAAGAAAAGGGGGGGTGGGGAACAACTTTTAAGCAAGAACAGAAAATTCCAAATCAGAAATGCTCTAAAAAATTTCATACTCTCAAAACTAACAACAAGCAAACCCAAAACTAGTTAAAATCCAAAATGAAAGGACAGAAAAGAAACCAATAAAGGGATTTCATATTAAAAACCTAAATTAAAACAAAAAATCAGTTCCAAAATCATAAAACAAAATCCACTAAATTCGCGTTAGAGCCCCAGTGCAACCTTCAATTTTATCTACGTAATCAAAGAATTAACTTCTGATAAATTCCTTCATAAAAACATAGAAATCCAACAAGACACCTTATCCTGAACTATTCGACTTACAGATCACTTGATAACAATACTAAAAAAACTGCTGCTTTTTTCAATCCAGGCCCTCAAACTCCACAAAATTGCAACAAAAAACAACCAACGAGTTGAAAAGGCTAACTGTTTTGCGATTCTACCTTGTCGTCGCCTGCCGGCTCCGTTATCGGATCCGGATCCGAACCCGGGCCGCCCTCCATGAGCGGGATCGTCTTTCCGAACAACTTAATCGCCGGATCACCCATCTCCCCCGGTTTCTGCGCCCGAAACCCAAAATCTTATAAAGCAAGAGGGAGAGCCGAGAGGGGAGAGAGAGAGAGATAGAAGAGAGAAAAATGGGGAGCTGAGGGGGGAGTAAAGAGAGGGAGGGGTGACCGGGAGGTGTCAGTCGATGGTGTGCCTATGGGGCCAGCTGGCGTCCAAGTCAGCAGGTCGGGGGATTTTGAGCCACGAGTTCTCGTGGCTGGAGATTGAGAAGGCTGACGTCAGCGCGGGCGAGCACTGCGGACAAAAGGTAAGAAAAGATGGAGGGCCAGCTTGCAACGCCCTTTCTCGCTTTTTGATTTTGTTGTTGCCTTTTTATGTCCTTTGGTTTGTTTCTAATTTTTAAATATTATTTTTTAGCGGGGGATTTTTTTTTTTTTTTTTTGGTATTTACTTGATTGACACTTAAAGCGATGCATAATAACGGTTGTGCCGTTTGACTTTTGATTCTTTCTCCGGTTTGCCAGTGGATCGGACGAGTTCGCCCCCAGGGGCTATTGTTATTTGGGGAATTTCTAGATGGGCACTAGATTTTTCCTAGTGAATCCACTTTTCCTAGTGCGCACATTTTTACTTTTGAAAAATCTTATTTTTTCCTAGTGAGTACACCTATTTCCCTAAATTACCCTCACATCTCCCTCTCTTTCTCTGTTCGGAGTATCCAGTCCGGACAGAGGCTGGATACCCCGGACGGGGAGCGGGGGCGAGGGCGAGCGGAGAGGGTGAAGACGGCGGCGGCGAGCGGGGAGGCCGAGGACGAGGGCGGCGGCTAGCGGCGAGGGTGAGGGCGGCGGCGGTGAGCAGAGAGGGTGAGGGCGAGGGCGGCGGCTGAGAGCGAGGGCGAGGGCGGCGGCGGTGAGCGGAGAGGGTGAGGGCGAGGGCGGCGGCTAGCGGCGAGGGTGAGGGCGACGGCGGCGAGCGGGGAGGGTGCGGGAAGGGTATTTTTTTACCAAAAAAAATAATGGCAAAGTGGTAAATAAAACGGTCTTTTAAGTGGGCTCACTAGTAAATATGCTGTGCCCATCTAGAAACTCCCGTTATTTGGAAGCATTAGATTCGGGCACGTGACTCTCATGTGCAAATGGTCAGAAGAAGTTCTTCATGAGACGAGGGAGTTTGGTAGGCATCTTTTCTTTCCTTCCAGGAAACTTGAGAGTGGATTTAGACTTGATAGGTATTTCGACCAAGAGCCTAACTAATATATCTAAAAGGGAACATACATGAGGTTTTTTCTTTAAGAATTTCTAAGTGAAATTCATATTTAGACCTAGGTTTTAACATTTTCATAAAGAAAAGTTTTTAACTTGTACTCATTGATGTGTGTAAATTTTCTACTCATAAATGGCAACATGAACCCTCTTATTAATGGCTTCCTGTATGGGGTGGGTCAATCGTGGGTAGCAGTTGTCATATATTATGTGTAGGTGAAGTATTAATTTTTCAAAAATTTATATATGTGTTAGACATTGCATTTTGTTATTTTACATGGAAATGTGCTTCTTCTAACCCAAACAAAAAGTATAGGAATGTGATTCTCTATGTAATAGGTGAGTATCTAATATACTTAGCTTATGGAATTCTCATAAAGAAATTTCTTATTTCTAAAATACCACTTGATATGGATATGAATGGGTAGATAAGATCCAATAATATCAGGCCAATTCTATGAACCTTATTTGGGGTAGCAACCACATGCGAGACACGTGGCGTTTATCAATGGCGTCAAAATAAGTGTACAGGTTTTATTAATAGAAGGTTTTTAATACCCTTAGAATGTAAGTCACCACCAAAGCCCATGAGGACCCAAGTCACGCTCGCATCTACAATTTCTTTATAAATATCTACTCAGTTTGACTCATTTCACATCTCGTAGCAATTTTAAGACTCATATTGAAGTAAACTTCATTTCAACCTATTTATTAAAACTACATATAGATGCAATCTTTATCTCTCATATAACTCTTTATGACTTCATGTTCGATCAATTTTTCTTCTATTGATATCAATTTTGGTCAGCTGACAAATTTGAGAACCAAATAAGAGAGACCTCAAAATCAGATAGTGAGCTAGGTCAGATTCATTGGGCAACTTATGACTTCGAGTAACCCACAAGGGCATTGTTAGACAATAAAAGAAAAGAATATAAGTAAAACACATCCATAGAGATAATGAAGTTCTGCTTAGAAGGGATTTCGAGTCTACGTCATCAATGGAAGAGAGTCTTTCTATATGTTTTATAGTGGAACTAGAATTAAAATCTCTCTATCTTTCTCTTTCTCTCATGACTATATGGAGTATGTGGAGAGGAAGAAGGAGATGATTAATGAAGAAGAAGACTCCTTTCCTCATGGAGAAGGGGTATATTTATAGTTTTCGTTGATAAGCTCGTAATTGAATTCCAATCAATCTCTGGATGTGAGAGGGATTTTGTTATCTTATAGTGAGATTTTTCTTACTATAGCCAAACTCCATTTTCTTCTTTTATTAGAGGAATTCTGGTCAGTGAAGGATTCTTGAGTCTCTTAGATTTTATAAGCTCCGTAGATTTTTACTTAATGGGTCTTCTCTTTTTGCGGGTCTAAGTTGGTCAAGTATGAACCAACAATAACCGACAAGAACCGTCCACACTTGAGTTCATTCCAATGAGCTCGTACAGTATTTGGCGCTCTTCTTGAGTAGCCTACCATCTTGAAAGGAGTTGCACTCTCGAGCTGGTTTGATCCAAATAAATCGATAGCATTATTAACTATCACCTTGATAAATGCAAAGGCATCATAATGGTGGCTGTAAAGGATCTGATAAACTGATGTTCGAAGATTGCCTTGTTTCTTGCCCATGATCTTACGTGCCTTAATTATACAGCTAAGATTTAGTGTTGATTCGATTTTGAATCTGCTGGGTTTAATAAGAAGATGAACAGTTATGTCCATTTTGCTATCCCTCTATTAAGCTCTCCTGTAGGAGCTTATAAGTTGATAGAGGGTTTGGTATCTCTAGCTATGGAAAGAGCATTTGAGATCAAAATGGAGAGTGTTGATAGCCATTTATCATCCACCTTTAGATGTGACGATGTCGATGATGAGTAGATATCAACTCTCATCTTGGATTGATCACTAGTTGAACTCTTTATTGAGTTGTTGGAAGAAATCAATGTAAGTTTTTTTATCTTCAATTATTTTCCATTTGTTCGGTGGGGACAGAAAACTCAACTGAGTGATGTTGTGGAGGACGAGGGATCTCAGATCAGTGGCCTTATGGTTTTCTATTTACTGAGCATAATTGCTTCGTAATCATTATTTTCTTTCAAATAGCAGCAAAAGAAGAAGATGATCACAGAGAAAATGAACAAACTGAGGGAACTTGAATTTAAATTATAAACCCTTACATATTTACGTTAGTAAGAATAAACTAATCCCTTTACAATCAGACAAAAGATTACTGTTAGTTTCTCGAGCGTGTGAAGAGAGAAGTAGGACCAGTGAACCCTTTTCCGACATAAGATTTGATTGAGGAAAAAGAGGAAATCTTGAGTTTTCTTATCTCTCTCTCTCTCCCCAGGATTTTTTGATAATGATTTTTTATCTCTCTCCTAGTGGTCCAGGGGGTTATTTTATAGGTGGAAGATTGTAACTTTCGCTTGATTTGAGCTGATCTTGGCGGGATAACATTTATGATTTGATATGTTTGAATAACTATCTATCGATGGAGAAGATTTGTCCTTGTTGGTGGAGATAAATTTTTCCTACATCGACGAAGATAGCTCTTTGTGAATAGAGATTACTTCTCTTTGTTGGTGGAGATAGCTCTTCATTAGCAACGATGGAGATTTCCTTCGTTCGCGGAGCTGGCTTTTCATTGGTGGAGATGGACATAGCCAATTTTTAATTGCTTACGTCTCTTCGTTGGCAGCAAAATCAGCGGAGGTGGATCATCTCCTCTACTGACGCATAAATTCCGCCCATAAATCTAAGGACTTCTTCTTAAGTAATCTTTATAAGTTTTTTCTACTATTTACAAGGCCTGATTAAATTTTTCGAGGTAATTAAACCTTTGTTTCGAAATACTTTGAATTTCATGACTTGAACTTTATCTTCACTTGATTGCATTAATTTGTGAGTCAGCAAAACAAACTCTCACTTTATCGATAGAGCAAATTACACTCATTGGCATGGATGATGTGCTTTGTCGATAGAGATGACCTTTTTCTCCACCAAAGAAGCAACTAATTGGGTTTCCTCGATAACTGTGTGTGGCTTTCCAGTGATGCTTGGATTGCATCATAGCCTTTATAAATATTCCTAAGGTTAAAGAAATTTTTCACTTTGCCCAAAAAATAGAACTAACTCTTACTGTTTCACTCCTCTTTCTTTTCAAAAGCCTTCATCTCCTTCCCTGAACGATCATCTTCCCTAAGCGAATTTCCTCAAAATTCATAGCACCCAAGGCAATATGTATAGGGAAGAAGACCGTTAGTTGTTCCGCCTTGTCTCAAGACACACTAGTGGTGGCTCACCAATCTCTGGTTGAAGGTAAGAGCTCAGGTCCACTAGATCTAAGTTTCAGGATTTTTATAAATCAATATCATGAACTGATCCACTTAGAAGTTAAGATCTTCGCTTCTCATCCTCTTTTTATCTCTAAACCACCATTGATTTCGCTCTGGCAAATTAGTTGGTTGGGTTTGAAGAGATGCTTCGATTCTACCGAGGGTCTAGCCTAGCGAGTCGACTGGTTGGGTTCATAGCATCGCCCTTTCCAGTGAAGGTCCTCTTATGACCTTCGTCACAACAACAAATCCTCCCAGTGAAGATGATAGTTTTTCACTTTGTTGGTGAGGATGAACTCCTAATTTGATAGTTAACCTTCTTCTTGCATTGGTGGAGATAAGTCTTCATCAGCGGAGATGGATTTGTCACCTTCGTTGGTAGAGATAATTCTTCGTTGGTAGAGATAATTCTTCATCGACGGTGAAGGATCTTTGATCTTTGTGGGGACGATAATTCTTCCTCGGCAGAAATGGATTTTGTTTCCTTCGAAATTGGTGCTTCCTTTTATTGCCATTAATATATGATTACAATAATCTCAAAAAATCAATGACAAAGAAGCAAAGAAACAAAACGAGAGAATTTATAGAATATCTCTCTCTTTTACAAAGAATGTGGGTTTTTGAAGTGGCTATAAAGCATCGACCTTATACCATATTGACGATCTGATACTTGAATAGATCTTGAACATTAAGAATTGATGGAGATGAAGACCGGCTAATAGCTTCTTGCTGTTGGTCAGCTGGCTAGACGTACTCTTGCACATAGATCAACTTTTCAACAGTCCCTAAAACTCTCCTCTCGATGTCTATTTATAGGCATGAAGTAGTTATAAGAGTTTTGTTAAATATAAGGATGGAATTATGTTACAATCCAGTCTCTAGTCTTCTATTTCAATTAGACTTGAAATCTTCAACTTGGAGTGACTAGATATGATTTGATCTATTTTTATCTTGAAATTCAAAAGGAATCCCTCTCTGGAATTAACTCCATGCGAGGCTGAGTCAACCTTATTTCTCACCTAGCCGTGAGGCTAATAGCCTCACGTGCACAAGGCTAACATCCTCATGTTTGTGAGGCTAACAACCTCGTGTGATGCAAGGCTAGGAGCCTCGCGTGCTACTGATATTGACGAAAAATTCTTCAGTCTAAAAGACCCCCTTCAAACTTTTCAAAATTTCGTTTTGATGAGTTTTAAAATACTTTGAACTAGGAATGGCAAATGGACCAGGCAATACTCGGCCCGGCATGTGCCAACACGTGCCAGGCACGTCATGCCTCCGGCGTGCCAGGCCAGGCCCGACACATGGCCTTGGCTCAGGTCGTGCCCAAGCCAGGGTGCTCGGGCCTCCGGCCTACAACAGCACGGCCGTATCGTGTTGTGCATGGCACGTGTCGGGCACGAGACAACACGGAAATTTATTTTTTTAAAAAAATAACCATTGGGCTAGCCATTGTGGGGGTTTTGCAAAAATTTTTTTGCAAAAAGCCCCCCAACGGCTGTGAAACTAGTCGTTGGGGAGTTTTTGCAAAAATATTTGCATAGTTTACCCCCAACAGTCAAAATAGCCATTGGGAGGATTTTTTGTTATTTTTTTTTGCAAAAAACTTTTTCTTTCTACTTTAAATACCCCCTCCGTCCTCTAATTTCATTTTCTCATAATTCTCGAACTTTTTTCAATTTTCAACTCTCTCTAATCTTTCCAAACACAAAAATTCATACATAAAATTTCATCCATCAAGATTCAAAATTCAAGAGCCAGTATCAAGAAGATCTATCCAGAGCAATCTCTCCTCTCGTTTTGGCTTCAACATTCTTAAAAAAAAGAAGCAATATTTGGTTTCAGCTCTCAACTCTCAAACTCTCCATTCGGCTTGGGGCGTTGAAGTATTTATTTTTTTAGCTTATTTTTATTCAATTTTTTGTGATTATTTGAAAATAGATCCATACTCGTCTGATACTTTTTCTCAAACTACGAGTAGTTTTTGCCTTTTTTATCAAATGAAGAATACCGATTTGTTTGTAAACTATTAGAACATACTCTACAAGTTCCATTTGTCTCACAATTATACGAAAATATAGAGTTCTCTAATTTGCCTCAAGAAGAGCCCAATCCAAACCACAATACCCAAAATTACCATTCCCACTAGGGTTTTAAAATTCGATATATATAAATACTTTGAAAAATTTATAAAAGATAGTGTTAGGAAAGCTAAATGCAAACATTCCCAAAGACCCTACTCATTCCTAAAGGAAGTGGAATGGGTCATTTTAAAAAATATTTAGAAAAAACACACCCACCAAATGAGCAATAACAAACACAATTAAATATATAGAGGAACTTTAGGAACCTTTAAATATAATTTTATATCTGGTAGAGAACAATTAGCAATATATATAGTGTAAGCCAAACAACCCTTCTCCATGGCCAAACACCCAAAATTGAAAAACTTTATAAGAGTGGTACATAATCCCAAATTTAAAAAAGTCCTACAATCAACTTGTAAATCGGATATTGTAAAAATATATAAAGATAAGAGACAAATTTTAATTGTCATTTTAACTTCAATTGCAATAACCTCCAATTGTTGGGAGGCATTAAATGGTAGTCATTATTTATGTGTAACAGATATGTTAAGATTGATTCCAAAAAGAATAATAGGATTTAGAATATTTAAATTTGTATTCAACACGTATAATCTTTCACAATCCTTACAAGTGTTTTTGCGGCGTTCAAAAGAGAATAAAAAAGTTTTTTCTATTTCTTTTGATAATACTTCCAAAAATATAGCGACAATAGAAATTTTAAAAAAAATTATTAAATTGATTTTAAATGGTAAATTATTTCATATTTGGTGTCTTTGCAACATAATTAATTTATGTATGCAAGATGGATTAAGAGTAGTAAATGATTCAATAATTAAATTTAGGAACACAATAACATTTGTAAAATATAGTAGATCAAGAAGACAAATATTTAAATAAATATGTAATAATTTTAAAATCTCATCAAGAATTTTACCCCAAGATATAAGAACAAGATGGAATTCTACATTTAAAATATTAGGTGAGGCAAATAAATATAAACATATAGTAAATTTATTTAATGAAATGGAATTACAATCTTATAGTTTGGATGTTAATGAATGGAATCATTTGTATTAATGGAATCATTTGCATTATATTTGTGATTTTTTAAGGAATTTTAAAGATGCAACTATAGCACTTTCGGATACCTACTACCTAACCATACACATTGTACTTTATTATTTAACTAAAATTAATTTGGTTTTTAATGCAAATAGAAGTAACCCATTTCTTGAAGATATTGTAAATCTCATGGAAATTAAATTTAGTAAATATTTTAGAAATTTTTCATACTTACTATATTTTGTAACTGTTATAGATCTATGATGTAAATTAGATGGAATGAAAATTTTAATAGATCTAATTTATATAAATATAAGTTATATAAATATTGTTCAGAAATTAGTTAATGATAGTAAAACATATTTAGATATTATATATCATACATATAAAGTTGTGTATGGTTACAAATCACTAAATACAAACCAACCCATTGTTCAAGAAAGTAGAAAATCAATAATGTCATCCATATTCAACTGTAAAAAATCTAGGCAAACTAATACTTCTTTCAATGAACTTCACTACTATTTAGAAAGGGCCAATACAAACAATTGTTTATCTAACCATTATGAAGATTTTGATATTTTGACATAGTGAAAATTATAGGAGAAAAATATATCATGTGCTTTCCAACATGACCCGTGATATACTAATCCCTCCGGTGTTTATAATAGAATCGGGTCTGCTTTTAGTGCAGGTGGAAGAGTACTAATAGAGTAGAAGAGTTCAATGATAGTAAACACATTGGAGATGTGTGTTTGCTTAAAAAACTGGTTAGATGCTGAACAAAGAGAATAAGGAAGATCAAACGAATTGAAGCAAGAGAACTCACCCGAGTAAGATTAAAAATTGAAGGTTTCTACACCATTAAATTTTTTTTTTTCTCTTCACAATTATAATTTTTTCATTTAGAATTCTCTTCACAATTAGAATTTTTCATTTACAATTATAATTTTTTCATGTAAATTATTCGAAACTCATAATTCTCTTAGAAAAAATATTAAGAATAAGTTGAGAGCAACGACTAGTGTCCTCTCTCCTTTCTTCAGACTTTGTATGATTTCCAAAGAGATTTATAGAGTTAATTTGTTAATGTAATGAGATTCAATATAATAAAATTTTATTTTCATAATCTTTTTTATTTGTTGGAACTAACTAAACTAAATTAACTAACTAACTAAACTAACGTTACTAATCAAAATTTTGATTTTTAAAAAAAATTAAGAAAACCTGGTTAGCACGTGTAGGCACGAGTATGGCACATGCCTGGTGGGTCATGTCGACGTGGGGCATGCCGTGCCCACAGCACGGCAGGTCCACAACTGTGGACATGCCATGCTAGGCATGACACATCGTGCCTAGGCCGGGCCATGCCGGCCACAGCCTGGTTTCTATCACTAGTTTGGACTTCATCCTTTGCCTATACTTGAAATCTTCAAACTTCTCAACTTATTCAATCATGGGGATGTTTTTGTACATGAAGCTGATTAGCCTCGCATTTTCTGCTTTGCATGCAGGGCTGATAGCCACACAATTCTTCTCGAGATCCACACCGCAAATCAAGGTTGTTTGGGTGCCATTCCTTTTAAAACCATCTCTTTTTCTTCCTCTCATTCATCTTCTCCTCCGAAGAAAAACTCATTCAAGAATTTTTGACCTTTCCTTGAATTCCTTCGGCTTTCTCAATTCTTCATTGTTTTTTCTTCAAATCACACGACCCGTTAATGACACCTAAGAAGACCATTTCAGGCCGAAAAAGTGCTTCTTCGAGCTCCTGGTCATCGGCCATTGCCGACAATGCTGTCCAATCGATTCTTGGATGTAAGGAATTCTTTAAACTTGTTTTCTTTTCCCTTTTTGATTAAAAGCTGATTGAAATTCCTTGATTGAGGATATTTATGATGATTTTTGGGTGTAATTGCCACAGGGTGTCCCTTGCCATTGTTTGTGCTGAGTTCACCGTCGATGGGGAATATGAACGGTTTCTCCATTTGATGCGTGGCTGAACAATGATGCGTTCAATTTTAGCCACTCGGGACTGAATAGTCTCGCGTTCACTCTTATTCCATGCAGAGCTGAATAGCCTGGCATTCACTTTTATTCCATGCGGGGTCGAATAGCCTAGCGTTCACTTTTAGCCATGTAGGGTTGAATAGCCTCACATTCAATTTGAGCCATGCAGAGCTAAATAGCCTCATATTTTTATAGTTAGAAAATTTTCTTTTCTTCGTATACTTTTTAACTTTATGCTTTCTTCTCTATTTCTTTGGTAGTAAACTATACGAATTCTTTATCCAAGTACCATCATTTCGGATTCAAAGAGGGTCCCGATGGTGAGGTTCATTTCAGATTTTGTGGACCAATCCCTTCCTTCACACCAGGTAGCAGTGACGACCAAAGAGATAGATTATCAAGATATAATTCTTCAACTTTGAGAGAGTTGATAAGCGATACCCCACTTGAAGGTGCTAATCGAGAAGAATTGGAGAAACCTGCATTTTTATTTGGCGACTCCATATTGGTTTTCGAGGAGTCCTTGTTTCAGGAGGAATGCAAGTGGCTACATCAAATATGTGATGTGAGGATATTCATTCCAGAGATGGAGAGGAGTTGCTCGCTAACATATCTCCAGGGAATATTTGTACCTCATCAAATGGACTGGAGTCTTACTAAGAGTCAAGATCAAGTTCCTATCGAAAATTTCGAAAGTCAGGATCCGTACCAAGATGGCCGAGGTAGACATGTGACTAGTATACTCCTAGGAAGAATAAAGGACTTCCCTCTCGTTGAATTGCCTAGACTTACCAACACTTTTATTAATGACTTCCTGAGGGTAAAAGGTCAATATCCTGCAAACAATTTTCGCATCCTAGGATGTGTTTACTTCACTGATAGGATGTGGTGGAGCAGGATGGTCAGCTTCATACTCAAGACATTCGAAACCACCCTCAATAATAACATAAGGCTGTATGGGGTATTAGAAACGTGCAATAGGTCTTTCCCATTGTACTTACCATTTGTTCAGTATCCTGAAAATGTACAATTACAAGTCTAGGACATTCTTTACACTCATCGGCGAACTGAGCTTCGCCCTCCATGAGATGTTTGAAGTCTCTCCTAATCCATGGGAAAGCTTCCATATGAAGAACAATTCCAACTATGGAGGAGCTAAGGCAATTGAAGGTTCAGGATCAAGTATATAAGATATATTGGGAGATGATATGCCATTTCTATATCGGCTCAGATGTTTCAGATACAACGGGTCAGGGTATTAGCCAAAAATTATGGGCTAATTACCTCTTTCAAGATATTGATCACCCCGAGGTCACTAACACAAAATTAGCTCACTCAATTAGATTGCTATCGAAGCTCAGGTAGCTAATTTAGGGGCTACTTCATACGTGATAGAGTCAGACGAAGATGGCTTCAAGGTATGTACTAGTTTCCAGAGCTTTCACTATCAGGCTAAGATGCCGATTTCTAATAGAGAACTGATAGCGGGCTTCCTGATGCTTTGATTGAAGTGATGCGTCATCTTGTCCTTGCCCAAGGATGCTATCGCCGTAGAGGTAGTATATCCCATGGTGCTTCTTGCTCATGGGAAACCACTTGGACTCCTACTGGCCATGGTCTGCAAACTATAGAATGGGCTTCCAGAACTTGTTACTGAGTTCTATCGAGAAAAGAAGCCTAAGGGTAAAAGCAGTGATCCCTAGGATGAAGTGCTAACGAAGACCCCGAACCCCAAGGTGGAGATGCCTTATACCTATCGTATGACGTGGTTTGTCATGCATTATCTGAATCTGATGACTTCTCCTCTAGAAGGTATTGATGATAGGCCTTCATTAATAGAGAAGTATGAAAGATGTGACAAGAGGAACAACTACATGTTTGCAAACCGCAGAATGGTGCACATCCCACAAAACTACCACATCTATTGCTATTTCCTGGACTTCACTAATGGCAACTATTGTGAGGAATTTAGAGACACGCCTGAGCTCGATCATTATACTACTCTTCCTTCTTGTTGTTTCTAGTGATTGATCAACATCCGACCAGGGCATCTATTATATCAACAAGGATTGATTTGCTATCTTGAACTGAGCAAATTTGTGTATCAGTTTGGCTACTCACAATTTTATGTTGGCAACCCCAATATTGAGGGAATCTTTTTGAGGGAGCTAGAGGATGCTACCATTTGTTGCAGGATACACTGGAATCCATTTTGCCTTGCTGCTCATGACTCCCAACCTATACACCTCTCTTGGGTTCTGTTTGTGGTATTACAGTGTCAACACTACTGCCACCAATTACTCGCTCAATCACTCTTGTTTGAAGGAAATTGAAGCATTCTATTCCCAAAGTAAAGGTGCGAAGGTAGTTCCAATACGAGGCATGGACAAGTTTCTCACTATCCGCGACAATGATGATGATATTGGTATAGGGCAAACTGGTCCTGTACCTGCTTAAGCTGATGATCCTGCCCACACAAGTGTGCTAGCTCAAATTGATGTCCTAGTTCCGGTTGATGTGCCAGCTCAGGTTGATATGCCACCTCGAGTGGATGTACCTCTTCGAGTTGACATTCCTGCTCAAAGTGATTATGAGGCGGTGGCAAAGCGTACAAGGTTGGCTAGTGCTCGTGGATCAGCCCAACTAGCTAAGAAACCTCGTCATTATCTCATGATGGTGTCAGCTGCTGAACTACCACCTCCACAGTTAGAATCAGGGCTCTAGTAGTGGCCACAGATGCCTCTGAGCCCATTGTTGCTATTCAAGAAGTTGCTTTAGGAGCTGTTCCCATTGCTTCTAAACCCATTGCCGCTATTGCAACTGGAGAGGGTATTGTTACTATCCCTTCCCCACCCGTCATGATGCCAGCAACTACAACTCCTCCTCATAGTACCACTACTGGTCTAGTGTCTTCTCATAAGTCTAAACACCTCATTCTCATTTTAATTCTTACTTTATCACTAATGTATTATATTTCAGGTGTTGGCTCTCTGTGGATCCGTACTACGTTTATCCATCTCTCTCATTAGAACATGTCAATTACTCAGGTACGAGTGGTCATGTTGGCGATGATGGTGGTCCTACATCAGATATAGATTTTTATAAAGACAGCTATTTTACCCCTGCCTCTGACACTAGCAAGCATAGTCATCTTCGTCCTAAGGAATTGGGAGTAACTGCTTCTAAAATGTTCCTCCACTCACCGTGTCGGTCAGCTTCATAGGTATTTTTCTTTCACATGACTACCACTTGCTCCTTACACTTTACTATCGTTTTAGTATCTAATCATTATATTGATAGATGCAGGTGTTCAACCCGATCATTTGCCAAATGTTGCTCCTATAACTATGGCTCCACCTGTAGCCACAAATATGAGGTTGTTACCACTTCTTCATTAATGGACCTAGGTGCAGAGCCCTCAACTAAAGTGCCTCCTGTCTCCGAAGCTTCAATGATGTTTTCTTTTGAGGCGATGGGCTCTTGCGCAGGGGATATCCTTGAGGAAAGTCCCCTCTGGCATCTACTTCTGTAACTACCATAATTGTAACTCCAGGAGGGTCTCCACCAAGTAAAATTCCTACTTCAGCAAGCTCATTGCTGCAACTACTGGCACCTCATATCTCAATGGTATAAGTAGCCAAACCCCTCCTACAGATGCAGTGTCAATGCCCGTGGTACCTCATTCGACATCTGCTTCTTTATGGCACCAGTTCTTGCTCAAGTTCTTGCTGGATAACATCTAGAATATTGGTGGGCCTGAACAAGCAACTTTTTATCGGACCTGGATGAACAAGTTTAAGTACTAGACACTCTTCGATGGGCCAATGTAACTACTATAATAGGGATCAAAGTTGCACGGAGGAGAGCTGAAATGATAGCAAGCCAAGAGGAATTTAGATGCCAGGAAAAAGCTTGGTTTATTGAAGTTGCAAGCCTCCAAGCAAATCAGGGGGCCATAAATGAAGAAATAGAGAAGGCTAGGTTTGAGCTAAGTGCCAACCAACTTACCATACACCACGTTTGTCAAACCATTGCCAAGGCTCAAGCTATATTAGAAGCGAGCCAAATGAAGTAAGAAGAGGCATTGAGAAGGCAAGATGAACTTATTCTGTGTCATGGACAGCTTCAACAGGAGGTCAACATATGGACCATAGCCACTGAGGAAGTTAGGTTTCAAGCTACTCAGCAACTAGTTATTAATGAAGATAAGTTGCATCGCTAAGTACTGGCATCCTTGGAGGGAACTCATTAGCAGGCTATCGAGCAGACAGAGACCCGTTTAAAAGCTCTATGGGAGCCTTAACTCTCTTTTTTACTTTGTCTTCGTTTATCATGTTTTGTGGAGAACAAGACTAATTTTGTTACTTTCTCCCCTTTTCCTCTTTGTCCTACTGACAAAATAAATATCTCAATTAGTTTCAATATATCGCATTGTTTTGAAAATTTTTGTAATGTGCTTGTGTTTTTATTGGATATTTTGATGGTATCAGTAAGAACTGATGATGATTTGGTATGAAGGGAGTTTGTGGTTGATTTGAAAAAAATGAGACTGTGGGATATGGAACTTCTTAAGAATATGATATATCCATAGCAAGGTGATTGATGAGTGCCATATATTGCATATTTATATCCTCATTTTATAATTTTTGTATATAAATAATGTTATTAAGGTGTTTTTAGTGTGTTTTCAGGTTAAACATATTTCTACAAGGATATGCCATGAAACTAGAGAAGAATCTGGAAAACCGAGTCTAGAAAGAGCCAAAGAGAAGAAACCTACAAGAATACAAAACTAGAAGCCACGAAAGCTGAATCCAGTCATGAAAAAAAGAAGAGAAGAGCTAGAAGTCGCAACACTATAAGGCACAGGGACAAAAGCATAATTTTTTCTACCATTTGGTGGCAATTACCAGTAAACAATGGCAAAGTGGGCCTCACTTGCGTCCATAATTTTCCTGTTAACTCAGATACGGAGTAAGACTCTTATATAAAAAAAATTAAGCTCCACTAGGTCAATGCTACTATTTGGCAGCAAAAGTATTGATCTGTAACTAGAATTTTTGTGAGGATTTTATTGTAATTTTGTAGTTGTTCAGTTATAACTGGATTAGGATTGGTAGTCCGAGGTCTATTTATTGGTCGTATCCTTATAAAGTAAGATTTTTTATACTTTGATTAAGATTAATAAAATTTGAAGATTAAACTCTAGGAGCGATGACCGCAATATTGAAACTCTAAAGGTGATTCTTACTGTTCATCATGTGCTTAATAGGTAACATAATTTATTTACTTTCTAGATAATTTTTTATTGCTTTCTAGCATATAAATTTAATTGCTTTTTAGGAAAATAGGATTTGTATTAGTTTTCATGAATAAAAATATAAACTTGATAAAAAATAATATGAGTAGCTGATTACACTTGAAAAGTGTAATTGTTTTAGTTTATTTTGTGCAAGCATAATCTAATTTTGTTGATTAATATAAGAAATTAATAGAAAATTATTTTTATTAATCAAATTTCTCACTATGATATTTTTCTAGTGTTTTTTTTTCAGTGTTTTCACAGGGTTTAATATGCGAAGAAATCAAAGTATTGAAGCATATCTTAAATATTAGTTTAGAACTATGAATTTCCGGACTAGCTTTCGATAGCCATCAGATAGTTGTCAACACTAGTTAACTTTAAGTGAACTAGAGAGTTGTTGTTTGTAGGCTATCAAAATTGTATTTGGTAAAATTTGTTAAAATTCATAGGCTAAAAGCGAACAAAATGGCTGATTGGCTCCACCAAAAGGATAGCCCCGCTAGAAGCTATGTTCACCCTGCTAAGAGTTAGCTTCACCAAAAGCTTAAAGAGGACTAACTCCACTTAACCAAGTTGGCTAGCTTCGTTGGAAGCTAAAAGAGAATTAGCTCTGCCACATCAAGTTAGCTAGCTTTGACAGTAACTAAAAGAAAATTAACTTCGCAGACCAGGTTAGCTACGTCGAAAAGGAAAGTTAACATTGCCAAAAGCAACCAACTTGTCTTATCGATTCACCTTGCTAAAGGGGATTCGAGCACATCCGTATAGGTAAGTAACTACTACGATGTCCGCAAATTGAGGGAACGGTTATGGTACCCTCCAACTATAAAAATGATGCGAAGCTTCCAAAGAAAGGGCATCGAAAAACACACGGAGAAAAGAAAAGAGAATTCAAGTGATTCAAGGTCTTGCTGAATCATTAATGGAAGTAAAGAAGGGTCGCTCTGATTATACTTTCATCGTCACACTTCCCCGAATCAAAGAATTCAAAAATTGTAACCTTACTTTGATTGTAAAGAAAGTAAATCTTGAGTGTTACAATTCAAATGCCAAATTTTATTGTGTTTTCTATTCTCAATGGTAAATTTCAACATTGACATTGTAAATAATGGAAACAAACTGGCGACTCTACTTGGGACTCACTTCACTCTCATCGAGGAGTTCGTGCCGCAATCTAGTAATGTAGTGGTGGACGCTACAGTCGATACCCTGGTAATCGAATTTGTCCAGACCAAGTATGAAGAATTTCTTCGCAACAACAACTTCATCTCTCTGTCCATGACTGGTTATTTCCATAGGGCCAGGAGAGTAGAGGCCCAATCGAAATCTACTTGGCCTCTTCTATTGAAGGTAATCAGCACAGCATCACTAGTGCGACTGTTACTGCCACCAGTGCCATGGTGAATGTAGTCCAAGTGAGTCCATCTTCCTTTATTCCGGTCACAATACTTAGAAATAATCCCTCGGTAACAAAGAGTGGAAGAAAGCCTTCTACCAAGCCTTCATTCCTAACCGCAAAGCCATGAAGCAAGCTAATTTAATTGGAAAACTAAATGGGAACGCTGACAAGATCTCTAAAATAAATAAGGGTCGTGTTGGCAACAATGAAAAGTATGAACTCATCTATGGCGCTGTGGGTGAGACTAACAAAAGGCCTCGTGGACCTAATAAGTCCAGCGAAGCTATGAAGTATCCTGGTGGAGTTAATAACTCTGTCACTTTCAAAAGGTCCGGCGGACCTAATAAGCCCGGCGAGGCCTAAGGACATTCTGGCAAAGTCAGTAACTGCATCGCCCGAACTAAGAAGCCTAGCAAAACTGATATTCATGGTGACAAACTCCAGAGCAAAAGCACTGTAGGCGTTAGGGTCAATAGTGAATGTAAATTTGCTCTACCCATGGAAGACTTATGGAATCATCTTGACTTATTATACCAAGTTCGGAAGAATACGAACAAAGGTGACTCACTGGCTCGGTCTTATGTCTTTAGCTAGTACTGTCAAACCAACCTATCCTGAGGTCAATAGTGATTATTTTAAAAAGATCTCATTACTACTTCAAAAGTTTTAGAGAAAAAGAGAACTAGCTCATACAACCATTAATATGGTAGGACGAAAAATCTGATACAGGGGGTGGCCAGTGCAGGCTCCTCCCCTGACAGTTACTCTAGTGATGACAGTGATGGAGTATACTGTCATACCAGGTCCCGAGCCAAGTTAGTAGGCGTAGGTCACAATATTTTCACTCGTGAATCGCAAGAAGGGGAGGATGATACCGACCAACCAACATCCTATATGCGCATCATCTAAGACGTCATATTCATCTTACTAGAGGAGTGTTTCTGTTGACATCGCTGACGATGACATAGAAAATCTGATACAAAGACTAAAGATGCAGAAGAGTTATCCAAGTAATAATAAGCACTGTTAGGATAACAGAAAGCGACTATGGATGCCATCTTGACCCAATTACAACAACTAGCAAAAATGTTACCAAACGAAAACCTAGATGCTAAGACTGGATCAGAATCTGGAGATAAAAGTAAAGAAGAAGGATCACGAGGATAAAGAAGATGAGTCCGACTTCCATGTGAATGAAGAATCCGATAAGATTAAAAATAAAGTATTGAAGGACATCCAAACAAAATTGGATACACTGACTCACAAGGAAGTTCTACAAAAGGTGGGAGTCATGTGTCCGTACCCACCCAATGGGACTTAATCCCTTTTCCCAAAAATTATCGAGCTCCAACCATTGATAAATACCATGAGAAGGAATCTCCAAATCAACACATTTACAATTTTCATTTATTAATAGGAAATGTTATGGGAAACGATGCACTCATTACCCGGCTATTCATAGGATCCCTGAAAGGCATTACTTTTGACTGGTTTTGAACTTTACTGGTAGGGTCCATCAATTCATGGGTAGATCTTGAGGCTTGATTCCTCAATCGTTCCTATGAGGATGACACTGAAGTATCTATGCCCAGGTTAATTGAAGAAAAGCAAAAGAAAAGAGAGGCGGTAATATACTTCATTAAAAGATTTATAAATATGTCTCTCAAATGCCCTGAAAGAATGCCACTATCCATGTTACTGTAGACATGTAAACAATATCTACGCATCGAGACCGAATCCAACATGGGTGTTGTTCCGGCCCATTCGTGGGAAAACTTCAAGAACAAGTCAAAATCATTGAAAAATCAATTTCGAGACTTTGAAAAGAAGATAAGGGTAAGTAGAGGGTGGAATCCACTTCAACATGGCCACCTTCCAAGTTCAAAGATAAGAATGTATTGGTGGTGGATATTCTAACGGAACCTAAGAAGAATCCACTGTCTCAGCAAAATACTTTTCTGGCCAAACGAATACAGAAGAAGTATTCATTCAAGGATGATCAGGTGCTCGAAATCTTTAATATGCTGGTCAAAAATAATTAAATTGAGCTAACTGAACCCAAGAGACCAGAAGAGGTTGGACATATTAATGACCCAAAATATTATCATTACCATAGAATAATAAGCCATCCCACCACGGATTGCTTTATCTTGAAAAACAAGCTCAAGTGGAAGCAGATGTGCTTCAATTAAACAAAGAAAAGAAGAACGTTACTACGAACATGATATCAATGCAGTTTGGGAGAGACCTACTAAGGGTTAAGATACCCAATGGAGTTCTAGTTCCGAAAGTAATGATAAGGATCATTAACATAGATCCAAATCCCAAGGGTTGACTTCCATCCCAATCGGACAAGGAGAAACAATGTGGGTTCACCCTGACTTGATTGAGGATGATCAATGGACGACTGTTACTTTGAAAAGAAAGCGAAAAGTGAAGAATAGTCTAAATTGCCATGTTATATCTCTTGGGCCATGTGGTTGTGATACTTTTGCTAGTTTATTTACTGACTCCGATGAAGAGCAGATAGTTTTTATGACAGAGGCTACGTCTCCTGTCAGTACCAGGTTAGGTAAATAATACCTGAAGTAGTACGATACAATTAACCCTAATCAATCAGATTCCTTTAAGGACCCTATTACTTCCGCATCAGCACCTGAACCTCTTTCGAATAAAAGTAAACCTAAGGAGATAAGATTTGACAAGTTCTTGAGAAAATGGGTTGCGAAAGATCTTTCAACTCAATTTAAATTAGATATCATGGCACAGTTGGCGAATATTCTAGCCCGAATCACCATGCATGAGTTATTGCGCCTATCTAACAAAATCAGAGATTCTCTTCGTGAAGCATTGGTTGATTCGGAGATGTTTCTCACTCAGATCTATCCACCTACAAATGAAGAGTATTGTTACTGCCATCAAGTTTCCTCTCTACCCAGCATAACCTTCTCACCCGATAATATGCCGATGAAGAATTCCAGTCACGGCCAACAATTATATTACACAGGTTAATCGGATCCACAAAAATCGAAAGGATACTAATAGATCAGGTTTAGCCTTAAGTATCATGCTAGTGCACTTGATGCAGTTGTTGCGCATGCCAATCCGCAAGCTATCTACCACCACTACAATTCATGGTTTCAAGGCATAAAGTAGGCAGCCCATCAAAAAAATTTGGTTGAAATGTTAGATTGGGGATCTCAAGACGGAGGTTAAGTACCACATCATAGATGCTGATACATCCTACAATTTATTACTGGGAAGGCCATGGATTCACTCCAGTCTCATTGTTCCTTCAACGTTGCATCAATGTTTGAAGTACGTGGATACATAGGGGGTGGTCAAAACAGTCTACACGGAAAGACAGCTTTTCTCAGGAGTTGAAAATTATTTTACTAATGCCATGTTGTACAGAGATGAACAAGAGGATGAGACTAATGACAGAAACAAAGCGGATGTGAAACTCGACGATGGTTCAAAAAGAGCTTCTGTAGAGCTAAACTTGATAACGGAAACGAAGTGGATGTGAAACTCGACGATGGTTCAAAAAAAGCTTCTGTAGGGCTGAACCCTCTTGTAATAAAATTAAGTGATATAACAATCAATTCTGATGTCTATATTGAAAGCGAATGGGTACTTAATGAAAGTTATGCTTTTGAGTATGTCTTGTCTAGTTCACTGACGCAACTGATAGTGAAGAGATCTTAATCAAGAAACTCAACAAGACACCATCATTACATATACCGATACACTCAAGCTCACCAAACAACTCAATGATAGAGGATCCTAACGATGACACGTTTATGGTACGATCCAAACATAATCAGCCTCCAATTGTCTTTGGCAAATCTGCTATCAAACAAAATCTAGCCCTAGTAGTACTGAAGACGAATAAGACGTCTCACAGTTCGATCATTATGGACCAAATTCTCACAGACTCATGGAAATGATGGTATATGACATCACAAACGAGGAAGGGTTCTATTTTAACTGAGGAAGAAGCACCGCGCTACAACCATGTGTTCCAAAAAGGAAAAGCTTGGATTATTACAGCAAACCTTGAGCATGGTTTAGGCCTGAGATAAATGTAATACATGAAAATTCCTCAGAAAGCATGAACCTTCGGTCATCATCGTCATCTGATATCGATTCGGAATACGGTTTAAGTGATTTGTTCAAACACTTATCAGCAAATACGACATCTATCTCCATTGGTGCACATGAAGAAAGAAGTACAGACGACCCTTTATCATGGGCTCAGAAGAAGGATGCCCAGTGGGAGATAAGGTTTGAGCAATAGGAACTCTTACAAATGATCAAGTTATCCAAGTAAATATGGAGAGTGATCAAGATCCAAAACCCATATTCATGAGCAAGAATTTAGACTAGAATGAGTTGCAAAATTTGATCGAACTCATTCGTGAATACATGGATGTTTTCATATAGAACTATAAAGATATGCTAGGATTAGACCCCGAAATTGCCCAACACCGTCTCAATATTCGAGATGATGCTAAACCAATGAAACAACAATAATGGAAGTTCAAACCCGAAATGCAACAAGCAATTGAAGCCGAAATCAAGAAACTAAAGGCTTGTGGATTCATTCGTGAATAATAGCTTCCTGACTGCTTGGCTAACATCGTATTAGTCATGAAGAAAAATGGAAAAGTTGGGGATTGTATTGACTACAAGGACTTGAATGATGCTTGCTCAAAAGACAAATTGCCGCTTCCAATCATAGAAGTTATGATAAATAACACGTGCAGTTTCAAAAGACTGTCTTTCATGGACGTTATGATAAATAACACATGCAGTTTCAAAACACTGTCTTTCATGGACGGTTTCTCTAGATACAATCAAATCAAAATATATCTTGATTATGAAAAACATACGTCCTTTCAAACACTGCAAGGGGTGTACTGTTACACTGTAATGCCTTTTGATCTGAAGAATGCAGGAGCTACATACCAAAGGGTTATGACAACCATTTTCCGCGATCACTTATAAAAAATCATGGAATGATAGGTTGATGATATTAGGGTAAAGAGTCAGAACAAAGATGATCATGCTCAAGACTTACAGACAATACTCGACTTAATGAGGGCTCATCAATTAAAGATAAATGCTACAAAATTCTTTCTAAGGGTGTCAAGTGGAAAATTTTTAGGGTTCGTGGTAACTTCCAAAGGAATCCATTTAGACATGAACAAACTAAAAGCAATCTAAAACATGTAACCCCTGAGAAACATTAAAGAATTGAGGGCTTACAAGGTCTAGCGTACGTCTGCCATTTTATTGCTAATTTAGTGAGAAAATGTCGATCGTTCTCCAAAATAATGAAGAAAGGTGTGTCTTTTGTATGGGACACTGAATGCTAGAAAGCTTTCGAGGATATCAAACAACATTTGACTAATCCACCGGTGTTGGCGGTTCTAGTTTTTGGCAAACCATTTCTCTTCTATATTAGAGCGATAGGCCATACCTTAGGAGCTTTGCTGGCTCATACTAATAAAAAAGGACATGAGCAAGCAATTTGCTATCTCAATCTAACAATGCTTTGTGCTGAACACGTGTACACTCCAATAGACAAAGGAGTGCCTAGATTTAGTCTTCATCGTTTAGAAAATGAGACACTACCTAGTGGGGCAAACTACCCATGTAATATCCAAAGTAAATCCTCTAAAAATATTAATGGCACAACCAACTCAAGGCTAGCTAAATGGGCACTGCTATTGTTGCAATATGATATGAAATTTGTGCCTCAGGAAGTAATGAAAGGATAAGCTATAGCATATTTTCTAGCTGATCACATAGTACCTGAAAATTCCAAGGTTATACGAAACCATCCCAGATGAAGTGATGACAGCGAACTCTTCTTCACAAAATGAAGTCTGGCAAATGTTTTTCAATGGTGTCGTGAGAATGGGATTGAAGGGAAGAGTCATTAGTAGAGCAGAAATAGTCTTTATATCTCCTGAAGATGACGTCTTGCCTTATGCATATTCACTAACATAGCCGTGCTCAAACAACATGGCCAAATATAATGCCCTCATCATCGGATTGCAAATAGCCGAAGAAATAGGGATAAAATACCTTGAAACCTATGGTGACTCAAAATTAGTGATCAGTCAAGTCAAAGACGAATACAACATAAGGAATAGAGAGTTGATTCCATACTATCAAGCTACTATCATTAGCAGGATTATTCCAAGAATTCTTCATTAACTATATACCACGAGGAAATAATACACATGCCGATTTGGCATCTCTGGCCGTTACCTTAGCACTGTCACCGAAGATAGAACAAAGAATCCCGGTTACTAGACGAAATTTATACCACCCAAAACAAGCCTTGGAAATTAATAAAGATGGCAAGTTAGGCTTAAAAAGTAAAGAAGCTTATGAAGCCTCATCAAGGTTGGAACCTAGGGACTGGAGATTTCCTTTTATAGACTTTGTGCTTTACGGCATTATCCCCGAAGATCCAATAGAAGCTACTTCCATAAAAAGAAGAGCAAGTAGTTACTTCTACAACACGACTATCAAAAAGTTATATCGAAGGTCATATAATGGGATTTTTATCAGATGCTTATCTCGTAAAGAAGCACAAGTGGCGATACGAGAAGCACATGACGACATATGTGGGGCCCACCAACTTGGAGCCAAATTTTGGAGTCAGTTACGAAGAATTTGTTATTATTGGCCGAAAATGGTGACAAATGTCATAGCCTACGCCAAGAGATGCCATGTGTGTCAGATTCAAACTGACTAAATTCACAGACCATCAGAATACTTACATCCTATGGTCGCATTGTCGCCATTTGAAGCATGGGATATTGATGTAGTTGGACTTAACTTCCTCCTTCACCAAAAGGTCATCTGTATATTCTCACGATCATCGATTACTTGTCTAAATGGTAAAAAATAATAGTACTAAAAGATGTAAAAGCCTTTGACGTGGTTAAATTTATAAAGCACCACGTTATTTACTGGTTTGGCATGGCACAAAGGATATTCTACGACAACGGACCCCAATTTGTAAGTCAAGTATTCTGTAAGTTATGCAACAAATTCGAAATCAAAAGTGTCACATCGATGGCTGATAGCCCTATTGCAAATGGTCTAGCAGAAGCATTCAATAAAACAATAATCAAAATATTAAAGAAACTTGTTTAAAAAAATAAGCGAGATTGGCATGAAAAATTGAGTGAGTGCTTGTGGGCATAAACATAACTGTACGGACTCCCACGAATGCAACTCCATTCTCTTTGGTGTATGACTGTAAAGTAGTCTTGCCTTTGAAAATCCAATTACCATCGCTCCTTACCGCCTTGGCATTGGAGATGACTATCAAAGATAACCACAAATTGCGCCTTCAGGAGTTGGAAGCCTTAGATGAGAAGAGACTTCAAGCTCAACAATGCATTGAACTTTACCAAGTTAGAACCTCCAAAGATTTCAACAATAAAGTTAAAGAACATGTATTTAAATAAGATGACTTAGTCTTGGCAATACAATGCCCTATGATTGTTACCCACAATTACAAAGGAAAATTTCAACCAAAGTGGGAAAGACCCTTCATGGTGGAATCTATCTATTCTAATAGAGCTTACAGATTAACCAAACTTGAGGGTAAAATTCTAATGGCATCCATTAATGGAAAAATTCTCAAGAAGTATTACCCTTAGAAATTTTCAGTCGAGGGTAGTAATAATTTTATTTTTCCTTTTGACTTGCTCAGTTGGGAGCTACTGGGCGATACCACAGTAACCTAATATCGAGTAAAGAGAGTTAACTGTGTCGGTTTGGATTTGTAAATTAACATTCCAGTACTAAACAATAATAAAAAAAAATGCTCCAATTGTTTAGGTGAATAAAATTCTTTTATTAATCTTTTATATATGAGTATTACATCGAAAATTTAAGTTACAATAGTTGCTTTAAGCATTACAATCAATTCATGTGTTCTAAGCATGACAATGAATCTATAATTCAACCGGTTTAATGCAAGTAGTACAAGAAAGAAAAAGAGGATTCAAGGAGTTCAAGCAGACTACGAAGTTGGCAAGGACTACAGCGTGAACTTGAAAAGACGAACCACTTCCTTATAGGAGTTATTCCTGGGAGAGCCTAAAGGCACACTCCAAAATGCTCAACTTCCAGCAGGATGTCATGGCATTTTGAAAGAATGCCATGTCGCCCAAGGAGCCTGCGAGGATACCCGTGGAACCCTGACAACAGAAGCCCCAGCTAAGATGCAATGGCATTTGAAAACCATCATGCCCTTCATAGTCTGGTGCAGCTGGAGAACTCGTTAGCAGAAATGTTGCGACTACCAACCAATAATGTTGCCATAAGTGTGGAAATCAGATCAGAAAGGCGATCCTCCTGCTAGGCTATGCCATGATAGGACTATTGGCTGGTTTATATGTTAGAAAAAAACTCATCACTTCTTGACAATATGATGCTTGGAGTTGCACTGCAAAGCCGAGAGCACAGAAAGTCAAAAAAAACAAAAAAAAAAAAGAGAAGTAAAAGAAGAGAGGAATACAAAAGTAGCAATCTAGTGGTGCAAGTGTGGAACCTGACCCGCTAATCTTTGTTCAAAGTTGATAGTTCCATCCCCTTCATTATCAGTCGGAGGCTCCATAGAGATGGAACCACTTTGTTGCAGAAAGAATAAGGTTGGTCAGAATCTTGAACAACAAGAGAGGCCAAGAACTTTTCAAGAGAAAGAAGAGTCTGATACTGCAAGTGCCCAGATCACCCCAGAAGTATTTATACCCGCAATGAAGGATGATCTAGATGCCCTAAGGCTGGGCCCCTGGGCACAACCAACGAAGAGATGCCATTAATATTAAATCATTCCCAAGCTAAAATTTTGGCGTGGCGCTCATCCCATAGAATGAAGTGATGTTTGACGCTTCGGTTCATGCAAAAAAGATCCAATCGTCTTTCTAAATATCGAATTCTTCGTCAACAAGCTGGCACCGCCAACGGGTTAGCCCCGCCAACAGGTTAGCGGAGTAAGTCCAAAGCCTCCTAGGCAATGGATACTGAGAAATTTTAGCCTTTAAGCCCAAAAGTAACTCGCCAACTCATCACGTCAAGGGGAATGACGTGGCTAGCTCAATTCAAACAGTAGTCGGTAAAGGCATCTCAAATTCGTTTATAGCTTGAGATTTGCTAAAAACTCCATGAAATGTATTAGGTGCAAATTTCATTTGACAAAGCATCTAAATACATCAATATACAAAGCAAACAAAATGAAGTGTCTACTAGTTGGTTAAGCATTGTGCCTACATTGCATCTCTACGCATAAACACAGTAAATTTTTGTCAAGCTCCTTCTATGATAGTTGCATCGGCAAAACAAATGACCAAAATTACCCCCAGATAAAATTAAATCCATAAAATTTATTAAGTTAAAATTAAACTTCCTACTAAAAAATTTTAGCTAAGTCCTCCAAGTTCAATATCACACTTCTAAAGGACTCTGCAAGCATTGTCAGAAAGTTAAAAATAATAATAATCTGACAATCAAAGCTCGTTGAAAGTTTGAAAATACACTTTTGACACCACAAAGGATTTCTAACAAATAGATTATAAAACATGTCTCTAGTAGTCTAAAAAAATCCACGAAGACAAAGTTTAACATGAAACCCATTATCCAAAAAAAAAAAAAAAATCAAATAACAAGGTTCAATATGAAACCTCTGGCCGACATAACAATATACAGTTCAACATTAAATTTCTGATCAACCAAAGTCAGTTTACTAAAAGAAGGAAAAACGAGATGTCCATCCCAGATTAACTTAAACTCATAACATGACATCAAAATAATAATAATAATAAATAAAATAAATTGTCTTCAAATTGTGATAATAAAAATTAGCTAGTTAAAATTTTTATTGAGGCATATGCTTGAAAGTCTTCAAGTGCTCTTCAAAGAGCTGTTTGTTCACTTCACCTTCAACGACAATCTTAATCTCCGCCATGATCTCTATCTCATTAGGAGATCCAGAAGGAAGATCATCTATTCGGGCCTGCATAACCCTCCTTTCTACTAGAATTTTCTGACTAGCTTCACTGGATTCATCAAGACGAACTGTGCCTCCTCTCTACTGGCCTTCACTGCATTCAGTGGGGTCTCTTGCTCTTCAATCTCTTTTAAGATCTCCAGATTTTGGCACGAGTTCGTTATCCTATAATTGAGATTGACGATCTCCAAATCCTTCACTCGGACTTCTCTATCAGCAAGCTGTTGAGTTTGTTGAGCATCCTCCAAAGACTGAGTGGAAACTTCTCCAAGCACTTGCTGAGCGCATGAAAGTTTTAACATACTTCTCGAAAGAAGCAGCCGCTTCATGCCCTTCCACATAGATGATAGACGCATAAGAGCTGGCTAGTATGTCTCCAGTGGGCTCCAGGGGAATCAAGCCATCCCTCAGGACCTCATCCACACAGTCTTGCACCGTATAATAAAATGTGGAAGTAGTCTGATTCAAATAATTTTTACTGACTTTACCCCCACAAAGGTGACAAAGCCAAAGGAGCAGGGAGCTCGAACAGGGGAGTAGCGGATATTGCAGCAAAGGCTGGAAGATCCCAAATACTAACAGTCAAAGGTGGTGCCTGGGTAATCCTTGATGAAGGAATGGGTGCTTGCCAGGGTCTCAAACCAAGCGAAGAAGATGGCACAGAAGCAGAAGGCACTTCAGACATACTAGGGATCATCATACTGGTGGATGGAACAGAATCCAACCCCGAATCCTGGACCGTGGGTGCTATTGTGATCATGCTTCACACAGACACACACACACACACACACACACACACACACACACTAAAAAATACAAGTTTGTACATGAAGTGTGGACGACCATGTAGAGATCCACAGAATTCTCATCAACTTGGACAGTATCTCCTTTAGATGTTAAATCAAGTAGAGTTATGAAACCCTCACCATCATCGTAAATAGTCATTGGTGTCTCGGCATCTTCAACCAAAGCAAAAGCTCTATCAGTACCAACTTGACTTGGAGATACTTGCATCACTCCAGATGATAAAGCGAATTCTCCTAGCATTATTGAAAGCTCTGCTAAAGACATCGAATCAGCAAGTGGGGAGTCCGGAAGACAAGAATCAGGAATAGCCTCACTGATACTTGAAATGTAAATGGGAGAATTAGTAGATAAATTAGCACCCTCTTGCCCCGCAAAGTTCAGCAACTCAAGGTTGGAAGGCTGTTGAGAAGCGGAGATATCAGAGATATTTTCTTCTTGAGGATCCTGGGGCATATTGTCACTTAATGGCTCATCATTCACTACCCGAGTTTTGCTATCCTCAACCAAGTCTTCTGACTAAATAATGGGAGTACTTGCTGGCTGATTCTGAGGCAAGTCATCAACTGACTGTCCTTCATCCGCCATGTTCACCTCGTCACCCGAAAGCAATACTTGTTATTGTTCAATAGTAACTGTCGATGGGTCCACAAGAGCAAAGGCAATCAACTCACCATCGAACGTTGCTTCGAATAGCACAGACGATGCTCCTAGATTAGGGAGAGGACCATCATGTATAGTGTTTAATATTGATAAAATGGTAGCGAAAGTGAATACTCTGTCCCGAGTCACTTTGTCCGGTTGATAATCCATCATCTTATCAAATGACAGGGGTATAGCTCTAGTGGCAGGCACTCTCGAAGCAGAAGAAGGTCAATGATAACCGATGTTGTCAATGGCAAGCACTCTCGAAGCAGAAATTGGAAGAGAGCCACTAACACCCGATGTTCTCAATGGCAAGGTAGCAGCGGTAGCCAATGAAGACTGAGAAGACGTCGAATGGCAGATAACTGTATCATCAGAGAAAGTTGATATATTAGAAACCTTAATGTAACGCCCCATTTTCTGAAGAGATATGGAAACGGAGTGCGTTACCGGCGGGCACCTGTAAGTCGACGTGCACGAGGCCTATAAGTATGTAAAAGTAGAAATGAATTGAACTAAATACTAGTTATCTACCAGAATTTTGGACGTTACTCTACTGCCATATAAAAGAGAAGATATACATATGTAAAATAGAAAGCAATAATTAAATACTGATACAGAACTTGGGAACTAAGTCTCAAAAGAGATATACATACCAAACCCAAAAATACAAAAAGTGAAGGCCTAAGAATCTACTGTTGCTCGGCCTGCTCCAAAAAGTACGGGTTGTGCAATGGTGGATCCTCGCTCACATCCTCAGTACCTGAGTGTGTAGAGAAATTCAGGGTCAAACCCGACAAGTAAAACAATAAGAGATAGAGAGCGTGTAATATAAACAAATAAGTAAGATATGAGTATAGATATGAAAGTATGCGCATGTGCGAAAAACATTAAACGATCAAGTAACAATATCAAGTAGAGATATACATGCATATCAAGTAGAGATATACATGCATATCAAGTCTAAATTAATATCTTATTTTAGTTTATATTTTGAACTGAATGGTGAATAAATAGACTCGTATCGTAGGGAGTGTGTAATATGCACTAACAAATAAAATATGAATTGATGTAAAAAGCATATGCACATGTATGGAAAACAGTAATGATTAAGTAACAATATCAAGCAGGGATATACATGCATATCAAGTCTAAATTAATATCTTATTTTAGTTTATATTTAAACTAAGTGGTGAAGAAATAATCTCGTATTGTAGGGAGTGTGCAATATGCACTAACAAGTAAAATATGAATTGATGTAAAAAGCATATGCACATATATGGAAAACAGTAATGATTAAGTAACAATATCAAGCAGGGATATACATGCATATCAAGTCTAAATTAATATCTTATTTTAGTTTATATTTGAACTAAGTGGTGAAGAAATAGGCTCGTATCGTGAAAGTACCCGTACATACCCGGGACCCGGCCAAGTGCTGGCGCTGAACCAGCCATGCCACTAAGCACTCAAGCAGATACCGATACTGAGTATTCGGTCGTCCCATCAACATGAATTAAACAAGAGATGATGCATCAGTACCATCCGGGTGCCCCCGCGGATGGGCCCCTATTTTGGTTGCGCAATCTATTCTAAATCTTTTACGATACAATATTTGTTCACCCTTTAGTTCTCCCATAATCCAAGATTTCAAGTTATATTACATGAAAATCAATCTGGAATATGATGAACTAATCATGTCAAGATTAATACATATACATGTCTAGTAACAAGCAAGATGTGGTCCATGTCAAAATCAAGTTAACAGGCAAGTCAGGATCCATGGCACTATCAAGACATGTGTATGTACTAACAAGAGAAGTCCGGCATATTTCATGTATCTTATACAAATAATTAGTATGTATATGTCAAGGCAAGTATGATGGAGTGTCAAAATCAAGTTAATAGGCAAGTCAAGATCTATGACATTATCAAAACACGTGTATGTACTAATAAGAAAAATCTGGTATAATTTCATGTATGTTGCATAAGTGACTAGTATGTATATGTCAAGCAAAGTATGATGGAGTGTCAAAATCAAGTTAACAGGCAAATTAGGATTCATAGCATTATCAAGACATGTGTATATACTAATAAGAAAAATTCGGCATATTTTCATATATGTTGTACAAGTGACTAGTATGTATATATCAAGGCAAGTATGATAATCATAGAATACTAGAATGTGTTATGGAAATAATGATTATATATGTAAACCACACATATATACAATTATGCATATAAACATGTATGTAAGTGGGCATTAGGGTGTAAAAATATCTTTAATGATCATGCATGTGAATCATACATATACAATTATGCATATAAACACATATTAGGTAAGTGGGTACTAAATTGTAAAAATAGAAATTAAATAGGCTTAACACTATTATAACGATTGCTTTAACAATGTATGAATTTTCCAAATTCTAGAATGATTTCATGGTATGGAAAGTAGCAAATTTAATAAATCTTACTAATGTATATATTTTTCAAGTAAACATGGATTAGTATAAAAAGAATTATGACCTAATATAATATCTCGTATAAAAGAAATATTTTAACAATTTAATGTATAAAATTATTTGAAATCTTCTCTTTAAAACATGATTATGAATATATATATATATATATTATATATATATATATATATATATATATATATATATATATATACCTATTTTTTAATGGTAAGTGAAAAATAATTTTTAAATCATTATATTATACACAAAGAGTTTATTTATATCCAATATGATGAACATTCATAAAGGTGACATTTTTATAATTTAAAAATTAAGTATATAGTTTAACTTTACAACTTGTAGTTTAAGAATGAGAGACTATAAATAAAATGATAAATTCGATACATAAACATAGAGTAAAGTGTAAAATTCATATTTTTATTTTTCTAGAATAATCATAGAGATTTTTGTATAGAGATATTATCTTTTTAAGTTTTAACAAATCAAGATTCTAAGTTAACCATAAACAATTAGTGTTAGAAATAAAACATGAGAGTGGATGTGATTGTACTTGTCTTGATGGGTAGGAAGATAAGCCTATTTTGAGGCTAAAAAACTTCTCATTTTCTTCTTCTTTTTCTTCTCTTTTCTTATTCTTCTTCTCTTTTCTTTTTCTTCTCTTGAGTAAAAAGATATAGATATAGATAAAAGATAGAAGGAAGAGAGGAATGAAAAATAAAGGAGTGAAAATAAATGAAAGGAATAGAAGAAAAAGATATAGATAAAAGAGAGATATGGGGGTAACAGATGGTTTGTCATGCTTGGCCAAAAGACAAACATGGTGAAGGAGATATGAGTGAATAAAAACAAAATAGGAATAGGACAGATGACTAATAATAATAGGTTATTAAAATTGTTAAAAACTGTAATTTTAAATTAAACTAACCCAAATAAAATCAAACTTCATCTTTATAAGTCAAAATAAGAGAGACTAGTAAAAATATGTGTAGGACCCACCGGTGATTAAAATAATATTATTTTAAGTGACTATCTTAAAAATTCCAAGAAAATCATAAAAATATAGAAAAATGAGACAAACACAACACATTTATTTTGGGATTAATCTGATATCAAGAATGTAAGTTATGATAAAATTAGATTGTTACACTTAATCAGGGACTTTCACCTCTTGGCCACTGGTAAAGCTGGAGGGATGTATGCTGGAGGCAATGTAGCAGCAGGAGACAATGAAATAGACGAAGAGCCTGTCTTCCTCTTCTGTCGAGTCATAGGGCCCCTGCTAATGTCCCTTCTACTCGATCGTCTTCTTGATCACTAAAAGTAATTGATGACCTGCTATGGCTATCTCCCTAATTAATTTCTCGTATCTCTCAACAGTTACACCCAAGCATGACGACTTCGGGTTATACACAGAGATAGTAGTATTTATCGCCATATACCAGCGATTAAAGGCCATTATTGTCTGCAACTTTGGGTACTTATGTAGAAAGAAGTACCAGTATAACCCATGATGAAGTGTTGCCATGCTCGGGCCCTATCAACTAGACTTCCATTGAAAACTAAAGTAGTACTAGGGTTTCCTACATACAGCTGGTCATAACCAAGTTGTCGAGCAAAACGCCTCGAGACATAAGGTTCTTGCTCGCATGAGTTCCCATTTCTGGACAAAAGATGAGAAGAATGAATACAAAGCAACCAAGAGAATATTCCTCTTGAGATATTAGAGTGTAACTCCCCAACATCTTCAAATAAATCCCCAAAAGAAGCTCCTTCTATCTATGGGAAGTTGATCCAAAAGGATTATGAAGAGTGGTAGCCAACAAGTTGCCGGGTGCTCACCAAATACTCTGAAATCCACTTCATATTTTCGTATCTACATAAATCAAGGAGCATCTTGCTGTCTGGGGTAGTTGGGCTAGTAAGGATTAACCCTTGATAGTTAGATGCAAATTAAACCATTAAATAAGTATAAGGTAAATTAATATGAGGATTCAGACTGGGTTCCATTAAAAAGGCTTCGAACAGTAGCCTCAAACCCTGCTATATATGGCAAACCATGGCTGGCAGAAGACCCAGTGTATGCCCATACACTAACTGAACTCCAAGATACAGAAACCTAATTCGAAACACACTCCCGTGGCAGCAGAGGAATAACACACTTCTTGAATCAAAGGGTAAGGTAAGCTGCAAGCGCTGTCGTAGGAGATAACTCACGCACCGCCCAACTATGGCAATTCAGGAGTATTGTCCCAGTAGAAAGGGTACCTTCAGGCTCCCTCATAATGCGATTGCTAACCTTAAACTTAAATATCCTTGAAATGATATCATCTATACTAGCAGGCAATTAAAAACTAATAGCTTCCTTCCCCTCTAAGTTGGTGAAGAAATAATCATCCCACTTCTTGTGCCATATTGCACTCCCCTTCGAGTCAGTCAAGTCCGAACAGATGTGGAAATGACAAGTTAAGTCTCTTAAAGTATGGTACAAAGCACTATCCCGAGAGGCTAAAATCTCAAGTTCTTCAGTTTTAGGGAAATACTCCTCATATGGAATATCTCCAATTGGAAGTTCTGAAATCTGTCACATCTCATGGAGAGTAAATCCTATTTCTCTATCAGGAGTAAAAAAAATACCAGTTGTAGGGTTATATAATTCCAAAATTGCAAATAATTATGTTGGATTGGTAACAATGCCATATTGAGTAGCCCTTACCGCCTTAAACAATCAGATATCCGACAATTTTCTTTTGAACTTGGCCAGTATAAATCCTATTAATAAGGCCCACAAGTCCTTACTTCCTGCGTGGATCCAACTTGGAGCCCTAAAATTTTTGGCTGGATAATCACCCTTGTTTCTCACAAACGCATTCAGAAAAGTCCTGGCCATGATGAAGCTCTCACCTACCGGAATATCACAAAATATTATGCCTGAAAGAAGACCGGTCACATGAGTAGGAGATCCATCTTGGATAAATCCATATTTAACAAACTTTGCTACTGTAAGGAAATCTTGAGTGGGGGTGAGACGCCATTCCATTTGTCATTCCTCAGTACATGACCGAAAATAACTCAAAGGATAGTTTCTTTCTATGTTTGAAAGCGTGAAGTAAGTCCCCTCTAGTTGATAAATCCAAGGGCAGGAGGAAGAAGTAAGGAATTCTTAGTATCTGTGACATCTCCAAATATGAAATGTGGTTTGGGGAGCCCAGTTCTATCCCCACCCAAGAACAAGGCGCTAATAACTAACTCCCTCATAGCTTGGGCACTGCCATTGCGAATTAAACTGGTCCTTTCTTCATTATCATAACAGTATAAAGAGGCAAGGCATGGACAATGATCACAGTAGAACCAGCCATGTGGTAAGTGGCGATGGGAGAACTGGTGTAGAAGACTCTAAAGAAATAACAAAAGAGATGCTCACTGCAAAAAAAATTGCCATCACCACTGAATAGAGAAAGGAAATACATTGCCACGAGGAGCGAAAAATTAACTCCGCTGAGCAGAGTTGAAATTAGCTCCGCCGAAAAAGAGTTCAAATTAGCCTCGTGCAGTAAAATTCAAATCGATTCTTTTGCCCTAGCAAAGAGAAGAATCTCCATGCTATTGCTCGATCAAGGGTTCAAGGGTCCCCCGTCACAGGGTAATCCCATTATTACAACTATTAGATGGTTAGAAGACTCATCGTCATCAAGAGACATCAAAAAGACAATTTTGAGATAAACTCATAAAAAGTGTGGGTGCAAAGATCCGATTCTCCTTTGCTTTTAAGAAACAGAAAGTAGGAAAGGATACGAAGATCCAGTCCCATTGATAATAAATAGCATTATAACAGGCAAGAAAATAAATTGAAATTTTCATTGATATCGGCGAAAGGAAAGCTTACCAGCCGCAGGCAGGCAAGCTATTACTAAAGTAGAGCCGCTCGCCCCTGTTGCTTGTGCATTCGACAATTACGTCACCTGTATGGGTACCATAGATCTGAAAATACCTGAGAAAAGAGAAAGAAGATTTCTAAACGGGGAAGATTTCTGAAGAATGAACAAGAACCTGGATATTTAAAACAAAGGCTAGGATGAAAAGGTAGGTGAAGCGGTTTTTCACTTTTACCTAAAATAGTTTTCGTCCTTATCTTAAGCATTTAAAGAAGACATCATTAGCTGTGCAGTGGTCGAAGCGTTGTGATAAGACACTTAGTTCCGCTAGACCAACTCCACATATTAGCCTCGCCAGATGCATACCTAATAGCTAGGCTAAGGCAAGGTCATGTCAATTCCGCCAGAAGCATTTGGTCAAAAAAAATATGACATGCAGAATATCTCATGGTCACAAGAAAATAAAAATAAATTCAGAGTATTACAAGATTTAAGTACAATTTATCTAGAAAATTTTGGAGGGGGCCTTTATAGTTATAGGCTATCAAAATTGTATTCGATAAAATTTGTTAACATCTATAGGCTAAGAGTTAACAAAATGATTGATTGGTCCCACTGAAAGGATATCCTCACCAGAAGCTAAGTTCACCCATCTAATGAGTTACCTTCACCAAAAGCTAAAAGAGGACCAATGCCGTGTGACCAAGTTGGTTAGCTTCACCTGAATCTAAAAAAGAATTAACTCCACCAAACCAAGTTAGCTAACTTCGCCACAAGCTAAAAGAAAATTAATTTCACCATACCAGGTTAGCTCTGTCGAAAAGGAAAGTTAACGTCGTTAAAAGCAACCAACCAGTCATATTGATTCACCTCAACAAAGAGTACATCCGATCATCGGTAAGTAACTACCATGATCTCTGCAAATTGAGATAATGGTTATGACACCCTCTAACTATAAAAATGACGCTAAGCTTCCAAAGAAAGGGCATTGAAAAACTTACGGAGAAAAGAAAAGAGTATTCAAGTGGTTCAAGTTTTTGTTGGATCGTCAATAGAAGTAAAGAAATGTCGTTATGATCATACTCCATCGTCACACTCCCTATAATCAAAGAATCCAAAAATTGTAACTTTTGATTGTAAAGAAAGTAAATCTCGAGTGCTGCAATTCAAATTCCAAATTTTGTTGTATTTTCTGTTTTTAGTGGCAAATTTTAACTTTGATGTTGTAAACGACGGAAACATTGTCGATGGACCAATCAAAGGGAGCGACCGCAGTTTGATTTTTTGTGTATTTTTGAGAAGAATTTAGAGTTTTTTTGTAAATAGAATCCCTATTAGGATTTTGTAAAGTTATAAATAGCCATATAACTCAGATTTTTAGAGATATAGATAAATATTTAGAAGAAAGTTTATCATTTTAGATTTAAAATTTAGTTTTTGTACTCATGTATAGAAATAAATAAAAGAGTTCATTTTCTCTTTATTCATGGCTATGCTGAGTTTGAGTGGCTAAATTTTTAAGTTGGATAAAATGGACTACAAACCCTAGATGATTTACTGGTATATATTTATTTATGCTTATTAATTTTAATTGTTTCATGTGAAATTGATCTCTTTAATTCTCTATTAACTTAGAAGGGATTTATATATGATTTTGAAGTTTTGATGTTTTATTATTTGAAGATATATTCGTTACTTATTTTTTAATATACCTTCAACTTCTTAGGCACGGTATATACTTAGACTTTGAATATTTATTTTTTTTATTCATATTACATTGTTAGATAAATTCAAAATTCATATAGGATTAACTGGGAGAAATTATTCAAAGTATCAAGTTTGCAACTTTATATATTGTACTTCATTGATTTATTTTCTGGTTGTAGTAAAACAACGTGATCTATGCAACTGAGATATAAAAGTATAAATATATCCAGTAAATTATCCTATGGGGGAGTTGCATCCATCTGACTAACAATTTTAATTAAAGTAAACTTACATCTTTAGTTCTAGTTTTTAGTTAATAAAAGTCCGATCTTTATTTTTCTTTTTAATTTCATAATTTATTCTTAGTGTCACACAATAATAAAATGATGCTTAAAAGAATGATCTTGAATTACTATTACCCTTGTACTGCTTGTCAATCTCTTACATTTGGAAGTGTATGATTTAATTCATAGTCAAGTTTTTGATGCCGTTACCGGAAATCATACTATTGTGTTACACTTTAGTATACATTACGATTTCTACATCATTAATTTTTACAATTATGAATTTGCATGACCAGTTGAAGGAAAACTTCAAATATTAGACTAATTCGATCATACTCAGATCCATGCACACTTCCAATCCACCAAAAATTTCATGATATAAGCACTAATAATAATAATAACATGAATTATAACAATAATAACGGATTTAGAGATGATAATACAAATGATATACATAGCTATCATGGAGGCAACGAGAGGACCTTACGAGATTATCTACAACCATATAGGACAACCCTACCTTCATGTATTGCATTTTTTTTTAATACGGAACACTTCAAGATTAAATCTGGAGTACTTCAGATTTTGTCTAAATTCCATAGAATAGATTCAGAGAGCCCATATTTGCACATTCGAAAATTCGAAGAAGCTTGCTCTGCCATTAATCTTCAAAATATTACTGCAAAACAACTTAAATTTAAACTCTTTCTATTCTTCCTAAAGGATAAAGTAAAGACATGGCTACATTCTTTATGTCTAAATTCAATAGGAAGATGGGATGAGATGCAAATAGAATTTTTAAAGAAATTTTTTTCTTCACATCGAATAAATTATATGAGAAAGCAAATTCTCAACTTTCGTCAGAAAAATGATGAACCATTATAAAAGTATTGGGGAAGATTTAAAGACTTGTTACTCTTATGGCAATTTTACAGTTTTGAGATATGAAGGACTGTAAATACTTTCTATCAAGAATTAAACACTACAACTAGACAATTTATAAAAACTATATATAATGGTGAATTCTTAAACAAAGATGCTGAGAATGCATAGAATTATCTTGATTCACTTGCCAAAAGTTCACCAGCTTGGGAAACCGATGATACTTCTGATAGACATAAATTGAAGGAAAAACTTTATAATAAGGGCAGACTTCTTAAATTGGGAAAACCGAAGATATAACTGCACGATTAATTTCCACAACTAAAAATTTTGAAGATTTGCTTGTAAAAAAAACTGAAATAGTTAAGACAATAGAAGAAGGTCCATAAATTTGTGATATTTGCGAATTACAAGGACATGTAACTCGTGAATATCCAACACTTCTAACTTTTAAAGAAGTATTGAATGAACAAACTAATACCTTTAACACTGCTCCTTAACCTTCAAATAACCCGTATTTGCAAACATATAATCTAGTTGGAGAAATCATCCAAATATTCAATGAAAGCAGAATTCTCAACAATAATTTACTAATCAAAATAAGCTACCCATTGATCCGTCTCAACAATACATCCAAACTACTAATCAGAGAATGGATTAGATGATCCAAGTGCAACAACAGTTTATTCAGTCCCAGTAAATCATCAACAGTCAGAATGTGACAACTTTCAGCGATATCGGCTCATAGATAAGCCACCTCAATTTTGCGTTGTAAACGAAGGAAATAGGTAAACTACCATCTCAACCGGAGGCCATTACTTCATATAAAATCGAAGGTATAAATACTATTACTTTTTCCATTAATAATGATATATCTGAGATAACTATTGTAATAAATTTGAGAAGTGGTAAAATACTTAATGAGCCCATTTCAAAAGGAAATGTTGAGGAGAAGCCGGGCAATGATTTAGCATAATAATTTAAAGAACCCACTTTCATAGATTATAGACATCTGTACTGTTTCCATAATGATTGAAGTCTAAAAATATTAATGCATCCTATGATAATATTTTAGAGATTTTTAAATACGTACAGATTAATATATCTCTACTGGAAGCGATTAAACAAGTCCCAAGTTACGCAAAATTCTTGAAGGTCTTGTGCACCATCAAAAGACGTAACGATATACAGAAGAAAGCATTTTTCATAAAGCAGGTAAGTTCATTATTCCGTTCTAAGATGCCTCTTAAATACAAGGATCCTCAATGTCTTACTATTTCTTATGTGATAAGTAAACATAATATAAAGAAAGTTTTGCTAAATTTTGGGGCTAGTGTAAATCTTTTACCATTCTCAGTTTACAAGCACCTCGGTGTAGGAGAACTTAAATCTACACCGATCACACTAAAATTAGTCAATAGGTCGAAAAGGATTCTTAAGAGCGTTGTGGAAGATGTTCTAGTGCAAATCGAGAACTTTTATTTCCCTGTGGGTTTTGTAGTTATCCATACTGCACTTTTAAAGAATTCATGTCTTCATTTTCTATTTATCCTCGACATCCATTCTTTGTTATGGATAATACAGTTATAAATTGCAGGAATAGTGTGGTGAAATTTTTATTCAAAAATAATGATGAACCTAATGTTTTAATGTTTGCAAACAATTGAATATAAATAATGATGAATTGCAAGACATTAATTACATTGAACAAATCTTTGACGAAAGAGATATCGTGTCATTGTGCATGACCTATCCTTTGGAGATGGTATTAACATTGAACGATGACTTTCTTGAATATCTCAAATCTGAATATATCACCGAAATTATAAAATACTTAACAAATGCTCAATGTTCAAATATCACGAGATGGATCCCAACAAAAGAAGTGTATGAAGAATTATCTCAAATTACAAAGAAATTGATACCATCTAACATCCAAACACTGATACTTGACCTAAAACTACTACTTGAAAATCTCAAGTATGCATTTTTGAAGCCTAAGAAACTTTTTCAGTAGTCATCTTAGCACATATGAGAATCAGAAAGAGCGACTACTATTAGCACTGCGAAAGTATAAAGGAGCTCTTGGATGAAATACGACGGTTATCTAAGGTACGAACCCCATATTTGCACACATCGCATTACTTTGGAAGATGGAGCCAACCTTACTAGGCAAATGCAACGAGGGCTTAACTCTGCCATGAAGAAAGTTGTTAAGGTCGACGGTTGAAACTACTGGATGCAGCATCATCTATTCAATTGCTAATAGTAAGTGGGTAAGTCCAATCCAAGTTGTTTCGCAAAAGAATGGGGTAACAGTAATTAAAAATGAGGATGGAGAGATGATACCTACTCGTACTACAACAAGTTGGCATATGTACATCGATTATCGAAAGCTCAATCAAGTAACATGCAAAGGTCACTTTTCATTACTATTTCTTGACCAAATACTTGAAAGCGTTCCTAGGCATGATTTTTTTTATGGTTACTCTGCCTATTATCAAATTGAAATTGCTTTAGAGGATCGGGAAAAGAAATTTTTTTACCTATCCTTTTGGTACTTTTGCTTTTAGAATAATACCATTTGGATTATGTAACGCACCCGCAGCATTTCAAAGATGTATGATAAGTATTTTTAGTGATATGATTGAAAATAATGAGAGGTATTTATGGTTAATTTCTCTATATTTGGAAATAAGTTTGAATCTTATTTGATTAATTTAGGATCTGTACTTGAAAGGTGCCAACAAAAAAATCTACTCTTAAATTAGGAAAAATGTTACTTTATGGTTACAAAAGGCATTGTGTTGGGCTATATAGTTTCATCTAAAGGAATATAAGTAGATACGACTAAGGTTGAGTATATTTTCAAAATACTAATACCTAAAACCATGAAAAATATACGTTTGTTCTTAGAACATGCATGTTTTTATAGAGATTCATAAAGAATTTTAGTACTATTATTAGATCTCTTTCTTACTTTCTTATGCAAGATGTGTAGTTTGAATGGACAAAAATATGCCCAACAACTTTCGAAACCTTTAAGGAAATGCTCATCACTGCACCAATAATACAATATCCAGATTGATCACTTCCATTCAAGATCATATACAATGCAAACGATTATGCAATTGGAGTTGTACTAGGGCAACAAAGAGATAAAAAGCCCAGCATAGTCTATAGTCTATTAAGCTAGCAAGACTTTCAATAATGCTCAGACAAATTATACCACAACAGAGAAGGAGTTTCTAGATGTAGTTTCTTCTCTTAATAAATTTTGTTCATATTTTGGGCTTACATATCATTTGTTTTTACAGATCATTTGGCACTCAAATAACTTTTGTCAAGAAAAGATGCAAAGCCATAATTAATCCGATGAATATTGCTGCTCTAAGAGTTTGATCTAGAAATTAAAGACAAAAAAGAGAGTAAAGAACATAGTTACAAACTACCTCTCTAGACTAACTTTTGAAAATAATAAGCTACAAATTAGAGACTTATTCCTTGATAAGCAGTTATTTTCAATTACAACAACTCCCTAGTATACTGATATTATTAATTTTCTTGTTGCAAGAGAAATGTCTAATCACTGGAGTGCATAAGACAAACGACGATTTTTATACGAGGTACGCCATTTCTTTTTCGACGACCCTTACTTGTTTAAATATTGCTCAGATCAAATAATTAGGCATTATGTGACTGATGATAAGATTCAAAGTATAATTGCTTTCTGTCATACAGAAGCATGTGGGAGTCACTTTTATCTAAAAAGATGGTAGCTAAAATACTCCAATGTAGTTTTTATTGGCCTACTATTTATAGAAACGTATATGAATTTTATAAAAGATGCGAGTCATGTCAGAAACTAGGAGCGCTAATTAGAAGAAATGATATGCCTCTAACACTAATACTTACAATTGAAATATTCGATTGTTGGGGCATTGACTTCATAGGACCGTTTTCTATTTTTAATGGATATGCTTATATCCTCGTATCGATTGATTATGTCTTTAAATGGATAGAAGCTATAGCATGCAGAAACAATGATCAACATACTATTGTTAAATTTTTAAAAGAACATATATTGTCCAGATTTGGAATTGCTAAAGCCAAAATAAGCAATGGGAGTTCTCATTTTTTAACAAAGACTTTGAAAATTTAATGAAAATGTATCATATCACACACAAAATTTCTGCACCTTATTACCCACAGTTAAATGGATAAGTTGAGCTAGCCAATAGGAAAATCAAGCAAATACTAGAAAAAACGGTTAATCCATCTCGCAAATATTAGTCGTTTAGACTAACCGATATTTTATGGGCTTACCGTACAATGTATAAAACACCTTTAAGCATGTCTCTATATAGAATTGTCTATAGAAAAGATTGTCATATTCCTGTAGAGATAGGGCATAAGGCGTATTGGACAATCAAATAAGTAAATCTCGACCTCAATTCAGCTGGCCATTATGAAAGCTACAATTAAACGAGTTAGAAAAGATAAGACATGATGCATATAACAATTTATGTATTTCAAAGGAAAAAATGAGAATATAGCATGATCACCATATCACACGCCATGTTTTTCACCCTTTTGACAAAATGCTACTATACGACTCATGCCTTTATTTATTTTCGGGAAAATTGCATTCACAAGACTATTCATAATTAAAATTGTATATTCGCATGGCACAATCGATATCGAAAATCCAAAGAATGATCATACATTCAAAGTAAATGGAAAATGATTGAAGCATTATGTAGAATTTCCAAAACATTCGGAGAAATCTCAGATCGAGTGGATCCTCTGACATCTTATTGATATGAGCTAAAATAAAATACAATGTATTTTATTGTATATTATTTACTAACAATTTTGTTTTATAGTTGTTGCATCATGAGTACTAGATCGATGTAATTTCATAGCTCTCCCTCTTAAGTTTTTACTTGTTCTTGATTAAATAACAAGATACATCGATTCGTTAAGGACAATTGTGTGTTTTAAGTTAGGGGAATGGTTTATAAAGATAACCTAGTTTTGATACTTATGATGATTTGAACAATTTTGTTTTAAAAAATTTCAAATTTTCTTTCTTTTTTTCTTCAAAATTTTCACATTTTCAAAGTAATCTTACGTGATTATTAACTCTAGAATTAGGAACTAACTTTTAGTTTAGAATTAATTTTAGAACTAGGAGCTAACAATTAGATATTAGGAATAACATTAGTTTAAGAACTAACATTAAAACAAAATAAAAATATTTTGGCTTGATAGCAATCTCAATAGAGGACCGTTGTCGAAGCTGCTATCAAAGCGACTATTGACAGCAACCCTGTAAAAGCAAAAAAATAAACTGCCCGAGAGCAGTTGTCGAAACTGCTGCTGAAGTGACTGCTGACAGTCGTCGACAGGATGCCTTGCCTACAATAGATATTTGAATTTTTTTTCTCCACAACCATGCCCTAACCTTCTTTCTACAACACCCATATCCAGAATCTCTCCTTTCAATAGCCAAAACTATTCCAGCATATTTTATTTGAATTTTCATCAATCTTCAAGCAAGTAAGTTCTTTTCTCTTTGATTTCTCTTTGATTTCTATTTGATTTGTTTTTTGTAAAAAAGTAGATTTTTGTCTCAAAAATCTAGATCTACAATTTATATGGAAAAAATTGAGTAAATCAAAATTAAATCCTTACTTTCTAATAGATTTGGGATTGTTTAGCAAAGTTATGAGAATTTTTGACAAATTTAATGAAATTATTGATATTATATGCTAAAATAAAGGGTAGAGGAAGTAAAAATCTCAACTTTTTAACATCATATTTTATGGGTTGCTTGTATAATTGTAATGTATCAAATTCATGCAATAATAGTTAAATTAAAGTAGAATTTGATAATTTTTGAAAAGGAATTGGGAAAGTATGAAATTATGTAACAAAATTTAATTATTTAGAAAAAGGGGGAAGAAAAAGAAATTAAAAAAATAAATATAATTATATGTAATAAATTCATACATAATTTTTGAAGAAATAATAATATTTTGTTAAGATATATTTGTGGTTAATTTTTGCAGAATAGGACAAAAGAAGCAAACAACTTCTAAGAGGCCGAGAGTGGAATCCTCTGCTCATCTTCTCCACAGAGAGTAAGCTACAAAAGCAAACAAGAAAATCTTGGAGAAGTATGAAAACTTTAAATTTTGGCCCAAATGTGCAGTAAATTACTCGAACATAAACGAGAACTTGACCTTCCGAGCACAAACACATGCTGTAGAGTTAGAGGAATACACAAGATATACACATATGCTGGCATGTAAAGAGAACATGCATGAGTTCTATTCTAATCAATCAACACTTGGCGATCAACATGGATACTCCATAGTAGGGACAGGGTAGTACCATTTACAATACAAGAAATTTTAAGAACAATCCATATATCTAAAATGCCTGAGGAGCACTCATCTTTCGTGGAAATTGTGAATGATATACTAAGCGGCTCTTGCTGGTTCAAAGAGCTCTTCAAGAATCTCAGCGATATTGCATTGAATGAGAGTTTCTTGAAAGTGAACTATCTTAGAGGAGTACGTCCTGGTAAGCCTTTTTTTTTAAATATAACATCCTATTGTCCTTCGCAACAACGGAACTATATTCAATGAACGTGTTATTAAACATGATTTTGGAGAGGTGCGCATTTGATGTTGCATCCATCATATACTTCACGATAGTTCAATGCAAGGGTCAAGTCCATGGTGTATCCAGCATCCGAGATTGGCAAAGCCTCACTTGGTTCGGCCATATCTGATAATAAAAATTTGTATGAATAATGAAGTTCATCCATCAAGAGATGACACATTTGAATCTCCCATGCAATCATTTATGGATACCACCGTGCGAAGAAGCATGAGTGCCTGATATACCAGTAGAAACAACAGGTGCAACAAGAGCAACAACATGCTATTGCCCCACCCATTGGTCACGGAGAACAAAATCAGAAACATGTCGAACAAGGGCAAGAACAAGGAGATGTAATTGACGTAGCAACCTAACAAGAAGTAACACTCTATACGCTAAAGGAGTTGATCATAAGGATGACAAACACATTCACTGCAAAATTGCAAGTCATTGAAGAACGACAAGCCCAAACCGAGTATCATCAACAACATCATTATCGGCTTCTCACGAAAGTATTAAGACAAATGGCTGGTGAGAACGCCCATATTTCTTCCGATGAAGATGAAACAACGAGCTAGGGGACCGTAGGGTTCTGCCGGTATCAAAAACACAAGTGACAAAAAGGTCTTCATTAACTAACATAGTTTAAAAAAATTGTTTCTTCAAAGTAAAAAAGTAAGATTAGAAGTACTTTACATTGCTTATTTATGAGATTGATATCTTAATTTTGATTTTTATATGATGGTAATTCTTATGTAGTTTTAATTGAGATTTTAAATCCGACAATAAAATATATAGATACTTAATATTAGAATTGAGTATGCACTATGAACACTTACATGATAAGTCATGATAAGTTGATAACAAAGAGAAAACCTAAAAGGAAGACTATTATATATGTAAAAAAAAATAAAAGAAAAGTGAGCCTAGTATTTAAGGCGATATACTTCGAATATAAAAAAACATATATAATAAATAAATAAGAGAAAGTAAGTGTTACGTAGTTGAGTTCGTGCACCTCGGTAAGCATGCGTATTCACACGTGTACAAGAAAACAGAGATTTCATGATAAGAAAAATCGTCACTAAAGATATGATTGTTGTCACTAAAACTTTTTAGTAATAACTTTTATGATGACCTTTAGTAGTTATGCATATGGCCATTCTGAATGCCAACTGTAACAACTTTATGATCTCGTCACGAAAAATATTGCTTTAGTGACAAGATTTAATTATCACCATAAGATGTCTACTGTAACGACATCCGTTGTCACTGAATCTCTCCCTTTTGTAACAACAACAATTGTCACCATATGCAATAAGTGACGAGTAAATCTTGTCACTATAGAGTATCTACTATGACAGTATCTATTGTCACTAAAACTTTTCCCTGTATGATAGCAGTTATTGTCACCATATATATTATGTGACGATATATTATTGTCTTAAAAACATACATGTTGTTACGTAATATCATCTTTTGTGACGAGAGTTGTTGTCATGAAAAATGTATAGTGATATGCGCAAAATCAATATACATTCGAGCTGCAGTTTAATACAAGCTTTTGCAACAAACAAAATCAATAGGATTACAGACATGATAAATTGAATCGGCAATTGAATTAGACTGCTAAACCTTTAACATTCAAATCCCTATGTATTGTTCTTGATAAAATAAATCAAATATTTACCTTGCTGATCATATGAATGACAACTGCAAAGCCTCAATCTAAGGCAAATTATCTATGTTTCAAATCCATGACATTATGTTCAAGAATAACCATAACAATGTAATGGATGAAAGAAACAATCTTATATGTAACATTCAAATAGCATGAGCAATTTTGTTGAATAAATGCAAAACTGATTTAAAAAATGGTCATCATTCAATAAGTTATGGCTAGATGTGCCAGGAAGCATCCATACCAATACAAGTGCAGGCAACAGAACTGCCCCCTAGCAAATTAATGCCATTTAGTAAAATCTTGACGACGACAAGTATTTCTTTCACAAGTTCTGAGTAGAGTTTTCCATTGTCTCAGGTCATAGTGCAGCCCCATTATTCCTAACCTTATCAAACAAATATAAACTTTGCTTTTCATCCCATGACCTTCAATTTTCTTGAAGCAATAGTGGACATCTTTGTAGCAGAATGACTGTTGCGTTCGGCTTCATCACTCAGACACCCCGAGACACTTTTCCTTTTACAATTGAGTGCATGCTTAAGCTTCAACAACCACAGAAAGACAAATAAGTACTTGCTCTTCATACACATATGCACGTAAGGCTTTTACTTCTTACTGAAAAGACATTTACTTCTGTTTTTCTTGGATGTACAAGTAATTTTAATGTCACAATTGCCGTGATGAGAGAGAGTATCAACATTTCTTCTATTCTTTTTCACAAATAAATTTGAATCTCATACAGCAATGCCGTATTTTGATACTTATTGTTGTGGTATGGGGATTAACTTTAGTTTCCCAATTCATACATCGACCTAAGAAGGCCTCCCAAATATCTAGTTCCAAATCTTAAAATGCTCCAAGAACTCTGGATTAGATGTATAATTAGAAATTATTAATGACAAGTTGTGATGTTGGAGTCAATAGAACAGGATTTGTAAACACCCAGCACAACAATCCATTCGGAAAAGGAAAAAAAACAATAGAGTATATAAAACAAATACAAAATAAATACAAATACAAAATCAAAAGAAAACAAATAGAATAGGGTTTCTATGAATGCAATGAAGAGTCATAGTTCTTGCAATATTCAATTTTCTCTATGTCACAAGGCTTCTGTCTTTGACATAACATCCTCTAGCCTTGACCACTTCAACAGCAAATTTCTTTGTACAGCCCTTCGAAGTGGCCTCATTTTGCTTCCATCTGTACTGAATTACACATAAGCATTGCCTAAATGTCACTTGTTTTTAAAGTCCTCTTTTTGCAATTAGTAAGGCAATGTCACTTGTTTTTAAAGTCTTCTTTTTGCAACTATTAGTCAAGTTGTTTTTAAAGTCCTCTTTTTGCAATTAGTAAGGCAATGTCACTTGTTTTTAAAGTCCTCTTTTTGCAATTAGTAAGGCAATGTCACTTGTTTTTGAAGTCCTCTTTTTGCAACTATTAGTTTTTAAAGTCCTCTTTTTAAAGTCCTCATTGTGCTTCCATCTGTACTGAATTACACATAAGCATTGCCTAAATGTCACTTGTTTTTAAAGTCCTATTTATGCAATTAGTAAGGCAATGTCACTTGTTTTTAAAGTCCTCTTTTTGCAACTATTAGTCAAGTGTAAAGGCATCTAAATATAGTTTCTTAAAAAGATTACTTGTTTTAAAGAAACTCTCTCTAATTGAATTGTAAAGAAATTTTGGTTCCATTGGTTACCATTTCTAAGAAACTATCTACAAAGATTCTTCTTTATACAAAATTTCACTACCCAAACAAAAAAAAAAAGAAAAAAAAAATACAAGCAAGAAGCATCGAAAAATTACCAGTGTCCCATTGAGGGAGGCTGTGAGAACATATTGCCCATTGGGTGAGAACTTCACGAACGACACCGGAGGGCTCTCTTCGTCATCAAAGTCTCGATGCAATGTCCCGTCTCTGTATCCCAAACCCTAGTTGGAAATGAAGAGCGACCCGTCCCGGTTTGAAATCCACTGCCACGACCAGGTCGGAGTGGGCAGGGAGAACCCAGAGGCACTCAGACCTGAAGTCCCAGACGCGAACGGTCTCGTCGAAGGAGCCGGAGGTGATCATGTTGGATTGACGGTTGATGGTGCAGCAGAAGCCGAAGTTGGTGTGGCCGGCTAGTGTTTTGACGGGGGTGGAGATGTCCCATATGCGGAGGGTCCGATCGTCGGAGGCGGAGTAGAGGAAGCGGGCGTCGGAGGAGAAGGAGAGGTCGGAGATGTCCTCGAAATGGGCGGCGAGATCGGATAGGGGTGAAGGAGGAGGTGGAGGTGAAGGTTTTGTCGGCGGAGGCAGAGGCGTGGAGTGTGCTTTCGATGGAGAACTTGACGGCGGAGACGGCGCGCTCGTGGGTGGTTAGGGTTTTGTGGAGGAGGTAGGGAGAGGTTGGGGTGAGGTAGTTTTGGGGATTTTGAGGGCTTGGGGATTTTTGAGGGGGAAGAAGAACGATGAAGAAAATGAGGGTTTATTTTTTGAGGTACACAGGGAAAGGAAGAGTTGTCCAGAAAATAAATCAAAAAAATGGATATGGTAAACTTGTCCGTCTCAACAACTTTTTAGTAACATTCTTGCTGCAAATATTAAAATCTAAATTGTATTTTGTCACCGTCAAAATTTATTGTCACTAAAAAAACTAATATTTAGTGATAAGTTTTAATTCATTATCACGAAAAATTATATTTACATGAAGCGTATTTATCTTTGTCACAATAAATCTTAAGTTTTAGTGACAAGGTTTATCCGTTGTCGCAAAATATCTTTATTTACAGACAATTTTTACTTTCCTCACAAAAAATTTGTCAATGAAGTAGAGTTTTGTGACAACAAAAATTTATTGTCACTAAAAATAAATATTAGTGAGAATTATTAATATGTTATCACTAAAAATTAAGATTATGTGACAAGCATTTATTTTCATCACAAAAAATTCATTTTTAGTGACAATGTTTGTTTGATGTCACAAAATACTCTCGTTTAGTGATTTTTTTTTACTTTCATCACAAAAAAGCTCATCACTGAAGTACTTTTTTGTGACAATAAATATTTATTGTCACCAAAAATAGACATTTAGTGACGAGATTTAATACATTATTACTAAAAATTAGAATTACAAGATGAATATTTATCATCGTCACAAGAAATTCATTTTTCGTGATAAGTTTTATTAGTTGTCACAAAATACCCTCTTTTAGTGACAATTTTTACCGTTGTCACAAAATTTTTGTTACGAAATCCCAGTTTTATTGTAGTAGACAATGCTTATAAACTTTTATTATAGTCATGAGCTTAGTAACTGGGTATTTGTATTTCAGTAAGTATGAATGTTCACATGAAAAGCAAGTGTCTATGAAAAGAAGAAGAAGAAGAATATATATATATATATATATATATATATATATATATATATATATATATATATATATATATATATATATATATATATATATATATATATATATGAAAATCGCTTACAATTGTTCGGTCATGTACAACGTAGACCTATAAATGTACCAGTTCAATGAGTAGAGCTTATCAATATAAGACAAGTTAAAAGAGTAAAAAGAAGACTGAAGAAAACATAGATGGAGATATTACGAAAAGATATGGATTTTAGAGTTTTAAATGAGGAGATGCTACATGATAGGAATGAATAGAGAAGGATTATCAATGTGATCGATCCGGCATGATTCTCTTTTGGTTCATAAAGCCTGTCCCAAGTACTTGAAATAAAAGGCTTATATATATATATATATATATATATATATATATATATATATATATATATATATATATATATATATATATATATATATATATATATATATATATATATATATATATATCAAAGGGTTCTTATTAGTTTGATTGAAGTTTGAAACTTGACAATGCTTATACACATGCTCACAAGAGTGTATAGCAGAGGATAATTGAAAGTAAATGTATATCTACAATATGATTTAAATGAATATGATGGATATATAAGGGTATTAGATTATAAGTGATTAATTAAGATTGACATTTTTATAAATATATGTGTATGCACCTGTAATTGAGATTGATATGGAGAAGAAGTGAAAAGTAAAAATATATATATACTAAAAGTATGATAGTTAATAGGATACTAACACTTTTTTCTGTTCTTTATTTTACAGTTATTCTTTTTTTTTCTTTTATTTATTTCTTAATCTCAAACATTTATTGATGTTTGTAGGTAACATCACTAGAAATCCTCACAAGACAATACTTGTCCATTAGTGTAACCTAGAGATTTAACGGTTTATTGCACATACTAAGTGCAATCGTGATTCCTACGAAGTGAGTTAGTTTTTATTTTTTTTAAGTTAGGTCTTTAGTTTATTTCTTTAGTTTATATATTTACTAGAGAGTAGTAAAACTCAAGTTGGGAGCTGTAATTACACTGGAAAAATATAATTATTTTAGTTTATTTTGTGTAAACGTAATCCAATTTTGTTGATTAATAAAAAAAATTAGTAAAAAATAATTTTTATTAATCAAATCCTCATTATGATGTTTTTGTAGTATTTTCTAGTATTTTTGTAAGATTTTATATGCGAGAAAATCGAAGTATTGAAGCGTATTAAATATTAGCTCAAAACTGTGAATTTTTAGGACTGGCTGTCGATGCCATCATATAGCTGTTGACACTGGTCGACCATAGCATGAACCTGAGAGTTGCTGTCGACGAACCTATCGAAGGGAGTGGTCACAATTTGATTTTCTGAAGATTTTTGAGAAGAATTTAAAGTTTTCTTGTAAGTATAATTCCTATTAGGGTTTTGTAAGGATATAAATAGCCATATAACTCAGAATTTGAGAGATATAGATATTAGAAACGAGTTTTATAGTTTTAGATTCAAAATTTAGTTTTTGTACTCATTTATAAAAATCAATAAAAAAATTTATTCTCTTTATTCATGGCTATGATGAGTATGAGTGGCTAAATTTTTGAGTAGGGTCAGATAGAACAATAAATTCTATGTAATTTACTCATATGTTATTTTTATGCATATTGATTTTAATTATTTCATGAGAAATTGATATTTTTGAATCTCCATTATTTCTGAAATGTTTAAGATATAATTTTGAGTTTTTTATGTTTTATTGTTTGAAGATATATTCGCTTAGTTTTTTATATACTGTAGACTCTTTAGGTCAGTGTATGATTAGACTTTGAATGTTTATTTTTGTTATTTATATTTAATGATTAGATAAACTCAAAATTCATATAGGATTAACTACGAGAATTTATTCAAAGTATCAATTTTGCAACTTTATGTATTGTGCTTCATTGATTTATTTTTCGGTTATAGGAAGACCACACAATCTATGCAACTGAGATAAAAAAAAGTATAAATTATTCAGTAAATTATCCTATGGGGAGTTATATCTATCTGACCAACAATTTTAATTAAAATAAATTTACATCTTTAGTTTTAATTTTTAGTAAATAAAAATCCGATCTTTATTTTTCTTTTTAATTTCGTAATTTATTATTAGTGTTACACAATAAATAAAACAATTCTTGAGAGAATGATCTTGGGTTACTACCCTTATACTATTTGTTGATCTCCTATATTTGACAGTGTACGATTTAGATCGCAGTCAGTAGCTAATTTATTTTAGTTCTAGAATGTAAATGAAGCTAAGGATCAACCATATTATTTATTTTATTTGTCTTCTTCCTAAATAACTAAAAGACATGATTTTTTTATGAAAAGATTAAAATACAATAATTCATAGATGCAATATTTTGATAGGTTATAATTAAGATTACTTTTGATAGTCTATACTTAGTTATGGTTTGGGGCTATTGGTTTTAATTTTATTCATAGAATTTTTTATTGATTTAGTTTACTTTTATAAAAGTCATATATTTAATGAGTTATACTTGCACACCACTTAATATCTCATGCTTAAGGTACTTTGAATAAAAGATTAAACTAAAAACGATAAATTTTTTAATATAATTGCAACAATTTATGTTAAAAAGATGGGAGGAAGATAATAAAAAGAATACTTAGTTGTGAACTAGTGGATTCAATATCTTAGACTAATCATCTAGAGCTTGTTAGTTAACTCATTAGAATAATAGAAAGGTAAGATAGCAAAACACTTAAGATCTCTGTGGGACGACCTGTTTGCACTACAACCAATATTATGCACTTGCAGTAGAATTATCACTTCATATTTTTAGCACCGTTGTCGAGGATCGACGATATTTTCTTATGTCTTTCTTGTGTTTTATGGGTTAACACTGTATATTAAGTGTGCAGAGATCTGAAAGTATAAATACATGAATCAAAAAAGGACTAGAGGAGCATCATGAAGACATTATAGAAACCAAAGAGACAATCTCCCTGGTTCTGCCGCCAAATAGCGGTAAAAGCCGCCAATTGACGGCAACAAGGTGAAATATCTGACCCAATTTTTCTTCTGGTTTCTATTTTGGGTCTCTGTTCTGTAAAAAAATAAAAATAAATAAAAAATAAAAACAATAGGAACATCATATTTTTATTTGATCATTTATACCACTCTTCATCTCAACATACCACATCTGACACTTCTTGCACTAGTCTAATAAACACATACATTCACTCACGATCGTTGGTTCATGCCACATTAGACTCGTGATTAATTTGGTCGACTCTTGAGATCAGTTTTAATCATGAGTGATAAGATGAACCAACTGATCCTTCAGGATCGATATTATCCATTGCGCACATCACTACCATAATACATAAAACTTCCATAAGCAGTGGGTGATCACTATAAATTGAAACTGCAATACATCAGTATACTTCCTAAGTTTACTTGATCTAATTCTGAGGATGCCTACCTATTTATCAGTGAATTTTAGAAAGTGTGTGATGATCAAACTGTAACACTTATCGGAGGACACAATAAAGTTCCATTTCATCCTGTTTGCCCTCAAGAATAATGCAAAGAAGTGGTTATATATTATGCCTACTGATTCATTTACTAATTGGGATGAATTAGTAATGTTGTTTTTTAAGAAGTACCATCCAATGCATAAGACGGCTAGGATATGAAATACTATTAATTTGTTCTGTCAAGTATAGAGAGAACTTTTCTGGAAGTATTCGGAACGATTCAAATACTTACTAGCTCAGTGTCTCCACTATGAGATAGAAAAATGGCAGTTGTATCAAATAGTGTATGAAGGACTCGTTACACTTCCAAAACTTTTCTTGAGTCTGTGTTAGGGAGAGTTTATGAGGAAAAATGAGAATGAAACTTGGGATTTCCTAGACGACCTAGCATGGAAAACTATATAATATGATAGTTCTGCTAAGAAACCCAATGTATTGACTTCTGTGAGTAAGAGCGGGATCCATAGCTCGACAGCTCCATACCTACCGAATCTAAAGTTGCAGCCCTTATTAGGAGACTCGAGGTGTTGGAAAATCCTAGTGCTCCACAGATAGGTTAAATCAATTAACTACAAACTCACATACTTTAGTTGCATAACTCTGAATTATATTATGAAGGAGTGTCCACTTCTAATGAATCATATGAGTCAAATACATGAACAAGCCAACATTCTATATTAAAGACCCATGAACAATCTATACACTCCGACATACAATCCTGGATGGAGGAATCACCCTAATATTTCATGAAATCAGGAGCAATATTAGAGAGCCCCCAACACCAACATGCAGATTCCATCCCGATTAGTTCCAAGACCTATTATGGGTGTCTACCAACGCCCAAATGCCACAAATGCTAGGAATAACTAAATTAGACCTCCTGTAGCCAATTTTTTCTACCCACTGCATGGGTCCAATAATGATTATGATAGATGGCTAACAACACTTGAGAGGAATATGGAGGATTTTTTCAAGATAATGTCCAACTTAGACACATACATGCAAAATTTAATAAAAGTATTTATTGACTTTATACAACGAACGGATCAACAACTTCATGCAAATTCTTAGTTGATCAAGAATGTAGAGCAACAGATTGGACAGTTAGCCACATAGTTGAGTGAGTAGGGGCTGGATACTTTACTGAACCGACCAACAATGAATCCCACCTCTAACTCAACTCAGTTTGTTCCATCCCATGTTTACCAATGCAATGCTATTCACACGCTCAGATCTGGCAAGTAAGTGGACAACAATATAGTCATGCCCTCTGATCCCACTCCTAAACTAACCATCTCTTCCCTCTCTTTCTTCACATCCATCTCCATCACTTCCATTGTCATCACACACTCATTGGTAAGCACCTGTTCCTAATTCGAAAGCATCATATTCCAATCAGCTTAGGAAGCTTTCACTGCAAGTAGAGAAGATTCTCGAAACATTCAGTAAGTGAAGGTTAACATTTCACTCCCAGATATCATATAACAGATTCCCACTTATACTAAGTTTTTTAAGGATTTTACACTAAAAAATGAGTAAAAACGTTCCTGAGAAAGTTTTTCTTGCAGCAAACAACAAACATATCGCAAATCCTCTCTAACTCCTTGCTTATCAAATATAAATATGCAGATTCCCCTATAATCTCATATACTATTGGGAACACTACATTTATGGGGTGTTGCTTGATTTGAGAGAATATCAACTTGCTTTTTTACACTATTTATCAATAATTGGGGTTAGGAAAGTTTCAACCTACTAGGGTCACATTACAACTAGTGGATCATTTGATCAAAAGACCATTTGGTATGGTTGAGGATGTACTCATCAAGGTCGGCGAATTCATCTTTCCTTTAAATTTTATTGTCTTAGAAATTGAGCTGATCTCCAATCCATGTAATCAAATTCTCCTTATCTTAAGCAGACAATTTCTTACAACCTCAAATGCATTAATCGATTGCAGGAGTGGCCTCATGAAGTTATCATTTGAGAATATGACTGCAGCATTAAATATATTCAATATGGATAAGCATACGATGGCTTCGTCATAAAGATTAACATGGTTCACAGTATACACACTCATTCTATCTCTTGTACTGATGATGAACCCCTATTTGAGCAAATTTTCGTAGATGTGCTCATGTTATTAGACAAATTGGTACATATCGACTTTATGTATAATGACATTTTTGTGAGTATGCAATTCACTAATGAGAAAATTTTTAAGAATTTGCTTGCAGAGGAGCTCGCGTTACTTCATGAGCTAGAAGGGCCACCACACTTCACAGTTCATAACTCACTTAATCGTGGTACACTCTTTATATCTCACGATATTTCTATATGTGTACTTATTACTAATGATGATTGGCAAGTTTACATTGAAAGTTTATTTAACCCAATTATTACTACTTACATGAGGAAAAAGTGTAAGAATGGAATAAGAAACAAGAAGGTAATCATGTGACGACTTGTAGGAGGTTGATAAGACATAATAATGCATCCACTTTACGTTTGAAATGCACACATTATGAAAGTGAAAAGTAATTGAGAGATTGTAATTACTTTCCATACGTTAATAGGGTGACCATGTTGAGATCATAATCATTTACTACTCTCATTAGTGCATATTATTTGTAAAATATTTTTTTATCTTTATTTTGCCATCCTTGCTTTGTGTATAAGGGCATCCATGAGTTTAGGTGTGGGCAAATGACTTAGGAGTTTTTGTACTTTTTAGGAATTTAATTTTTAGTTTTTTAAGGATTTTTATTTTTAGTTTTTAGTATTTGTGGGTTTATTTATTCTATGCTCTGGGTAGTTTTTAGGGTATTTTGGAAAAAAAGAAGAGTTAAAAATTTGAAAAAAAAAATTATTTACAATAATCAATTTGATCACAAATAAAAAAATAAATTTAGGTTTGGTATTTGATAAGAAAGTAGATTGGATAATACACTCAGAATTTTGAAAAAAATTAAAATCCAAAAAGTAAATACCACAATAGTAATTTTGAGGTAAATGTGCATTTATTTTACATTTCACAATGGTTTATTAGGTTAAGGACAAAAATAATAATAATTGAGTAATTTTTTTCTCTAAATAAAATAATAAATAAAAGAAAAAAGAATAAAGAGGTGAGCTTGGTATTAAGGCAATGGTTCTTTATTAATAAATAATTTTCTTAAGAATTACTAAGTAGTTGGGTATTTACACCTAAGTAAACATGAATATTCATACAAATGATATTTTTAAAAAATAGAGTATGATCCGAATAATCGGGTATTCGTGCCTAACCAAGCGTGAATATTCACATGAAAGGTGAAATATTAATAAAAGAAAAAAGCGAAAAAAGAAAAAAAGGCAAAAAGAAGAAAAAATTATTTAGAAAGAAAGATGAACATTAGCTAGAATTTGAGTCTAAAATTAAAATAAACTATCACACGTGTATGTAGATGTATAGGAGCCAATGAATTATTTATTAGTAGTATTGAAAGATAGATTTGAATTTTTATTAAGATAATAAATGTATTTGATATGATGCTTAGAAAGTTGATAATTTAAATGCACTCTTGATTTTGTAGATTAGAAAGATTAATTGTAGAAAATACCAAAATTTTTTTTTTCTTACTTTCGTAAAAAAATTATTTTTTCTTGATTTTTGGTTATCCTTATTTTTATATTTCTTATTCCTTAATCTCTTTTCTTTACAAATTTTGTGGGCATATTCACTGTAAACCCTTACGAGACACAACTTGTTTGCTAGGATAACTTAAGAGGTTTAAAGACTTATTGCATGTGCTAAGTGCAAACGTGATTACTACGAAAGTGACTTAGAATTTTTTTTTTAAATTTTAAGGTCTAGGTTTGCTTGAGGACTAGCAAATGATTGGTGTGAAGGTATGATGAGTGCCATATATTGCATATTTATAGTCCGCATTTTATCTATTTTTATATATAAATAATACTATTTGGGTATTTTTTTTACTGTATTTTCTAGGTTAAACCTATTTTTACAAGGATTTGTCACGAATTAAGAGAAGGATTAGGAAATCTAGTCCAAAAAGAGCTAAAGAGAAGAAAGCTACAAGAATACAAAGTTAGAAGCTATAAAAGTTGAATACAGTTATGAAAAAGAAAAGAAAAGAGCTAGACTAATGGAATAACTAAAAAAAAACATGATTTTTATATGAAAAGATTAATATACAATAATTTGTAGATCAAATATTTTGATAGGTTATGTTTATGATTACTTCTGATAGCCTATACTTAGTTAGAGTTTGGAATTATTGATTTTAATTTCGTTCATAGAATTTTCTATTGATTTTTTTACTTTTATATAAGTCATATCTTTGATGAGGTATATCTGCATACCACTTGATATCTCATACTTAGGGTACTTTGAATAAAAGATTAAACTAAAAAGATCAAATTTTTAATATAATTGTAATGATTTATGTTAGAATGATAGGAAGAAGATAATAAAAAGAATACTTGGTTGTGAACTAGTGGATTCAACGTCCTAAACTAATTAGAATAACTTAAAACGCATTTAGAGCTTGTTAGTTATCTCACCAGATTAATAGAAAGAGTAAGATAGCAAAACACTTTAGATTTTTATGGGATGACTTATTTGCACTGCAATCAATACTGTATGCTTGTAGTAGAATTATGACATTTTATTAGAGTGACTCGTTTGGATAACAAACATAATTAATGTGAGGTGTGATTTGCCTTGATAATAAACAGAACTATCACGAGGTGTGTCTCGCTATGATAACAGACAAAACTAGTGATTCGCCTAGATAATAGACAAAATAGATATGAGTTGTGACTTGCCTGGATAACAGACAGAGCCGGTGATTCACCTTGATAACAGACAAAATCAATATGAGTTGTGACTCGCTTGGATAACAGACAGGTGGTGATTCGCCTCAATAACAGACATAATCAATATGAGTTGTGACTTGCCTGGATAACAGAGAGAGCCAGAGATTTGCCTAGATAACTAATATGATCAATGATCGGGTCAGAATCAAATGGTGACTCATCTGGATAATAGACATTACCGGTGATCGAGTCAGGATCACATAAGTGACTCTCTTGGATAACAGACATAGTTGATATGAGTTGTAACTCGCCTGGATAATAGACAGAGCTAGGAATTCACTTGGAAAACAGACATAATCGATAATCGGATTAGGATAAAAAAGGTGACTTGCCTGGATAGCAGACAAAGCCGGAGATCAAGTCAGGATCACAAAACTAACTCGTCTAGAGCCAGGGTGATTCGCTTGGACAACAGACATAATCAATAACCAGGTCATGATCAAAAGGTGACTCGCCTGGATAACAGATAGAGCTGGTGATCGGATTAGGACCACAGAAATGATTCGCCTGGATAACAGACAGAGCCATGGTTATTCACCTGGATAACATACAGAATCAATGATTAGATCAGGATCAAGAGGTGGCTCGCCGAAATAGAAGATAGAGCTATTGATCGAGTCAGGATCACAGAATTGACTTGTCTAGAGCCAAAGTGATTTGCTTGGATAACAGACATAATCAATTATTGGGTTAGGATCAAAAGGTGACTATTTTCTAAGAGATCTAATCCTCTTTTTATTGCCATTGAAATAAATTACAATGATATGATTGATTACAATAAAAGAGGTAAAAAGAAAATTAATACGAGAGGACTTATAAATCATCTATCTTTTTTACAGAAAATTGTGGGATCTTTTGATGGCTATGAAGTTACTTCGACCTTCGTTGATGATCTGATACTGAAAAAGAAATGAAGATGAAGACTGAGGAAGAGCCAAATCTTCTTTATTGCTGGTTAGAGAAGAGTCACGAGCTCATGCACGAGAATTCAATTTGCCAAAGGGTCCCTTTTGAGTGGATGGCTATTTATAAGCTTCAAGTCATTATGGTTGTTTCCTTGTAGATAAAGATGAAATCTAATTAAATATTTGATTTTCTGTTTAATTGGATTTGGTTATGAAATTCATTGAATATGATCATGATTTTGTATTCTTAAACATAATTTTGTTAAGATCATGCAAGATCCTATTGCCCATAAAGTCAGTTTAGCCATATTGGACGCGAGGCTAAAATAGCCTTGTTGGCCACAAGACTATAATAGCTTTGCTGGCCGTGAGCCTTGGATAGCCTCGCTGGCTGTGAGGCTAGATAGCCTCACTAGTCGCGAGGCTAGAATAGCCTCATTGGCCATGTGAGACTATAGAAGCCTCACTGGCCGCGAGGCTAGAACAACCTCGTTGGTAATCTTGCATCTTCGTGGTGTTTTATTTTTATTTTCTTATTTTACAAGACTCTCTTCAAAATTTTTGAAATCTTATTTTGTTAATTTCCAACGAGTTTAAAAATACTTTGGATTTCTTAGCACTAAATCTATCTAGGATGTACAAATTACTTTGGATTTTTTCTGCCCTTCACCCGCGAGGCTAATTAGTCTCGCGTCCATCAATTCATCCGCGAGGCCAATAGCCTCGTGTGGTAACTGTCTCTTGAGCTTCCTTCATGATTATCACCATTAATCTGAGCCGTTAATTTAGAATGAGCCTTTTTTAAAGATGAAATCCCCTTCATCTTCTTCACTCTTTTCGTCCGAATTTTTTTTTTCAAGTTTCCCAGAGAACCCAACCTTCTTTGAAAATCTCCTTGACTCTTTGCTTGATTTTTCTCTAATTTCTTTGAGCAATGACATCTAGGCATTCTTCCTCGAGCTGCACTAGTGGTTCAACAGTCCTGAGACCATTGGCGGTGGTTGCTACTCCCTTGAGTGGAGGTATGCCTTTTTCAACTGGTGCCGGCATCGTCTTCGCTGTTACCTTTAATTCAGAGACTTTTGAGCTTCTTTGTTATGCGAGGCTATGATAGCCTCGCATCCTATTTCAAGCTTCAAAACTTTCCTCCTCACGCGAGGCTATTTTAGCCTCGCGTGAGATTTGCAGCTTACCTTTGAATTTCTTTGTACAAAAGTATTTTTGCATTATGTGAGGCTAAATATATTTGCATCCCTTAGGTCTTGGTCGAGAATATCATGTTTGTTCTACTTAAATATAAAACCCCACTTCTTCATAAGTTTTCATTTTTCACGCAAGGCTATTTTAGCCTCACGTATTTTTGTTGCCTACACAAGGCTTAGACAGCCTCGTGGATCCTGTGCCTTGTTAGATTTCCTGACATAGTTTGTTTTGATTATTTATGACTTTTCTGACCTTCATTCTCTTATTTTGGGAGTTGACTCCTCTAATGATGCACTCTCTAAGTGCAACTACTTCAGTTATCGAGGAGGGCCTGATGGCACTATTCAATTCTGCTTCAGGGAGCCTGTACCGACATTTACTCCTGGCAGCAGCAAGGATTGCGTCGAGAAGCTTTTCTAAAGCAACCCAACAATGTTCAAAGAATGGATCACTGATGCCTCCTTTGAAGGGTCAAATTGTCGCTCGTTGGAGAAGTCTACTCTTTTATTTGGAGACTGGGTGATGGCTTCTGATGAGATACTCTATGTTGATGAGCATAAATGGCTCCGGAAAACTGACGGTATCAGAATGTTTTTACCTGACATGGCAACAAACTATCCATTATCCTTTCTTCAGAGGCTTTCTAACCCTCCTCAAATGTGTTGGAATATCACAAGGGGCCAAGGCAGAGTAGCAGTAAGCAATTTTGGCACATTGAATGCCTACAAGAACGGTCCCATCAGGTTTATCAATGACTTACTTCCAGAGAGATTCAATAAGGATTATCCCATTGATGAGGTTTGCTGTAGAGCCAACACCTTTCAACACAAGTTTCTTCTTGCTAAAGGGCAATACCCTACTCAAAATTTCAGGACCCAAGTTGGATCCATTCAACAGAGAACATGTGGTGTTGCAGAGTGGTGGACTTCGTGTTGGGCACTTTTGGAGATATTCTGCGAGATTTTGGGACTCTATGGTGCAATCATGAATGTCCAGTTTGGCCTCCCATACATCGCCTACTATCTTTACAACATCGTCGAGATGTATAATCCATCCTCCGGTACTTTCTTTACTCCACTAGGGGAATTGAACTCACTCTCCATGAAATGTTCGAGGTTTCACTCTTATCAATGGGAGAGTTGCCATACTAAAAGTATGTGCCAACCATTGAAGAGTTGAACCAGTTGAAGGGGAAAGACAAGTCTGTATACAAAACTTATTGGGAGATATTATGCCATTTTAGAATTTGTGCTGAAATTTATGGAATGAGGGGCCAAGGGGTTGGGCAAGAGACCTGGGTCTTCAACCTCTTCCACAATTTGGATCATGCCCGCATTAAAGTGGCTAAGCATGAAGGTTTGAGTGATGATGCAATGAGGGAAAGGATATCAGACCTTGAAGCCACTTTTTATGTTGCAGAATATAATGAAGAAGGCTTTAAAACAAGCACAAAATTCTAGAGCTTTCATTACCAAGCTAAGCAATGAATTTCAGATAAGGGACTCCTTGTTGGATTTTTGATGCTTTGGCTAAAGAGGTGTGTCATACCGTCTCTTCCCAAAGAAGCCATTGCAATTGACATTGTGTACCCTGTTGTACTTCTTGCCTAAGGCCGATCTCTCGCACTTCTTCTTGCATTGGTCTATAGTATGCAAAATGGTTTAAGGGAGTTGCACACCGAGTCCTACAAGGTTCAAACTATCATTGATAATGAAAGAGAGGTGTCATACAAAACTCCAAACCCCCCGAGTCGAGCTTTCTTATACCTATTTGATGGCTTGGTTTGTACTACACTGTCCCAACCCGATGACAACCTCATCTTCAGAAGATTTTGCCAATCTCCCCTTTGTCGAATGTTACGAGAATTCAGACTAGATAAGCTACTACATATCAGCCATTTGACAGTTTTTTCGGAGACATCAGAACTATCAAATTTCTGGGTGGCAATTATGATAATACCTTTCAAGATATCTAAGGATCGGATGATTTTATGACAATGTCCTTGGGCTACTTTTGGTGGCTAATTAATATACTATGGTGATAGATTTCAAGATATCCAAGGACCGAATGGTTTTACGACAATGTCCTTAGGCTTCTTTTGGTGGCTAATTAATAAACGCCTCGATCATTTGGTATATTATTAGGGGATGACCTGCCATATGGGGTCATATCTTCCATGTAGGTTTGCTCTCTAATTTGGATACTCTCAATTGTACATTGGCAACCTGAACTCGCATCTTGGCTATCACGGTAATCTCTTTAAAGGAGCTCGAGTTTGGTATCATTTTTGCACTAGTAGGACCAGTGCTCAGTTCATTCTCCCTCACAAGATTCCTATACTATACCTCTCCTTAAACTTTTGCACTTGGTACCATGCTGCCAATGCAATCACAGGTTTCCGGGTCAGCCACGATTGCCTCAAGGAGATTGAAAATTATTATTTGAAGAAGATAGTTGAAGAGAACCCAAGTCAAAGGCATGGACGAATTCCTGAATCTTAAAGATGACAATGAGACTGAGGACGAAGAGGGAGTAGCCAAAGTTAGGGAAGAGGCAACTGTCCGAGAGGGTGAAGAGGTGGGAGTGGATGTGAGAGGAGAGGCTACAGAGCATAGAGTAGGAGCTGGGGGTGAAGAAGTTATTCTGGTGATACTGCTCAGGGTGTCACCCACAAGAGACATTGATCTACTAAGGCTGGCTCTTCAAGGGGCCGCAAGAAGAAGACTCGTACTGCATCTGATTCTGCAATGGTCGTGGCCAAAGAAGATAATCAAACTCCTGAAGTCATGGCACTGGCTCAAGAAGCAGTGGTTCAAATAGAAGATATGATGGCTCAAGCACTAGAGACAATGGGTCAAGTACCAGGAGCAACCATACAAGTGTTGGAAGCTACAATCCACTCGGAACATGATACAGTTCCGCCAACTGTTGGTATTCCTGAGACATCGACACTGATTGAAGAGAGAGTTATGCCTATTCCCCAAGCGGGTGACACTCCTCTTTCACCACCAACTCTGTTTCCTTTCACTTCGGCGCCACCATGTAGTCCTACAACTGTACTAGTTTCTCCAGGTAATGAAGTATATTGATCCCTTTGCCATAGTAATCTCAATTTGCAAACTGACCTTATCTTTTCTTTCTTGGTATCTCAGGGGCTAGCTCTTTTAGGGTGCACTTATTTTCGACTAGGTCAAACTTGCTTGATTTGGTAGACTATTCTGGAACCAGTGGTCCGGTCGAGAACGTAGGTGGCAGTAACATCGATGATGACATTGACGCATATGATGCAGATTATTTCCTACTTGCTATCGACAAACATAGTCACCTTTGCCCCGAGGATATGCAGCTGACAGGTCCCTAAGGCACCATCCCTCATCAAGTGCTGCCACGACAAGTATTTTTTTAATTCCTTTAGTATTTCAATTAAAGTATCGATCTTACAGGGACATCGGTTGTTAATATAGGTCTAGCAGCTATTAGTTTGCCTTGAACGACACCTGTTACTTCTGCTGAAGTGGGTGATTCTTCAGTGATGACTTCTGTTTCTCCACAAGTTGCTACTATCGCTGCAGTTGTCACTCATTCCACAGCTGTAAGCGTTACTATGGAGGTTGCAACATCCTAGAACTGAGAGCAACGACTGCATACTCAAACGCGTCCCTCATATTCTCTTTAAAGGCTGCATTTGCCACAAGGAACGTTTTGGAGGAGAGTCCACCTTCTGAGTCAGCACAAGTCAGGACCACTGTCATTGCTTTAAATGAAATCACTACATCAACCATCAATCATTCATCAACTGGCATTCTCCTATAGACACTGGCTCCTCATCTGTCCGGGCTTCTTCCTCAGTCTATTGTTTCCCCACCAACTCCAATCGGGCCTCCTAAAGTTGCCACCACTACATCCTCCTCGTCGTTGGTTTGTCCTGATGACCTCATGGAAGACTTTTTACAGCATTTCACCAGTGGGTTCTACCAGTTGTTCAATCGCTGCATATCACTAATCTTGGCTAGACGAGACTCTTATGATCCTGGTCATTCGATGTTGCTAAGCAACGTTGAGAATATCAAGAGAATTGGCAGTCTAGATTGAGCCTCTTTCTACAGAGTATGTCTCCAAATACTTGACCAGCACTTCAATACTTTGAACAATCTATACTGGGCGAATATTTCTGCTACTGTAGACATTGAGGTAGCTTAGGCTCGTGCTGAGCTGCATCTATTCCGGGAGGAGCTAAAGTAAAAGGAAGAAGCATATGCACAAGAAATCCAGGTCTTGGCTAACACGCAGAGTGGAATAGACAATGAGCTAGAGTATGCTGAACTTGAGATAGAGGCCCCTCAAAACAACATTTCTGGCACTCGAGATGTTATTGCCATTGCACAAGCTGTCGTCCAAGCTGAAGAGCTGAAATTTGGTGAGATCATAAAATGCCACAAGGCATTAACTTACCAATAGGCACATATTCGGCAAGAAGTGGTCATGTAGAATAAAGTCTTAGATGATGTTCATGCTCAAGCGACACAACATCTTATTAATGATGAGAATGAACTACGTCACCAAGCTACTGCTGTTGCTGAAGAAGCCTGTTCAAAGAACTTGAGGGAGGTGGGGGAGAGGCTAAGAGCTCTAGGGAAACACTAAAAACCCCTTGGTATCTTTCCTTTTTTCGAACAAATTTTGTACTCTATTTCTTTCCTTTTCTTGCACACATGAAAAAAGAAACATTTTAGTTTACCTTTAACTTATTGCATTATTTATAATTCTTTTGATATGTGATATGTGATGATGGAATGAATAAATGTTGGTAATGATTTGATAGTCTTGAAATAACAATACTATTACAATTGAAGTGGGCAAATTATATATGAGCGAGTTTGAAAGACTGAAGGATTGGTGGACGGAACCGAAGGAGGCAGAAACTTGCTAGGGGTGTAGGAACATTTTAGCAAGCTGAGTGTTTTGATTGTGATGATCGTATCATAGGTAGAGGCGTATAGTTACATATGCCAAGATGATCCGATTTGGATCATGAGGCGACTTGTTTGGCTGACAGACAAAGCCAAGTTAGCAAAGGCGCATAGTCATAATGCCGAGATGATCAGTTAGAATCATAGGATGACTAGTTTAGTTGATAGACAAAGCTGGATTGGCAGAGGTGAATAGTCATGCATGTCGAGATGATCAGGTTAGGATTATGGGGTGACTCGTCTGGCTAAGAGATAGAGCTAGATTGGTAGAGGCATATAGTTACATATACCGAGATAATCAGATTATGATCATAGGGTGACTCATCTGACTAACAGTGGTGTAGAGGCGCATAGTCACACATGCCGAGATAATTGGGTTAGGTCATAGAGTGACTCGTCTGGCTGACAAACAGAGCCAGATTAGTAGAGATACATAGTCACATATGCCGAGATGATCAGGTCAGGATCATGGGGTGACTCATCTTGCTGATAGACAGAGCCGGGTTGGTAGTGGCGTATAGTCACACATGTCGAGATGATCGAGTTGGGATATGGGGGGACTCTTCTGGCTGACAGACAGAGCCGGGTTGGCCAAGATGCATATTCTCACATGCCGAGATGATCGAATTAGGATCATAAAGGAGATTGTTGGTTATAGTATGTGAGATGGTCCAGATCTTGTTGTTAGAGATAATAACTTAACATAATAAGTTTGTAATGAGTGACCATATAAAGTGATATGAGTGAGGTGGTTCAAATCTCGTTGTTAGAGATAAGAGCTTAATATGACAGGTTTACAGAATTTTTAGCAAACCCCAAACTATCAATAGATTTGATGTATTTTTACCAATCGCCATTTGCGTTGGGCTAGCCATGCTATTCCCATTAGCATGATAAGTTTGTTGAAGGTTTTGTTTGGGCTTAAAAACCAAACATTCCCTCTTCCCTTGCCTTTTGGCGCCAAGTTGTTAAAATTCATGTTTCTTCCTCAGTATGATAGGATTGGTCAAGCATTTTAGTCTCCTCTTGCCCATTGCCTCAAGGTGTTGGGTTGTTCGCACATTGTTCCCTAGCATAATTGACTGGTGAGGATTTTGTTTGGGTTTACATACGAAATGTTTCCTCTTCCCTTTGTCTCTGGGGCTCTGGGCTATTGATTTCATACTCTTACTCCCAACATAATAGGGTTGGTGGGGATTTTGATTTCCATTTCCCTTTGCCTTAGTGGCAATGAGTTGTTATACATCCTTACAATTCAATAAGGATGTTGTGATAGATTTGTCATAGGAATTTAGCAAACCTCCAACTATCAATGGATTTGGCGTGCCTTACCAATCGTCATTTGCGTTGGGTTAACCGTGCTATTCTCCTTAGTATTGTAAGTTGTCAAGGATTTAACTTCCTCTCCCCTTTACGGGTCCTGGATGTTTAATTATATATAGTATTTCTTCATAAATTTGCTGTTTATAGGCATCATCATCCTGTTACCGTATTGAATAATCAGACGATAGACTCCATTTGAGTAGACTATTTCCACTATAAACGGCCCTTCTCATTTAGGTTCAAATTTTCTTTTTGTTTTATGGGTCATGATCATTGGTCTTTAGACGATTAGGACCAATTCTCCCTCTTTGAAAGTCCTTAGTTTAACTTTCCAGTTGAACACTCTTGAAATGTGTACTTGATACAATTCGATTTGTTGTTGCACCTTCAAGCACTTTTTGTCCAGAGCTTCCAACTCTTGAATCCGTTGTTGATGCTTTTCTTTAGTTGTCATTCTTATAGCTAATGCTATACGCAGAGATAGGATCTAAATTTCTAGCGGTAAGATGACCTCACAGCTGTACACCAAAGAAAATGGCGTAGCTTTTGTTGGGATTCATATCGTGGCTCGGTAAGACCAAAGGCACTCACCTAACTTTTCATCCTAGTCGTGTCGACTCGAAGAAATAAATTTCTGGTGAAATTTCACAATAGTTTTGTTGAAAGTTTTGGCTAATTAATTGGCTGCCAGGTTATATGGTGTTGAAGCCACGTCTTGGATTCTAAATTTGTCACAGAATCGAACGAAGCCTTGATTGGTGAATTGGGGTTTGTTATCAGGGACGATCCATCGGGCACTCCAAAGAAGTAAATTATATGATGTTTAATGAATTTAATTACATCCATCATCTTTACTTCACTCATAAGGACGACTTCTGCCCATTTAGAGAAATAGTCGGTTATTTCTAGTATGAATAGGTGTCCTTTGGAGGATGGTAGAGTGATTGGTCCGACAATATCCATGCTCCAAGTTTCAAATGGCTAGCTTGAAGTTGAAGTATAGAGGTACTCTAGTGGATGATGTATGAAATTTGCATGCACCTGGCAAGTATAGCAAGCCTCGCATATGCTACTGCATCAGTAATCATTTTTGGCCAGAAGTACTCCAGTCTTCTGATACGATCCCAGAGTTTTGGTCCTGGCTGATGTGCTCCACAAGTCCCATCATGGATTTTCTTAACTACTTCTTTGGCTTCCTTTTTTGACAAGCAACAGAGTAGGATACCGTCATGAGATTTCCGATATAGCATTTGTAGCATTGTATTATAATAAAGCTTGGTTGCCTTGCTTCTTATTGAAGCAATTTCTTTGGAGTCTTCTGGGAGGATACCATATAAAGCTAAATCTGTAATTAGGAAATACCAATCCTGAGGTTCGAAGTTTACTCCAACCTCGCATGCTTCACTTGCTTCCATTATTGTCTCGGGGCACAAAAGTTTGCAGCTTCCAATAGTAATATGTTTGGTTGACCCATCAGGCAATGCCAGAGTTATGGTTAACAATGTCAGGGCATTAGTGTACACATTCTCATGTAATGGTACATGATTGATATAAAATTCTTCGAATTTATTAGCCAGCTTTATTGTTGTCAGATAATAGGGTACGAGAACTTTATGCTCTATTTCATATTCCCTACTCATCTAATTGACAATTAGTTTTGAGTCAGTGTTTGCTTCAACATGCTTTACTCTCAACTACTAGGTTATCTGGAGGCCGACTATGAGTGTATTATATTCTGCTATATTATTTGTGCATGGCTCGATTAGTGAGTACCCCTGGAGTATCACGTGTTTATGAGGAGATATCAGCATGACCCCCACTCCAACTGCATCTCTTTTTGCTGCTCCATCAAAGAATAATTGTCACATCTACCCCTCTAAGACCGTGTTGACCTTTATGACCTTGTCTGGAACATCAATATAGATCTTGAAATTTTTTGAAATAGGATGTTCCACAAAGAAGTTTGCTATGTCTTGACCTTTTGTTTCCTTTTGAGGTATGAAATGCATATTGTAGGGTGACAGAAGCAGTGCCCAATTTGCTAGCCTTCCATTTAATGAGCCTTGTTTGGTCATAAGAACTTTTAGTGAGTTAACTCGGGAGGTAACGTGTATTGTCTGACCAGTTAGATAGTGTCACATCTTTCGAATTGTGAACACCAATACTAAGCATTCCTTCTCAATCTACCTGTACCAATGTTCGATGTCGATCATTATATAGGTCAAATAGTAAATTGCCTGCTTATGGCTCTGCTTATTATGTTGTACTAATAAAGCACCCAAAGCATGGTCCATCGCTCGTACAAATGAGGAAGCGGTTTCCAGGGGCCGTCAAGACGGATGACTTTTTGAGGTAGTATTTGATGTCTTCGAAAGCCTGTTGACACGCTTCATCTGAGACAAATGAGACTTCTTTCTTCATTAATTTTGTGAATGGGCTATTATTTTCCTGAAAAAATTACTATAAACCGTCGGATATAGGCCAATTTGCCTTACAGAGTTTCGTCAAGTTCTGAGGTGGCTACATTTCCTTTATTGCTTTAATTTTATCAGAATCATGATGGATCCCTTTCGAGGTTACCATGAACCCTAGAAATTTTCTGCTAGACACTCTGAGAAAGGACTTTATAGGATTCATTTTCAACTGATGTTTCCTCATGATGTTGAATACTACTTTTAGGTCCTGGAGGTGGTCTTCTTTTTTCTTACTTTTTTATGGTGAGGTCTTCCACGTAACATCGACAATTTTACGTAAATGTGCTTGAAAGATGACACTCATGGCCCGTTGGTAAGTGGGCCAGTGTTCTTTAATCGAAATAGTAGTATACTCCGAGCGACATTCTAAAGGCTGTGTTTCTCATCTTCTGGATGTATTTTGATATGATTGTATCAAGAGAAACTCTCCATAAAAGGCATTATCTCAAACCCATATGTGTCAACAATCATAGCATCATTGATTGGGAGAGGGAATTCTTCATTTGGACATATAGCATTGAGATCTCGATAGTCTATGCATATCCGAATTTTGCCATTCTTCTTGGGCACAGGAACAATGTTTGCCACCTAGTCTGGGTGTTGCTCTATGCGAATGAAGCAGAGTCTACAAGTTTATTTACTTTAGACTCTATTGCTTCCATCAATTTCAGTCTAAAGTTCCTTTGCTATTGTTTTACCGGTTTAGCATCTACTTTGATATTGAGCCGATGCATGCCAACTTGTTGGTCTAGACCTAGCATATCCTCATAGTTCCATACAAAAACATCAATGTATTATCTTATCAAAGTTACAAGGTCTTCCTTTTCTTGTGGAGTTAAACTCTCACTTATAAAGATGGGTCTTGGATTTTCATCAGTTCCTATGTTAATTTGGATTAATTTATCTTCAGTAGGTAGCTCTCGCTGCTCAAACCGGATGTCCCATTGGAGGTCCATATGCTAGGCCCAGGAATCATCTGGCTCTTCATAGTTTATCGACACCATATTCGCAGGGAGGGCTTGGAATACCATGCTTGTATTGATGTCGGAATCCTATTCAATTACTTCCTTAGGATTTTCTGAGTCTGTTGGTCCTTCACATTCTCTTTCTAAAGATGTGGGGACATAGTATAATCCAACCCCTTGTGGGTTTTGTGATAATAATCAGGGTTTTTCCCTCGCGAGGCAAAAGAATGCAAGAGATTTCATCGTCTTTTGCCAAAATTTAACCCCTGTTTACGAGTCAAGTCATAATCTACTCTCTTCATCATCTGATGAGAGACTTGCTCATAATGGTTGAACTGAGGTGCGACTTGATTGTCACTTTCACTATTTGTTTTCAACTCGATCCGCGACTCTACTCTTCTGAATATTATCAGATGTTGGTCTTGCCATCAAGAGGACACAGGACACCTCAAAAACAACTCTGTTTGCACTAAATATTTTGGTTTGTGTAGTCAGTGACGATCGTATTGGTAAGTGAAAGATTGCTAGAGTTTTTAATTCATACATTCTATCTACTTCTGTACTAGTGTAGGAAGGTGTAGAGTTTAAAGCAATAGCAATAACATAAGTGAAATCTAATTTTTTATTGATAAACCATTCTCTTACTTCATCAGCGGCATTGGTTACATCTAATATGTCACTACCTACTACAAGTGGATTTATTTCAAATTTGAAGTCTTCCTCATTTGCTGGCTCGGGTTCAATATCAGCTTTGTTGTCACTGTCGTAATCTTCTCCAACATCTTTTATTGAGCACGTGGAAGCCTCTAGGGTGTCTTCATACAACAAGGCATCTGTGATGTAGTTCTCTACCCCCTTAAAAGGTTGTTTATCTGCGGTAAGTGCATGAACTTCTCCCTAGTCATTGTAATACTTCATGCACTGGTGGAGAGTCGAGGGCACCACCATGTTGGCGTGGATCCAGGGGCATTCCAAGAGAATATTGTATGATGTATCTACATTGATAACATAGCATGTAGCTTCCAACCTTAAGCACCAATCTGGCATCAGAGGCTGATCTTTCCAAGGGAATGGCTACGTCTGGAATTAAAGACAAAAATAGTGGTATTAGTGGGCATCAACTGGTTTGCCGGGATCCCTAATAGCTGCATCAATTTTCGTAGGATAATGCTCAGGGTAGAACCTGGGTCAACTTGGATTCAGTTCACTTTAGTGGAACTAATATATCTAGTATAATATAGAGGTCTGTTATGCTTGATATTATTCACTTGCATATCTTTTGGTGAAAACGTAGTACACAGAACTTGTCTCGTCACTTGATGGCAGTGAGTGCAGGAACCCTCTATGTCTATAGATGGCTCAGTAATTAGTGCCAAAAAGATATCATAGTCAGCCAACGCTTCCCTCAAGGTATCTTTGGTTGTTTTGGATAAGCACAGTAACTCATAAAGTGTTATGCAAACTAGAATGTTGGCTAACTAGGCATGTCGAATTGGAAAGGTGTGCCAATTGCCTCACTATCCTTCTTCGAGCCTCTCTAGATGCTCAACTCTTTTTGCTTTGTGGGCGGCTCTTTGGTCATTGTTGTGGGTCCGTCAGGCCCACTTTCGAGTAATCTTTGAGATAACTTCTATTAGACTGAGTGCCTGATAGGCTCTCATTAGGATGAGTGGCCATGACCATCATTTCAGTCTCTGAATCTGTCAATGCACCTAACTCCATGTGGTCTTCATTGATGATTGTGGGGATTGCATTATAAGTCTACGTCTTTCTTTTATTCTTTTTCTGGTTAATTGATGAAGACCATTTTTGTCATGTAGAAGATTTGGGTGCACCCACATGATTTTTCCTTCTTTATCTAGAGAAAGTCCTTTTTTTCCTTAAGTTATGTGGATTATAATTGACCAGTACTATCTTTCAGCTGGGAATTTTTTTGTCCCTATTGTAAGGGTAACCATGTTAGTCATAACCTTTTTCTATTCTAGTTTTAATTAAATTACTTTGGCCTTGATTAATGCTTGGATTTTGTTCTTAAGCGTATAATATTCAAGATGTCTCAGGTTCTGATGATATAGACAATACTTGGGATCACTGGTTTTCCCGGCTTTCTCTGGCCTTAGATTGCTTGAGAATTGGAGAATTCCTCTTTTGTTGAGCAAATGAGATAGTGTAACTATCTTGTTTATCTTTAAAGGCATATCTGGGTGTGAAGCGCGGCTTGAAAGCATTTTTCACTTTTTGGTCTTGGGGTTTCTGATTTGGAGTCGTTCCTGCAGTTATGCTTCCTTCCCCTTATATTGAGAGGATTGTGGATGTTGCTTCTTTGCAGGAGTACTCCTTGTGGAGCATTGCACTCCTATGTGGCAGATCATGTCTTCTGCTAGCTCCCCTTGTTTAACCAACTCTTTCCAACTTCTTGACTCTACAACTTTCTTTTTGATAAGTATCTTGGTTTGAAGATTGTGTCTGCATATTTCTACTAGCATTTTCTGAGACATACCATGTGGACACCACACTTACATCTCTCGGAAGAGCTCAATGAAACTCTTGACTATTTCATCTTCCTTCTGTTTGGTTGCGAGAAGGGAGTGGACTGATATTTCGGTATCGTTCTCGAAGAAATGACACATGAAATCTCTTTCCACATCAGACCATATTGTGATAGTCCCTGGGGGCAACTATATAAGCCAGGTGAACGTAGATCCTCACAGAGTACTTGCAGAAATTTTTGTTATCACCGGATCGTTACCTATTAAGTGGCCAGTATGAGAGAGAAAATAGTACATAAATTGGTTGGAAGATCCCTTCCCATCATATGACTCTAGTTTTAAAGGTTTGTATTTTTTTCGGAAAGGAGCGGACTCCTACTCTATCGGATAGGGTTTTGTAATCCCCGTCTCTTATAAGTCCTTCCTATGCATCAAGGCTTCTAATTGATTCTGGAGTCTTTCCATCTTTTCAGCATGGGGGTCAATGGTAAATTCTTCTTCCTTGCCTTCTCCTTCATTGTCTGAGACTAGTATTTGTTTGTCCTTCTAGTTTTTATTCGAAGAAAAACCCCCTGCCTTATCTTCTGCATGCCTTTGTATATTGTCCAGAATTTTCATGAGTATTACTTCGAGCTCATCAATGCTCTTTTGTTGCTCTTAGATAATCCGTTCCTATGCTTCCATTCTCTGACTCATTTCATTTAACCATTCCGCCATGTGAGCCATTTTCTGTCCTGGCTGAGAGGATGCATGCAACTGTGGTGTTGCTATAACCAAATGATCATTATGTTCTTCATATTCTTTGTCTGAAACCCCTGCTAATCTTTTGTAATCACAGGGTGCCATTGCACCTGTCTTGAGGTGTGAATGATGATGTACTTCCTCTAATTCTATATCAGAGGAATATTCCTCAACGATTGGTTTCTTTCCTTTATTCATCATATTTACGTGATAGCTGACAGGTCTTTGTCTAGGTCAAAATTCTATCTTCGTATGTGTCTTCTTTTTGAGGGCATTGGGTACTGATGTAGATAGGCGGCTCAAGATAGATGGCTCTGAGCTTGTAGTGACAATGGTTTTATCACTGTTGTAATCAGTTGTTCGCAACAGCATGATGAATAGGGCCGTGCAAACTCTTCTTTTATTTGTGAGGTATTCTCGCAAATCAGAACTCTCTTCATGGTGCATTGAGATGATCATATGCTGTATATGAGCCCTACTTCTTGTGCGAGGCCTATTTGACCATGCATGGGACCCTAAAAAGTCTTGGGGGCCATAATTGCCAAACGGCTAGTTGGCCTGGTGTCCGTTGTCGAACTTGAAGTGTTTTACGTAGGACTACTTATTAGCCTCGCATTCTAGAACTTCTATGCAAGGCTGCAGTTTAGCCTCGTGTATTGGGTTAGCTCGAGTACTGGTTTAGCCTCACGCACTAACTTAGTCTCACGCACTAACTTAGCTTCGCACACTAGCTTAGTCTCATGCACTGGCTTAGCCTCGTGCACTGACTTATTTACACTGGGCTGAGATTTTTCCTGGTGTTCTATTTAATCTATGCTAGGCTAAAACTTAGCCTGACGTTCTATTTTATTTTTGCTAGACTGAGATTTAGCCTAACATTCGGTTTTATTTATATTAAGCTGAGACTTAGCCTAGCATTCAGTTTTGTTTTTGCTAGGCTGAGACTTAGCCTAGTGTTCAGTTCATTTACACTAGGCTAAGACTTAGTCTAATGTTTAATTTCATTTACACTATGTTGAGACTTAGCTTGACATTTAGTTTTACTTATGCTAGGCTGAGACTTAGCCTGGCATTCTGTTCCGTTTCCAGCAACTACAAAGCTTCGAAGCTGCCAGGCAGCTTTGTATTTTTGTTCAGCCTCATGTTGAAGGTGGGCTTTGAGTGATTTTTGCGTGCTCTCTGATTTTGGTTCTAAATTTTAGCACTCTTTTGCCCAATAATTGGTTCTTCGTTGACATCAAATGCATCAATTTCCCTAATGATTGGGAAAGACGCAGTTTGTTCTAGCAAGTTGGAGGCTAAAAATCCAAGTGGCCCTTGACGAATGAGAGCCTCCTTATCATTGAAATCCACAAGATCAGCATTTGGAGATCCAAGTTATTTCTAATGGTCTAGAATCTTTTCGTCATCTAAGTTCATAACCCTTATATTCACTTGGCGAGAGGGCCACCATCTAGCTGGGCTAGATGAGTCTGAGGATATGTATTGCTCACATTTTTGTTGGTCGACCTCAACCACTAGCATCTCCATTATTTTTCTAATCTTTTTGACATCAGATTGGGCCACCATCTCCTTTTCAATGTAGGAAATTTCTCCTACTATGGTCGTTGATGTGATAAATCTACTGCAAGTGCACAGTATCGGTTGTAACACTTTATAGGTCGTTCCCACGAGAATCCAACTCGTTTTGTGTTCTTATTAATCCTATTATTCTAACGGACTAACAAAGGATTCTAATTTGAATTCAAGTTATTCTAATTAGTCTAGAATATAGAATCTACTAGTTCACAATCAAGTATTACTTCTATTATCTTCCTCCTATCATAAAAACTGATGTTTTAGTTTTAATCTTTTAATTAAAGTGTTCTAAGTATGAACTATCAAGTGTTGTTCAAGTATAACTCATCAAAGATACTACTTTGCATAAAATAAAATAAAATCATTAGATAATTCTATGGAAAAGATAAAAATCAACAACTCCAAACTCTAACTAAGTATAGGCTATCAAGAAATTTAACTCAAGTATAATCTATCAAAACATTAATCTACAAATTGTTGTATTTTAATATTTTCATGGAAGAATCATGTCTTTATTATTTTATTTTAGAAAGAAAACAATAATAAATAATTACATGGTTGTTTACTAGTTTCATCACCATCCCAAAGTTAAACTAATTTAGCTACTCATGGTTCAAATTACCAAGATCCTATTTTATTCATGAAAGCATGAAAATCTAATATAGAAATTAAGGTTAATCTAAACTAGAAAGCAATTAAACATCTACACTAGAAACTGATTAAATCTATCTAAAACGTAATGAAGAGCAATGGAATTATCTTTGGAGCTCGGTATTGCGGCTGTCACCCCTTCGGTAAAACCCTAATATTTATTAATCAAAAGTATATCTAAAATTATATATCAAAAGTTTTCCCTAATTATAAGGACTCATGGGGTATTTATAATCCAAACACAATCTAACACCTACTCAAACTCAATACAAAAGATATAATTCTAATCCATCACAAACTAATCTTAAGATATATAATCTTAATCCAATCCATAGGTACTAGAAACCAATGGTTGAGATTAGATGGCATAAAATACTAATTTTCGGGTCCAAAACCCGAAATTAAGTTTAGCATACTCTTAGCCATCAGGATCGGATTTTCCATTCTACAGCGTTTTAGGGAAATAGCCATAACTTTTGCATATGAACTTGGATTGCACTGTTCTTGGAATCGTTTCAAAAAATAATTCCAAGATCTACAACTTTATCCTACACAAAAGTTTCCAGTTTAAGCTTTATCTTAGCCGAAAGTACTCTTGAATATGCTGCTACTGCACTTGAGTTTCTGTCTTCATCATGATTGATTTTATTTGCTCATATTCTTGACAAATTTGTTTTATCTTCTTCTCTTCCTTGCAAATCCTTTGTTACCTAAATAAATCTTTAGATAATTCTATGAAAAAGATAAAAATCAACAACCCCAAGCTCTAACTAAGCATAGGCTATCAAGAAATTTAACTCAAGTATAATTTATCAAAACATTAATCTACGAATTGTTGCTTTTTAATATTTTCATGGAAAAATCATGTCTTTAATATTTTATTTAGAAAGAAAACAATAATACATAATTACATGGTTGATTACTAGTTTCATTAACATGCTAGAGCTAAACTAATTTAGCTACTTATAGTTCTAATTACCAAGATCCTATTTTTATTCATGAAAGCAAGAAAATCTAATCTAGAAAGCAAGGTTAATGTAAACTAAAAAGCAATTAAAGATCTACAATAGAAAGTGATTAAATCTATCTATAATGTAATGAAGAGCAATGGAATTAACTTTGGAGCTCGGTATGGCGGCTGTCACCCCTTCGGTAAAACCCGAATATTTATTAATCAAAAGTACATCTAAAATTATATCTCAAAAGTTCCCCTAATTTCAAGGATTCATGGGGTATTTATAACCAAAACACAATCTTGCTCCTACTCAAACTCAATACAGAAGATATAATTCAAATCCAACTCAAACTAATTTTAATCCAATCCATAGGTATTAGAAACCAATGGTTGAGATTAGATGGCATAAAATACTAATTCTCGGGTCCAAAACATGAAATTAAGTTCAGCACACTCTTAGCCCGCTGGATCAAATTTTCAATTCTGCAATATTTCAGTAAAATAGTCATAACTTTTGTATACGAACTCGGATTGCACTGTTCTTGGACTCATTTCAAAACATAATTCTGAGATCTACAACTTTATCCTACACAAAAGTTTCCAGTTTAAGATTTATCTTGGCCAAAAATACTCTTGAATATGCTGTTGCTGCACTTGAGTTTCTGTATTCATCATGATTGACTTTATTTGCTCATATTCTTGACAAATTTATTTTATCTTCTTCTCTTCCTTGCAAATCCTTTGTTACCTATAAAAACATACTAAATATATCTGAGTAGCAATTATTTATATACAAAAGTAGATAAAATATGGGAGGAAATATGAAAAATATAACACTTATCACACCCGCACACCTATCTTTTGATAGTTTTCGAGCAAAACCTAGATTTTAAAAGAAAAAAAATCCTAACTCACTTTCGCAGGAATCGCGATTGCACTTAGCACGTGCAACAAGCCTTTAAACCCCTAGATTTTCCTAGTGAACGAGTTGTGTCTCATGAGGGTTTGCAGTGAATATACGCAAAAAATTCATGAATAAAATATATTAATGAATAAAGAAATGAAAAATAAGGATAACCAAAAATCAAGAAAAACAAAAATTTTATACAAAAAGAAAGAAAATCCTTTTTTTGTGATATTTTTTCAATTAATCTCACTAATATACAAACTCAAAAACGCATTTAGATTATCAATTTTCAAGCCAAGCATCATATCAAATACACTTATCATTTTATTAAAAAATTTAAATCTTATCTTTCAATACCCACTAATAGATAATTCATTGACTCCTATACATCTACGCATAAGTGTGATAGTTTACTTCAGCTTTGGATTCAAACTCTAACTCATGATTCATCTCTTCACTCTAAACAAATTTTTTCTTTTTTCTTTTTTTCTGTTTTTTGTGAATATTTCACATTTCATACGAATATTCACGCTTGCGTAGGCGCAAAGTATCCGATTACTCAAATCATACTTTTTTTTTCTTTTTTCATTTCTAAAATATTATTGTCTTAAATAACAGTCTCATCTTCATTTTTTAGGATTATTGGCTTAAATACCAGGCTCATCTCTTTTTTTATTCTTTTTTTCTTGTTTAGAGAGAGAAACCTACTCAATCGTTATCATCTTTGTCTTTAACCTAATAAACTATTGTGAAGTAAAAAATAGATGTATACTTACCTCAAAATTACTATTAGCGGTATTTATTCTTCAGATTTTTATTTTTTTATAAAATTCTAAGTGTATTATCCAATCTACTCTCTTGTCAAACTTCAAATCTAAATTTATTATTTTATTTATTTATTGAAGAAAATTTTTTTGTATTTTTTTAGATTTTTTTTATTTACCCTAAAAATTACCCAAAGTGTAGAATAAAGATATCCAAAAATCTAAAAATAAAAATCCTAGAAAAAGAAAAAAAATTAAAGATTTAAGAAAAACAAAAAAATTCTCCTAACCTACTCTCCGATACCTAAACTCGTTTATGCCCTCATACACATGCCAAGCGTGGTAAAATAAATATGAAAAACTATTATACAAATACTATATAAATAATGAGAATCGTGAAAGGTCAAGATCTCAATATTATCACCCAATTAATGCATGGAAATCGGTTAGGATCTCTTGATTGCTTCCGACTTTCATAGTGTGTTCTTTTATGTTTCGATATGGATGAACTTAGACTTTTTGCCAATTTTGCATTTAAACTCTCCATCTAGTTTTTGTTTTTCCTTAATTTATTCCTACCTTTTTTATTTAATAATAAAATTTTGAAGTTGAAAATTGTACATTTATCATCCATATTTGACCACGAGTATCTTTCATGACAGTAAGTATTTTGATTTTATCAACATGTAAAATAATATACTCACTTTGATGTGGCTGAATCATAAATCGCTATTTCAAATCATTAGGTACCATGACCTCTTCTTTTTGCAGTTTCTTCCAATTTTCTAGTATTATGGGCTCGTCATGCAAATTGTTTTCAAGCCTGTCATCAAAATTCTCAAAAGAAAGTGTCATACTAGTGGACTTATCATTAATCAAGTTATTATGATGGGATAAAAATTCTTCTTTACAAATTTCTTCATATTTTTAACAAGAGAATCAGAAGATAATATATCACTAGCAAACTCATTATGAGGCAAATCACCAAGCAAAATTTTTCTTTTTATCACAATTTTCTCCATAATTATTTTCATAATGGTCCAAAGTAACTTGATTGTAATGTCAATGTGTGGAATCATCACACACAAACTTATTTGACTCATTTTGAATCATATCTACTTCATAATATGACTGAAATGGTTACTTGTTGGAGTTAGATATATTCAAACAATTATATGGTTGATCTTCAAAAAGTTTAGTATGAGAAATCATTTTGAGAAAATCTTCTATATAAAATGCAGTTTGAGAGGATGATTTTAGCAAAAATTGCATACCTTCCTCTATTCTACACGCTCGCTCCTTGTTCTCATGATTGTAATTTTTCTTGTTTTTCTTGAATAATTGCATCTTACAATCATGAGTAAAATTTGATATTGGATATGATAGATTTGATTGTATATTTGATGACATTTGTGAAGTGGTTATAGGTAAATTCTAATGACATGCATAACTCATTTCTAATCTTTTTAATCTTTTATCTAACATGTTCAATTGAATATCTTGTTTATGATTAAATTTAGAACATGAAGATGAATAATCTATGAAGAAAGGATCAAATGGAGGACTCTCTTGATATGGCTCTTGATTGTATGTAAAAATAGAATGATTCATCCATTCACAATTATAATTTTGTGTATAGAAAACGTCGGAGGTTCATGATACGTGGGAATTTGATCATGATTTAGTCCTAATGAACTTCTTATCCATTGACTCTGATAATAATTATGAAATGGATCATGATAATGATGACATCTAGATACCCAAAATTGATTTTGAAATTTTTTTTTTGGATTTTTTTGAAAAGGCAGAGAGGGAAAGAGATGGAAAAGAAAAATAAAAAGTTGAGATTTTTTTATTGATTTTTTCTTAGAACCAGAGACAAAAACACAAAACTTGAAAAAAATGGAGCGGATCCTTGAAATTTTTGCCGCTAAGTAGCGGCATTTACCGCTATTTAGCAGCAAAATTAAGGAGTTTTAGTCCATTTTTCTTTCAGTGAATAGCAGATATTTCTCTGATCCCTTTTAGCTTCCTTTACTAATAGTTTTATGTCCCTGCACACTCAATATACACTGTTAATCTGTAAAATATTAGAAAAAAAAAGAAAACACATTCGATCCTAATGTGATAAATTACTGCAAGCGTACAGTGTCAGTTGTAACGCTATACAGGTCGTCCCACATAGATCTCATGTGTTTTGCGATTCTTACTATTTCTTTAGTTCTACTGGATTAACTAAGAGTTTCTAAATTGAGGGAAGATTGGTTCTAAGTTCTAAAGATTAGCCTAGAATTTCGAATCCATTAGAATAATAGCCTAACAGTGAATTATCTCTTTCTTCCTATCTTTTAAATTATGCACGGTTAAGTAACATATTAAAAAGGTGATCTTTTTAATTTGATTTTAATCAAGTGCCCCTAAGTATGACCTATCAATTGATGTGCAAGTATAGACCATCATAGATAACACCTTTCTTAAAAATAAATCATATCAAGTAGAAAATCTCATAAACAACAGAAAAGAAATAAACTTCAAACCCTAATTTAAGTATAGGCTATCAAAAGACCGAACTTAAGTATAACCTATCAATGAAATTATATTTACAAGTTTACTCAATTCAATTTATTTGTAATAAAATCTTTATTGATAATTCTAAAAACAAACAAAGAATAAGAATTCGAAATTTCATCTAAGCATAAATTATCAAAATATTAATTAAGCATAATCTATCAAAGAATTATGATTTGAGAACTCTACCTTTTATTTATTTATAGAAAAATCATAAATTTATTTCTTTATAAGAAGAAGATGAGATAAATCCATATTAGATCTATTAAACTAATTTCATCTACATTTTAGGGCTAAAGAAAATTAGCTATCCATATTTCTAATAAGCAAAATCGAATTTTTGTTCATGAACACAATAAAATCTAATCTAGAAAGCGAATAAATTTATACTAGAAAATAATTAACTCTATCTAAAAAGCAAATAAAGAATTAAAAGTAATGGCTTACCTCTGGAGCACAGTATTGTGGTCGTCACCCCTTCAGCAAAACCCTAATTTTATTAATTTAAAATGAATACAAAACTTACAGGCATCTCTCTAGAATACAAGAATACGACCAATATATAAGCTTTGGAAATCCAAAACCAATTCTAATATAATTGTGAAATTACAAGATTACAACGAAGCCACGGGAGAAAATTCAGATATTGGGGCCCACTTTGGGCTGCCATTTAGCGGGGAAAACTGCCTATTAGCGGGGTATTTGAAAAATTCATGAAATTTTTTCCACGTGAAACGCTTGTCTTTTACGTTTAATTTTCCTAACTGTATTCGACTTTGTGTCTCTGCAGTATCATAGTCTCGTAGTCTCGCCCACTTAAGAAACTTTTCGGATTTTGATTTCCTACTCCAACTCTGATTTAATGCCATCTCCTTGTACAAATAAAATTCCTGAAAAACACACTAATAATACCTGAATAGTATTATTTATATACAGAAATAGGTAATATGAAGGCTATAAATATGCAATATATGACACTCGTCACACCCCACACCTATCTTTTACTAGTCCTTGAGCAAAACCTAACCCTAAAAGAAAAACAAAAATCCTAGCTCACTTTCGCAGGAATCGAGATTGCACTTAGCACGTGCAACAAACCTTTAAACCCCTAGATTACCCTAGTGGACGAGTGTTGTCTCGTGAGGGTTTGTAGTGAATATACCCACAAAATTTATGAATAAAATAGATTAAGGAATAAAGAAATAAAAAATAAGGATAACCGAAAATTAAGAAAAGTAAAAATTTTATACAAAAGAAAGATTTTTTTATGATATTTTCATCAGTTAATCTCACTAATATACAAAGTCAAGAACATATTTAGATTATCAATTTTTAAATCGAGCATCATATCAGATACACTTATCATTTTAATCAAAAATTTAAATCATATCTTTCAATACCCACTAACAGATAATCCATTGGCTCCTATACATCTACGTGCACGTGTGATGGTTTACGTCGGCCTTGGACTCCAACTCTAACTCATGATTCATCTTCTCTCTCATAACAATTTTTTTCTTCTTTTTTTTATCTTTTTTTAAGAATATTTCACCTTTCATGCGAATATTCCCGTTTGCTTAGGCACAACATACCTGATTACTCGGTTCATACTCTTTTCTTTTTCTTTTTCTCTTTTTTTAGAATATTTCACCTTTCATGTGAATATTTACGCTTACTTAGGTGCAAAGTACTCGATTACTTGGATCATACTTTTTTTTTCACTCTTGAGACTATTGCCTTAATACCAGGTGCACCCCATTATTTTATCACTCTCGAGACTATTGCCTTAATACCAAGCTCACCCCATTATTTTATTCTAACTTTTTTTCTTTTTTTTAGAGAGAGAAGACTTATTCAATCGTTATCATCTTGTCCTTAACCTAATAAACAATTGTGAGGTGAAAAATAGATGAATACTTTCCTCAAAACTACTGTTAGCAATATTTATTTTTCAGATTTTAATTTTTTTCATAAAATATAAAGTGTATCGTCCAATCTACTCCCCTATCCAATTTCAAATCTAAATTTGTTCTTTTATTTGTAACTAGTTTGATTTATTGATGTAAACATAAAAAAAATTCATTTTTTTCAATTTTTTTTCAATTAGTTACCCTAAAACTACCCAAAGTATAAAATAAAGAAAACCAAAATTCTAAAAATAAATAAAATAAATCCTAAAAATAAAAATAAAATCCTAAAAAATAAAAATCTCCTAATCCACTCCCCCACACCTAAACTTGTGTATACCCTCATACACAAACCAAGTGTGGTAAAATAAATATGAAAACTATTATATAAATACTATACAAATAATGAGAGTCGTAAAAATTACGATCTCAATATCATCACCCTATTAACGCATGGAAAGCGGTTACGACCTCTCAATCCCTTTCCACTTTCATAGTGTGTGCATTTTAAACGTAAAGTGAGTGCATTATGATATCTCATCAACCTCCTACAAGTCACAAAATTACCTGTCTGTAGCTTATGCCGCCTCGCTTTTTCTTTGTCCACATGTAAGTATTAACAATTGGGTTAAAAATTTTTTTTATTATAAACCTACCAATCATCGTTAGTAGAAATATCGTGAGGTGAGAAGAGTGCTATAAGATCAAGTGAATGTCATGGTGGCTCTTCTAACTCACGAAGTAGTATGAGCTCTTCTGCAAACAAATCCTTAAAAGTTTGCTCATAAATCAATGGCACACTTGCACAAGTATCATCATAAATAGAATCAGTATGTGCTAATTCATCTAAAAATATGAGCCCATTTTTGAACATTTGCTCAAATGAGGGTTCATCATCAGTGCAAGAGGTCAAATGAGAGTGCAAACTATGAATCATATTGACCTCAATGAGGGAGCTCGTTGTGTGCTCATCCATATTGAATACATTCAATGCCATAGTCATATTCCCAAACGATAACTTCATGAGGCAACTCTTGCAATCAATTAATGCATTTGATGTTGCAAGGAGTGGTCTACCCAAGATAAAGGAAATTTGATTCCGTGGATTGGAGATCGGCTCAGTTTCTAAGACAATGAAGTCTATAGGAAAGATAAACTCGCCGACCTTAATGAGCACATCTTCAACCATGCAAAGTGGTCTCTTGATTGAACGATCAGCTAGCTGTAATGTGACCTTAGTAGGTTGAAGTTTTCCTAACCCCAGTTGGTGATAAACACTGTAAGGAAGCAAGTTGATACTTACCCCTAAATCGAGCAACGCCCTATCAAATATAGTATTCCCAATAGTGCATGAGATTATAGGGGAACCTGAATCTTTGTACTTGATAGGCAAGGAGTTAGAGAGGATTTACGATATATTTGCAGTAAGAAAAACTTTCTCAAGAACGTTTATTACTGGTTTCTTAGTACACAAATCCTTGAGGAACTTAGCATAAGTAGGAACCTGTTGTATAATGTTAAGCAGTGGAATATTAATCTTCACCTGCTGAAATATTCCAAGAATCTCTTCTACTTGCGGTGAAGGCTTCCTAAGACGATTGGGATATGGTGCTTTCGGCTTAGAAACAGGTTCTTCCAAATGATCATTTGACGATGATGGATGTGATGGAGATGGTCGTGGAGAAAGGGGTAGAAGAGATGGTATAGCCTGCGAGATAGTAGGAGTGGGATCAGGAGGCATGGCTACATTATTATCTACTTGCTTGCCAGATCTAAGCGTGCGAATGTCATTGCATTGGTGAACATGCGACTGATTGGAGTTTGAGGAACTGGTATTGGGGTTCGTTATGGGTTGACTTGGAAAGATACACTGCCCAAGTTCACTCATTTGACTTGCTAATTGTCCAACGTGCTGCTCTACATTCTTAATAGATTGAGAGTTCACGAGCAGTTGCTGACCTTTACATTGAATAAAATCAGTTGACACTTTCATAATATTTTGCATGTGTGTGTCAAGGTTGGACATATGCGTGTCAAACTTAGAATGAGACTTGAGAAGATTTTCAACGTGCTTCTCAAGTGACTGAAGTCACTTTTCTTGTTCATTATTAGACCCCTGTTGTGAATGTGAGTAGTTTTGTGTAGGTGGTCTATTCTAGTTGTTCACAAAATTTGAAGCGTTTGGGTGTTGATAAGCACCTATATTTGGTTTTGGGAACTGACCATTGGCGGGAGACTGCATGTTAGGGTTAGAGGCCCCCTTATATTTTCCTTGACCCCATGATAGATTTGGATAGTTCCTCCAGTTAGGATTGTATGTAGGAGCGTAAGGATTATTCATAGGTCCTTGATATAAGGCATTAGCTTGCTCAAGTGTGGGACCCATGAAATTCATTAATAATGGACACTTCTCCATAACATGATTCGGAGTTCCGCAATTAAAGCATGTGGAAACTTGAATTTGATTTACTTGACCTACCTGTGGAGCACGAGTGGTCTCCAATGCCTCAATTCTCCTCATAAGAGCTGCAATCTTAGTTTCGGCAGCTATAGCGCCATCGACGCTATGGATCCCACCCTTATGCGTAGAAGTTGATGCACTGGACTTCTCAGTGGGACTCTCCCACTGCATAGTCTTCCATGATAGGTCCTCAAGAGAGTCCCATGCTTCATCCTCATTCTTTCTCATGAACCCCCCTGACACATGGACTTAAGAAGAGTTTTGGATGTGTAATCGAGTCCTTCGTACACGATTTGACACAACTGCCACTTTTCTATCGCATTGTGGGGGCACTGAGCTAAAAGATCCTTAAACCGTTCCAAGTATTTTCAGAAGGGTTCTCTCGACACTTGACGGAATTGATTGATTTGATTTCTAATCCTTACCGTCTTATGCGTGGGATAATACTTCTTGAGAAATACTGCAATGAATTCATCCCAAGTAGTGATTGAATCAGTAGGCATACTGTACACTCACTTCTTGGCATTATCCTTAAGTGCAAAGGGGATGAAGTGGAGCTTAATTGCATCCTCCGATAAGTGCTGCAGTTTAATCATTACACATACTTCCTGAAATTCACTGATAAAGAGATATACATCTTCTAAATCAGAACCAGTGAATTTAAGAAGCATACTAATGTACTGCGGTTTCAACTCACAGTGATTACCCGCTGCGTGTGGAAGTTTGATGCATGATGGCAATGATGTACGCAACGGGTAACATCGATCCTGAAAGATCGGAATCGGTTGGTCCATCTTGTCATCCATGAACAAATCTGATTTCACTAGTCGACCAAATTGATCACGGGTCCAATGTGTCATGAACCAGCGACCGTGAGAGTATGCGTGAATATCCTAAACTAATGTAAGAAGTGGGGTATGGTGGAGAGATAAAACGGTGGAATATATATGATCAAATAAAAATGTGAATTCTACTGTTTCAAATATTTTTGATTTTTTAAAATTTTTTTTACAGAACTAGGGACACAAAATACAGATAACAGGAAAAAATTGTGGAGTTTCGTACCAGAAGTGCTGCCAAATGGCGGTGTATACAGCTAATTGACGGTGAAAACAGAGAATTAAGTTCTCTACTTTTTTCAGTACACTCCAAACGCTTATCTAGTCCTGTTTCTTTTCCTGTATCTGCACTTTCTTGTCTCTGCACACTCAACACACACTGTTAATCCCGTAAAACGTCATAAAAAGCAAGAAAAACACCGTCGATCCCTGGCAACGATGTCAAAAACTTGATGTGATAAATTACTACAAGCATACAGTGTCAGTTGTAGCGCTATACAGGTCGTCCCATAAAAATCTCAAGTGTTTTATGATTCTTACTATTTGTTTAGTACTAGTGGATTAACTAAGAGTTTCTAAATTGAGAGAAGATTGATTCTAAGTTATAAAGATTAGCCTAGAATTTCGAGTCCATTAGAATAATAGCCTAACAGTGAATTATCTCTTTCTTCCTATCTTTTTAATTATGCACAGTTAAGTAACATATTAAAAAGGTGATCTTTTTAATTTGATTTTAATTAAGTGCCCCTAAGTATGACCTATCAAGTGATGTGCAAGTATAGAACATCAAAGATAACACCTTTCTTGAAAGCAAATAATATCAAGTAAAAAATCTCATAAATAAAAGGAAAGAAATAAACTTCAAACCCTAATCTAAGCATAGGCTATCAAAAGACTGAACTTAAGTATAACCTATCAAAAAAATTAGATTTATAAGTTTACTCAATTCAATTTATTTATAATAAAATCTTTATTGATAATTCTGAAAACAAACAACGAATAAGAATTCTAAATTTCATCTAAGCATATATTATCAATATATTAATTAAGTATAATCTATCAAAGAATTATGATTTGAGAACTCTATCTTTATTTATTTATAGAAAAATCATAAATTTATTTCTTTATAATAAGAAGATGCGATAAATCTATATTAGATCTATTAAACTAACTTCATCTACATCCTAGGGCTAAAGAAAATTAGCTATCCATATTTCTAATAAGCAAAATTAAATTTTTATTCATGAACACAATAAAATCTAATCTAGAAAGCAAATAAATCTATACTAGAAAAAAATTAACTCTATCTAAAAAGCAAATAAAGAATTAAAAGCAATGACTTACCTCTGGAGCACGATATTGTCGCCGTCACCCTTTCAGCAAAACCCTAATTTTATTAATTTAAAACGAGTACAAAACTTACAGGCTTCTCTCTAGAATACAAAGATACGGCCAATATATAGGCTTCGGAAATCCAAACCCAATTCTAATATAATTTTGAAACTACAAGATTACAACGAAGCAACGGGAGAAAATTCAGATATTGGGGCCCACTTTGGGCCGCCATTTAGCCGGGAAAACCGCCAATTCGCAGCAAAATTATTTGAAAATTCTTGAAATTTTTTGTACGTGAAACTCTTGTTTTTTACGTTTAATTTTCCTGACTGTATTTGACTTTGAGTCTCTGCAGTATCATAGTTTCGTAGTCTCGCCCACTTAAGAAACTTTTCAGATTTTGATTTTCTACTCCAACTCTGATTTCATGCCATCTCTTTATATGAATAAAATTCCTAAAAAACACACTAACAATACCCGAGTAGCATTATTTATATACAAAAATAGGTAATATGAAGGCTATAAATATGCAATATATGGCACTCATCAGATCCCTAGCAGCGACGCCAAAAACTTGATGTGATAAATCTATTGTAAGTGCACATGTAGCACTTTACATATCGTTCCCACTAGGATCTAAGGCGTTTTACGTTCTTGTTAATCCTATTATTCTAACGGACTAACAAAAGATTCTAAATTGAATTCAAGTTATTCTAATTAGCCTAGAATATAGAATCTACAAGTTCACAACCAAGTATTACTTCTATTATCATAAAAATGGATCTTTTAGTTTTAATTTTTTAATTAAAGTGTTCTAAGTATAAACTATCAAGTGGTGTGCAAGTATAGCTCATCAAATATACTACTTTGCATAAAAACAAACTAAATCATTAGATAATTCTATGAAAAAAATAAAAATCAATAACCCCAAACCCTAACTAAGCATAGGCTATCAAGAAATTTAACTCAAGTATAACCTATCAAAGCATTAATCTACGAATTGTTGTATTTTAATCTTTTCATGGAAAAATCACGTCTTTATTATTTTATTTTAGAAAGAAAACAATAATAAACAATTATATGGTTGATTCCTAGTTTTATCTTCATTCTAGAGCTAAACTAATTTAGCTACTCATGGTTCTAATTAACAAGATCCTATTTTTATTCATGAAAGCAAGAAAATCTAATCTAGAAAGCAAGTTTAATCTAAACTAAAAAGCAATTAAAAATCTACATTAGAAAGCTATTAAATCTATCTAAAAAAATAATGAAGAGCAATGGAATTATCTTTGGAGCTTGGTATGGCGGCCGTCACCCCTTCGGTAAAATCCTAATATTTATTAATCAAAAGTATATCTAAAATTACATCTCAAAAGTTCTCGCTAATTATAAGGATTTATGGTGTATTTATAACCCAAACACAATACTTCTACACAAACTCAATACAAAAAATATATTTCTAATCCAACACAAACTAATCTCAAGATATATAATCTTAATCCAATCCATAGGTATTAGAAACCAGTGGTTGAGATTAGATGGCATAAAATACTAATTTTCGGATCCAAAATCCTAAATTAAGTTCAGCACATCTTTAGCCCGCTAGATCAGATTTTCCATTCTGCAATATTTCATTAAAATAGCCATAAATTTTGCATACGAACTCAGATTGCACAGTTCTTGGACTCGTTTCAAAAAATAATTCCGAGATCTACAACTTTATCCTACACAAAATTTTCCAGTTTAAGCTTATCTTGGCCGAAAATACTCTTGAAGCAGCACTTAAGTTTCTGTCTCATCATGATTTACTTTATTTGCTCATATTCTTGACAAATTTGTTTTATCTTCTTCTCTTCCTTGCAAATCCTTTGTTACCTATAAAAACATACTAAATATACTTGAGTAGCAATTAATTATATACAAAAGTACATAAAATATGCGAAGAAATATGCAAAATATAATACTTATCACACCCCCACACTTTTCTTTTGATAGTCCTCAAGCAAAACCTAGATTTTAAAAGATAAAGGAAAATCCTAGCTCACTTTCGCAGGAATCGCGATTGCACTTAGCACGTGCAACAAGTCTTTAAACCCCTAGATTATCCTAGTGGACGAGATGTGTCTCGTGAGGGTTTATAGTGAATATACGCACAAAATTCATGAATAAAATATATTAAGGAATAAAGAAAAGAAAAATAAGGATAACCTAAAATCAAGAAAAATAAAAATTTTATACAAAAGAAAGAAAAATCCTTTTTTGTGATATTTTCTTCAATTAATAACACTAATATACAAACTCAAAAGCGCATTTAGATTATCAATTTTCAAGTCAAGCATCATATCAGATACAATTATCATTTTAATAAAAAATTTAAATCCTATCTTTCAATACCGACTAATTGATAATTCATTGGCTTCTATACATCTATGTATAAGTGTGATAGTTTATTTCGGTTTTGAACTCAAACTCTAACTCATGATTCATCTCTTCTCTCTAAACAATTTTTTTCTTTTTTCTTTTTTCTGTTTTTGTGAATATTTCATATTTCATACGAATATTCACACTTGCTTAGGTGCAAAGTATCCGATTATTCAGATCATACTCTTTTTTTTCTTTTTTCATTTCTAAAATATTATTGCCTTAAATAACAGGCTTATCTTCGTTTTTTTAGGATTATTGGCTTATATACCAGGCTCATCCCTATTTTATTCTATTTTTTTATTTAGAGAGAGAAGGCTACTCAATCATTATCATTTTTGTCTTTGACCTAATAAACTATTGTGAAGTAAAAAATATATGTATATTTATGTCAAAATTACTATTAGCGGTATTTATTTTTCGGATTTTTATTTTTTTATAAAATTCTAAGTGTATTATCCACTCTACTCTCCTGTCAAATTTTAAATCTAAATTTATTATTTTATTTGTAATTAGGCTGATTTATTGAAGAAAATATTTTTGTATTTTTTTATTTTTTTCAGATTTTTTTTAGTTACCCTGAAAATTACTTAAAGTGTAAAATAAAGATATCCAAAAATCTAAAAATAAAAATCCTAGAAAAAGAAAAAAACTAAAGATTTTAGAAAAACAAAAAAAAAATCTCCTAATGCACTCCCCCACACCTAAATCGTTTATGCTCTCATACACGAGCCAAGCGTGGTAAAATAAATATTAAAAACTATTGTACAAATACTATATAAATAATGAGAGTCATGAAAGGTTAAGATCTTAATATTATCACCCTATTAATGCATGAAAAGCGGTTACGACCTCTTGATCACTTCCCATTTTCATAGTGTGTTCTTTTATGTTTTGATATGGATGAACTTAGAATTTTTGCCAATTTTGCATTTAATCTCTCCATCTTGTTTTTGGTTTTTCTTAATTTATTCCTACCTTTTTTTATTTAATAATAAAATTGTGAAGTTGAAAATCGTACATTTATCGTCTATATCTGACCCACGAGCATCTTTTATGACAGTAAGTATTTTGGCCTTATCAACATGTAAAATAATATACTTACTTTGATGTGGCTGAATCATAAATTGCTATTTCAAATTATTAGGTACCATGACCTCTTCCTTTTGCAGTTCCTTCCAATTTTCTAGTATTATGGGCTCGTCATGCAAATTTTTTTCAAACCTGTCATTAAAATTCTCAATAGAAAATGCCATACTAGTGGACTTATCATTAGTCAAGTTATTATAAAGGGATAAAATTTTTTCTTCATAAATTTCTTCACATTTTTAACGAAAGAATCAGAAGATAATATATCACTAGTAAGCTCATTATGAGGCAAATCACCAAACAAAATTTTCTTTTTATCATAATTTTCTTCATAATTATTTTTATAATAGTCTAAAGTAACTTGATCGCAATGTCAATGTGTGGACTCATCACACACAAACTTATTTGACTCATTTTGAATCATATCTACTTAAAAATATGACTGAAATAGTTGCTCATTGGAGTTAGATATGTTCAAACAATTATATGATTGATCTTCAAAAAGTTTAGTATGAGAAATCATTTTGAGAAAATTTTCTATATAAGATACAGTTTGTGCGGATGATTTTAACAAAGTTTGCATACCTTCCTCTATTCTACGCGCTCGCTCCTCGGTCTCATGATTGTAATTTTTCTTATTTTTCTTGAATAATTGCATCTCACAATCATGAGTAAAATTTAATATTGTATATGATAGATCTGATTGTATATTTGATGACATTTGTGATGAGGTTATAGGTAAACTCTCATGACATGCATAACTCTTTTCTAATCTTTTTAATCTTTCATCTAACATGTTCAATTGAATATCTTGTTTATGATTAAATTTAGAATATGAAGATGAATAATCTGTGAAGAAAGGATCAGATGGAGGACTCTCTTGATACGGCTCTTGATTGTATGTAAAATTAGAATGATTCATCCATTCACAATTGTAATTTTGTATATTGAAAATGCTTGTAGGTTCATGATATGTGGGAATTTGATCATGATTTAGTCCTAATGAATTTCATATCCATGAACATTGATAATAATTATGAAATGGATCACGACAATAATGACATCCAGATACACAAAATTAATTTTGAAACATTTTTTTGGAGGTTTTTTTTGAAAAGGCAGAGAGGGAAAGAGATGAAAAAAAATGAAAAGTCGATTTTGTTCTTAGAACTAGAGACAAAAACACAAAACTTGAAAAAGTAGAACAGATCCTTGAAATTCTTGCCATTAAATAGTGGCATTTACCGCTGTTTAGCGGCAAAATCAGGGAGTTTGACTCCTTTTTTCTTTCAGTGATTAGCAGATATTTCTCTGATCCCTTTTAGCTTCCTGTACTAATAGTTTTAGGTCCCTGCACAATCAACACCCACTGTTAACCCGTAAAATGTTAGGAAAAACAAGAAAACACCGTTGAACTCCAGTAACGACACCAAAAACTTGATGTGATAAATCTACTGCAATTGCACACTGTTGGTTGTAGCACTTTACTGGTCGTTTCCACGAGGATCTAAGGCGTTATACATTCTTGCTAATCCTATTATTCTAACGGACTAACAAAGGATTTAAAGTTGAATTCAAGTTATTCTAATTTGCCTAAAATATAGAATCTATTAGTTTACAACCAATTTTTACTTCTATTATCTTCTTCCTATCATAAAAACAAATCTTTTAGTTTTAATCTTTTAATTAAAGTGTTCTAAGCATGAGCTATCAAGTGGTGTGCAAGTATAGCTCATCAAAGATACTACTTTGCATAAAAACAAACTAAATCATTAGATAATTCTATAAAAAAATAAAAATCAATAACCCCAAACCCTCACTAAGCATGGGCTATCAAGAAATTTAATTCAAGTATAATCTATCAAAGCATTAATCTACGAATTGTTGTATTTTAATTTCTCATGGAAAAATCATGTCTTTATTATTTTATTTTAGAAAGAAAACAATAATAAGAAATTACATGGTTGATTTCTAGTTTTATCTACATCCTAGAGCTAAAATAATTTAGCTACTCATGATTCTAATTAACAAGATCATATTTTTATTCATGAAAGTAAGAAAATCTAATCTAGAAAGCAAGTTTAATCTAAACTGTAAAGCATTTAAAGATTAAATCTATGTAAAAAGTAATGAAGAGCAATTTAATTATCTCTGGAGCTCGGTATGGCGGCCGTCACCCCTTCGGTAAAATCCTAATATTTATTAATCAAAAGTGCATCTAAAATTACATCTCAAAAGTTATCCCTAATTACAAGGATTCATGGGGTATTTATTACCCAAACACACCGCTCCTACTCAAACTCAATACAAAAAATATATTTCTAATCCAACACAAACTAAACTCAAGATATATAATCTTAATCCAATCCATAGGTATTAGAAACCAATGGATGAGATTAGATGACATAAAATACTAATTTTTAGGTCCAAAACCCGAAATTAAGTTCAGAACACTCGTAGCCTGCTGGATCGGATTTTCCATTCTATAGTGCTTCAGTAAAATAGCCATAGCTTTTGCATAAAAACTCCGATTGTACTGTTCTTGGACTCATTTCAAAGATAATTCTAAGATCTACAACTTTATCCAACATAAATGTTTCCAATGTAAGCTTTATCATGACCGAAAATTCTTTTAAATCTGCTACTACTGCATTTGAGTTTCTGTCTTCATCATGATTGACTTTATTTGCTCATATTCTTGACAAATTTGCTTTATCTTGTCCTCTTCCTTGCAAATCCTTTATTACCTATCAAAACATACTAAATATACCCAATTAGCAATTATTTATATATAAAAACAGATAAAATATGGGAGAAAATATGCAAAATATAACACTCATCAGTCTTCAACTTATTTTCCAAGATATTTTATCCTATTTTCATTGCTATTGAAATAAGTTACAATGATTTGAATGATTACAATGAAAGAGAAAATAAGAAAAACAATACGATAGGACTTATAAATCGTCTCCGTCTTTTATAGAAAATCATGGGAACCTTTTGTAGCTATGAAGTTGCTTTGACCTTGGCTAACGATCAGATGTCCAAAAATTGATGAAGATGAAGACTGAGGAGGAGTTGAATCTTCTTTATTGCTAGTCGGAGGAGAGATACGAGTCTCTTTTTTACAAAAAATCATGAGATCTTTTAGTAGCTATAAAGTTGCTTTGACCTTTGTTGATGATCTGATATCGAAAAAGTGATGATGATGAAGACTGAGGAGGAGCCTAATCTTCTTTACTGGTGGCTAGAGGAGAGCCATGAATTCCTGCGCAAGATTTTAATTTGTCAAAGGGTCCCTTTGGAGTCTTCTTTGATGGCTATTTATAGGCTTTAAGTCATAATGGTTGTTTCCTTATAGATAAAGAGGAAATCCAATTAAATTTGATTTTCTATTTAATTAGATTTGGCTATGAGATTCATTAAATTTGGACTTGATTTTGTATTCTTAAAAATAATTTTGTTAAGGTCATGCAAGATTTTATTGCCCATAAAGCCAGCTTAGCCTTACTGGACATGAGGCTAAACTAACCTTACTGGTTGCAAGGCTATAATAACTTTGCCAGCCACGAGTCTTGGATAGCCTTGCTGGCTGGTTGGCTTGCGTGGCTATAGAAGCCTCGCTGGCCGCTAAGCTAGAACAACCTCATTGGCCACAGAAGGCTAGGGTAATCCCGCACCTTCATGGTGTTTTAACTTTTTTTATTTTTATTATACAGTGACTCATCTGGATAATAGACAGAGCCGGTGATCAGGTCAGGATCACAAAAGTGACTTGTCTGAATAACAGACAAAGCCAAGGTGATTTGCCTGATTAACAAACCGAATCAACGAATGGGTCAGGTTCAAAATGTGACTCACTTGGATAACAGGCAGAGCTGGTGATCGGGTTAGGATCATAGAAATTACTTGTTTTTTGAAATGTGTGAAATGGTTTTTATTTCATTGTCAGATGTAAAAGCTTAACATAACAAATAGTGAGTTACCACACAGTGACATGGGTGAAATAGTTTAAATCTCACTGTTAGAGATAAGAATTTAACGTGGCAGGTTTTGTAATGAGTGACTATATGAAGCGATATGGGTGAGATGGTTTAGATTTTATTATTAATTGTAAGAGCTTAACGTAACAAGTTCATGTGATTTTAGCAAACCTCCAGTTATCAATAGATTTGACGTGCCTTTACGAATAGCTGTTTGCATTGGGCTAGACATGTTATTCATCTCAGTATGGTGAGTTATTGAACATTTTATTTGGGCTTAAATGCCAAACATTTCCTCTTTCTCCCTTTTTTCCTTGGGCTGTTAATTTAATATTCTTATCCTCAGTATGATAGGGTTGGTGAGGAATTTCAGTTTCCTCTTCCATTGGCCATTGTAGCCTTCGGGTAAATCTGTACTACTATATGTACTATTTTTTTTTAGAAATTTGCCATTGATTGATATTATCATTCTGTCACTATCTTGATTGATTAGATGGTATGCTCCATTCAAGTAGATAGTCTCCACCACGAAAGGTCCTTCCCATTTAGGTTCAAATTTACCCATGGTTTTATGAGTCATGACCATTAGTCTTTTAATAGTTAAGACCAAGACCCCTTCCTTGAAAATTCTTAACTTTCTTATTAAACATCTTCGAGATGCGTATTTGGTATAACTCAATTTGCTGTTGTGATTTTAAGGGTTTCTCATTCAGCATTTCTAACTCTTGAAGCCACCATCACTACTTTTTTTCCGTTGTCATTCTAGTGGCTAGTGTGACTCGCAAGGACGATATTTGGATTCCAAGTGGTAAGACAACTTCATAGCCATACTCCAGAGAGAAGGTGTAGCTTTTATCAGAGTTCAAACTGTGATTCCATAAGCCCATAGGCACTCTCCCAATTTCTCATCTGAATCGCATTGACTGAATGAGACAAATTTCTAAAAGAGCTTTGCGATAGTCTTGTTAAAGGCTTCAGCCAATCCGTTAGTTGCTGGATTGTATGGGGTGGAAGCAACTTCTAGATTCTAAACTTACTACAAAATCAAGTGAAACCCTAGCTAGCAAACTAGGGCCCATTATCATGGATAGTACACAAGATATACCGAAGTGGAAGATCACATGGTGTTTGACAAATTTAATTACATCTATTGTTTTAACTTCTTTCATAGGGACAGTTTTAGCCTATTTGAAAAAATAGTCTATTATTGCAAGTATAAATTGGTGTCCTTCAGACGAACATGGAGTAATTAGACCGATATTGTCCATGCTCCAAGCCTCAAATGGCTAGCTAGCAGCATAATTGTGCAAGTATACTGACGGTTGATGTATGAAGTTGGCATGTATTTGGTAAGCATGGCAGAGTTTTGCATAATTCATGGCATCTATAATAATTTTTGGCCCGAACTACTATGTCTTCTTATAGGATCCAATAATTTTGGCCCCAGTTGGTGGGCCCTGTAGGTTTCACTTAGAGTTTTTTCCACTACTTCATTGGCCTCTTTCTTAGAAAGGTAGCAAAATAAGATACCGTCATGTGACTTGCGGTATAGTGTGTCCAACATTGCATCATAGTAGTACTTGCACATTTTTTTTTCCTGATTGAGGCTGCTTCTTTAGGGTCTTTTGGGAGTATTCCATATAATGCACAATCTATAAGAGGAAAGCGCCAATCTTGGGGCTTAAGATTTAGTTCAACTTGGTTGCACTTCTTCTTTTCTCAATAGGGTTTTACGGTATAGAAGGTCCCGACCCCCTATGGCAATTCGCTTACTAGACCGGGGTGGTACTGCTAGAGTTGAAGCCAACGATGCAAGAGCACCTATGTATGCATTCTCATATCGAGGCACATGACTGATGTAGAATCGTTCAAATTTGTTAGCCAGCTTGATTGCTGCTTCAAAAGAGCGAATGAGGTCTTCATGTTTACCTCATATTCTCAAGTCATTTGATTGATGATGAGTTTGGAATCTTTATATGCCTCAAGATGTTTCACTCCTAACTATTGAGCTATTTGGAAGCTAACAATAAGTGCATTACATTTTGCGGTGCTATTTGTACATGGTTCAGTGAGAATACCCTTGAGAATCACATGTTTATGGGGATTTATTAGTACTACCCCCACTCCAGCTGCAGTTCTTCTTGTTGTGCCGTTATAAAATAATTGCTAGCCTTGTTCCTCATTGACTATGTTGACTTCAATGACTTCGTTAGTGATGTCATTGAGCAGTTTAGAATTTCTTAGAATAGGATACTTTGCAAGAAAGTCTATTATCATTTATCCCTTTACCACCTTTTGAGCAAAAAATGTATATCATATGGTGATAAAAGACATGCCCAATTTGCTAATCTTCTGTTTAGTGATCCTGGTTCCATCATTAGCAATTTTAATGGCTTGACTCGAGAAATGACATGAATTGTCTTGCCAACTATATAATATCATATCTTTTGGACCGCGAACACCCAAACTAAACACTTTTTCTTAATCGGATTATACCTATGTTCAACACCAATTATGTTGCGACTTAGATAATAAATGGCCTGCCTTGACCTTGCTCATTATGATATGCTAATAAAGCTTCATGGGCATGGTCCATTGCTTATACGTAGATGAGAAAAGGTCTCCCAGAAATAGAAGCCATTGGGACGGGTGGATTAATTAGATAATTTTTTATATCATCGAAGGCCTGCTGACTCGCTTTGTCCCAGATGAATGATATTCTCTTCTTCATGAGTCTTGTGAACTGTTGTCATCACCTTGATAGATTCAAGATGAATCTTTGAATATAAGCCAATATCCCTTGTAACCCCCTAGTTCTTTTAGGTTACAGGGTGACTGCATTTTTTGAATTGCTTTAACATTATCAGGGTCGAGGTGGATTCCCTTAGAGGTTACAACAAACCCCAAGAGTTTAGCATTTGATACCCAAGGAAGGATTTTGTGAGATTCATTTTCAATTGGTGCTTTCTCATAATGTTGAACTTTATTTGTACATCTTGAAGATGATCTCTTTCTTTAATCCTACTTTTGATTGCCAGTTCATCTATATAACATTCAATTGTTTTACGTAAATGTTTTCGAAAAATAACACTTATGGTGCACTGGTAGTTGGCTCCAATATTCTTTAATCCAAAAGACATTACTATATAATAGTATACCCCAAGTGGCATTCTAAAGGCCGTGTGCTTTTTGTTTTCTAGATGCATCTTGATTTTGTTGTTCCCTGAGAAACCATACATAAAGGACATTCTCTCAAATCTGCATATGTTGTCAATCATGATATCAGTGATTGACAATAGAAATTCAACTTTAAGGCAGGCAACATTAAGATATCAGAAATCTATGCATATCCGAATTTCATCATTTTTCTTTGGCATAGGAGCAATGTTTGCAACCCAATTAGAGTGTTGTTCCTCACGGATGAACCCACAAATTTCTTTACTTCTACTTCTATTGCCTCTATTAATTCTGGTTGACAGCGTCTTTGTTGCTGTTTTACAGGCTTAGCTTCTGGTATGATATTGAGTCAGTGTACTACGACTTCCGGATGTAAACCTGGCATATCTTCATAATTCTAGGCGAAGATATTATTGTATTCTCTCATTAGAGCCACTAGGTTTTTCCTTCTTAGATAGAGTCAGATTCTCACTTATAAAGATGGGTTTTGGATTCTCCTTGGTCCCTATGTTGATCTGGGTCACCTTGTCTTTAGTGGGTGGTTCTCATTGTTCAAACCGAATATCCCATTGGATATCCATCTATTGGACCCAAGGATCTTCAGAGGGGTGGATCATTGTCTTCCCCATTATTACTCATCGAAGTCATGTTCACTGCAAGAGCTTGAAACATTGTTCCCATGCTCATATTAGAATTCCAATCTATTGTGTCTCTGTCAATTTCTTGGCAGATTGGCTTTTCAAGCTCTAGTTTTGAGAATGTGAGGGTGTGGTATAACCTAACCCGCAATGGGTTTTACCCAACCCGCTATGGGTTTTATGATAATAATTGGGATTCTTTTCTTTTGGTACAAATGGACATAAAAGGTTTCTCCGACCCTTGCCAATGTTTAACCCTTGTTTCGAAGTTAGATCATAATCTATCTTTTTCATTATTTGATGTGAAGTTGGTTCATAATAATCAAACTGAGGTAATGTCTTATCATCACTTCCATCACTTGGATCTTGATTAGGTTGTGACTCGACTCTCCCAAATATTATGGGATGTTAGTCTAGCCTTTGAGCAGGCACTTCAAAGATAGGATCTTTTGGGTTCATTATTTCGGGTTGTATGGCAAGTGATGACCGTATTGGCAAGTAAAAGGTTACCAATATTTCTTACTCATACAATTTATCTACCTCTGTGTTAGTGCATGAAGGCATGGAACTGAAGCAACAATAGGCAAATAAGCAAATCCTAGGTTTTCATTGATGACCCATTCACCTACCTCATCAGTGGCGTTAATTGAATCCAATTTGTCAACATCTATTACAAATGGATTTATCTCATACTCAAAATCATGATCTTCCCCTGGCTCGCACTTAGAGTCAGCTTTGTCACCATTGTCATAGTTTTCCTCGATGAGTTCCTCAGAAGTTTCATGGACATCTTTATATAGTATAGAATCCGTGAAATAGTTCTTCATCCCTTTGAAGGTTTGCTTTTTTGCTACTAATGTACGAACCTCTCCACGTTCACCAAATTACTTCATACGTTGGTAAGCTGTTGATGGTATCACCATATTGGCATGAATCCAGGGGCATTCCAGAAGGATATTGTATGACGTGTCGGCATCAATGTTGTAGCATGTGACTTCCATTTTCAAATATCCAATCTAGCAATGAAGTCATATTTTGCCTAGTGGATGACTGTCATTGGTATTGAATCCATAAATGGTGGTGTTGTGGGAGCTAGCTGATTCACTGAAATACCAAGCAATTGCATTAATCTTCACAGAAGGATGCTCAATGCAGATCTAGGATCGACTTGAATTTTGTTCACTTTGGTCAAACTGATGTACCCTGCATAATTAAGGGTCTATTATGCTTCAAGTTCTTTTCTTGCATATCATCTTATGACAATGTTATATAAGGGATTTGCCTCATCGTTTGATGAAAGCCAGGGCAAGAATCCTCTTAGTCAACGAACCGTTTAGCAATTTGAGCAAAGAAAGTTTCTGAGTCAGCTAAATCTTCTCTCAGAGCATCCCTTGTTGGTCTTGACAATTGTAGGAGTTCATATAATGTAATTCATGCGGAGATGTTAGCTAATTATGCTAACACATCAAATAGAAATGGTGTACCAGTTACCTCACTATCTTTTCCTAAATCCATCCGGAAGCGGAGTTCTTTTTGTTTGGAGTCTAATTCTTTAGGCACTTCTGAAGATTTATGCGGTCCCACTCTCAAGTAGTCTTTATGGTTGTTCTTGCTAGAACGGGTACCCGACTGTCCTGTTTCATTTGGGTGAGTCACCATTGTTGTCTCCTCAACCTTTGAATATTCAATGTAAGAGTTTCCATTTGGTCTCCTCCGCCAAGTGCAGATATTGCAATTCAAGTTCGGATCTTTTCTTAAACTTTCTTCGAACTAGTTGGAGAAGACCATTATTCATCATTTAGTAAGTTGGAATGTACCCACATAATTTCTCCTTTTTTAGTGGAGACTGGAGAGAGTCCTTTTTGTCTTCAATTATGTGTGTCATAGTTAACTAGCACCACCTTTCCTGCAGGTATAGAGACCACGCTAGCAGAAATCTCCAGGGATCCCATGGTAAATATAGCCATATTTGCATAAACCTTTTTCTGTTCGGGTCTCCACTGGATCACTTTAGTGTTAATAAATGCTTGGACCTTGTCTTTCATAATGTAACAATTCTTCATAGCATGTTCAATCTTTTGATGATAGAGGCAATATCTGGGATCATCAGTTTTTCCGGCTTCCTCTGCCTTTCGATTTTTGGGCAATTTAAGATCCCCTTCTTGTTCAATAAGCGGAAGAATGTAGCTGCCTTCTCGTCTGTGAAGGCGTAGGTTCGGTCAAGGCACAGTTTGAAGAAATCCCTATTATTCTGCAGTCTCTAGCTTGAGACTGGTCCTACAGTCTTGCTTCTTTCATTTTGGGATGGGATGATTATGATTGTGGCTGGTTTGTAGATATTCTTCTTTTAGAATGGTTTTCATCGATGCATCAGATTATATCTTCCACTTGTTCCTCTTGTTTGACCAAGCCTTTCTAGGTTCGTGATTCTAGAGCTCCCATCTTATTGAGCACACTTGTTGGAAAGTTGTGCTTGCATATTTCTACTAGCGTTTCTTGTCACATACCATGCAGGTATCACACAAACATTTCTTGAAAATGATCTACGAAACTTTTCACCGTATCATCCTCTCTTTGTTTATTTGCAAGGAGAGAATGGACCAAGATTTTTGTACTATCTTCAAAGAAGTGACAAAGAAATTATTTCTCTACATCATACCATGTTTTGATAGTCCCTGGGGCAATTGCATAAACCACATGAATGCAGGCCCTCGCAAGATACCTATGAAGATTTTGGTAATTACGGGATTGTTCCCCATGAGGTGACCCGTTTGTGATAGAAAGTAATACAGATGCTGGTTAGGAGAGCCTCTTCCATTATATGATTCTAACTTCAATGGTTTATATTTCTTGGGGAAAGGAGCATATTCCAATTCTATCGGAATGGCCTTGTGATCCCAGCCTCTTGCAAGTCTTTTCTGTGTATTAAGGCTTCCAACTAATCCTGCGACTTTTATATCTTTTCTTCATGAGAGTCTATGACAAATTTGAAATCCTCTTCCCTTCCTGAATGGGGTTCTTCTCCACCTCTTCTGCTTGTCTCACCGTTGTTCTTTAGTGGTTCATTGGATGGTTTTTCTGTCTTATCTTCAGAATTCTTTTGTGAATTTTCTATTACTTTTAGAAGCATTATCCTTAGCTCACTGAGACTCTTCTGCTGTTCTTGTGCCTCTATTCTTAGATTCATCTCACTGGAGCTTCCCATCATGTTGAACTTTGCTCCTTCAATTATGGAAGAGTTGTATGACTGAAGCGTTGCAATGGCTAAATGATCACTATATTCTTTGTCTTTTTCATCCCTATCTTGAAATGCATGTGATGATGTGCTTCTTCTAAATCAGTATCTGTCAAGCGCTCCTCATAAGTGGTTTCTTTCCTTTATTAACCATATTCGAAGTGAACAAAGATGGATTCATCATTGATAGTGATCCTTCATCTTCAAATGCTCCTCCTTTTAGGGTTGATCTCTTCTAGTTCAGTTAACTAGCTAAAAATTGAGGGTCTTGAATGACCACAGCAGCAGCTGGTAAGTACCGCTGATATTAATTATTCACGTTGGCAAAGCATATGAGGTTGAATTATCTTCCTCTTATTGACAAAGTAATCTCACAAGTCAAAAACATGACCTAGAGGCATTGAATGGATTGTACCTCTAGTGTAGGTCTTTCTTTCTGCTTGATCTTTATGCGACTATCTGCTATGTTCATAATAGTTTCCTAGCATGGACACGCAGAGCTATTGTCTGACTTGGTGTCTTGACTTGCTTCTTACATATCCCATGCGAGGCTGAAGATCAGCCTTGCATTCTGATTTTTCTTTGTAGGGTTGAGGATCAGCCTCTCGTTCTAATTTTTCTATGCGAGGCTGAATAGCCTTGTGTTTCAAATTGTTCACGCGGGGTTGAATAGCCTTGTGTTTTGATCTTCCTACGCAGAGCTGAATAGCCTCGCGTTTTGGTACTTTTACATTGGACTGAGGATCAGCCTCGCGTTGTGATATTTCTATACTGAGTTGAACAACCCTGCATTTTATACTTTCATTTTAGAAGTTCTGAAATTTTATATATTCAGTAAACACGCGGGGTCGCCATATAGCCTCATATTCTGGTTCAGCTCCGCATTGGACACGAGTTCTGAGCATTCGTTGTTGTGCTTTATGGCTCTAGTTCCGAATCTAACTTTTGGTTAGGCTTGCCCCCCCTTTGCCATTTAGAGCAGTCATCTCATAATGATGAGAAGAGATACTTTCTATCCCCAGGTTTTCGAACACAAAAATCCAAGGAGCTCCTATTCAACAGGAATCATCTTGTTATTTGATTTTGAAATTGGGATATCTACATGGCGATGACACTGCATTTTAACCGAACTTACTGATTCTAAGGATAAGTATTCCTTGTACTTTTGTTGGTCGACTTCTACGACCAACATTTCCATGGTCTTACTAATTTTCTTAGTATCAGATTGGGCCATGGTCTTTTTATTAGTGTAGAATACTTCTTCTACTATGATCACCATTTTATTTCCTTCGAATTGACACTTCCTTTCATTACCATTAATTTATGATTATAGTAGTTTCAAAATTCAATGAAAAGAGAAGCAAAGAAAATAAAATAAGAGGTTTTATAGAATATCACTCTCCTTTCCAAAAGATGTGGGTTTTTTTTGGAGTGCCTATGGGGCATCGATCTCGTATCCCGTTGACGATCTGATGTTTGAATAGATCTTAAACGTGAAAATTTTATGGAGATGAAGACCGGCTAGTAGCTTCTTGCCGCTGGTCGGTTGGCTAGATCTGCTTTTATGCATAGATCAACTTATAAAAGATCTCCAAAACTCTCCTTTCGATGCCTATTTATAGACATGAAGTAGTTATAGAAGTCTTCTTAGAGATGAGGATAGAATTCTATTACAATCCAATCTCCAGTTTTTTTATTTCAATTGGACTTAAAATTTCAACTTGAAATAATTAGATATGATTGGATCTATATTTCTATTGAAAATCCAAAGGAATCTCTCTTTGGAATTAACTCCACACGAGGCTAAGTCAGCCTCGCTTCTCAAGTAGTCGCAAGGCTAACAGCCTCGCGTGTGCAAGACTAACAACCTCGCATGACACGAGGCTAAGAGCCTCACGTGTTACTGGATATTGACAAAAAAATCTTCATTCTACGGTTTATTATCTTCGCTAGCAAAGATGATTCTTCGTTAGTAGAGATGGGTCTGTCATCTGTCAAACACTGGATCCATATGTCGGTGGAGCAATACTTTGGCAAAATTTTTCTTGTTCTCTTCCTTCTTTGTTTGGAGGATTTATCTGATCATTGTTGTTTGTAGTTTGATTCATTTCCTCAAGCCCAAATGCCCCGCTTAGTACAACATTCCGTTGGGTCGGCTATTAGTAATTGAGGTAGGAAGCACTTATAATACAAGGGCTAGTTCTCTCTGTACTTCGATTTCAATGACGTTGAATGGATGACCATTTTGAGGATAAGAGATGTCCAAACCCTTCGAGGACTAATCACTGATATTTCTTTGTTGCACAAGAAAGGAGAATAATGTCAAAGCCAGAGTTTACTTTTGAGGATGCTATTAGTAGTAATGAGGCTCTAATAGCTACAACTCGCTCATGGTTTTATGATAGAGAATGAGCTATTTACGTATTGCCTAACATAAAACATCACTTCTCTTTGCAATATCTTAGGCCGTATAAGAGGAGAGAAAGATTGTTTGGAATCTTACACCGTGACATGATTCTTTGATAGTTAGCTAATTCACCAAGGTAGGTTTTTCTCATGATGGTCCTTCCACCAATGTAGTTGATCTTCTACCTGGGTTGATAATAAAAGACTTGCCTGTTGATGAAACCCCAACGATGATTAGGACATTTAAGAATGCTTTGAAACCGGGTTGGCTCACTCAGGTAAGTGGGATTGGAGGGATCTTTTAGCCAGGTTCTTCTTAACATAATGTGAGGAGTGTTTGAATGAGAGTGGGTTATATAGAACTATTATAGCCGATCCATAGGTATGCCAACCAATGCTGCTCTATTCTTTGCATGGAGTTATATTACCCTTATATTGGTATATATTTTTCTCACTCTGTGAAGAATTGTGAATGAAACAAAATAAAATGTGGAAGGTTTTTGGACTTCTGATGGGCGATTATACCTACAAGGAGTATTTCCCCATTGACGGCGAGCTTCAAATCATCAAGACCAGTAACCCTTCTATGTACATGATCCTTTCGGAGTTGGCATGTCACTTCCATATTTGCGACAATCATGCAGATGCCAAAGGTCACTGCATTTGGAACAAGAAATGGGTTGACTATCTGTCTACCAACTTAGACAGTAAGGGTGTCATTGATCACAGGGAGCAATCTTCCGCCACAAAGATAGAAAAGAGGATGGCAAAGTACAAAGTAGAAGACCGCTTGTTGATTGAAGAAATAAGATGTTTTGGGAGTTTCTAGATGGGCACAACTTTTTTCCTAGTAAGCCCACTTAAAACTTCTATAATATTACAGTATTGCCACCTAATTTTTTAGACCAAAATACCCCCTCCTCGCTCAGCTTGCTCACCCTCTCTCTCGCCCCCCTCGCCCTCACCCCCTGCCCCCGCTCGCCCTCGCCGCCGCCCTCGCCCTCACCCTCCCTGCTCGCCGCCGCCGCCCTTGCCCTCACCCTCTCCGCTCGCCCTCGCCCCCACCCCCGACCCCACCTCCGCCCCTCGCTCGCCCTCGCCCTCACCCTCTCTGCTCGCCGCTCGCCCTCTCCGCTCGCCCTCGCCCTCACCCTCTCCCTCTCCGCTTGGTCCCTGTTCCCTGTCCGGGCTAACCAGCCCGGATCAAATTACTGGGTACGGGGCTGCTAGTCCGGATCCACATTTTTTATCCGGGCTAGCCATCCCGGATCAGAACTGTGCATCCGGGCTAGCAGTTTCGGACCCAGTAATTGGATTCGGGCTGGTTAGTCCGGACAATGTGCCCAAAATGCGCAGTTCTGGATCCGGGTTTACAGTTCCGGATCACCTAAAAATAATCCGGTTCTGTAAACCTGGATCATGGATACAGTGACAGATATCCTAATAGTGTGTGTACAACCCGGTAGATTGAGACTCATTTAAAAACAACGGCATCAACAAATCATTCATAGTTTCAAACATAAAGAACAACGACAATTTCATTTTGAGTTTGAAACTCATTTAAAATCAACGGTAAGTACAACTTGATATATATAATATGTTCCTTGAGTACAACTGCATTTAAAGGGAACGACAAATTAAAATGAAGCTTTGTTCCATACTAACAACTTTATTTTGAGTTTGAGACTCATTTAAAAAAAAACAACAAATTCTAGATTTTTAGAGGCTTCCGAACGGATTGCTTCCTTATGGGTTAACGGCATCTTGAAGAGCTGGGATCTTCGGTGGGGGATTGCGTACCGGATTGTAATACTGTGTCAACATCAGTTTGTGACGAGGGCATTATAGAGCAAATTCGGACGCCTCTTACTTGCGGTCTCGCCTTGCTCTAAGACTCCATATTATATCGAATACCTCAAATCTGTTACAATATTTGCAATACAAATCGGTATCAACCGATATTCAACCATGCAAAAAAAAAACAATATGACAATCAATGGAAAACAAATAATATATTTTATATATTCACTAAGTTTATCAACTATTTAAGAAATGATAGAAGATTTCAAGTTGCCATCTGATGGATTATAGAATTGTACATACTCTGGCGGTATACTCTATTTTTTTGTGTTTTATGCGATCTTTATGCTCTCTGCGGTCTCTTTGCTTTTGTCCCTCTGTTAGAGGTTGTACTGCTCCTCTTTTGCCTTTTATTTTCAGCCAAAAGTTGTTTGCTTCTATTGATTACATGTAATGCCCATATGTCACAATGCTAAGATGAAAGCTTTATTACCAATTGGAAGTTCTGCCAAAAGTTGTTTGCTTGTTATTCTTTGTCCACAGGTGGCCAGCACCTGATCCGGGCTAGCCAGCCTGGACTAGGCCAAGCCATCCGGGCTAGGAGACCCGGATGGATGGGTTTGGTCCGGGCTGGCTAGCCCGGATTAGGGGGCCAGAATCTCTGGCTCTCTCAAGCATTTTCCCAAACAGCTTTCCAGCAGTCTCCAAATCTACAAACTCACAACACCCCTTGATGGCAACCGCTCCATCGCAGCACATTCGCACTCCAGTGCCATGCAGGCATCTCGCCTAACAGCTGGACGGCGAGTTTAGGATGATGGTCTCGTATGGTCGAGTCCGGATTTCAATGTGGCGGAATGCAAGGAAGCAGCTGAAGAAAAGAAAGGGAATGCGGCTGCGGGGCGGCCGACGAAGGAGTGGGAGAGGTGGTCGAGACGGAGGCCGCGGCGGAGGAGGAGGGTGAAGTGTGAGAGCGCAAGATGAGGAAGGGATGAAGGAAGCAAAGAGAAGGGCGGCAGAAGAGGGAGAGGGCGGCAGAAGAGAGCAGGCGGCGGAGGAGGAGGTTAGGGCGGAGATGAGTTGGGGTCGCCGGAGAGGTGGCGGCGGAGGAGGTGGGTGTGGATTTGTTCGAGGCTGAGGTGGTGTACTTTATAGCTAAGGTTTTGGGAGAGAAAGACGGAGAGACAGTGGGGTAATTTGGGTATATAGGTGTGCTCACTAGGAAAAAACAAGATTTTTTAAAAGGAAGAGTGTGCGCACTAGGAACTAGGAAAAAACCCGTTCCCATCTAGAAATTCCCTATTTTGCTGAGGGCACTATTTTCTTAAGCTACCATAGGTGGGCTGATTGTGACTTGACATTTGGTGTGGATATTTGGCACTTCGGTTAAAAGTGCGTAGTGTCATCCTTGCTGAGAGAAACTCCTTTTATCAGAGTTCTCTACCAAGTGGCTCTTCTAGTCAGTGGCGACCCATAAGTCTACTTCCAAGCATTGGTCAATCGCATCCACCAAGTAATGACTTTGTCGAGGTTTTGTCAGTGAAGACAGATCAACTCTACATGTGGATAATGCTATACACCAACGTAATAGCGTGGTTTGCTATTCACTATCGTATATTATTTCCGGCAAGCTCTCTTCTAGATGATGACCTCCCTTTGCTGTGTAGATATGCAGATATGTGTTGGGAGCATAAATACTTGGTGGAGACACGTAGAGTAGCGGGCTGCTATAGTAAGTATGCATTTTTCATCAACTTACCTACCATAAAGGAACTGAAACTGGAGATGTATATCATGATTGGTGTAGTCCACTACTATAGGCTATAAAACTTATGTCCCATTAACTTATCAATGTCGTAAATCGAAAGCCAGAACAATGATCCAATGATGAGTTAGCTTCACTAAAATATGGTTAGCTTTGCCAAAACAGAGTTAGCATCGCGTAGAACAAGTTAGTTTTACTAGAACAAGTTAACTTCGCTAGAGTGAGTAAGTTTTGCCGGAACAGGTTAGCTTTGCCATAATAGGGTTAGCTCCGACAGAACAAAGTTAGCCTCGCAATAATAAGTTAGTTTTGCCAGAACTATTTAGCTCCACCAGAACAGAAGGTTAGCTTTGCCTGAAGAGTCCTACTAATTTGATCGTTACCTTGCCAAAGGAGATTCAAATATATCCGATCATGGATAAAACTACCACAATCTCTGCAGATCGAGGGAACAGTTGTGCCTTCCAACTATAAAAGTGAGACTAGAGAACCAAAAAAGACGAGAATAGAAAAAAGGAAAAAAGAGGAGTTCAAGGTCAAAGGAGTTCATTTTCCAAGTTTCTACCCGATCGTCAAAAGAAATAAAGAGGGTTGTTCTAATCATATTTCTACCATCATACTATCCAGAATCACAATTGTAATCCTTTTAATTGTAAGGAGTCATTAACTCTTTACAAGGAAAGTAAATCTAAGGTGTTACAGATTTTTAGAATTTAAATAAATTCTTCTCTGTTTTCTACTCAATAGCGACTTTCAACTTTGATATTGTAATTAATGAAAACAAATGGCGAGTCTACTGGGGAGTTACTTGATTATGAGTAAAAAGTGTAGTTATTTTAATTTATTTTTTGTACTCATAATCTAATTTTGGTGATTAATAATAGAAATTAATTAAAAATTATTTTTATTATCAAATTCTCTACTATGATATTTTTCTGGTGTTTTATAGTCTTTTTGTAGAGTTCTATGTGCAAGAAAATTGAAGAATCAAACTGTATCTTGAATATCAGTTAAGAATTATCAATTTACAGGTCTGACTATTGACAACTATCTGTTGGTGTAGGAGGTGAAATTTGCCCACCACTAAGATAAGACCAACCGAAAAAAGGTGACACATTGTCATGCTAAGTTGGCAAAAATACAAATCAGAACAATGACCATCCTTACCACATGAAAGTTCTCAACCCCATTACAAAAAATTCCAACTCAACTTTACCGAACCGAGGAATCCAAACTTCGCCAGATGAAGCAATATTCCTCGCCAATGGGGATAAATCTAAAGAAGTCAAAAGTTTCAAGAAACAAAGCCCACCTAGACAGCAAAGACATTCCATTCTCACTAGACTGAAGGAAAACAAACACTCAAAATAGTCATGAGAAATGGCTAAAATCAAGTTTGCTAAGGAAAGCAAGCTGACCTCGCTAACCAAAGAAGTCAGCATCGCCAATAAAGATGTCCCATCCTTGTTGGTAGGCAGTTGTACAAACTGATCATAGTTCCAGCACAATTCCTCGGACCAGATCATGGTGCAGTTCCACCACGATCTTTCGCAAATCAAAGGACAGTTACAATCGTTCAAGCTATAAAATTACTCTAAGTATATGGATAAAGGGGATAAAAAAAATTAATTCCAAAAAAATTAGAGAGAGTTCTAGTTCAATAAAGACTCTTCACTGGATAGTAATAGAAGTAAAAAGGGTCACTCTGATTATACTTCCCTCATCACACTCCCTAGAAATCGTGACTATAATTCTCTAGACTAGTAAAAAAACATCTTGAATGTTGCAATTCACAAAATTTCAAATAGAAATTTTGTTTCATTTTGGCAATGACTGCATTCTCTATTGATGTTTCAAATGACAAAAAAAAGTTGGCAACTTCACTGTGGAGTCAAATCTTTATCCTAGAGAAATTCATGTTGCAATCCGGTAAAGTGGTGACAATGCTAGTTTTAATACCCTAGTGATTGAGTTTGATGAGGGAAAGTATGAAGAATTTCTCCGTACTAACTCTCACTCTAACAACAAATACAAGAGAACCATTTTTGCAGTGAGGACAGTCAACCCGTCTTCCTCACAAAAAAGAAGCACACCTCGGCGCCGGTAAAAAGGCTAGTCACATGGGGGTAAATTCCCAGTTTAGTGTGCTAGAAGAGGCTGTTGGCAGTGAAAATTTCCAAGTAAAATGGGGTTTTACACAATAGAACGCGGAGCTAACTCTGTAGCTCCGCGTATTGGCTATTTTAGCCTCACGTTTGAGCAAAACGCGGAGCTAATCAATAGCTCCGCGTTCTGGATCCTTAGCTTCGCGTTCTGGATTCTTAGCTCTGCGTGAGCAGATAAAGTTGAATCTCAATTATGATTTGGGCTTATCAAAATACCCAAATTAAATCGAATCAGAACTCTAAAATCAAGAGATTTAAATCAAAACTAAGATATTTGATTGGAATCCTTGATGACTACAAATTCTATTTAGATAGAAACTCTCATATCATCCTAAGTCTATAAATACCCCTTTGAGGAAGCCCTAGGGATCTTTTTCTGAAAATATTTTTCGAGCATCTTAGAGAATTCGAGTTACGCATAGAGCCTTGAATTCGTGAAGAGCAAAAAAGATCAAGATCCAAGAGTCGGCCGGCTTCTTCTTCATCAAGAGCAAGAAGACCATCTTCGTCAGATCGTCCAAAGAAACTACTTCGATAGATCCCATCGACACACAGATCCCACGTTTATATTGTAAAAAGAGAGCGATTAAGATATAAAATCCTCTCGTTTGTTCTCTTTTTCTTTTGTTCTCTTTCATTGTAATCTAAGCTGTATTCAATGAAAGGAAAGCAACAAATTTCTGCTGCGAACAAACTGGCGACCACAGTGGGAGACGTCTCTTTCACCAAAGAAGAGATCGTGGCGCAATCTGACGTCGAGAGGATCAGATCCGACGTAGATATGCTAGTCGTTGAAATCGACCAGTAGAAGTATGAGGAGTATCTCTCCTCTGAATCAGGTAACCTGAACGAAACGCGACGCTATCGTCGCGTGCGCTCCAATACCCGAGCAACGGGTAAAAAGGTATCCACCGATGAACGGGGATCCTTAGAGACCGCGGCCATAGAGTCGTTGTTTGGGCAGGAAATCCTAGCAGAGAATGACCTCTCTACTGCCGAAGAAGGCATGGGAACTGGATTGACCAGAACCCAACTCTGAAATAGAAATCGGAGAGCTAGGCGAAAGACCCTCAAAGCCCGCCTTGAATGCGAGGCTATGATCCCTTGCAAACTGGCTCACGTTAATCGCAAGACCAGTCAGTATCACGTTAAACACGAAGTTCAACTTGCGTTAATCGCAAGGACAAGCCAGCGTGTGATTCTCCACGCGAGGCTATTACTGGGCTTAACAATAAACGCGAAGCTAGTTCTACTTGCGATAAACGCAAGATTTTAAACACTCGCGATAAACGCGAGGATAAAATTTCCTTAAAGCCAGCGTGTGATTCTCCACGCGAGGCTACTACCGGACTTAGCGATAAACGCGAAGCCAGTTCAACTTGCTATAAATGCAAGATTTTTGACACTCGCGATAAACGCTAGAATAAAACTTTCCTAAAGCCAGCGTGTGATTCTCCACGCGAGGCTATTACTGGACTTAGCGATAAACGCGAAGCCAGTTCAACTTGCGATAAACGCAAGATCTTTGACACTCGCGATAAACGCAAGGATAAAACTCCCCAAAAGCCAGCGTGTGATTCTCCACGCGAGACTATTACTGGACTTAGCGATAAACGCGTAGCCAGTTCAACTTGCGATAAACGCAAGATCTTTGACACTCGCAATAAACGCGAGGATAAAATTTTCTTAAAGCCAGCATGCGATTCTCCACGCGAGGCTAATACTGAGCTTAGCGATAAAAGCGAAGCCAGTAGTATTTGCGATAAATGCAAGATTCCTCAGCTCCGCTTAAATCGCGAAGATGATTGGCAAATTGTCATTAGTCGTAAAAATCGCGCTAGACGCGAAGTTGTGACTTGCGTTAATCGCAAGAATAAGCCAGCGTGCAAGAATTTTCTTCCACGCGGGGCTAAGATTCCAGAAGATAAACTTCTGCAGGAACGCCAAGCCAACGTAAAACGCGAGGCTAGCGTAGCAAAATGCGGAGCTATTTCTCAGACCCGCGACACAATACGTGAAGCTAATTCTCAGCTCCGCGTTCTAAAACGCGAAGCTATCTCTCAGCTCCACGTAGATCAACCCAAATACAAAATCAGGACTGATCGTCACACTAATGGACCAGAACTGGACTCCAGTAATCTCAAGAAGCTTCAATGGACTCCTGGACCCTCTCAACATTTGAATGGGTCCCACAATTTCATGTCTAAAGTCACTGACCTCAGGGAGTACTTAACTAAGAAGAGAAATATAGAATAAGTTCAATCTGAACCGGCTTGTCACTGCCAGTAGCTTATGATAGCGGTATCCGCTGTAATCGATAATTGTTGCTGTAGCAAGAATAGGGTATCGGTGTTTGACCGATTAAATAGGTCGGACAAGAACCCTGCTAAGAAAACAAAGGCTACTCCCCGAGAAGAATGGAGAGTTGTAACTTTCAACATGGTCGGCAAGGGTAAGAAAATCATAGAAAAGAATGGTGATTCAGAATCAAGTGATGAAGAACCTAATCATTTTACTCGGCTTAAGTCGGGCGCTATCCCGGCTCGAAATTATAAGAAACTCGTGAAAGGTTCTTATGATGGTGATAGTGATAATTCGGCCATAGCCTCTCCTCGTTCTTCGGCATCATCCAAATTGAAGTCAGCATCATATATGGTGAATAGATCTGACGATATTGACCAGAGATTTGAAGCTCAAGAACAAATGATTCGGGAGCAATAAAAAACAATCGAGGATCTTAAAAAGATGCTCTCAAAAGTGGTCGAGAATACCCAAAAAATCGTCGAAATAACATCAAGAAGGGAAAAGAAACTCCGTTCAATAAAATGAACGAAGAGGATAAAGAAGAAAAAGCCCACTCGACGCATGAGGACGAGGATAAGTATTCTTTTCATGATCCACATGAAGAAAAAATAGAGAAGTTACAAAGTCAACTCGAAGCATTAATGCAAAAGAAGAAGTTGAAAGAATCAGGGGTCTCAAAACCATATCCGCCAGAATGGGATTTGGCACCATACCCAGAAAAATACAAACCCCTCAAATTAGAGTCGTATGACGGGAAGGGGGTCCCCAAGCCAGCACTTATATTACTTTTTATCGCAGGCAGGTCATCTAATGGGAAATGATCCCATAATGACCAAAGTATTTGCGAGCACCCTGCGAGGGCCTGCCTTTATATGGTTTATGCAGTTGCCCCCAGAAACTATTAGTACTTGGTTTGATGTTGAGAAGCAATTTCTCGCACGTTTCTTTGAGAATGATACCGAAATATCGGTTCATTCTCTCCTTGCGACAAAACAAGGGGAAGAAGGATCAGTTAAAAATTTTATTGAACGCTTCAGAAAAAAATCCGTGTATTGTCGATACGGTATGACCCAGGAAACTCTGGTGGAAACCTGTAAGCATAACTTCAGGACTGGCGTGCTGATAAGAATGGGAGCTGTAGAGTCTAAGAATTGGAAAGACCTGTTAAAGTAGGGAGAGCAGGTATAAGATATAATTCGCCGGATTGAGGAATCTCGTAGTACGAGAAACTCTACAAATGACAGGCCATATCCACAGAATCCTAAAATAAAGGGACGGCTGTGATGGCGTTAGTTGCAGACCCGAAGCCAAGACCTTAGAATCCGAGAGGTGCAGGTCAGAATATGCTCCGCCAAGATAGAACTTATACATTCAAGACTGAGCAGACTAGTACTCTGTTCCATCTCCTCCTTAGAAAGAGCATGTTGAAGCTTCCGGAGAATCAAAAACTGGAAGACGCTGGTAAAACCAACGACCCTAACTATTGTCTGTATCATCAGAATGTCGGGTACCCAACTAAGGATTGCTATCATCTTAAGAACCGAATTCAAGCATTGATAGAAGCCGGGATTCTCACACTTAAAGAGGAACATAAAAAAATTTATGCAAATATGACAACTTTAGTGGTAGAAACCAATGAGTTCCCTGCCAGAGCGATCCCTGTACTAGTAGGGAAGCCAATATCGACACCAAGCACGGGCAGCCCGCACTTGCAAGCTAGCCCCTTCGATACGCTCCGAACCACAGCTGTGACAAAGTCATTCTCATTGACTAATAGCCGGATTTGGCTGGGGGTGCCGAAAATATTGACGATGATAAATATCATGTTGCATCTGTTACTCATGCTAGCCATTGGAATGGCTAATTGGGTGCTATAAATAAATTTTTTTTTGCCCAATGATGTTAAAGCGGCGGGAAGAGGAGATCAAGTTCCTCGCCAAGCCTATCATACTAGGGGTAAAAGTATGAAATTAACTATCCAATGCTGTTAAAGGCAAAGGGAAGAGGAAGTCAATTTCTCAACAACTTATCATGCTGAGAGAAATAGTATGGCTAGCCCAACGCTAACGGCGATTGGTAAAGGCTAATCAAATCCGTTGATAACTGCGGGTTTGCTAAAAATCCCATGAACCTGTCATGTTAAGCTCTTACCTCTGACAGTATGATTTGGATTATTCGCATCAAAGTTCAAGTTATGCGTTAGAGCACTTGGACTAGGCATGTACAATTAGGCGCCTCTGCCGAAACTCAATGATCCTGACCCGATCATCTTGGAGTTGACAGTTCAAGTTACGCAAATGAGCACTTGAGCTTCTTTTATCAAACTAAGGCATGTGCAATTAGGCGCCTCTGCCGAAATCTGATAATCATCATTTGATTATCTTGGCTTGTGCAATTCAAGTTACGCATCAGAGCCTTGAATTGCCTCCATCAAACTAAGGCATGTGCAATTTGGCGTCTCTGTCTAAGTTAATGATCCTGACCCGATCATCCTGGTGTAAGTGTTTGAACATCTTCACCAAACTACCATTTAGCTCTGTTCAAAGGGTTTTACCGAAATTAATAATTATAACCCGGTCGGTATTAATAATCTAAGTTACGCAAATGAGCCTTGGATTGTTTTACCAAAAACGATGAACTATTTTGATAACAAGTTATTTGTTGTGCAAGCAAATGCTGTAGCCAACAAATAAAAGAGTCAAAAGAGTTATCTTTATTCATAAAGCAAAAAGTTACAAAAGTAAAGGGAGTTATAGCTCTCCCAAAAGCTTCAACCTATTCATCGACTCATCAATAACTCGACGACAAGTCTCTTCTACGGAGTGTTGAGCCTGCAGGCGTAAATCATCGTCATTTATTGCAAATTGCTGATCAACCGCTGATGAGATTCTTCAAAAGTGTGGCTCCTTATTATGCCCTCCTATTTTAAACTATCCTATTGATTGTACTGTGCCATACGAGGTGCTTTTCCAGCTCAATTCCCTGGTTCACATGCAAAAGATCTCATCTGCAAATGTCAACTATGATCTGTTTAAAGTTCTTAGTGGATCATTGATAAGTATCATATATTGTATTTTTTCCTCTCATACTTTATCTATTTTTGTATATAAATAATACTACTCGGGTATTTTTAGTATCTTTTTCAGGTAATCCGATTCGTACAAGAAGATGGCATGAATTCAAAGTTGGATTAGGAAATCAGAGTCCGAAAAGTTTCTAAAGTGAGCAAAACTACGAGACTACGATTCTGCAGAGACTCAAAGTCAAATACAGTCTGGAAAATCAAATTTATAAGACATGAGACTCATGTGAAAGAAATTTCAATCAATTTACCCAAAAAAGTGTAGCTAATTGGCGGCAAGGCAGCCAAATAGCGGCTCTAAAGTGGGTTCACACGTTGAGAATTCGTCGGTGGCTTCGTTGTAATTTTTTAGGTTTTCAGTTCTGATAGAATTAGGGTTTGATTTACGAAGCCGATATATTGGCCGATCCTTGTATTTTGGCGAGACTCTGGTATTTTTGTACTCGTTTTCTGATTAATAAAGTTATGGTTTTTGCTGAAGGTGGACGGCCATAACACCATGTTCCAGAGGTAAACCTTTGTTCTTAAGATTTTTACTTGCTTTCTACATAGATTTAATCGCATTCTATTATAGGGTTTACTGCTTTCTAGATTAGGGTTTATCATTTCATGAATAAAAAATTGATCTTCATTAGTAAAAAAATTAGTAGCTAATTAGATTAGCTCTAGGATGTAGATGAAGCTAAGATCCACCATGTAATTATTTTCTAATATTTTTCTTCTTAAATAAAATTAATAAAGGCATGATTTTTCAATAAAAAGATTAAAGTACAAGGACTCGAAGATTAGGACTTTGATAGGTTATACTTGAATTAGATTTCTTGATAATCTATGCTTAGTTAGGATTTGGGGTTTCTGGTTTTATCTTTTTCTTTGAATTATCTAAAAGATTTAGTTTGTTTTAATAAGAAGTAGCATCTTTGATGAGTTATACTTGTACAACACTTGATAGCTCATGCTTAGGGCACTTTAAGTAAAAATTAAACTAAAAAGATCGAATTTTTATGATAGAAGAAAATAATAGAAGTAAGAACATGGTTGGAAATTAGTGGATTCTAGATCCTTGGCTATTTAGATTAATCCGATTTCCACCTAGAACTTTTGGTTAGTCCGTTAGACTGAGGAGAAAGTAAGAACCGCAAAAGTATCTTAGATCCCCATGGGACGACCTGTACAGCGCTACATCGACACTGTGCGCTTGCAGTAATTTATAACGCAAAGTTTTTGGCGCCGTTGCCGGGGATCGACGGTGTTTTTCTTGCTTTTTCTGACGTTTTACGGGTTAACAGTGTGTGTTGAGTGTGCAGGGAACATAAAATTGCAGATACAGGAACACAAAAAAGGATCGAAGAAGCCTCAGATCTGCGTAGCAGAAACCAGAGAGTGTCAGACTCTCTGGTTTGGCCACTATTTAGCGGCCAAAACCTCTATTTAGCGGCCATAAAGGTAAATTCGAGTCTCTAATTTTCTCCAGTTCTGTATTTTGGTTCCCTGGTTTTGTAAAAAATTCTAAAATTATAGGAGTCACATTTTTATTTGATCATATCTATTTCACCAATTTTATCTCCACCATACCCCACTTCTTGCATTAGTTTAGGAATTTCACGCACACACACACGGTCACTGGTCCATGCCACATTGGACACGTGATCAATTTGGTCGACTTGTGAGATCAGATTTGTTTATGGGAGTCAAGATGGACCAGCCGATTCCGATCCTTCAGGATCGATGTTACCCGTTGCGCACATCACTTCCATCATGCATTAAGCTTCCACACGCAGCGGGTAATCACATGAGTTGAAGCGGCAGTATATTAGTATGCTTCCTAAATTCACTGGTTCTGACTCAGAAGATGCATATCTCTTTATCAGTGAATTTCAGGAAGTATGCGTAATGATTAAACTACAACACTTATCGGAGGACGCAATTAAGCTCCGCTTCATCCCCTTTGCACTTAAGGATAATGCCAAGAAGTGGTTGTACAGTATGCCTACTGATTCAATCACTACTTGGGATGAATTCGTTACAGTGTTTCTTAAGAAGTATTATCCCACGCATAAGATGGTAAGAATACGAAATCAAATTAATCAATTCCGTCAAGTGCCGGGAGAACCCTTCTGGAAATATTTGGAACAATTCAAGGACTTATTAGCTCAGTACCCCCACCACGCGATAGAAAAGTGGTGGTTGTATCAAATCATGTACGAAGGACTCGATTACACATCCAAAACTCTTCTTGAGTCCATGTGTCAGGGGGAGTTCATGAGAAAGAATGAGGATGAAGAATGGGACTTTCTTGAGGACCTATCGTGGAAGACTATGCAGTAGGAGAGTCCCACTGAGAAGCCCAGTGCATCAGCTTCTGCGCATAAGGGTGGGATCCATAGCATCGACAATTCTATAGCTGCCGAAGCTAAGATTGCAGCCCTTATGAGAAGAATTGAGCTATTGGAGACTCCTAGTGCTCCACCAGTGGGTCAGCTAAATCAAATTCAAGTTCCCACATACTTTAATTGTGGAACTCCGAATCATGTTATGGAGGAGTGTCCATTATTAATGAATTCCATGGGTCCCACACTTGAGCAGGCTAACGCCTTATATCAACAACCCATGAATAATCCTTACGCTCCTACATACAATCTTGACTTGAGAAATCATCCAAATCTATCAGGAGGTCAAGGGCAATATCAGGGGCCCCCTAACCCTAACATGCAACCTCCAGCCAATGGTCAGTTCCCAAGACCAAATGTGGGTATTTATCAACACCCAAATGCTTCAAATTATGGGAACAACCAGAATAGACCACCTGCACAAAACCACTCACATCCACAACAAGGGTCTAATATTGATCAAGAAAAGCGACTCCAGTCACTTGAGAAGAACTTTGAAAATCTTCTCAAGTCTCATTCCAAGTTTGACACGCATATGTCCAGCCTTGACACACACATGCAAAATCTTATGAAAGTATCAGCTGATTTTATTCAAAATACAGGTCAGCAACTGCTCGTGAACTCTCAATCTATTAAGAATGTAGAGCAGCAGGTTGGACAATTAGCGAGTCAAATGAGTGAACATGGCCAGGGTACCTTTCCAAGACAACCCATAACGAACCCCAATGCCAGTTCCTCAAACTCTAATCAGTCGCATGTCCACCAATGCAATGCCATTCACACGCTTAGATCTAGCAAGCAAGTGGACAATAGTATAGCCATGCCCCCTGATCCCACTCCTACTATCTCGCAAGCTACATCACCTCTTCCATCCCTTTCTCCACAACCATCTCCATCACCTCCATCACCGTCACGTACTCATTTGGAAGAACCTGTTCCTGAGCCGAAAGCACCATATCCAAATTGGCTTAGGAAACCTTCACCGCAAATAGAAAAGATTCTTGAAATATTTCAGCAGGTGAAGGTTAATATTCCACTCCTTGACATTATACAACAGGTTCCTACTTATGCTAAGTTCCTCAAGGATTTGTGCACTAAGAAATGAGCAAGAAACGTTCCTGAGAAAGTTTTTCTTGCTGCAAATATATCACATATCCTCTCTAACTCCTTGCCTATCAAGTACAAAGATCCAGGTTCCCCTACAATCTCATGCACCATTGGGAACACTACATTTGATAGGGCATTGCTTGATTTAGGGGCAAGTGTCAACTTGCTTCCTTACACTATTTATCAGCAATTTGGGTTAGGAAAACTTCAACCTACCAAGGTCACATTACAGCTAGCTGATCGTTCAATTAAGAGACCACTTGGTATGGTTGAAGATGTGCTCATTAAGGTTAGCGAGTTTATCTTTCTTGTAGACTTCATTGTCTCAGAAACTGAGCCAATCTCTAATCCACGGAATCAAATTCCCGTTATCTTGGGTAGACCATTCCTTGCAACATCAAATGCATTAATTAATTGCAGGAGTGGCCTCATGAAGTTATCATTTGGGAATATGACTGTGGCATTGAACATATTTAATATGGATGAGCACGCAATGAGCTCCCTCATTGAGGTCAACATTATTTACGGTTTGTACTCTTATTCGACCTCTTGCACTGATAATGAACCCTCATTTGAGCAAATATTCAAAGACGAGCTCATACTATTAGAAGAATTGACACATACTAATTTTATATATGATGATACTTGTGCAAGTGTGCCATTGAATTATGAGCAAACTTTTGAGGATTTATTTTCAGAGGTGCTCGCATTACTTCATGAGTTAGAAGAGCCACCACCACGTTCACTTGATCATATAACACTCTTCTCACCTCATGATATTTCTACATATATGCTTGTTACTAACGATGATTGGCAGGTTTATAATAAAGAATTCTTTAACCAAATTGTTAATGCTTATATGTGGACAAAGAAAAAGCGAGGACGGTATAAGAAGCAGGCAGGTAATCTCATGACTTGTAGGAGGATGATGAGATATAATAATGCATCCACTTCACGTTTAAAACGCACACACTATGAAAGTGGGAAGCGATCGAGAGGTCGTAACCGCTTTCATGCGTTAATAGGGTGAGGATATTGAGATCGTAACTTTTTACGACTCTCATTATTTGTATTTGTGTAATAGTTTTCTTATTTATTTTACCACCCTTTGTTTGTGCATGAGGGCATATACAAGTTTCGGTGTGGGGGAGTGGATTAGGAGATTTTTATTTTTTTTAGGATTTTTAGGATTTTATTTTTATTTTTTTAGGATTTTATTTTTTTTTATTTTTGGGTTTCTTTATTTTACACTTTGGGTAGTTTTTAAGGTAACTAACGAAAAAAAAAAAACTGAAAAAAAATTAAAAAAAATTATATATTTTTATCAATAGATCAACCTAATTACAGATAAAGGAACAAATTTAGATTTGAAATTGGATAGAAGAGTAGATTGGATGATACACTTTGAATTTTATGAAAAATATTAAAATTCAAAAAATAAATACTGCTAACAGTAGTTTTGAGGCAAGTATACATCTATTTTTCACTTCACAATAGTTTATTAGGTTAAGGACAAAGATGATAATGATTGAGTAAGTCTTCCCTCTGTAAAACGACAAAAAAAGGAAAAAAAGTGAGAATAGAATAATGGGGTGAGCCTGGTATTAAGGCAATAGTCTCGAGAGTGATAAAATAATGGGGAGAGCCTGGTATTAAGGCAATAGCCTCAAGAGTGAAAAAAAACAGAGTATGATCCAAGTAATCGGATATTTTACGCCTAAGTAAGTGTGAATATTCGCATGAAAGGTAAATATTCTAAAAAAAAGAAAAGAATATGAACCGAGTAATCGGGTACGTTACGCCTAAGCAAGCGTTAATATTCGCATGAAAGGTGAAATATTCTTAAAAAAAAAAGAAGAAAAAAAAGAAAAAAAAGAAAAAAAAAATGTTATGAGAGAGGAGATGAATCATGAGTTAGAGTTGGAGTCCATGGCCGAATTAGATTATCACACGTGCACGTAGATGTATAGGAGCCAATGGATTATCTGTTAGTAGGTATTGAAAGATAGGATTTAAATTTTTGATTAAAATGATAAGTGTATCTGATATGACGCTCAATTTGAAAATTGATAACCTAAATGTGTTCGTGAGTTTGCATATTAGTGAGAATAATTGATAAAAATATCATTAAAAAAAAGATTTTCTTTTCTTTTGTATAAAATTTATATTTTTCTTGATTTTTGGTTATCCTTATTTTTATTTTCTTTATTCCTTAATCTATTTTCTTCTCGAATTTTGTGGGTATATTCACTGCAAACCCTCATGAGACATAACTCGTCCACTAGGGTAACCTAGGGGTTTAAAGGCTTATTGCACATGCTAAGTGCAATAACAATTCCTGCGAAAGTGAGTTAGGATTTTTATTTTTCTTTTTAGATTTAGGTTTTGCTCGAGGACTAGCAAAAGATAGGTGTGGGGGTGTGATAAGTATCATATATTGTATTTTTTCCTCGCATACTTTATCTATTTTTGTATATAAATAAAACTACTGGGGTATTTTTAGTGTCTTTTTCAGGTAATCCGATTCGTACCAGAAGATGGCATGAATTCAAAGTTGGATTAGGAAATCAGAGTCCGAAAAGTTTCTAAAGTGAGCAAAACTACGAGACTACGATGCTGCAGAGACTCAAAGTCAAATACAGTCTGGTAAATCAAATTTATAAGACACGAGACTCACGTGGAAGAAATTTCAATTAAAATACCCAAAAACGTGCAGCTAATTGGCGGCTTGGGCAGCCAAATAGCGGCCCTAGAGTGGGTTCACACGTTGATATTTCGTCGGTGGCTTCATTGTAATTTTTTAATTTTCTATTTCTGATAGAATTAGGGTTTGATTTCCGAAGCCTATATATTGGCCGATCCTTGTATTTTGACGAGACTTTGGAATTTTTGTACTCGTTTTCTGATTAATAAAGTTAGGATTTTTGCTGAAGGTGGACGGCCACAACACCGTGTTCCAGAGGTAAACTTTTGTTCTTAAGATTTTTACTTGCTTTCTACATAGATTTAATCGCATTCTATTGTAGGGTTTACTGCTTTCTAGATTAGGGTTTATCATTTCATGAATAAAAATTTGATCTTCTTTAGTAAAAATATGAGTAGCTAATTAGATTAGCTCTAGAATGTAGATGAAGCTAAGATCCACCATGTAATTATTTTCTAATAATTTTTTTCTTAAATAAAATTAATAAAGACATGATTTTTCAATAAAAAGATTAAAATACAAGGACTCGAAGATTAGGATTTTGATAGATTATTCTTGAATTAGGTTTCTTGATAATCTATGCTTAGATAGGGTTTGGGGTTGCTGGTTTTATCTTTTTCTTTGAATTATCTAAAAGATTTAGTTTGTTTTTATAAGAAGTAGTATATTTGATGAGTTATACTTGCACAACACTTGATAGCTCATGCTTAGGGCACTTTAAGTAAAAATTAAACTAAAAAGATCAAATTTTTATGATAGAAGAAAATAATAGAAGTAAGAACATGGTTAGAAATTAGTGGATTCTAGATCCTAGGCTATTTAGATTAATCCGACTTCAACCTAGAACTTTTGGTTAGTCCGTTAGACTGAGGAGAAAGTAAGAACCGCAAAAGCACCTTAGATCCCTATGGGACGACCTGTACAGCGCTACACCGATACTGTGCGCTTGCAGTAAATATAACACATCAATCATCTGAAGATACTACTACAAGAATCCTAATGAAGATGCACAAGTTGAATTCGATATGCTACAAGCCCTTATACTTCATTTCTATCGCTTTGGAAAGCGACAGAGATTGTCATCTAACAGAAATGATCCTCAAGAAAACTTAATGAGCTTCCGCAGAGTTCTTGTAACTCCTTCAAAAATTTACGTTTTGGAGCCGGAGCTTGAAACTTGCAACTATGATATACTTCTGGCTTCCTTAGAGTTACTTTTGCAGATGAAGATTGGCGCATGGCTAGCCTTTGAAGATAGACCAGGGGATAACTACGCTCCATGCTGGGTAGAAATATCAGCAGGTCGCCAGATTGGTAGAGCCACATGCACTCCTCTTCAAAGAGGATCTAGTCTGAATGTCCCATTGCATCTCCAAAAAGAAAAGTAGGGTTTTTCAACACTTCTCGGTTGGTGGCCTCAAAAACTGCATCGGTGATAATCTCCCGTGCAGTAGCAGGGTGGTACCTGATTAATTTCTCCCTGCGCTCCCTCAGGCCAGGCTTGTATGCAGTTAGAACAGTGGTGAAACAAATTGGGCCGTCAGATCTGTACCCCCAGCGAAGCCGAAGTGATGCCCTTGGGAGAGTGGATCCTTTGAGCAGTCAACTGTAAAAGAAGAGTCAAGAGTTAGAAAAGTTATTACAAGATCAGAAAATTTTCTAAGTATGGAGATGCGGAGCTAAATATAACTCCGCGCGAAGTTAAGGAAATAGCCTCGCCTTTTGACAAAACGCGAAGGATGATAACTTCGCGCGTAGAAAAGTGATAGTTAGCAAAAATAACTTCGCGTTTAGAAACACGAAGATAACGCGATAGTTTCGCGTGGAGGAAGACCAGAGGTCTTCTCCTTCTTCTCCAAGCTATTCGGCCGGAGTACGGCGATTTCGCCGGTTAGAAAGGTGATTGGACGGTTAAAACCGAGCCAAATCACTCGAAAATTGTCATAAAGCGTCCAAAAATAGAGGTTCTTACCTCCAATGGGCACAGCGTGGACTGGCTCGCTGCGGCCACTCCCTCGGCCGCTGTCGCCGCTGCTAGCGCCAGCCGCCGACGGTGTGGGGGTGCGCGAGGTCACGATCTTCTTGGGCGCCATTGATCTTCGAGGAATCTTGGTGAAATCGAAGGAAAATGGTCGATCGGATCGTCAGGGTCGTCTGGATCGCCTGAGTTCTTGGAGTTCTTGATCTCTTCGAATGAAGTGAGGGAGAAGAAGAGACTATATTTAAATGAGAAAACCTGCCCCTTGGCATTCAGCGCGATATTCGGTGCAGTTGCTCATTGAAATGCGAAGCTATTATCTCCGCGCAAGTATGCAAAATGTGAAGATAAACTTGGTATTTTAACTCCGCATTTTCAGGTTGAAGATCCAAAGTATTTCAAAATTTACTAAGTTCTAAGCCATTTTGGAAACTTTGGAGGGGGTTCTGTTGGCAGTGAAATTTTCCAAGTAAAATGGGATTTTCCACAACAGAACGCGGAGCTAACTCTGTAGCTCCAAGTATTGGCTATTTTAGCCTCGCGTTTGAGCAAAACGCGGAGCTAATCAATAGCTCCGCATTCTGGATCCTTAGCTCCGCGTTCTGGGTTCTTTGCTCCGCATGAGCAGATAAACCAGAATCTCAAATTAATTGAGATTATGATTTGGACTTATCCAAATACCCAAGTTAAATCAGATCAGAACTCTAAAATCAAGATATTTAAATCAAAACTAAGATATTTGATTGGAATCCTTGATGAGTACAAATTTTATTTAGATAGAAACTCTCATATCATCCTAAGTCTATAAATACCCCTTTGAGGAAGCCCTAGGGATCTTTTTCTGAAAATATTTTTCGAGCATCTTAGAGAATTCGAGTTACGCATAGAGCCTTGAATTCGTGAAGAGCAGAGAAGATCAAGATCCAAGAGTTGCCCGGCTTCTTCTTCATCAAGAGCAAGAAAACCATCTTCGTCAGATCGTCCAAAGGAACTACTTCGATAGATCCCATCGCCACACAGATCCAACGTTTATATTGTAAAAAGAGAGCGATTAAGATATAAAATCCTCTCGTTTGTTCTCTTTTTCTTTTGTTCTCTTTCATTGTAATCTAAGCTGTATTCAATGGAAGGAAAGCAACAAATTTCTGCTGCGAACAGAGGCTAACCCCATGATACATGCTCATCAATCCATCAGTGTACTTCCGCTGGTACGTTCTCACCCGTTACCAATGATAAGTTGCCAATCTATTCTACCAATCAATCTGCTGTCCTGTTCAACAACAAAGGACAAAAGCACGCATTTTACTAGGCCATTATCATCAAGTGGATGCCCAAGAAGCAAACCATGACAGTAGGTGCCCTAGGTGACAGGAAACCCCAAAGCGGCACAAAAAAAATCCCTTGAGGCCAGAGTTCTGAGTATCAAGCAAAACCTCAAATTCCAGCTCAACGACAAACAAAGTTCCCAAATTGAACCAAGTTAAGAAGCCTGGTGGGTACGGATTAACGATCTGCTGCTCTACTGGAGACATCAAAGGATATCACTCAGGTACCAACAAGCGTTAGGTGAAAATGATATCTCCCAAAATGGCTTTCACGCCAACTTCAGATTTGATGGAACGTCTCTGCCAAATTCGTTAGGCTCTACAAACCTCATCCATATGACAACAAACTTACCAACCAAACTTTCAGTATTTAGCAAGTTATCATTTGCTCCACCAGTTCTCCTCTTAGTGGTGTCAATTTCTGAGAGGTCTCGTTACTATTTGAAGAAACCTCAAAAAGAAACTGAGCTAGCCCATACCATGGTCAACATGGTTGGGTGCCGCAATCCTACAGCGAGGGTGGCACATCCATATTCATCTCTTGACAATTAGTTCGCCACTAAAGATGAAGGGGTTTACTACAATATGTGGTGTAGGACCAGATCGACAACAACAAGTCGATCAAACTCTCCTTGTCATAACAACTTGCAAGAAGAGGCAAGCAATTGCGAGGAGCGCTTGGCATACACTTCCTAAGAAATGACAAGTTGTTCCCAATCCTGAGGCATTTTTGTCAATGCGACTGGAGACGAAGTGGGCAGTTTACTTCAGAGGCTTAAGCATTAGGAAGATGTGGCTCAACAATAACAAGTGATGCTAGAGCAACAGAAAGCGATGATTGACTGCCATCTAAATCGTACACGCCCAAGTGCAAGAGATCGATAAGTAGTATAAAAGTAATAACCCAAAATCACTCTCTTAAAGATCGATTTGTTATTGTGTGACACTAAGAATAAATTATGAAACTAAAAGAAAATAAAGATCAAATTTTTATTAGTTATAAACTAAAACTAAATTAACAAGGTATAAATTTACTCTAATTAAAATTATTGGTCAGATGGATGTAACTCTCCATAGGATAATTTATAGATTGTATTTATGCCTTTTTATCTCAGTTGCATAAATCACGTGGTCATTCCATAATCACAAAATAAATAAATGATGTGCAAAATATATAAAGTTGCAAACTTGATACTTTGAATAAATTCTTCTAGTTAATTCTATATAAATTTTGAGTTTATTTAAGCATGCAATATGAATAATAAAAATAAACGTTTAAAGTCTAATCATAAACCATGCCTAAAGAGTTTACGATATACCAAAATCAAGTAACGAATACATCGTCAAACAATAAAACATCAAAACCTTAAAATCATATTTAAATTCTTTCAAAGATAACAGAGAATCAAAGATGTCAATTTCACATAAATCAATTAAAATCAGCATAGAAAAATATGTACTAGTAAATTACCTAGGGTTTGTATTCCATCTGATCCAACTCAAGAATTTAGCCACTCATACTCATCAAAGTCATGAATAAAGAGAAAAAAGAATTCTTTTATTGATTTCTATGAATCAGTACAAAAACTAAATCTTGAATCTCTAATAATTATTTCTACTCAAAAGTATTCAAAAAGCATTACAAAATCTTAGTTACTTGGCTATTTATACCCTTACAGAACTCTTATAGGAATTCTGTTTACAAGATAACTCTAAATTCTCTCAAAAATCCTCAAGAAAATCAAACTGCAGTTGCTCCCTTCGACAGATCCATCAATAACAGCTTTCGGGTTCTTCATACAATTGATTGTTATCGACAGTCAGTCCTGTAAATATACAGTTTTGAGCTAATATTTGAGATATGTTGTGATACTTCGATTTCCTAGCATATAATACCCTGCAAAAACACTAGCAAAACATTATAGTGAGTTATTTGATTAATAAAAAATATTTTTCATTAATTTATCAACAAAATTGGATTATACTTGCACAAAATAAACCAAAATAATTATACTTTTCAAGCGTAATCACACCCCACAACTTATTTTTATTAGTCCCTAGGAAATTTATAAACTAAGAAAACTAATGACCTAAAGAAAAATAAATCCTAACTCACTTTTGTAGGAATTGTGATTGCATTCAGCACGTGCAACAAACCATTAAACTCTTACGTTACCTTAGTGGACGAGTGTTGTCTCGTGAAGGCTTCAAGTAATTTTACCCACAAAAATCAAGAAATGTTTGAGATCCATAAATAAATAAAACTAAAACTAAAGATAAGTATAAAATAAAGAAAAAGGAGATGTTAGTATCCTATTATTAACTATCTATATTATTTTTTTTTTGTTTTTCATTTCTCTTCCATATCAATCTCAATTAGATATTCATACATAGATATTTACGAAAATGTCAAGCTTAATAAATCACTTATAATCTAATACCCTTATATATCTATCATGATTACTTAAATCATATCATAAATATACTATTACTTTCAATTATACTCTTCTATGCACTCTTGTGAGCGTGTGTATAAGCCTTGTCAAGTTTCAAACTCCAATCAAACTTATAGGAACCCTTTTCATTCATATATATATATATATATATATATATATATATATATATATATATATATATATATATATATATATATATATATATATATATATATATATATATATATATATATATATATATATATATATATATATATATATATATATATATATATATACTTTTCTTCTCTTTTGTTTCAAGACACTTGCCTTTTATGTGAACATTCATACTTACCGAGAAACAAATGCCCATTTACTTATCTCATTACTATAATAAAAGTCTATAAATGTCATTCGTATGAATATGCATGCTTATCGAGGTGCACGAACTCAACTACTTAATACTTACTTTCTCTTAATTTTTTACTATATATATATATATATATATATATAAAATATGATAGACTTCTCTTTTAAGTTTTCTCTTTGTCATCAGCATATCATGACTCATCATGTAAGTGTTCAGAGTGCATACTTAATTCTAATCATAAGTATCCATATATTTTATTGTTGGATTTAAATTCTCAATTAAGGCTACATAAGAACTACTATCATATAAGCATTAAAATTAAGATATCAATCTCATATATATGCAATGTAAAGTACTTCTAATCTTAATTTTTATTTAAAATAAACAATTTTTTGAAATTTTGTTTTAATGTTAGTTAGTTATAATACAGTAAAGTATAGTGTATCTATCTCACCCCCTAACTTAAATTATGCAATATCCTCAGTGCATCAAGAATATAACTATGAAAATAATGCACTAAGAAGTTATGTAAGATGTTAAGGTTAGAATAAACTTGACTTTGTTGGTTCTCTAAAAACTCACTCAATTTAATAGTCGATATCAATGACGCCTCTGATGAAGACTTTTTTGTCACTTGCGTCTTTGATACCGGTGGAGCCCTATGCTCCCCTAGCTCATCCCTTCATATTCATCTACAGAAATGGGGGCGTCCTCACCTGCCATTCGTCTAAATACATTGGTGAGAAGTCGATAGTGACGTTTTTGACGATGCTCGGTTTAGACTTGTCGTTCTTCAATGACTTGCAACCTAGCAGTGAATGCATCTGCCATCCTTATGATCGACTCATTTAGCATTTGAAGTGTAATTTCTTCTAGTCGGCCCACCACAACTATTGCATCTCCTTACTCTTGCCCTTGCTCTCCACATTCCTGATTTTGTTCTCTGTGACTGGCAGGTGGGGCAGCAACATATTGTTGCTCTTTTTGTACATGTTGTTCTTGCTAGGCGTGTTGAGCATTCATACTTCTTTGCACGGTTATATTCATAAATATTTGCACTGGAGGTTCAGATGTGTCATCTTGTGAATAATGACCTCCATTGTTCATGCAAAATTTTCTTATCATAGATGGCAGAGCTAAGTGGGGCTTGGTTATTCTCGGATACTAGATATACTCATGGGCTTGACCCATGCATTGATCTATCGTGAAGTACATGATAGATGCGACATCGAATGTGCGCCACTCCAAAATCATGTTCACTAACACCACGTCCCCTGAATATAGTTCTATTGTTACAGAGGATGGTATGATGCTATATTTAATAAACAGGCTTACCAAGAGGTATTCCTTTCTAACATAGCCCACTTTCATGAAACTCACATTGAATGCAACATCATTGAGGTTCTAGTAGAGCTCTTTGAACTAGTGAGAGCCGTTTGGTATATCATTCACAATATCTACAAAAGATGGGAGACCCTTAGGCACATGTCCTCAAAAATTTTTGCCTCGTGAATGGCACTTCCTTGCCCCTACTATAGAGTATCTATGTTGATCCCCAAGTGCCGATTGCAGATTAGCATAGATCTCATTACATGTCGGCATGTGTGTCTATGAATGTCAAATTCTCATTTATCTTTGAGTAATCAACTGCACGTTCAGGCTAAACTTTAAAGTCTTCATACTTCTCAAAAAATCTCTTGCTTTAGTAGCTCTTGTCCTCTAGGATGAAAGGGCTAGAGGATTCCACTCTCGGTCTCTTAAAAATTGTTTGCTTTCTTGGTCCCATTCTTCAAAATTAATCACCAAAATACAACTTAACAAGATATTATTATTTCTCCAAAAATTATGCATGAATTTATCATATATATTATATATGATTATTCTATTTTCTTTAATTTCTTTTTCTTTCCCCCTCTTTTATAAATTTAATTATGTAATTCGATATTTTCCCAATTCTTCTTTCAAAAATTATCAAACTCCACTTTAATTTTACTCTTAGTACATAAATTTGATATATGACAATTATTCAAGCCACCCATGAAGTATTATGCTAAAAAAATTAAGAATTTTATTTCTTTTACCCTTGATTTTAGCTTGTAATTTCAACTATTCCTTGTAATTTCAACTATTCCATAAAATTTGTAAAAAATCCTTAAAAATTTTCTAAACCAACCCAAATCTACTATGTAGTAATGATCTAATTTCAATTTACTCAAATTCATCCATATAAATCATAGATCTAAGTTTTTGAAACAAAAATCTCTTTCTTACGAAGAATTAATCAAAGAGAAAAAAATTTACTTACTTGAAGTTCGTTAAAAATTCGAAACAAATTACATGGGGAGGGTTTTGGCTGTCGAAAGGAAGAATTTTGGTTCTAGGGTGATTAAGAAAGGAGGCTAGGGTTTGTTTTTGGAGAAAAAGAAACTCAAAGACCTATTTATATTTAGGATTTTCTGTTGACGACTGTCGACAATGGCTTCGATAGCCGCTCTTAGGCAAAAAAAAAAAAAAAATCTCTACAGGGACACCTTTCGATGGCGGATTCAACAATGGTCCTCTGTTGATAACTGTTATCAAGCAAATTTTTTTTCTTGTTATTAGTTTCTGAACTAATGTTATTCTAATATCTAGTTGTTAATTCCTAGTTCTAAAATTAATTCTAAACTAAAATTTAGTTCCTAATTCTAAAGTTAATAGCTAAGAAAGATTTTTTTTTGTGTTTTGAAAATTTGAAAATTTTCAAGACAAAAGAAAAAAGAAAATTTTTAAAACAAAATCGTTGAAATCATCATGTATATTAAAACTAAGTTATTTTTATAAGCAATCCCCCAACTTAAACTGCACTTTATTCTTAATGAATTGAAATATCTATTTAACTATTCAAGAATAAGTAAAATTTAAGAAAGAGTGCTTAGAAATTACCTCGGTTCGGTACTCATGACGTAATAACTGCAAAATAAAATTGTCAATACTTAATATACAATAATATATATTGTGCCGCTCGTATCTATAAGATGTCAGAGGACCTATTGTATTGTGAGATTCCTCCGAGTGCTTTGAAAATTCAAAGTAGTGCTTTAATTATTTCCTATTTACTTTAAATGTATGACCATTATTTGGATTTTCGATTACACCATGCAAATACACAGTTTAACTATGAACGGTCCTATCCAACATGAATGTAATTTTTCCAAAAATAGATGAAAGTGTGAATCATATAAAAGCACTTTGTCATAAGGATTAAAACACGGCGTTTGATATGTTGATCATGCCATATTCTCATCTTCCCCTTTGAAATGCGTGAATTGTCATATGCATCACGTCTTATCTCTTCCAACTCATTTATTTGTAGCTTTCGTAATGGGGTAGCTATATCGAGATCTAGATTAACTGATTTGATTATCCAATAGGCCTTGTGCTCTATCTCTATAGGCAAATAACAAACTTTTCCATAGACTATTCTATATAGAGACATGCCTAAAGGTGTTTTATATGTTGTACAGTAAGCCCATAAAGCATCGGTTAGTCTGAACGACCTATCTTTGTGAGACAGACTATATTCTCTAGTATTTGCTTGATTTTCCTATTGGCTAGCTCAACTTTTCCATTTGATTGTGTGTAATAAGGTGTAGAAATTTTGTGCGTGATATGATACTTTTTCATAAAATTTTCAAACATTTTATTGCAGAAATAAAAGCTCCCATCACTTTTTATGGTATTAGGAACTCCAAATCTGGACAATATATGTTCTTAAAAATTTAATAATAATTTGTTGATCATTGTTTCTAGATGATACAGTTTCTATCCATTTAGAGACATAATCGACCGATACGAGGATATACACATATTCATTAGAAATAGAAAACAGTCATATGAAGTCAATACCCTAATAATCGAATATCTCAATTGTAAGTATGAGTACTAGAGATATATCATTCTTCCTAGTTAATGCTCCTAATTTTTGACATAACTCGCATCGTTTGAAAAATTCTTATGCGTCTTTAAACATAGTAGGTCAATAGAAACCATATTGGAGTATTTTTGGCTATTGTCTTTTTAGCAAAAAGTGGCCCCCACATGCTTCTGTATGGCAAAAGGCGATTGTGCTTAGAATCTCATCATCAGGCATACAATGCCTAATAATTTGAATTGAGAAATATTTAAATAAGGAAACGACATACCTTGTATAAAAAATGTTGTTTATCTTGTGCACTCCAGTGATTTAGTATTTTACCTGCAACAAGAAAATTAATAAATCAGCATACTATGGAGTTGTTGTAATTGAAAATAGTTGCTCACCAGGGAACAAGTCTCTAATTGGTAACTTATTTTTATCAAAAGTTAACGGAGAGAGGTGATTTGCAATTACATTCTCTACTTCCTTTTTATTTTTAATTTCAAGATCAAACTTTTGGAGCAGCAGTATTTGTCGGATTAGTCATGGCTTTGCATCTTTCATTGACAAAAGATATTTGAGAGCCGAATAATCTATAAAACCAACTACATGTGAGCCCAAAATATTTGAACAAAATTTATCAAGAGCAAAAACTATAGCTAGAAGCTTCTTCTATGTTGCGGTATAATTTTTATAAGCGTCATTGGGAGTCTTTCTAACGTAGTAGAGTACGTAGGGCTTTTGATCTCTTTGTTGTCCTAGTACAGCTCCAATTGCATAGTCACTTGCACCGCACATGATCATGGAAGTGACCAATCTAGAGGTTGGTTTATTAGCACGGTTATGAACATCTCCTTTAGAGTTCCGAAAACTGTTTGGCATGCCTGCTTCCATTTAAACTGCACATCTTGCACAAGAAGGTGAGAAAGGGTTTAGCAATAGTACTAAAATTCTTTATGAACCTTCTATAAAAGCATACATGTCCAAAGAATGAATGTATGTCTTTCATGGTTTTAGGTATCAGTATTTTAGAAATTAACTCAACCCTAACCTTATCTACTTTCATTCATTTAGATAAACTATATGGCCTAACACAATACCTTTTGTAATTATAAGTGGTTTTCTTTTCCAATTTAGGTGTAGATTTTTCTGTTGACACCTTTTAAGCACAGATCTAAAATTAGTTAAATAAAATTCAAAATTATTTCCAAATATAGATAAATCATCCATGAATACCTCTAGATAATATTCAACCATATCACTAAAAATACTTATCACACTCCTTTGAAATGTTGTGGGCGCATTACAAAATCCAAATGACATTCTTCTAAAAGCAAAAGTACCAAAATGACAGGAAAAAGTTTTCTATTTTTTTGTCCTCTAAAGCAAATTCAATTTGATAATAACCAGAATAACCATCAAGAAAATAATAAAACTCATGCCCCCACAACTCTTTCAAGTACTTGGTAAAGAAATAGTAACGAAAAGTGAACTTCGTGTGTTACTTGATTTAGCTTTCGATAACGATGCACATATGCCAACTCATAGTAGTGCGAGTGGATATTATCTCTCCATGCTCATTTTTAATTACTGTTACCCCCACTCCTTTTCAGAACAACTTGGGTTGGACTTACCCACTTTCTATCGGCAATCGAATAGATGATGCCTGCATCAAGTAGTTTCAACACTTTGGCTTTAAACATTTCCTTCATGGCAGGGTTAAACTTTCGTTGCATTTGCCTAATAGGCTTAGCTTCATCTTCCAAAGTAATGTCATGTGTACAACTAAAGGGGTCTATACTTTTGATGTCCACCATATTCCATCCAAGAGGTCCTTTATACTTTTGTAATGTTGATAGTAGTCACTCTTTCTGATTCTCAATAAGATGCGCTGAGATGACTACTGAAAAGGTTACCTTAGATCCAAAAAACTCATACTTGCGATCTTCTGGTAATAGTTTTAGCTTAAGTATCGATGCTTGGATATCAAATGATATTAATTTTTTTTAAATTAGAGGTAACTCTTCATACACTTCCTTTATTGGGATCCATCCCATGATATTCGAACATTGAGCATTAGTTAAATGTTTTATATTTTTAGTGATATATTCGGATTTGAGATAATCAAGAAAGTCAATGTTCATTATTAATGTCATCTCCAGACATGCACAATGATATGATATCTTGTTCATCGTGAATTTGTTCAATGTAATTAATGTCTTGAAATTCATCATTATTTATATTTGGTTGTTTGCAAATATTAAAAACATTAAGTTTAAGGTCATATTTCTAAATGAAAATTTCATCACACCATTCTTGCAATTTATAATTGCATTAGCCATAGTTAAGAATGAACTTTCGAGGAAAATTAGAATATGATGATGTAAATTCTTTATAGGTGTAGGTATCGATAACTATAAAATCCAAAGGTTTGTAAACGTTCTCGATCTGCACTAGAATATCTTCCATAGCACCCTTAGGAAGCCTTTTCAACCCATCGGCAAACTAAAGTATGACTATGTAGGTTTAATTCTCTTAGACTTAGGTGCTTGTAAATCGAAAATGGTAAGAGATTTACACTAGTTCTAAATCTAGTAGAGCTTTCTCTATACTATATTGACCTATCATACAAGAAATAGTAGGATATTTAGGATCCTTGTATTTAAGAGGCATTTCAGAATGTGATAATATACTTACTTGCTTTGTGAGAAATACTTTCTTCTCTACGTTGTGAAATCTTTTGATGGTGCACAAGTCCTTCAAGAATTTTGCATATGAGGAGATTTATTTAATTTCTTCCAGTAGAGATATACTGATCTGTACCTGTTTGAAAATTTTCAAAATATCAGCATAAGATGCATTGATATTTTTAGACTTTAATTTTGAGAAAATGGTATAGGTAGTTTATAATCTTTGGAAGTGGTTTCTTTAGAATTATCATCTTTAGATTGTTGCCAATTTTTAAATTTATTATAGCAGTTATCTCAGTTATATCATTATTAATAGAAGAAGTAATAGCATTTATACGTTCGACTTTACCTGAAATACTTGCCTCCGGTTGAAATGGTAGCTTACTTTTTTCTTCATTTGCAATGTGGAATTGAGATGACTTATCTGTAATCAGATATCACTGAAGGCCGTCACATTTGACTGCTAATCATTTGCTACGACTGAATAAACTGCTATTATGCTAGGATTATCTGATCCATTTTCTACTGTATCTGCAAGAAATTATCCTCAAAAATTTTCTTCAGTGATGGTACACCGAAGATTGATTATATGGTTGGATGTATTGTTGAGTTGGATTTGTTTTTGATGATTAAATTGTTGTTGAAGATTCTGTTTCCATTGAAGATTTGGATAATTCCTCCAATCAAGATTATATATTTGTGAATATGGATTGTTTACTAGTTAAGGAGCAGTGTTAAAGGCATTAGCTTGTTCATTCAATACTTCTTAAAAATTAAGAAGTGTTTGACATTCACAAATCACGTGTCCTTGTAATTTGCAAATATCAGAAATTTCTGGAACTTCTTCTATTGCCATAACTATTTTAATTTTCTTTGCAAGTAAATCTTCAAATTTCTTAGTGATAGAGATTAATTATGCAGCTATATTTTTGGTTTCCCCCAATTTAATAAGTTCGCCTCTATTTTGAGGTTTCTCTTTTAATTGGCGTCTATCCGAAGTATCCTCAATTTTCTTGACTTGTGAATATTCTGCAAGTAAATCAAGATAGTCTTATGTTTTCTCAGCATCTTTGTTTAAAAATTCACCATTACAGATAGTTTCTATAAATTGCCTGATCATAATTTTTAGCCCTTGATAGAAGGTACTTACAGTACTCTATATCTCGAAACAATGATGTGGGCATGAGAGTAACAAATCTTTAAATCTATTCCAACAATGGTCCATCTTCTTTCAGTCGAAAGTTGAGAATTTGCTTTAGCATATAATTTGTTCAATATTAAGAAAAGAATTTCTTCAAAAACTCTATTTGCATCTCATCACACCTTCCTATTAAATTGGCACAAAAAGAATGTAGCCAATATCATTACTTTGTTCTTATAGGAGAATGAAAAAAAGCTTAAGCTATTTGAAGATTAATGATAAAGCAAACTTCTTCGAATTCTCATAGGTGCAAATATGGGCTTTCTGAGTCCATCCTATAGAATTTAGACAAAAAATGAACTACTCCAAATTTAATCTCAAAGTGTCCCATATTCAGAGGAAATGCACTGCATAAAGATTGGGTTGTCCTGTCAGGTTGTAAAGTGCTCCCCTTACCTCCGTGATGGGTATAGTTATTGTTTGTATTATAATTTCCAAATATATTAGTATTATTATTATTCATGTTGTATTATTATTATTAGTGCTCATGTCATGTGGTGTTTGGTGTATTGTGTATGGATTTGAATATGATCGAATAAGTCTACTGTTTGAAGTTCTCTTCCAACTGGTCATGCAAATTTAGAATCGCTAAAATTAATAACGTAGGAAACGTAATCAATACTAAAGTGTAATACAGTAGTATAATTTTGGCAATAGCACCTAAAACTTGACTACAATCTAAATCGTATACTCCCAAATGCAAGAAATCGACAAGAAATATAAGAGTAATAACCCAAAATTATTCTCTCGAGAATCGTTTTGTTATTATGTGACACCAAAAATAAAATATGGAACTAAAACAAAATAATATTCGGAATTTTATTAATGAAAACCTAAAACTAAATTAACAAGAATATAAATTTTCTTTAATTAAGATTATTGGTCAGATGGATGTAACTCCCCATAGGATAATTTGCTGGTTGTATTTATATTTTTTTATCTCAGTTTTATAGATTACGTGGTCTTACTGCAACTGAAAGATAAATAAATGAAGCACAAAATATATAAAGTTGCAAACTCGATACTTTGAATAACTTTATCTAGTTAATCTTATATGAATTTTGAGTTTATCTAATAATGCAATATGGATAACAAAAAAAAAATACACTTCTCTAACAGGTATGGTTTCCTGTGAGGGAATCACACATTTCTTCAACCGGAGCATCAAATAGCCTGCCATAAAAGTGGGATCAGATAAAAATTGAAGAGCATGATAGTGAAAGCTTCCAAAAGATGTCCTGGCCTTGAAGACATCATTGGTAGATTCTGCGACATATGCATCTTTCCCAAAATCAGTAATTCTTCTTTCAACCTCCTTTTCAAAAGCTGGAGGGAGACTGGTGAAATTGCAGCTATTCCTTAAAATTTGGGAAGAAGATATTGGAGCCACTTCTTCTGCTTTACATGACGAGTGCCAGACATATAGCACAGATATGATAATGGCAAAGCAGTTCCCAGTAAGTGTCATAGATCATAGGGTGCTAAGTTTTCAGCGAATGAAGCTCTTTCCCCGTAGGGATATATTCTTCATACGGGATATCTCCCTTAGGCAGTCTTGAGACTTCGTACATCTCATGCAAAGCAAACCCCAGTTCACCGCGAGGAGTATAGGCTGTACAGGTATCAAGATTATACAGTTCCAGTAAGGAAAAGAAATAAAATCTGCTAGCAGGGATACCATGCTGAACCGCCCTAATAGCGCAATAGAGATTCACATGGTGAAGCTAATCTCTAAAAGTCTTCAAAAAGAAATCAGTCAAGATTGCCCATTCTCCTTTAGAAGAGTAATGAACCCATCTAACAGGACGAAAGTCTTGAACTAGAAATTCTCCTTGCACGCCAACAAAACGGTGTAGAAAGGTCTGAGCAACTATGAGTGTTTCACCCAGTGGAATGTCTTGCTTGAAAGATCCTAGAAACAACCCACAAAAGTGTTTTCTAGTAGAGCGGGGAAAAGCACCTTGTGCATTGAATGCGCCCAACAAAATGTCGTCTTGCAACTTATTTAAAGGCCATTCCATTGTTCTAGGGATGGAAAGAGATTGGAGGTACAGGAATGGGTAAGATCTCTCCACGTCAGGCAGAAATAAGTTTTGACCATTAACTTGATGGAGCTATTTATATTCTCCATTATCCATGTAATCATCAGGGATTGAGAGATGATCGCCAAACAGAAAAGCAGGCTTGTTTAACAAAATCCTATCCTTTCCTTCGAAGGGAGCAGTGGTCATCAATTCTTTTAATGTAGGGCAAGTAGGATTTACAACCTTACTTTTCCTTTCTCGACCACAAGATGTTGCGCAAGCCGGAAAAACTTGGGTGAATCTAAAATCTGCGCAAGCCGGAAAAACTTGGGTGAATCTAAAATCTTTCTTGTCATCATAGCCTCCCAGGAAACAAAAATAATGGTCTTTTGGCCAAGGGTTTAAGGCATAGTCGACTGCATGAAAAGAAAGATTAATCAAAACAAAGTCGTAAAGAAAGAGATACTTTCCAAGGTAAGGTAAGAACATTACTTCCAATTAAGGGTTCTTGCCGAACCACGGTAGAGGGTTCTTGTTGAACCACAATAGAGCTAGAAGTTGCTAGAGGGTTTGTGGAACCACTCGCAGAAGCATCAGAAGATCTTCTTGTCATCTTCTTCAGATTACTTTCAAGAAAATCTTTGATTCGAGGAAAGTCAAAGATTAAAGAGGCTTGAAGATGAAGAGTCTTGAAAACTTCCAAAGAGAAGCCTAGAGTTCAAAATCCTCAGAAAAGCTGGAAATACCTTACCTCATAAAGTCGAGGCTTTATAGTAGATGATTTGACAGATGAGATTTTTGAATAGACGTGATCTCTGGCCCGAATCTCGTGAGTATCCTCTCATTTAATACGGCTCAGAGAACGTCTCGATCTCTATGCCTTAAAAGGTGATAATGTTCTTGATTTTCCGCAAAAAAGAAACTCGCGATTCTAATACAGAGTCGTGCTCTTTCCAAAAGGGGGAACCCGCGATTCAAAAATAGAGTCACGAAAGTTCGCGATTCTAATACAGAGTCGTATTCTCTTCAAAAATGGAAGTTCACGATTCTAATATAGAGTCGTGTTTTCTTCAAAAAATGGAGTTCGTGATCTTAATACAGAGTCATGCTCTCTTCAAAAATGGAAGTTCACGATTCTAATACAGAATCGTGTTTTCTTCAAATATAAAATTCGTGATCCTAATACAGAGTCGTACTCTCTTCAAAAAGGAAGGTTGCAGTTCTAATACAGAATTGTACTTTTTTCAAAAGCATGAAATCTGCAAATCTAATATAGAGTACTCTCCTTTTCAAAGTCGTAGGAGTCTGAGATCCTAATACAGAGTCCTGATTCTTATCAAAAGATGAAGTCCACGAAGAGGATGTTTTTTAAAACTTTGGAGGGGGTTTAGTTGGTAAAATTTCCTGATAACGAGATCATCTATCACAAAGAGAAAGATCCGTGTCTCTGAAGCAAAGAAAAAAATAGAACGCGACACTTATAAAGTCGCGTAACCAAAACATGGGTGTTTAATCAGGAGTCTCAAGTCCAAAAGCTCAAGATCTACGTTCCAGTTGGAATATCACTAAAAGCTGCAAATCCAAAATCTGAGATTAGCATTTCAGCTACATTTGAAGAGTTGTGAGTCTAAAATATGAGATTCGCGTCCCAGTTTTATTTTAGAAAAGATCCGCGAAGCTAAGATTTGAGATCCACAGTCCGGTAATAACCGAATCAATCTGCGAATCTAAAGTTCAAACTCGGATTATAAATAGAACAGTCGAAAACCCAAGGCTCAAGATCTACGTCCTAGTCATAGTCAAAACAGCCGCGAATCTAAGGCTTGAGAGTCGCATTCTGCATTTCGGCTGCTATCTGAAAAATTAAAGACGCCAGTTATGACTTCTGGAAGTTTTAACACAAATTCACCAAACCATAGGGCGAGAAGTTAATACTAAGATCGTGGAGGCTAACTGTTGAATGGTTACGACTGCACTACTTAGATTGTGGGGGCCAACCACTAAACGGTTACATCAGCACTACCCAAATCATGGAGGCCAAGGGCTGAACGGTTGCATCAGTTCAAGAGCTTCGAGGTCCCTATTAAAAGCCCAGATTGAGGCAAAGAAAAGGGAACAAAGAAAAGGAGATCAGTACGATATAGAGAGTTCCCTTGCTATTGCTGTCAGGAGTTCAAAACCTTTGCCAACCAAAGAATTTGTGCGGAGTGTCAACGGAGATCAAGATCGTTCTCCGTAACTACCCTAGAATCCAGCCCTAAATAAATAGGAATTCAATCTTCCTCATCTTTTGTGAACGAAAAACTGTTGAAGTTGTAATCTCTTATTGATAAATTCAATAAAACCGACATTCGCGATTTTACATAGCGAACAATGCCTACATCCCTGACGATAGCAAATGTGGTCTTGTTCGCATCAACTGCAGCTCCATCAAATAAGGAAGTGATAAGCTTAGCAACCTAAAAATTGGAAGAGTCAAAGGAAAGTGGAAAGGGATCCAAAGTTGTGGAATTTAGAAGAGCAATCACTTTCTCCCTTGCAACCATATTAGTTCATGAAGCTTCTGCTAAAGCTTCACCCATGCTGGGTTGGTGGCTGCAGTAATCCTTCCTGATGCTGCAATTATGGATGATATAGAAAGTGGCTGATGAACCCAACCTAATGCACGAGTTACCTACTTCTTCTTCACCGTGGCAGTGGTGAAACAACAACACCAGCCATCGAAGACTGTGATGGAAAAGTTGAAGGAACAAGGGGTGGCGAAGTGAGAATAGAACCTCCGGTAGTTGGTGTTTTATTGCCAATAGAAACTATTAGTGTGACATCAGAAAGGGATAGGTGCTAGATCATTGGAATCATCAGCTCTCTTTCCTCTTCCTAGTTGCGAAGCGCACTAATGGTGCATCATCGAAATCCTCCTCTGACGCATCGCTCTCACTCTTCCCTACAAATGGAACTGCGACAGTGGATGCTAATTTCATTTTTGGTTTCTCATCCTGCTCTTCTTCTTCACTAGAAGATAATCCTAATCAATCTGTCCAAGATGTGATGCAATGGTCATGTATTCCTTAAACTCAATAATTTTTGAAGGCTTGGGTTTAGCGGCAGCTTCGGCATAATGCCTATGAATACGTTCCAGTCCTGTATGATAGAGATCATACTTTGGCTCGATAGTATTACTCTCACTATACCATTGGCAAAATGTCAAAGTAGTCAATAAAAGATGATCCTTGGTTGGCATTCGAAAGTTAACGCTAGTTTAAAACATAATAAAATGCCTCCAAGCTCTGGCGCCATCAATTAAACTGTCGCGATGTGCTAAACTCTTATAAGGGTTACCCACGTACATTTGGACGTAGCCAAATTGCCTGGCAAACCAACTTGGAAAATACGGGGCCAATTCACAAGTATTGACGATGCGATACAACAAATATGAAGGGTGGATACCTTGCAGACATCCAAAAATCTTAGCAAGTAAAGAAACTGTGTCATAAAAATCAGCCCCAAGATCAACTACATCCATATTGGGAAAGAACTAGAAGAATCGATAGGTGTTGTACTGGTCTATAGCTTTTCTCATTGTTCCTACGTACTAATGTTTCCACCGTCTCCTTCCGAATTGACAAAGAATGGGAAGATCCTCTTGGTCAGTATCGACCCCACCGGTCATCAATCCTTCATAGTAAGTTGCAAACTATGCCATCAAATAAGCATATGGTATCTCAACTCGAGGGCTTTACTTCTACCTTCTAATAAAATGTTGGTAGAAATCCCTCAATCCCACGTGGATTCTACAGATTATGATCAGGAGTAAGCTCAGCGATCTCCCGCTTGCCAACAAAATGGCCGAATAAAGATCCTTCAAAGTCAGACACTCCCTAGGCGTGAAAGGAATTACGCATCTCTCTAACCATAAAGCCAAGTAACTGGTTAAAACCGCACCAGGTGCCAAGCCAATGCGAGCCCAATGATAATAGCTAAGAAGAAAGTACGTGAAGTAAAACCTTCCTCATCTTCATCAAACACTCTCTCAGGAACGGTAAATTGTTCCAAATATTTATTCAGTTCTTCAACCAGGGGTGGACCTTGACTACAGTTGGCTCCTGCCTATCGAGATTGGCAAAGAAATACTTGACCCATTTCTTGCATCAGAAAAAGCTCCTTTTGACCCTATCATGTTGATACCATTGTGGAAATGGCAAACTAATTCCCACAACATCATATAAACTAAAGAAATCTGGTCCTCAAGCATCTTCAGTTCTTGCAGCATTGAAAAGTATTCTTCATAAGGATGATCCCCATCGGTAGCCCTCATACAATCCACACCTCATGGAGCCCAATGCCAAGCTCACCATTAGGTGTGAAGAAAGCAAAAAATGGAGCATACATCTCCAGCAAAGAAAAAAATTGTACAAGGTTGTTGTTAATTCTCTATTGGGTAGCCCGTATGGCTCGGTACAAACCTAGCTCGTGCAACCGGGTTACGTACTTATCCAAAATAAAGCCAATAAGGTGCACTCACCAATCGGTTTAACTAGTATTAATCTGCCCGGGAGTATGAAAATTCATTGTGGGATAGTTGCTCCTAGATCTATTAATTTGTTCTTGAAACTTCTAATCATCACTGGTTCTTCAATCACCGATATATCTTGGGTAGTTACTCCTATTAGTAAACCCATTACATTGGTTAAGGGACCGCTCTGAACAAAGTCACATCCCCCTTAATGAATTGCCCAATTGGGAGGGAATCTTGCTTCAGTGTGAGATCCATTTCTCAACCGCTCCTCTGTACAAGTCCTAACTATAATAGAGAGTGATAGCACTCTAAGAGAGAAACAATATATACTACTCCTTTCCAGTCATAATACCTAGTACTTGGCTCAATACCCTGGACATCCTCAAATTTAATTATGTCACAAAAGATAAACTGGGGATTAAGCAGTCTCCCTCCGTCAGAACCAACAAATCTAATGGTGGTGATGATCTGGTGCAGAGTATTAGAATTACCTTACTGAATCAAGTTGATCCTATTCACATTCTCAGGGTCTATATATAAATATATATCCCCTTCAAATTGCAATCCAGTGTTGTTGCTCGTGCCAGCAAAAGCCCCAACAGGCCGCTACGTTGAAAAAGTTTCCAATTTGGCGAACTGCGAATAGAAAAGATTAATAGTGACAGCAAAAAGAAGGAATTAATATCAACAAAAGATAATAAAATTCTTACTAGCAAAAGGGAGAAGAGCCGTGACTATCTGTATACCAGCCATTTTCTTGCCCATGGAGTTTCCTTTTGACACCATAAAAGTAGAAGGCCAAAGTTTTTTCGAAAAAAATCCAGAAGGTTGAAGATGAACAATGACAAAGAAACTCCAACCCAAAGTAAAGAGAACATAGAATTATCCCTCAAGGTTATTATACTTTTTTGGTAAAATTTAAAAGTGTGGGTAATCATCTCCACTGCAGTCGTGATGACTGCATTAAATGCAAAGCAACCTCTTTAAGCTGCAACGGCTGGCATTTCCCATCAAAAGAGGAACGACAGATCTGGGTGCTACCATTTACCATCAAAAGAGGAACGGCGGACCTGGGTGCTCTTCTCAAGCCAATGATAGCAATTTGAAGCTCAGAGAGGAAATGGGGCCCACCAAAATAGAAATGTAAACATTCACAATCTCAATCAGCAATTATGTTAATGGGAAGATTTCAAATTCAAGGTATTTCGAAAGGTAACAAATTCCATACCTTCTGAAAACTTTGAAGGGGGTCTTATAGGAGCTGAAATTTACCTATCGCTGAGATAAAACCAATCAAAAAAAGTGACACATTGTCATGCTATGTTGGCAAAGGTACAAGTTAGAACAATAACCATTCTTGTCACACAAAAGTTCTGAACCCACTGCAAAGAATTCCAACCCAATGCAAAGAATTCCAACTCAACTACACCATACCGAGGAATCCTAACTTTGCCAAATGAAGTAATATTCCTCACCAACTGGAAGAAGTCTGAAGGAGTCAGAAGTTTCAAGAGACAAAACCCACCTAATCAACGAAGACATTGCATCCTCGCTAGACTGAAGGAAAACAAACACTCAAAATAATCATGGCAAATGGCTAAAATCAACTTCGCTAAGGAAAACAAGTCGACCTCGCCTAACAAAGGAGTTAGATCTACCTACGAAGACGTCCCATCCTCGTTGGTGGATAGTAGTTATACAAACTAATCAAATCATAGTGCAGTTCCATCATGATCCCTCGAATCAGATCGTTGTGTAGTTCCACCACGATCCTCCATAAATCAAGAAACAATTACAACCATTCAAGCTATAAAATCACTTCAAGTACGTGGATAAAGGGGAGCAGAAAATTAATTCCAAAAAGATCAGAGAGAGTTCCAGTTTGATAAAGATTCTATACAGGATACTTAAGGAAGTAAAAAAGGGTCGCTCTGATTATACTTCCATTTTCACACTCCTTAGGAATCTCGATTATAATTCTCTAGATTAGTAAAAGAACATCTTGAGTGTTGCAATTAAGAAAAGTTCAAACAGAATTTTTTTTTGTTTTTGCAATAGCTGCATTCTTTGCTAATATTGCAAATGATGGAAATAGTTGGCAATCGACAACCAATGACTAAGAAGCATCCCGAGAGCGGTTGTCAAAGCGGCTTTGAAAAGCTACAGCTGTAGAGTTGATTTTTGGTCTTTTTTGAGAGAAAAGAGAGTTTCTTTGTAAATAGAATTCTTGTTCGGGTTTTGTGAGACTATAAATATACAATGTTAATCAAAATTTTTGGATGATATGAAGCAATAGAAGCAATTTAGAAGTTATTAAAGATTATAGTTATTGTACTCTTTCATAAAAATCAATAAAAGAATTTCTTTTCCTTTATTCATGTCTATGATGAGTATGAGTGGTTAAATTCTTAAGTTAGATTAGATGAGGAAACAAAGCCTAGATAATTTACTAGTATGTAATTTATTTGCTTATTATGTTTCATTGATTTATGAAAAATTAATTCTTTTGATTCCCTATTATCATGTTAGATTTAAGATATGATTTTGAGTATTTGATGATTTATTGTTTGACAATATATTCGTTACTTAGTTTTTGATATACCATAAACTATTTAGGCACGGTATATGTTTAGACTTTAAATGTTTTTTTATTCATATTTCATGCTTAGATAAACTCAAAATTCATATAGGTTTAATTAGGAGAAGTAATTCAAAATATCAAGTTTACAAGTTTGTTTGATTTGTACTTTAAAGATATATTTTTCGATTGTAGGAAGATCACGTGATCCATGCAACTTAGATAAACAAGCGTAAATACTTCTAGCAAATTATTCTATGGGGGAGTTAATCCATCTGACCAGCAATTTTATTTTAAATAATTTAAAGCCTTTAATTTTTAGTTTTAGTTAATGAAATCCAATCTTTCTTTTTGAGTTCCATAATTTATTTTCTTTAGTGTAAAATAATAATCAAAATGATTCTCGAGAAAACAATCTTGCATTACCACCCTTATAATACTTGTCAATCTCTTGTATTGGGAGTGTATGATTTAGATTGCAGTCATGTTTTTGGTACTGTTGTTGGGGATCAATACTATTGTGTTACAGTTTAGTATAGATTTCGATTTTTATATTATTAATTTGTATGATTTTGAATTTGCATGACCAATTGTAGGAGAACTTCTAATGGTAGACTCATTTGAATGTACTCAAATACACAAATACTCCCACTCCACCAATCACTTCACAATATGAATACTAATAATAATAACAATATCAATAGTGGTAATAATAACGGATTTGGAGATGACAACACAAACAATAACAATAGCCATTATGGAGGCAATGGAAGGTTATTACATGGATAACTCTTGTATTAATTTTAAATTTAATAATTCTTTGATTTATTCAGCAAACTCTTGTTTATCAATTGGGGATACCATAATGTTGTTTACTCTTACTTTGGTATCTTTGTATTGGTCTAATAGTTCTAAAGAATAGTATCGTGGAGATTTATCAAAATATAATAGAGGATTGTTTGTGTATAAAGGTTCAGCCTACAAACAATCCTCTTTTATATTTTGATAAATCTCCACGATACTGTTCTCTAGAACTATTAGACCAATACAAAGATACCAAAGTAAGAGTAAACAGCATTATGGTATCCCCAATTGATAAACAAGAGTTTGCTGAACAAATCAAAGAATTATTAAATTTAAAATTAATACAACCTAGTATGAGTCCACATTCTTCCCCTGCTTTTATGATAAGAAACCATGCAGAACAAAAAAGAGGAAAAGCGAATGGTTATAAATTATCAAAAATTAAATAGTTATACCAAATTTGATAGATATTTTATACCTTCAGCAGAACAATTAATCAAACAAATTCAAGGAGCCAAATATTATAGTAAATTAGATGCTATATCTGGATTCTGGCAAATAAAGCTAGCAAACAAATCTACAATAGAATTAACTGCCTTCAGTTATCCGCAAGGACACTATGAATGGCTAGTTATGCCTTTTGGTTTAAAAAATGCCCCTCAAATATTCCAAAAATAGATGAATTCAATATTTGGACACTTACCTTATGTTCTAGTCTATATAGATGATATTCTAGTATTTTCAAATTCTTTAGAAGAACATAAAAAAACATCTATTACATGTTTCTCAGATATTACTTAATAAAGGAATAATCCTAAGCCCAAAGAAAATTGTTCTATGCCAAAAAGAAATAGAATTCTAGGGAAAATATATTAAAGAAGGACAAATACAATTACAACAACATATATATACTAAGGTAAAAGATTTTCCTTCAACATTTACGACTTTAAAACAGTTACAAAGTTTTTTATGATTACTAAATTATGGAAGAAAATTCATACCTTATTTATCAGAACTAGTGCAAAATCTACAAGAAAAATTAAAGCAAGAACACAAACAATGGAAGAAACGGGAAAGAGCCGTCGATAAAAAGCCAATTCCTGCATTGAGGATCTTTGACGACCTCCGCCACGAGCGCACACTGACGTCGGTAGAGCGATATTGAAAAGCTGTCTATATGACAGCTGAGTAAAGGTTGATTGTTGTTTCATGAGAAATATTCCATTTCTTATGGAAAGTAGTCAGCAGCAGATAAAATATTCGTCAATGTCCTAACACATCTCGCCCTATTGCCGGGTTCGTTAGGCCGAAAGCGTAGTCGATGGACAACAGGTGAACTTTAGGTAATAAGGTAAATTCGAAGGTATATGCTTTTTCAGTACCATGAATATCAGGAATTGCAATTGGTAAAAGTGTTTTATGTGTTACTTGAACAGGTTTTCCCATGAAATCATTTAATTTTGCTTGTTTATCTAATGTTATCCAATATTTTTGAGGTATGAAGGTATTTTGTATTAAACTAGCTTCAGCTCCTGAATCTATTAGAGCATGAATAGTGAATTCTAAGTTATTTTCTGTGAAACTAGATAAATGAATTGTTATAGGTATATAAATATGCAGTTGAGATTTTTTCTTAAGGTCTAACATAGTGCGGTGATTCAGCAGTAATATCTGGTATTTTTATAGCTAATTTAGGATATTGCTGGTTTTCCATTTCTTTTTGTGTGTCTAATATTTTTTGTGTTCGACCTTCGAGAGGTTCTAATAGTTCTGGTTCATTATACATTTGTGTCGGAGAATAACTTGACCTTGCTGGTTCTAATTGTATTGGGCTTAAATGTCTACAGCTTATAGTGCTTAGACTTCTAGGTATAGGAGTCTCCCTCAGCCAATGCTTTATTTATAACTGACCTCTTTGTACAGTGGGATTCCTTTTAGATAAAAAGGAATCTTGTTACAGTAAAAGTACAATAATTGCTACAGTGAGAAGTACAATTATTGCTACAGTAAAAGTACAATAATTGAGGAGGTTGTCTGCTGAGTGTGTTGTCCGGGTGCGTCGGCTGAGCGCTTTTTAGGGCCCACCATGCTTTTTAGTCTGCCATCATGTTTTGCTCAGCATCATCCCCGAAATCATTATTGTCCTATGCTCCTACAGGATCGCTACCCATGTCAAGATCCTGGTCTCCAGAATTATCTAGTTCTTCATAAAACTCTTCTTTGACTCTCATTCCTTGTTTTCCTAACTGTAAATTAGCAAGGAATTCAAGGATTTTGGGTATGCGTACTTCGGAGTTCGCAAAACTTCCTAAATAGTCATACAAAAGAAGATTATTTTCAATTTGTACTGAATGTACTCCACTCAGTACCTGTTGATATGCTTAAGTAAAAAATTCTTTTGCAGCCTTCTTTGTTTCTTCCTCTAATTCTAGAACAGGAAGGTTTTCGCATACCTCAAAAGGGATATAGTTCTGGCTATGAAGCTCCCATAGTTGTACTGAAGGAAATAGTTTCTGATATTTTCTTTCTTCTCAAACACTCCAGATTCTGAAGAAGAACTGGATTGGTACTTGGTACCATAGGATTTTACCCTGCCCACACAGATAGGTGGGAGAATAGTTTCATATTCTTCCGGGTGAGTAGCATTGATGAAGATTTCATGTATCAGACCAGTGGTGATGGATTTCTGACAGTTTTTTATGTCCTGGAAGCAAGTAATGATCCTTGGGGATCTATTCTTGTTCCAGATCAAATCATTGTTCTGAAAGAGGGCAATTATGTCAGTAGCTTCGAGCTGTTTGAAGAAGTCTCTTAGCTGTTGATCTTCAATCATTTGTTGCAAATATAAGTTTATCATTTTGTGAACTGTTAGTTCTGCCTCCAGCTGTCTTGCCTTTTCATTATGAACTTGGCAAAGTTCAAGTAATGTACAGAACTCTTGGATGGGCAGATTCACTAAATCTGAAAGCTCCATGTCTTGAACAGTTCGCCTCAAATGTTGCTGATCTTGAGGCGTCCCATGGAACTATTCACCAATTCTTTGAGACAGAGCTGTACTTTGCGAAGTGATAGAGTATTGACAAAGATCTTGGACGGTCTTTGTAATATTCTATATTTTCTCCTTCTCCTGCTGATAATGAGAAAGCATAGATAGAACCATCTGCTCTATCTGTGTTAGCCAATACTTTGCAGAAGAAAGTCATTAGATTGGATTGCTCGAAAGCAAGCATTCAATTTTTCGTAAATAAATTCATTAGAAGTTTTTAACTCTAGATTATACCAGTCATGTACTACTGTGGCTGCAAATGGCTTTTGTTGTTGAATTCTCCTCTGTGCAGCGACTACGTTGCTGAAAGAGGGTGCAGTTTGGCAGGAAGAGTCGACTGGTAATACTGTCATTCCCATATGTGGGAACACTTTATCTCCAATTTCTTGGTATTTCCTTTCTTGTCAAGGGTAGTTTCTCCTGCGGACAGGGAAAATGTCTTACCTCCCATTACTGGGGTTTTTCCTCCCTTGGTAGGGGTGTTATCTCCCATTGCTGGGGTTTGCTTCTCTACTTTTGTCTTCTTGTTGTTGATTTGTTGCCACTGTTCTCCTTGTGGCATTTTGGCTTTTTTCGCTAATCGTTTTAACTTTGCTATTCTATCCTCATCCATGAGGACGTGTCAAAAGATCTACAAGATAATTAGTATAACCAGGAATATATTTAACATCATATTGATAAATTTCTAGATATAAACCAATTCTAACTCTTCGAAGATTTTCTTCTGGATTATTAATTGTTCTTTCTTTAAAAATTGAGCTACTGCTTTATTATCTGTTTCAATTATAAAATTTCGATGAAGCAAATAGATCTTTAAACTTTTTATGGCAAGTTTAATTGCTAATAATTCTTTATCATATGTTGAATATTTTTGTGGGGTTTTGAAAATTTTTCAGAAGTATAGGCTACAATTTCCTTTTGTTTTGTAACTAATATTCCTGCCCAAAATAAATCTGGAGCGTCTGTTTGAAGTATTAGCAATTCGGATTCTTGAGGAAAATATAATATAGGTTGTTTTATAACTAACTTTTTATGTTTTCAATTTCTTTTTCCTCTTTAGGAGTTAATTGAATATGTATTTTTTCAGTATTCCATCTTCTTGGTTGTTCACCAGTTTCTAATTTATATTTAACTTGTTCTTTCTTTAATTTTTCTTGTAGATTTTGCACTAGTTCTGATAAATGAGGTATGAATTTTCTTCCATAATTTAGTAATCCTAAAAAACTTTGTAACTGTTTTAAAGTCGTAAATGTTGAAGGAAAATCTTTTAGCTTAGTATATATATGTTGTTGTAATTGTATTTGTCCGTCTTTAATATATTTTCCCAAGAATTCTATTTCTTTTCGGCATAGAACAATTTTCTTTGGGCTTAGGATTATTGCTTTATCAAGTAATATCTGAGAAACATGTAATAGATGTTTTTTATGTTCTTCTAAAGAGTTTGAAAATACTATAATATCATCTATATAGACTAGAACATAAGGTAAGTGTCCAAATATTGAATTCATCCATTTTTGGAATATTTGAGGGGCATTTTTTAAACCAAAATGCATAACTAGCCTTTCATAGTGTCCTTGCGGACAATTGAAGGCAGTTAATTCTATTGTAGATTTGTTTGCTAGCTTTATTTGCCAGAATCCAGATTTAGCATCAAATTTACTATAATATTTGGCTCATTGAATTTGTTTGATTAATTGTTCTGCTGAAGGTATAAAATATCCAACAAATTTGGTATAACTATTTAATTTTCGATAATTTATAATTGTTCGCAGCGGAATTTCTTCGCCTTCCTTCCATTGAATAAACTCGAATTACAATGAAAGAGAAAAAGATAAAGAAAGAACAAACGAGAGGATTTTATATTTCAATCTCTCTCTTTTAGAATAATTTGTGGGATCTGTGGTGATGGGATCTATAGTAGTTCCTTTGGACGATCTGACGTCGAAATCTTCTCTCTTGAAGATGATGACCGACTGTAGAATCGATCTCCTCTGGTCTTGATTCGTTCAAGACTCTGTGCGTAACTTGAACGTCTCTAAAACTTCAGCGAGGGATCTCAGGTGCCCAAAAAAAAGACCCCTAGGGCCTCCTCAAGAGGGTATTTATAGACTTAGGATGATTTGAGAGTTTCTATCTAAATAGAATTTGCTCTCATCAAGGATTCCAATCAAATATCTTAGTTTTGATTTAAATCCTTTGATTTAAAGTTCTGATTGGACTTAATTCGGGTATTTGGATAAGCCCAAATCATAATCTCAATCAATTTGAGATTCTGGTTATCTGCTCACGCAGAGTTAAACTCATCAAAACGCGGAGCTAGGAACCAGAACGCGGAACTAACGCGGAGCTATTGAATAGCTCCGCGTTTTGTTCAAACACGAGGCTAATATAGCCAAATGCGGGGCTGCGGAGTTAGCTTCGCGTTCTGTTATGAAAAACTCTATTTACTTAGAAATTTTCACTGCCAACAGGACTCGCTCCAAAGTTTTCAAAATGACTTAGAACTTAGCAAATTTTGAAATACTTTGGATCTTCATATTGGAAATGTGGAGTTAAAATACCAAGTTTATCTCGCGTTTTGTTCACTTGCACGGAGCTAAATAGCTTCGCGTTTCAATGAGTAATTGCTCATTAATTGCTCAGTAATTACTCAGTAATAGCTCAGTAATTACTCCTGCTCTGACTTTCGCGCCGAATACCAAGAGGCAGATCATTTAAATAGAGCCTCAAGCTCTTCTTCTTCTTTATTTCATCCGAAGAATTTCAAGTGCTTAAAGCTCAAGCGACTCAGTTTGAAGGGATGATCTTCAACCGAACTTCCTTCGACTTTCCAAAGATTTTCCATCACTAGGATGTCATCTAAGAAGAGTAGGGCATCGCGCGCCTCCTCACCTTTAGCGACCAGCACTAGTAGCGGCGGCGGCGGCCGAGGAAGTGGCCAAAATGGCAAACCAGTCCATGTTGCATCAATCGGAGGTAGAAATTCTCAACTTTTAGACTCCTTAAATCAATTTTGGAGTATTTTGGCTTGATTTTAACCGACCAGCCATTTTTGAACCGGCGAGATCGCCGTTCTCCGGCCATAAGGCTTGGGAAGAAAGGAGAAGATGGAGAAAAACTCTGGTCTTCTTCTTATGCGAAGTTATCGCATCATCCTCGCGTTTGAAACACGGGGCTATTTTAATTAGCAATCGCGTTCCAACGCGAGGCTATTTTGACTAGCAGTCGCATTTCAATCGCGAGGCTATTTTGACTAGCAGTCGCGTTTCAATGCGAGGCTATTTTGACTAGCAGTCGCGTTTCAACGCGAGGCTATTTTGACTAGCAGTCGCGTTTCAATGCGAGGCTATTTTGACTAGCAGTCGTGTTTCAACGCGAGGCTATTTCCTCAGCTGCGCGCGGAGTTTATCCTTAGCTCCGCGTTTTCATACTTAAAAGATTTTTCGAGTTTTCTCTAATTCTTAATTCTTCTTTTGCAGCGAAGTACTTGGACCAGATCCTTTTTGAAGAGGAGTGCATGTGGCTCTACCAGTCTTCATCAGCAAAAGTAACTCTAAGGAAGCCAGAAGCATATGCTTTACAGCATAGTTGCAGGTTTCAAGCTCTGGCTCCAAGAGATAAACTTTTGAAGGAGTTACAAGAACTCTGCGGCAGCTCATTAAGTTTTCTTGAGGACCATTTCTGTTAGATGACAATCTCTGTCGCTTTTCAAAACGATAGAGATGATTATCTAAGGGCTTGTAGCATGTCGAATCCAACTTATGCATCTTCTTTAGGATTCTTGTAGCAGTATCTCCAGATGATCCACTAAGAACTTTTAAACATATCATAGTTAACATTTGCAGAGGAGATTTTTTGCATGTGAACCAGAGAATTTCAACACTCCATGGAGACTTGTTGTCGGGTTGTTGATGAGTCGATGAATAGGCTGAAGCTTTTGGGAGAGCTATAACTCCCTCTTCTTTTGTAATCCTTTGCTTCATAAAGATGATTCTTTTTCTCTTTATCTGTTGGCTTCAAGAATTTTGCTTGCTCAACAAATAGATGGTTCGTAGTTTTGGTAAAACAATCCAAGGCTCATTTGCGTAACTTAGACTGTTAGTACCTGAAATGATCGGATAAGGATCATTTAACTTAGACAGAGGCGCTTAATTGCACATGCCTTAGTTTGATGGAGGCAATTCAAGACTTTTATGCATAACTTGTATTGCACATGCCAAGATAATCAAGTGATGATTATCAGATTTTGGCAGAGGCACCAATTGCGCATGCCTAAGTCCGAGCTTCATAGAAACGCGTAGCTAAAATACCAAGTTAGCTTCGCGTTTTGCACAGTTACGCGGAGCTAATAACTTCGCATTTTAGATGACCATGCGTAGCTAAATAGCTTCGCGTTTTAGGGAGTAACTGATCAATCAGTCACTCTGATTATCGCGCCGAATGTCAAGAGGCGGTTTCCTTCATTTAAATGGAGTTTCTTTTTCTTCTTCACTCAGCTGAAGAATTTTCAAGAACTCCAGAGCTCCAAGCGACCGGCGATCAGGCGATTTCAGGTGACCCGACCAACTTCCCCTAGTTTTTTGTCGATTTCTCTTCGTTTTCATCAAGATCAATGGCACCCAAGACTCGTGCTTCCTCTCGCGCGTCTTCGCCATCGGCGGCCGGCACAAGCAGCGGCGGCAGCAGCTTTGGCAGCGGCGAGCCAGTCCACGCTTCGCCCATCGGAGGTAAGAACCTCATTTTTGGGGCTTTTTAGAACATTTAGAGAGTGATTTGGCTCGGTTTTAACAAGCCAATCTTCTCTTTTATCGGCGAGATCGTCGTTACTCTGGCCAACTGGCTTGGAGAAGAAGGAAAAGGTCTTTGATCTTCCTCCACGCAAAGCTATCGCGTCATTCTAGCGTTTGAAACGCGGGGCTATTTTGACTAGCTATCGCGTTTCATCGCGAGGCTATGAATTTTAGCTTCGCGTTCATAAACGCGAAGCTATTTTAATAATTTTGTGCGGTCTAATCTTTAGCTTCGCGCGGAGTTATTTTCAGCTTCGCGCGGTCCAATCTTTAGCTTCGCGCAGAGTTATTTTTAGCTTCACGCGGTCTAATCTTTAGCTTCGCGCGGAGTTATTTTTAGCTTCGCGCGGTCTAATCTTTAGTTTCGCCCGGAGTTATTTTAGTTTCGCACAGTCTAATCTTTAGCTTCGCGCTTCCATACTTAGAAGATTTTCTGAATTTGTAGAAATTTTCTAACTTTTAATTTTTTCCTTTTTTCAGTTGGCTATTCTGTAGACCCAATCTCCCAAGGGCATCACTTCGGCTATGGCGTGGGTGCAGACTCAGTCACCCAGTTCCGTTTCACCACTGTTCTTACTGCCTATAAGCCTGATTTGAGAGAGCGCAGGGAGAAGCTGATCAGATACAACCCTGCTACCGCACGGGAAATCATAACCGATGCTCCCTTTGAAGCTATGAACCGGGAAGTGTTGGAGAAACCAGCGTTCCTTTTTGGAGACGCAATGAGGCAATCAGACCAGATCCTCTTTGAAGAAGAAGGTATGTGGCTTTACCAATCTGACGATTTGCTAATGTTTCTGCCTAGCATGCAACGTAACTACCCTCTAGTCTATCTTCAAAGGCTAGCCATGCACCATGAATTGGAGTGGGGACTGAGCCAAGAATACGATTGTGTCCCTACGGGCAAATTGGGCACACACGGAGCTTACCAAGATGGTCCCACAAGATGTATCACTGGGTTGCTTTCTGAAAGAATCACTAAGGAGCACCCAGTAGGAGAGGTTCCAATTCGCGCACGAACTTTTCTAAGCGAGTTCATGGCGCAAGGAGGTCAATACCCAACTAATGATTCAGGATGCCCGGCTAGGTCTACTCTTCTGGCAATATGTGGTGGGCCCACCTTGTCCAATACATGCTAGATTCCCATGAACCAGTTCTGAGAGAAATCGGCTTATTCAAAGCCATCAGAAATGTTCAATTCGGGATTCCTCAGAGTGCCTATCACTTTTTCGGTCTCCTAGAGATGTACAACTTTGAGACCGGCACTTTCTTTACACCAGTGGGTGAGCTGGGACTTGCTCTCCATGAGATGTTTGAAGTGTCCGGGTTGTCAATGGGCGAAGTCCCGTATGAAGAGTATATCCCCACCACCGAAGAATTGAATATGCTGAAGATGGGGGACGAGCGCATCTTCAACACTTACTGGGAGATGATGTGTCATTACCGCATCTGTGCTGACATGGAAGGTGTGCGTAATCAGGGTATTGGTCACAAGAAATGGGCCGATTACCTTTTCGCCAACTTAAACTCCAAAGATAGTTCGGCAACAGTTCATGGCTATGCCCCTACTGATGTTAAGGAGATTGATCGCCGTATTGCTAAGACTCGTATATTTTATACGGCTGAATCCAATGAAACGGATTCAACCCTGGCACAGTCTTCAAGAGCTACCATTACCAAGCCTAGTTCCCCATATCCAATAGAGGTCTCATTGCTGGGTTCTTGATGCTGTGGCTAAAGAGATACGTCGTGCCGTCTTTGCCGAAGGAGGCAATTGCAATGAACGTGGTATATCCCGCAGTTCTTCTTGCATATGGCTGACCCTTCGGACTCCTTCCCGCGATGGTGTGCAACCTACAGAGGGGACTACGAGAGCTCTGTAATGGTTTTATTTCTGCCGACAAGGGAAAAGAGCAAGGAAAAGGCAAGGCAAAGGAAACTGCCAAGTCGAAGGTTCCAAACCTCAGGGGGGAGATGCCCTACACTTACTTGATAGCGTGGCTCGTCATGCACTGCCCCTCTCTAATGAGTGCGGCCGAACACCACTCTGCTGACAAGCCTCTCCTTGTGGAGCTATATGAATGCTCTACATGGAAAAGTCATTATATGTCACAAATCCGGAAGATGCTCCGCCATCACCAAAATTATGAGTTCTTCCGATGTTTCCCTGATTTTCCTGGTGAGGAATATGGGTCGAAATTCAAGGATACTTTGGGAGCGGATAATTTTACAGTCTTATCTTCAGGAGTGTTCTGGTGGCTCCTTAATATCCGACCCTGGCACTTGGTGTATCGTCAAGACGCCAAGTGTTATGTTGAACCATACACTCCAAGCCGCTTCGCTATCCAGTTTGGATATTCCCAACTTTATGTGGGTAATCTGAACAAGCATCTGGCTTATGAAGGGAACTTGTACGAGCGTGCCCGTGGCTAGTTCCACTTTGCAGCTGGTAGAACCGGAGCTGAATTCCTCCTGCCTCAGAAGTCACCAGAGTTAGCCATGACTCTTAGCTTATGCACGTGGTATAGTGTCGCAAATGCTGACGTGCCTAATTTTTCCATCAATCGGAGTTGTTGTAAGGAAATAGAGGCCTTTTATTTCAGTCGCAAGGGGTCTAAAAGAATAAGGGTAAGAGGAATAGACGAATTTCTTGGCGCAGCGGTCGATCCATCAGGTGTTGACGACTTTGATGATGATGACAATGATGGTGATGAGGATGACGCTGATGCTGGCGGTGCTCCTCGAGACTTGGTTCCCCGTCCCCGGAGTTCGACCATAAAGCGCCATGGACCTGCAAGAGGCGAACCGGCAAAGAAAAAGCAAAAACTAGCCTCGGGGACCCTCTTAGTCTCTCAAGAGACGGCAGCCAAATTTGCTTCAGATTTATTGGCTTCAACTCTGCCTCCGGCGCCAGTAGAGGAAAGTAGACCTACTGAAGCTCCAAGAGCTACCGAGGTCCTGACTCCCCCAACAGCAGATTCTGTTGATCATTCCGCGACGCAACCCCTGGGTAGTGAAGCGGGCGCGCTCTTGGAAACAGCAATGGCTCCCCCTTCAAGTCCGACCACTGGACTTGTTTCTCCTGGTATGGCTCTTTTATTCTATCTTCTTGTTCATATTTCCTCATTATATGTAACACTATTTGTTTGCTTTTTACAGGTGGTCAGCCCCACTCGCCGATGCTTTCGACTATCAGGGGAGAGTCTGAGGAGAGGGTGGATTATTCGGGCACCACTGGCTCAGCGGGTGGATTTGGTAGCTCTACAAATGAATTTGACGCAGACTACTTCACGACAACTCCTCCCTCTGTTCCTTCTTCAGTTCCCCCTATCGATGAACTCGGGAGTGATGATAGGACAGAGGTGGTTATCGAGGCTGTAGCAAGATAAGCTACGCCATCCCCAAGTCTGCCATCTCCGACACCACCAGTCTGTTCTGAAGAGACCTTTCCAGTAGTCATTGGCGTGTCGTCTGTTCCTCAGCCAGCAATATTAACGTCATCTACTATTATGGTTGTTGAAACGTTGGTGACTCCTCCGGCCCCGAGTCCTCCGCCAGCGGGAGACGAAGAAAATTTGAAATTCTCATTCGAAGCCACTTCTGTCACGGGAGGAACTTCAGGTGAAGAAACACCATTGTCTACCCCTGCTGGTGGCACTGCCCGAGTGACCTGTACTAATGATGCTTCTCCTCGGGTTTCTAGTTCTGCCAAATCCATGTTGGCTTTACTGGCCCCGCATGTTATGAATCTAGCACAGGGACGGGCTTCTTCCTTCTTGACATCAACGGACGCTACTCCTCCTCCAGCAACATCTTCCTTAGTACTGCCTGCTTTAAATACAGACACTATGGACCCTCTTGAAGAATTCTTCAACCATAGTGTAAATGATTTTATGCAACTACTAAGGAGGTGTATCGGAATGATTTTTGACGGAAGAGATTTCTTTAATCTTGGACGTCCAATGTTGTCCAGCTATCTGGATAATATTGAAAGGATTGGGCGACAAGACCGAGCAGCTCCCTACCGGGCCCGTCTCGAAGCTTTAGAAGATCCGATGAATACGCTCAACACAATTCGCCAAGTGGATCTTGAAGCGATCACTGAGATTGAGTGGGCGCATCTTCGGGTAGAGTTGGTGGCTCGTCAAGAGGAATTGAGGTGCCAAGAGGAAGTCTGGTCTCGGGAGTTGGCAGAACTACGAGCTAGGCAGGAGTCAGTCCTCAGGGGGCTAGAGGTAGTGGACTTCGAGATTGAGGGAAGCCAGGCCGCTATCCTCAGAGCCAGAGATACTATTTCTAAGGCCTGGGCTATTCTGGAGGTCAGTGAATCTCGGCTAGGAGAATCCGTTAAGAAACGGGAAGAGTTGATCCTCCAACGAGGACACCTCGAACAAGAAGGCGCAATAAGAAGCCGCACTATTGAAGAATCTCGTCAGCGGTTGGCAGAGCAACTGACAATAAACGATGATGATTTACGCCGGCAGGCTCAACACTCCGTGGAGGAGACTCGTCGTCGAGTAATTGACGAGGCGACGAATAAGTTGAGGATTTTAGGAGATCCATAATTTTCGCCTATTCTTTTATTCTTCATTCTTTTTGTAAGAACTTGTAATAAAAGAGAGAACTTTTTGTAAATTCATTCTTCATTGATGAATAAAGATAATCTTTTTGATTCTTTTACCTGTTGGCTTACCAAATTTGTTTGCACAATAGATAACTTGTCATCAAAATGATTTATTTGTTTTAGGTAAAATAGTCCAAGGCTCATCTGCGTAACTTAGACTAATAATACTGAGGTAATCGAGTAGGGATCACCAAATTTCGGCAGAGGCGCCTGATTGCGCATGCCTAGAGTTTGATTGGAGGCGGTTCAAGGCTCTCATGCGTAACTTGAACTGGGCACACCAAGATGATCTGGTTAGGATTCATCAGATTTCGACAAAGGCGCCTAATCGCGCATGCCTAGTAAGAAAGAAGTTCAAGTGCTCATCCGCGTAACTTGAACAAAATGGAGGCGGTTCAAGCTCTCATGCTTAACTTGAACTGGGCACACCAAGATGACCGGGTTAGGATCATCAGATTTTGGCAGAGGCGCCTAATTGCGCATGCCTAAGAAAGAAGTCCAAGTGCTCATCTGCGTAACTTGAATAAGTGGAGGCGGTTTAAGGCTCTCATGCGTAATTTGAACTGGGCACACCAAGATGACCGGGTTAGGATCATCAGATTTTGGCAGCGGCGCCTAATTGCGCATGCCTAAGAAAGAAGTCCAAATGCTCATCTGCGTAACTTGAACAAATGGAGGTGGTTCAAGACTCTCATGCGTAACTTGAACTGCACATACCAAGATGACCGGGTTAGGATCATCAGATTTTGGTAGAGGCGCCTAATTGTGCATGCCTAAGAAAGAAAGAAGTTCAAGTGCTCATCTGCGTAACTTGAACAAGTGGATGGTTATACTCCTTGGGATCTGAACCAGATGTGACAGTTACTCTGTCATCGCTCTGGTTTAGCCTAGGCATAGTATTTTTCAGAAATTTTCCGTTGATCGGCATCACCATTCTATCACCGTTCTAATTCATTAAGCGATAGGCTCCACTAGAGTATACCGTCTCCACAACAAACGGTCCTTCCCACTTGGGTTCAAATTTACCCGTAGTCTTGTGGGTTAGAACCATTGGCCTTTTAATAGCCAGAACCAAGTCTCCTTATTTAAAGGTCCTTGGTTTAACGTTCTTATTGAACGTTCGCGAGATTCGGGCTTGATACAACTCAATTTGTTGTTGAGCCCTGAGACGTTTTTCATCTAACGCCTCTAGTTCTTGCAATCTTTGTTGATGGTGCTCTTCTGTCATCATCTTTGTGGCTAAGGCCACTCTCAAAGATGGTATCTGGATTTCAAGAGGCAAGACGGCCTCACTTCCATAAACCAAGGAGAACGGGGTAGCTTTTGTCGGGGTGCGAACGGTGGTGCGATAAGCCCACAAACATTCTCCCAGCTTTTCATCCCAGTCCCTTTTGTTAGAGGAGACAAACTTCCGAAGGAGTTTAATGATTGTCTTGTTGAAAGTTTTGGCTAACCCATTAGCCGCGGGGTTATATGGCGTCGAAGCGATATCTTTGATTCTGAATTTATCATAGAATCTTGAGAACCCCTGGCTGATGAATTGAGATCTATATCATGGATGATCCTCCGGGGGACGCCAAAACGGTAAATGACATGATGCTTGATGAACTTAATCACATCTGTCATTTTCACCTCTCTCATGGGCACGGCTTCGGCCCATCTTGAAAAATAATCGGTTATTGCAAGAATAAACCGATGTCCTCTGGACGACGGGGGAGTTATTGGCCCCACAATATCCATTCCCCAGGCCTCAAATGGCCAACTAGCAACAGTATTGTGCAAGTATTCTGGGGGTTGATGAATAAAATTGATATGTACTTGGCATGCATGGCACCGTTTAGCGTACGCCATTACTTCCGTAATCATGTTCGGCCAGTAGTATCCCAGCCTTCTTATGCGGTCTCCTAGTTTTGGACCGGGCTGGTGAGCTCCACATACTCCATCATGTGTTTCCCTCAGCACTTTATCTGCTTCTGCTTTTGATATGCAACGTAGCAGGAGACCATCTCTTGACTTTCTATATAAAGTCTTAAGCTTATGGTCATAATAAAATCTCGGGGCCTTCCTCCTTATCGAGGTGGCCTCCTTTGGATCTTCTGGTAGTATCCCATGTATGGCGTAATCAATAAATGGAAATCGCCAATCTCGGGGTTCCAGTTTTAGACCTGTCTGGCACACCTCTTCGGCTTGGGACTCCGTGTCTGGGTGGAGAAGTTCTCTGCTACCAATGGTGATACTTTTAGCTTCACCTGGCGGGATCGCCAATGTTGCAGCTAACGCAGCAAGAGCACCTGCATAGACGTTCTCATTCCGAGATATATGATATATATAAAATTGTTCAAAATATCCTGCTAGCTCAATGGCTAGCTGATGATAGGGGATGAGGGCTTCATGTCGGACTTCATACTTGCCCGTCATCTTGTTGACGATGAGCTTAGAGTCTCCATATGCCTCTAAATAATTCACTCCCAGTTGCAGAGCTATTTTCAGGCCGATAATGAGCGCGTTGTATTCCACCATATTATTCGTACACGGTTCTGTTAATGAGTAACCGTTAGGAAATATATGTTTATGTGGGGATATTAGCACAACCCCCACTCCAGCAGCAAATCGTCTGGCAGCACCATCAAAGAACATTTGCCATGATTGTTCTTTGCTAACTGTGTTGACCTCTGACGTCTGTTTGGATTTAGACCAAATTGGGTGGTCTGCAAGGAAATCGGCGATCGCCTGTCCCTTCATGGCTTTTTGAGGGACAAAGTGTATATCATATGGCGATAGCAATAATGCCCATTTCGCCAATCGTCCGTTTAAGGATCCTGGTTTCGTCATCAGGAATTTCAAGGGATTAACCCGAGATATGACATGAATTGTTTGCCCTGAAAGATAGTATCGCATTTTCTGAACAGCGAACACTAGGGCTAAACATTCTTTTTTGATCGGGGTATACCGACGCTCGGCTCCAATCATTGTCCTGCTTAAGTAATAGAGGGCGTGTTCATGGCCGTGCTCATTATACTTAGCAAGTAATGCTCCTAACGCATCATCCATGGCCCTTACATATATAAGAAATGGCTGCCCAGGGGTCAGTGCCCTAAGAACAGGAGGTTTAGTAAGATATTCTTTGAAATCGTCAAACGCCTGTTGACATGTCTCATCCCATACGAAAGAAACCCCTTTTTCATGAGTCTGGAGAATGGCTGGCATCGCCCTGATAGATTAGAGATGAAGCGCCGGATATAGACTAACTTTCCTTGCAACCCCCTTAATTCCTTAAGATTGCGAGGCAATGGCATTTCACTAATCGCTTTCACCTTTTCGGGGTCAAGGAAAATTTCTTTTGAAGTTATTATGAACCCAAGGAATTTCTCGCTGGACACCCCCATGAAAGACTTAGTCGGATTCATCTTTAGATGGTGTCTTCGCATAAGATCGAAGACCGTTCTTAAGTCAGATGATCTTCTTTGTTTCTGCTTTTGACTGCTAAGTCATCCACATAGCACTCCACTATTTTGTGCAGGTGTTCTTTGAATATGACACTCATCGCGCGTTGGTAGGTGGCACAGGCATTCTTCAATCCGAAAGGCATCACCATATAACAGTATACCCCCAGCGACGTTCTGAAAGCTGTATGCTTTTCATCATCTGGGTGCATTTTGATCTGGTTATAGCCTAAGAAGCCATCCATAAAGGACATCCTCTCATAATCGCAAGTATTATCAATCATCACATTAGTGATGGGGACTGGAAATTCATCCTTAGGACATGCAGCATTCAGATCTCGAAAATCGATGCATATCCGGATTTTGCCATTCTTCTTATGAACCGGCACTATGTTAGCCACCCAATCAAGATGTTGCTCTTCACGGATGAATCCGGATTTTATAAGCTTATTGACTTCAGCAACTATTGCCTCCATCAATTCCGGTCGAAAACGCCTTTGTTGTTGTTTAACAGGTTAGGCGTCTTCTTTAATATTTAACCGGTGTGTGGCAATTTGAGGGTCAAGCCTGGGCATGTCTTCATAACTCCATACGAACATGTCTATATACTCTTTGATAAGAGATATAAGTTCCTCCTTTTCCAAGGGAGTTGCGTGTCGCTTATGAAGATGGGTTTCAGATTTTCTTCCATTCCCATATTAACTTGTACCAATTTGTCTTCTGTGGGCGGGTCACGCTGTTCAAAGCGGACATCCCAGAAAGTGTCCATATGCTTGGCCCAAGAATCGTCTTGAATATCAATTGGTTCCTCGTCACTTTCTGGTGCGGCTGAAACCATATTGGCTGTCAAGGATTGAAACCAAGCGCCAGTACTTTGATCTGAGTCATGATCAAGTGGAGGTGATTCATCATTGGCCAAAGAGCTTTCTTCTTGTCCCGATGGTGATGAGGGAGGAGTAGATACATAGCCCAACCCCCTGCGAGTCTTTTGATAATAGTCTGGGCTCTTTCCACTCGGTCTAAATGAGGGTATGAGATTCCGTCGCCCTTTTCCAAAGTTTAATTCCGGTTTTTGGGTGAAATTATAACCCATCTTCTCCATCATTTGCCAGGATTTCTGTTCATATAAGTGAAATTGAGGTGATGTTTGTTCATCACTTTCACTACTTTGTCATTGTCGAGGCGACGTAATTACTTTGCCGAACAGGATCGGCCTTTGGGATCCCTGTCGAGGAGGTACTTCAAAGAAGTGACCTTGTCCCTTAGTTATTCTTGATTGAGAGAGGAGGGATGACCTGAGAGGAAAATGGTATGCCGCCAGAACTTCAAGTTCGGACAGGCCATCCACTTCAGTGGAAGTACAAGAGGGTTCAGACTCAGTAGCTACAGCATGCTCGAGACTAACTTTATGTTTTTATTAATAACCCATTCACTCTCTATTACATCAGCTATATTATTATCAAGACTCAAACTAAAATCTAAGTGAGGGTTGATTTCATAATCACCCCCATCGTCTTCTTCAGGAAGCTCGTACTCAGTATCCGCCTCGTTGCCGCTTTCATCAGGCTTTTGAGGCTTACGAGGATCGTCATTGGAGACTTCGTGGGCTTGCTTGTAGAGTAAAGAATCTGTGAAGTAATTTTCCAGCCCTTTAAATGGTTGCTTATCTGCAACTAGTGTCCGGACTTTCTCCTTCTTCGTCGCAATATTTCATGCATTGGTGGAGAGTCGATGGGACTATCATGTAAGCGTGGATCCAAGGCCATCCCAGTAAAATATTGTAGGAGGTATCCGCATCAATAACGTACTATGTAACCTCCATCCTTAAATCCCCAATTTGACATCGGAGTCGAATTTTGCCAAGAGGACAGCTGTTGTTAGCATTGAACCCGTAGATGGTAGTGTTTGTAGGCGTCAAATGATGAGGGGATATTCCCAATAGTTGAATTAGCTTCTGGGAATAACACTTAGTGCAGACCCCGGATTGATTTGAATTCGGTCCACCTTCGTGGATCCGACATATCCGGTGAAATATAAAGGCCTGTTATACTTTATATTCCTTACCTGCATATCCTCCGGAGAGAAAACGATTTGCAGAACCTGCCTCCTCACTTGATGACAGTAGGGGCAAGAGTCCTGTTCCTCATTGGCCGGTTCGACAATCTGAGTTAGAAATGACTCAGAGTCTGCCAAGGCCTCTCTCAACGCCTCACGAGTTGACTTTGATAATCGTAGCAACTCATATAGTGTGACTCGAGCTGGAATATTTGCCAGCTGAGCTATTATATCAAACTTGAAGGTAGTATCTTTGACTCCTTCATCTTTTCCAGGGTTTTTCTGGAAGCGAAGACCTTTCTGCTTTGCAGGCTTGGCGAGTTCCGCATATATATCTTTCGGATCTACTATGGTGTAGTCCTTGAGATATGTCTTTCCAGATCGAGTACCGGAAGGGCCTGCCCAATCTTGATGAGTGGCCATTGTTTCGGGCTCTTCTTCAGAATCTGTGAAGGCTCCCGAAGCTATATATTCTTCCTTTATTTCTGCAGAAATGGCATTACAGTTCGCTTTTTCCCCTGACCCCTGTGGTAGTCCACTACTCATCCTGTAGTAAATCAGGGTGAACCTACATAGCTTCCCCTTTTTGGGTTGTTACGGGGACAAGTCCTTCTTGAGCCTTATCGTGCGGGTCAAGGTTCTTCGTAACCAACTTACCCTTTGGAATTGGGGTCACCCCTACAGGGAACTCATGGGTTCCAACCACTATGGTTGCCATATTGACAGTGACCTTCTTTTGTTCCTCTTTAAGCGTCAGAACTCCGGCTTCTATCAGCGCTTGGATTCTGTTCTTTAGAGGGTAACAATCCCTAGTAGGGTGTCCAACATTCCGGTGGTAGAGGCATATTCTCCGGAAGTTTCAACATTCCCTTCCTCAGGAGCAGGTGGAAGAGTGTAGGCGTCTGTTCCGCCTTGAAAGTATAGGTCTTCTCCTGTTGAGGCCTACTTTGCCTTGGGCCCTTTTGATTTTGGGGCTTTGGGCTTGGAGGAGGATTTGTCTTTTGTGGAGCTGCCTCTGAGGCCATTGCCGCTTTACCTTTATTTTTATTATTATTTTGGGCGTATGGCCTACTACTCCCAGTACTTCTTGGTCCGCGAGACTCTTCAACTCGACGAATCAAATCCTTGGCTTGCTCTCCATGTTTGAGCAAATCCCTTCATGTCTTAGACTTCACGGCCCCTATTTTTAGGAGCACGCTAGTCTTAAGGTTATGTCGACATGTCTCGACTAGAATTTCCTGAACCATTCCGTGTTTGCAATGTACGGACTTCTCCTGGAACCTTTCTATGAAGTCTTTGACGGTTTCTTGTTCCCCTTGTTTAGTTGCAAGGAGGGAATGAACCGTAATCTCGGTATCATCCTCGTAGAAACGTGAGAGAAATAGCTTCTCCACATCAAACCAGGTATTAATAGTACCTGGGGGCAGCTGTATAAACCAAGTAAAGGCAGGCCCTCGCAAGGTACTTGCGAATACCTTGGTCATTATCGGGTCATTACCCATCAGATGTCCCACTTGGGACAAGAAGTAATAAATGTGTTGACTGGGAGATCCCTTCCCGTCATATGGCTCTAATTTGAGAGGCTTATACTTCTGAGGATATGGTACCATATCCCATTCAGGTAGGTATGTCTTGAAACCCCTGACTCTTTCAACTTTTTTTTATGCATCAGTGCTTCGAGTTGACTTTGCAATTTTTCTATTTTCCCTCCATGTGGATCATGAAAAGAAAATCTGTCCTCGTCCTCATGCATTGAGTGGGCTTTCTCTTCTTTTTCCTCTTCGTTCATTTTATTGAACAAAGTTTCTTTGCCCTTTTTGGCACTATCCTCAACAAATTTTGAGAGCATCATTTTAAGATCTTCAATCGTCTTTTGTTGCTCTCGAATCATTCTTACTTGAGCTTCAAATCTCTGATTGATGTCGTCAGATTTATCCGCCATATGTGATGCTGACTTTTGTAGCCGAGATGACGCAGAGGAAGGAGGTGAAGCTATAGCTGAGTTATCATTGTCAACGTCATAAGAACCTCTTATAAGCCTCTTATAGTTTCGAGGCGGGACGGCTCCTGATTTAAGTCGAGTGATATGATGGGGTTCTTCATCACTCGATTATGAATCATCATCCGTCTCTACAACCTTCTTCCCTTTTCCCACCATATTGGAGGTTACAGCTCTCCATTCTTTTAGGGAAGCGGTTTTTGTCTTCTTAGTATGGTTCTTGTCCGACTCGGTTAATCGGTCGAGCACCGATACCCTGCTCTTGCTGCAGCCACAGTTGTCCATTACAGCGGATACCGCTGTCATAAGCTGCTGGCAGTGACAGACAGGTTCAGCTTGAACTTGTTATATGCCTCTCTTCTTGGATAGATACTCCCTGAGGTCAGTGACCTTAGCCATGGGGTCGTGAGACCCATCCAACTTTGAGAGGGTCTAGAAACCCACTGAAGCTGCTTAGGATCACTGGAGTCCAGTTCTGGTCCACTGATGCGACAATCAGCCCTGATTCTGTAGTCAGGTTGATCCACGCGGAGCTTAGAAATAGCTTCGCGTTTTATCTTGCGGGCCTGAAGAATAGCTCCGCATTTTGCTACGCTAGCCTCACGTTTTACGCTGGCTTGGCATGCCTTCAGAAGTTTCTCTTCTAGGATCTTAGCCCTGCGTGGAAGAAAATTCCTGCACGCTGGCTTATTCTTGTGATTAACACAAGTTATAACTTCGCGTCTGGCGCGATTTTTACGATTGACAACAATCTGCCAATCATCTTCGCGATTTACGCGGAGGTGAGGCATCTTGCGTTTCTCGCAAGTACTACTGGCTTCGCGTTTTTCGCTAAGCTTAGTATTAGCCTCGCGTGGAAAATCACATGCTGGCTGTGAGGAAATTTTATTCTCGCGTTTCTCGCGAGTGTCAAAAATTTTGCGTTTATCGCAAGTGCTACTGGCTTCGCGTTTATCGCTAGGCCCAGTAGTAGCCTCGCATGGAAAATCACATGCTGGCTCTAAAGAAGTTTTATCCTCGCGTTCCTCGCGAGTGTAAGAAGTCTTGTGTTTATCGCAAGTAATACTGGCTTTGCGTTTCTAGCTAAGCTCAGTAATAGCCTCGCGTGGAAAATCACACGCTGGCTTTAAGGAGATTTTATACTCGCGTTTCTTGCGAGTGTCAAAAATTCTGCCACTAGTGCAAATCTTACTGGCTTCGTGTTTCTCGCTAAGCTCAGTAATAGCCTCGCGTGGAGTATCATACGCTGGCTTTTCCTTGCGAAAGCAAGTGGTAATTTTGCGTTTAACACAATAATGACTGGTCTCGCGATTAGCGCGAGCCAGTTTGCGAGAGACCATATCCTCGCGTTCTTTGATGTTAGCTCCACGTCCAAGGCGGGCTTTGAGGGCTTTACGCCTTGCTCTCCGATTTATGTTTCGAAGTTTGGTTCTAGTCAATCCAGTTCCCAGGTCTTCTTTGGCAGTAAGGAGGTCATCCTCTGCTAGGATTTCATGCCCGAACACCTGCTCTATGGCTGCAGTCTCCAAGGATCCCCGTTCCTCGGTGGATACCTTTTTACCCGTTGCTCGGGTATTGGAGCGCACGCGACGATAGTGTCGTGTGTCGTTCAGGTTACCTGATGATTCAGAGGAGAGGTACTCCTCGTACTTCTGCTGGTCGATTTCAACGACCAACATGTCTACGTCAGATCCGATCAAATCGACGTCTGATTGAGCCACAATCTCTTCATCAGTGAAAGAGATGGCTCCCACTATGGTCGCCAGTTTGTTCGCAGCGGAATTTCTTCGCCTTCCTTCCATTGAATAAACTCGAATTACAATGAATGAGAACAAGATAAAGAAAGAACAAACGAGAGGATTTTATATTTCAATCTCTCTTTTTTACAATAATTTGTGGGATCTGTGGCGATGGGATCTATAGTAGTTCCTTTGGACAATCTGACGTCGAAATCTTCTCTCTTGAAGATGATGGCCGACTGTAGAATCGATCTCCTCTGGTCTTGATTCATTCAAGGCTTTGTGCGTAACTTGAACGTCTCTAAAACTTCAGCGAGGGATCTTAGGTGCCAAAAAAAAAAGACCCCTAGGGCTTCCTCAAGAGGGTATTTATAGCCTTAGGATGATTTGAGAGTTTCTATCTAAATAGAATTTGCTCTCATCAAGGATTCCAATCAAATATCTTAATTTTGATTTAAATCTCTTGATTTAAAGTTCTGATCGGACTTAATTCGGGTATTTGGATAAGTCCAAATCATAATCTCAATCAATTTGAGATTCTGATTATCTGCTCCTGCAGAGTTAAACTCATCAAAACGCGGAGCTAGGAACCAAAACGCGGAACTAACGCGGAGCTATTGAATAGCTCCGTGTTTTGTTCAAACGCGAGGCTAATATAGCCAAACGCGGGGTTGCGGAGTTAGCTCCGCGTTCTGTTGTGGAAAACTCTATTTACTTAGAAATTTTCACTGCCAACAATAACCATTCGCTTTTTCTTCTTTTTTGTTCTGCATGGTTTCTTATCATAAAAGCAGGGGAAGAATGTGGACTCACACTAGGTTGTATTAATTTTAAATTTAATAATTCTTTGATTTGTTCAGCAAACTCTTGTTTATCAATTGGGGATACCATAATGTTGTTTACTCTTACTTTGGTATCTTTGTATTGGTCTAATAGTTCTAGAGAATAGTATCGTGGAGATTTATCAAAATATAATAGAGGATTGTTTGTGTATAAAGGTTCTAACATACTGTGTATGATTTTTTCAAAATCAGAAGTGATTTGAACAGGATATGGGTAGTAAGGGGTAGAAAAAGTGCGGTTGCGATCAATGAGTTGAATATAACGGAGCATAATGTCTTAAATTATTCATACCAAGTATACAATCAATATCTAATTCTTTAGGTAATAAGGCAAATTCGAAGGTATATGCTTTTTCAGTACTATGAATATCAGGAATTGTACTTGGTAAAAGTGTTTTATGTGTTACTTGAATAGGTCTTCCCATGAAATCATTTAATTTTGCTTGTTTATCTAATGTTATCCAATATTTTTGAGGTATGAAGGTATTTTGTATTAAACTAGGTTCAGCTCCTGAATCTATTAGAGCATGAATAGTGAATTCTAAGTTATTTTCTGTGAAACTAGGTAAATGAATTGTAATAGGTATATAAATATGTAGTTGAGATTTTTTTCTTAAGGTCTAACATAGTGCGGTGTTTCAGCAGTTATATCTGGTATTTTTATAGCTAATTTAGGATATTGCTAGTTTTCCAATTATTTTTGTGTGTCTAATATTTTTTGTGTTCGACCTTCGAGAGGTTCTAATAGTTCTGGTTCATTATACATTTGTGTCGGAGAATAACTTGACCTTGCTGGTTCTAATTGTATTGGGCTTAAATGTCTATAGCTTGTAGTGCTTAGACTTCTAGGTATAGGATTTTTGACTGTAGTTGATATAGTGTTTCCTGAAGCAATAAATGTTTCTACAGGAATATTAATTTTTGGTTTTAATGTTTTAATAAATACTTGCATATCATTATCATATTTTAAATGTTTGATATTTACTAATTTTGGTTGAATTATTTTTCCATTTCCCACTTCATATAATTTGATAAATTGTGTAGGAGTAATTGATTTAAATGTTGAAGTTTCATTTAATGCTAAACAATGCTACCACTGTATTCCCAGTACTTTTGATCCAGGTAATAATTCAATACCTTTAAGGTTAATGGATAATGTACATGCTCTTTCTATATTTCTATCATCTAGACTGATACAGAAATCAGGGTATATATTTACTCTAAATATTCTGTTAGCTAAATTTGATTTAGCTCCTCCCAAAATACTATTTAAAGGATTATTTATTATTCTTTCATCACAACATACTATCATAATAGGAGTATCTATTCCAGATCTAAATAAACCAGTAATTTTAATCTGGATTAATCCAATATGTAAATATTTCTTTTTTGGATACTTTTGTTTTAATTTTTTAATTTGAATCATATTTATCAATTTTACTGAAGTAAAATCTTCATCACCTTTTAATTCTATATTTCCTTGCATTCTTTCAAATATATATGTACTTTTGTTTAAAAACATTGATTTAAACTTTGGTGATTGTTTATATATTTCATTTTTTTCTACATGAGGATTTGATTCTTTTAACTTTTCCATATCTTCATCAGTAATTTCAAATTGTTCACCTTGACTATTATCTATACTATCGTTATGTATTTCTTGAGGTTCAAATTCTGTTAAAGTATTCATATATACTCTATATTCATATGTTGCATCTTTTTATGTTTGTCCAGATTCTCCATCAGGACTTAAAGGTGAAGAAGATAATTCTGATTCTATTTTTATAAAAGGTAAATCTTCATATTTATGTATTATCAATATTCCTATGGGTGTTCCTATAGAAATTTGATATGGATGATTTTCTAGACTTGTGCTTTTCATTGTAAGTTTTACATTTTGATCTGACATTGATTCTATTAAGCCATGTGTTATAAAAATATTTTTTAATGTATGATATCTTATATTATGAATTTCTCCATAATATCCATATGGAATTTGGATTATAAGATATAAACAAATTTCCGTTGTTTGATATCTTGGTAATATATAATTTCTTCCAGAATAAATTATGTGTCCTGGAGCTTTTAAATATTCTCGTCTTGGTAAAATTACTGTTTTAGTAAGCGGTATAATTTTAACATAATTATATGTTTTATTCATAGTAATCATGTTTATTGACAATTGTTCAAGTTCGATATCGGTTTCGCTTGAACTGCATTCATCATATATAGATTCTACTTCATATATGGTTGAATTATCATCACTAGGAATATCTTCTAAGTAGCCTAAGTGAATATCAAAGGTTTCTAGATTAGGTATGATTACTGATTTTATATTTAATGGGCATTCATATGCAAAATGTCCCTCTTTATCACATTTAAAACATTTGTAACCTTTTTTAAATTTGGATTTATTCTTAATAAAAAAAAATTTCTTGAGTTTAGGAGATTTTTTATATTTCCTTTTATATTCGGGTTTCCACCTTTTTCTCGATATTTTATATTTTTTTGATTTCAATTTATATTTTTTATATTTCTGTTTCTTTTTTGGATTATATGGTTTATTATAGCCATATACTAGAGGACATCCAAATTTATAATTGATATCCTCATCATATTTTGGACAACAGGATCCTCTTAAACTCAATTTATGTATATGTTTATCCATATGTGAAGATGCCTTTTGTAACTGACATGTTTTCTTTACTGTTTCCATGCAGGCCTTTTTTAATAACCCGGTGGAATGTGTTGAATTTGGATTAGAATATTGATGTAACCTTAAATTATTATATTTTTTCTCTATCATTTTATCCCATGGTACTGGTAATTTGGAAAAAAATGCTGTAATCCAAAATAATTTCTTTTCTATAGAATCTAGTCTAAAAATATGACTTATATATTCATTAGCAAATTCTCCTAGCAATCTCTGTTATTAAATCTTCACCAGTTAAGTCTGCATATAATAATTTACAGATGCTATTTAATGCGTCTTTTTTAGAAGGATAATTATTTAAAGCTGCTATTTCAAGTGGAAGTAATTTTCATATTGTGTAAGCCATCTTAAGGCTATTCCTTGCCAATATCCACATGCATGTAATACAAAGGTTTTATTAGGAATAGTATCAGGCATTAGGATGTTGTTCCTACCATTAATTGCATCCAATTTATTATATATTCTCTAAGTTCACTGGCTGGTATATGGTCTATATTAAAAATTAAACTTATTGCGGGTGTTGATTGTCGTTTGCCTTGTTTATAAATATAATCTTCAATATAAGTTTCAGCTGTATCCCTATGATACATATTTTCATCTGTTATCTTGGGACTAGTAGGAGGTTGTTATGGATTTTGTATTATAGAAGATGATTCTCCATGTTCCATATGAACAAAATAAGGATCATAAAGATTCTCTTCTTCTTTCGAAGAAGGTTCCTCCTCGAAAATCGAGGGTGAATCCTCTTCACTGTCAAGTGAAGGTATATTTTCCTTCTCTTCAACAGAGGGTAGTATATTCTCCTTTTCATCAGAGGGTGAATTGGCTGACGTAAAATATTGTATAGAAGCAGAGTATTGATCATAATACTGATAAAGTTCTGCAGAAGAAATTGTACCTTCTAATTCTTGCAGCTGTAATTTGTTGTAATGCAAATATTTATCATAACTAATTTTTTCTGGTTCTTTATGACATAAATTTTTGGATGAAAATTTAACCATACGTACAGAATCAAATCTTTCATTACTAGAGTATATCGGGATTTTAAATGGCCTTAAAATTCTTTGATTTGTTCAGCAAACTCTTGTATAAATGTATAATGAGCCAGAACTATTAGAACCTCTCGAAGGTCGAACACAAAAAATATTAGACACACAAAAAGAAATGGAAAACCAGCAATATCCTAAATTAGCTATAAAAATACCAGATATTACTGCTGAATCACCGCACTATGTTGGACCTTAAGAAAAAATCTCAACTACATATTTATATACCTATAACAATTCATTTACCTAGTTTCACAGAAAATAACTTAGAATTCACTATTCATGCTCTAATAGATTCAGGAGCTGAAACTAGTTTAATACAAAATACCTTCATACCTCAAAAATATTAGATAACATTAGATAAACAAGAAAAATTAAATGATTTCATGGGAAGACCTGTTCAAGTAACACATAAAACACTTTTACCAATTACAATTCCTGATATTCATGGTACTGAAAAAGCATATACCTTCGAATTTGCCTTATTACCTAAACAATTTGATATTGATTGTATACTTGGTATGAATAATTTAAGACATTATGCTCCGTTCAATACACATAATTTTTGGTTTGACAACACCCAAATTCCTCGTGTTCCTTTTCCTGTCCCTTTATTACCATATTTTGCGCCAGCCCAGCGTGGTGCTGAACAAATCAAAGAATTTTAAGGCCATTTAAAATCAGATCATTGTGTAGTTCCACCACGATCCTCCGTAAATCAAGAAACAATTACAATCATTCAAGCTATAAAATCACTCCAAGTACGTGGATAAGGGGATCAGAAAATTAATTCCAAAAAGATCAGAGAGAGTTCCAGTTTGATAAAGATTCTATACAGGATACTTAAGGAAGTAAAAAAGGGTCGCTCTGATTATACTTCCATTTTCACACTCCTTAGGAATCTCGATTATAATTCTCTAGATTAGTAAAAGAACATCTTGATTGTTGCAATTCAGAAAATTTCAAACAGAATTTTTTTTGTTTTTGCAATAGCTGCATTCTCTGCTAATATTGCAAATGATGGAAATAGTTGGCAATCGACAACCAATGACTAAGAAGCATCCCGAGAGCGATTGTCAAAGCGGCTTTGAAAAGCTACAGCTGTAGAGTTGATTTTTGGGTCTTTTTTGAGAGAAAAGAGAGTTTCATTGTAAATAGAATTCTTGTTCGGGTTTTGTGAGACTATAAATATACAATGTTAATCAAAATTTTGAATGATATGAAGCAATAGAAGCAATTTAGAAGTTATTAAAGATTATAGATATTGTACTCTTTCATAAAAATCAATAAAATAATTTATTTTCCTTTATTCATGTCTATGATGAGTATGAGTGGTTAAATTCTTACGTTAGATTAGATGAGGAAACAAAGCCTAGATAATTTACTAGTATGTAATTTATTTGCTTATTATGTTTCATTGATTTATGAAAAATTAATTCTTTTGATTCCCTATTATCATGTTAGATTTAAGATATGATTTTGAGTATTTGATGATTTATTGTTTGACAATATATTCGTTACTTAGTTTTTGATATACCATAGACTCTTTAGGCACGGTATATGTTTAGACTTTAAATGTTTTTTTATTCATATTTCATGCTTAGATAAACTCAAAATTCATATAGGTTTAATTGGAAGAAGTAATTCAAAATATCAAGTTTACAAGTTTGTTTGATTTATACTTTAAAGATATATTTTCCGATTGTAGGAAGACCACGTGATCCATGCAACTTAGATAAACAAGCATAAATACTTCCAGTAAATTATTCTATAGGGGAGTTAATCCATCTGACCAGCAATTTTATTTTAAGTAATTTAAAGCCTTTAATATTTAGTTTTAGTTAATAAAATCCAATCTTTCTTTTTGAGTTCAATAATTTATTTTCTTTAGTGTAAAATAATAATCAAAATGATTCTCGAGAAAACAATCTTGCATTACCACCCTTATACTACTTGTCAATCTCTTGTATTGGGAGTGTATGATTTAGATCGCAGTCATATTTTTGGTACTGTTGTTGGGGATCAATACTATTGTGTTACAGTTTAGTATAGATTTTACTTTTTATATTATTAATTTGTATGATTTTGAATTTGCATGACCAATTGTAGGAGAACTTCTAATGGTAGACTCATTTGAATGTACTCAAATACACAAATACTCCCACTCCACCAATCACTTCACAATATGAATACTAATAATAATAACAATATCAATAGTGGTAATAATAACCGATTTGGAGATGACAACACAAACAATAGCAATAGCCATTATGGAGGCAATGGAAGGTCTTTACGTGATTATCTATCACTTTATTGGACAACCTAACCTGCATATATAACATTTCTTTTGAATATGGGACACTTCGAGAATAAATCTGGAGTAGCTCAACTATTGCCTAAATTCTAAGGGATAGATTCAGAGAGCCCATATTTGCATCTTCGAGAATTCAAAGAGGTTTGCTCTACTATTAATTTTTAAAATATTTCTGCAGAGCAAATAAAGTTTAAACTCTTTCCATTCACTCTTAAGGATAACGCAAAAACATGGCATGTACATTACATCCCAATTCAATAGGAAAATGGGATGAGATGTAAAAAAAAATTTTAAATAAATTCTTTACTTCATGTCGAAAAAATTATATGTAGAAGCAAATTCTCAACTTCCGTTAGAAAGAACCTGAACCTTTATTTGAGTGTTGCTAGATTTAAAGGTTTTCTACTATCATACCCGCATCATGGCTTCAAGATATGAAGGATTGTAAGTATCTTCTATCGAGAGCTAAACAATGCAACTAAGCAATTTATAGAAACCATGTGTAATAGTAAATTTTTGAGGATGTTCTGGAAAGCTGAGAATATTTTGAAAAGAAATCAATTAGTAGAGAAGTCATATAATAGAGGTGGACTTATTAAATTGGGAGAAACTGAAGCTGCATGATAATCACTATCATGAAGAAATTTGAAGATTTGCTTATAAAGAAAACAAAAACTGTTAAGGCAATAGGAGAAGTTCTGTAAGTTTGTGACATTTGCGGATTAAAAGGACATGTAACTCGCAATTGTCCAACATTTTCTATTTTTAAATTAGTATTAAATGAACAAGGTAATGCCTTCAACACTGTTTCTCAACTAACAAATAATTCTTATTCACAAATGTATAAACCTAGTTGGAGGAACCATCCAAGTTTTTAATAGAAGTAGAATCCTCAGCAACAATTTAATCATCAAAATAAGTCACCACTAATCTGACACCAAAACAATACGTTCAACCATCTAATCAATCTTTTGTGTACAAACCACCACTGAAAAGGAGTCTTAAGGATAATATTTTGCAGATATAGTAGAGAATGGATCAAATGATCCAAGCACAATAGTAGTTCATTCACTTGCAATTAACAATCAACAATCAAAATGTGACAGCCTTCAGTGATATACGATCACAGATAAGCCACCTTAGTTGCACGTTACAAACAAAGGAAAAAAAGTTAGCTACTATTTCAACTGGAGGCCAGCACTTCAGATAAAGTTAAAGGTATAATTTTTTTACTTTTTAAACTGATAACGATATATCTAAGATATCTGCTGTAATCAATTTGCAAAGTGGAAATGTATTTGATGAGCCATTTTAAAACAAGATACTGAGGAGAAATAGGACGATAATTTAGTACAACAATTTAGGAATGACAATTCTACAGAATCCACTCTCACAACTTACAAACTATATGTACCGTTTCCCCAACGATTGAATTCTAAGAATATTAGCATTTCTTATATTAGTATTTTAGAAATTTTTAAATAGGTACAGATCACTATTCTTCTGCTGGAGGAAATCAAATAAGTTCCCTCATATACAAAATTCTTGAAGGACTTGTTTACAATCAAAAGACATCACAATGCACAAAAGAAAACATTTCTCACAAAAAGGTAAGTGCGTTTCTCCGTTCTGAAATGCCTCTTAAATATAATGATCCTGGATATCCAACTATTTTATATGTAATAGGACAACATAACATTGAAAAAGTTTTACAAGATTTGGGAGCTAGTGTAAACCTTTTACCATATTGGGCTTACAAGCAACTGAGCCTAGAAGAACTTAAACTGACACTTGTCATACTACAATTAGCAAATAGGTCAAAAAGGTATCCTAAAGGCATTATGGAAGATGTTTTAGTGGAGATCGAAAATTTCTATTTTGCAGTAGATTTTATAGTTATCAATGTTGCTCCTGTAAAGAATTCACGTCTTCACATTCCTGTTATTCTCAGATGTCCATTTTTGGCCACGACTAATTTGGTGACTAATTGTAGAAATGGTGCGGTGAAACTATCATTTGGTAATATGACCCTTGAGCTCAATGTTTTTATTGCTTGCAAGTAACCAAATATCGACAATAATGAATTGCAAGATATTAACTATATTAAAGAAATTTATGTAGAAAGCAACATTGTATCATTGTGCATCTCCTATCCTTAAGAGCTTACATTAACAATGAATGATGATTTCCTCGATTGGATCAAACCTAACAAGTTGTTCATAGTATAAAATATTTAACTGATGCTCAATGTTCAAATATTACAGAATGGATTCCAAAAATGAAAGTATATGAAGAGTTACTTCAAATCACTAAGAAACTGATACCATCTAACATCCAAGCACCAATATTTGATCTAAAACCACTACCCGAGGATCTCAAGTATGCATTTTTGAGACCTAAACAAATATTTTATGTGTTCATCTTAGCACATCTTGATGAGCATCAAGAAGAGCGATTACTATCAACATTGTGAAAGTATAAAAGAGCTCTTGAATGGAATATGACAGACATCAATAGTATGGACCTCCTTATCTATATACATCACATCACTTTGGAAGATGGAGCCAAGCCAATAAGGCAAATGCAACGAAATCTTAACCCTACCATGAAAGAAGTGATTAAAACCGAAGTCTTGATGGTGGCATTATCTATCCAATTGCTGATGTAAGTGGGCAAGTCCAATCCAAGTTGTTCCGAAGAAAAGTTGGATAATAGTTATTAGAAATGAGGATGGAGAAATGATACCCACTCCTACAACTACGAGTTTATGTATGTGCATTGACTATAGAAAGTTAAATCAAGTAACACGAAAAGATCACTTTCCGTTACTAGTCCTTAACCAAGTGCTTGAAAGGGTTGCATGGCATGAATTATATTGTTTTCTTAATGGTTATTTTGGTTATTATCAAATTGAAATTCTTTTAGAGGATTAGGAAAACACAATTTTTACCTGTCTCTTTAGCACATTCGCATTTTGAAGAATGTCATTTAGATTATGCAATGTGCCCGCAACAAATTAAAGGTGCATGATAAGTATCTTTAGTGATATGGTTAAAGACTATCTAGAGGTATTTATAGATAATTTATCTGTATTTAGAAATAATTTTGAATCATATTTGTCTAATCTAGGGTCGGTGCTTGAAAGATGCCAACAAAAGAATTTGCTCCTAAATTGGGAGAAATACCCCTTTATGGTTACAAAAGATACTGTATTAGGCCATATAGTTTCATCTAAAGGAATAGATGTAGATAAGGCTAAAATTGAGTCTATTTCTAACATAGCGATACCTAAAATTGTAAAAGATATACGTTTGCTCTTAGAACATACAATTTTTTATAGAAGGTTTATAAAGATTTTTAGCATTATTGACCTTCTTGTGCATGATGTGCAATTCGAATGGACGCAAGCAATACCAGATAACTTTCGACACACTCAAGGAAGTGCTCATCAAGCACCAATAATTTAACCTTCAGATTGCTCACTTCCATTCGAAATTATATGTGATGCAAGCGACTATGCAATTGGAGCAGTACTGGGGCAACGAAGAGACAAGAAGCCCTATATGGTCTACAATGCTAGCAAGACTCTCAATGATGCACAAACGAATTATATAATTATAAAGAAGGAGCTTCTAGCTCTAGTTTTTGCTCTGATAAATTTTGTTCATATATTTCGGACTCACATGTGGTTGTTTTTACAGATAATTTGGTGCTCAAATATCTTTTGTCAAAGAAAGATGTAAAGCCACGATTAATTCGATGGATACTACTGCTCCAAAAATTTGATCTTGAAATTAAAGATAAAAAGAGAGTAGAGAATGTGGTTACTGACCATCTCTCTCATTTGACATTTAATAACAATAAGCTACCAATTATGATCAGCTATTTTTAATCAGAACAACTCCCTAGTATGCTGATGTTATTAACTTTCTTGTTTCAGGTGAAATGCCGAACCACTTGAGTGTTCAAAATAAACAATAATTCCTATACGAGGTACATATGACTACCCTTACTTATTTAAATATTGTTCGGATCAAATCATCAAATGGTGTGTGCCCGATGATGTGATCCAGATCATAATTCCCATCTATCATACAACCATTTTTCGCCTAAAAAGATGGTAGGGAAAGTACTCCAATGTGAATTCCATTGACTCACTATGTTTAGAGACACATATGAATATTGTAAACATTGTTAAGTCATGTCAGAAACTACGACCGTTAACCTGGAAAAGTAATATGTCTCTAACACCCACTCTTACTATTGAGATATTTGATTGTTGGGACATTGATTTCATGGGACCATTTCTTATTTCTAATTAATATGTTTATATTCTTATAGCGGTCGATTATGTTTGTAAATAGATAGAAGTAGTGGTATGCAAAAACAACGATTAACAAACCATTGTTGAATTTTTAAAGGAACATATATTGTCCAGATTTGTAGTTCGTAAAACAATAATAAGTTATGGGAGTTCTCATTTCTGTAATAAGGCATTTGAAAATTTGATAAAAACAATATCACATCACAAAATTTCTACACCTTATCACCAACAGTTAAATGGACAAGTTGAATTTGTTAACAAGAAAATCAACCAAATTTTTGACAAAACAATTATTCCGTCATGCGAAGATTGGTCATTTAGACTAATCGACACTTTATGGACTTACTGACTTTATGGGCTTACTGTACTGCACTTAAAACACCTTTTGTTATGTCCCCATACAGAATAGTCTATGGAAAAGTTTGTCATTTACCTGTAGAGATTGAATACAAGGTGTATTGAGTAATCAAATGAGTTAATTTAGATATCAAATTAGCGAGCCCATTACAAAAATTACAAATTAATGAATTGGAAGAGTTAAAACGTGATGTATATGACAATTCACATATTTCGAAGGAAAAAATAAAAATATAGCATGATCACCATATCACACGACGTGTTTTTCATCCATCTGACAGAGTGCTTCTTTATAAGTTGCACCTTTATCTATTTCCAGAGAAATTGCATTCAAGATTGACCGGACTATTTATTGTTAAAACTGTGTATCCGCATGGTATAATTGATTTTGAAAATCCAAAAAAAAATGTCATACATTTAAAGTAAATAGAAAATGCTTAAAACATTACTTGGAATTTTTTAAGCACATAGAGGTATCTCACAATTTAGTGGATCTTGACATCTTCGTGATACGAGCTTAACAAAGACACATTGTATATTATTTTATATTATGTACTAACAATTTTTGCTTTGTAGATGATACACCATAAGTAGCAAAACGAGGTAATATCTAAGCACTCTTTCTTAATTCTTACTTGTTCTTAATAGATTTAATAGAAATATCAATTCATTGAGAACAATGTGCATTTTAAGTTGGGGGATTGCTTATGAAATTATCTTAGTTTTTATGCTCACGATGTTTTTAACAAGTTTGCTTTTGAATTTTTGTTTCCAACAATTTAGTTCTTTTCGAAATTTTCAAAAGTTTTTAAAATTTTCAAAAATTTCTAACCAATTTTAGTTTCTCTTCTATAAAAATATTTGCTAACCATAATTTAGTTATTAGGAATTAACAATTAGTTATTAGATATAACATTAATTTAGAAACTAACACTTGAAAAAAATTTGGCTTGATACAATTCTCAATAGAGAATGGCTGCCGAACCCGCTGTCGAAGCAGATGTCAACAGCCTAGCTATATAGGGGAAAAAATGCCCTACTTGAGAGCAGTTGTCAAAGTCGTTGTCAAAGCAGCTATCGATAGCCATCGACTGCAGGCCCCATCTATAAATATTTATGTGAGTTTCTTTTTCTCCATAACCAAACCGTAGTCTCTTTTCGTTGCACCCAAATGAAAAATTGTCCCCTTTCGTAGTCTAAAACCAAATCCCATGAAATTTCTTTTAAATTTTCAAAGATCTCTAAGCAAGTAAGTCTTCTTCGCTTCAATTTTTCATGGGTTGTTTAATGTGAAAATTTAACTGCAAGTGCACAGTATCGATGTAGCACTTTACAGGTCGTCCCATAGAGATCTCAGGTGTTTTGCAATTCTTACTATTTTTTTAGTTCTAGTGGATTAACTAAGAGTTTCTAAATTGAGAGAAGATTACTTTTAAGTTCTAGAGATTAGCCTAGGATTTCAAATCCATTAGAATAACAGCCTAATAATGAATTATCTTTTTCTTCCTAACTTTTTAATTATGCACGATCAATTAATACATTAAAAAGGTGATCTTTTTTATTTGATTTTAATTAAATGCTCCTAAGTATGACCTATCAAGTAATATGCAAGTATAGACCATCAAAGATAACATCTTTCTTAAAAACAAATTATATCTAATAATCTTATAAACAAAAGCAAAGAAATAAACTTCAAACCCTAATCTAAGCATAGGCTATCAAAAGACTGAACTTAAGTATTATCTATGAAAAAAAATTAGATTTACAAGTTTACTCTCTTCAATTTATATATAGAAAAATCTTTAATAATTCTATAAACAAAGAATATGAATTCCAAATCTTATCTAAATATATATTATCAAAATATGAATTAAGCATAATCTATCAAAATTACGATTTACGAAATCTATCTCTTATTTATTTATAGAAAAATCATCTTTATTTCTTTTTAAGAAGAAGATGAGATAAATCCATATTAGAACTATTAAACTAATTTTATCTACATCTTAGGGCTAAAGAAAATTAGCTACTCATAATTCTAGTAAGTAAAATCCTATTTTTATTCATAAAGACAATTAAATCTAATCTAGAAAGCAATATAAATCTAAACTAAAAAGCAATTAAAAGAGAATTAGCTAAGAAAAATTGAAGAAGAGCAAAGGTTACCTCTGGAGTCGGTATTGTGGCCGTCACTCCTTCTGCAAACCCTAATTTTTATTAATTAAAAAAATTAAAGTACAAAACTACTGGATAAAATCCTAGATTATAAGGATACGGCTAATATATAAGCTTCAAAAATCAAACCCTAATTTTGATATAACTGAAAAACTAAAAAATTATGTAAGACCCCTCAGAAAAATTACCCCGTGGGCCCCTCTTTCTGCCACCAATTGGTGGCAAAATGCAGCTAAGTAGCGACATTATAGTGCTTATTTCTTCTGGTTTTTCTTCTACACGAGTCTCTTGTCTTGTACTTTTGATTCTTTTAACTGTATTGGATTTTGACTCTCTGTCTGTCTTGTAGTTTGCTCATGTTTAGATCTTTGGTTTTTGACTCTTTGTAGTGTCACTGTCTTGTAGTTTGCTCACGTTTAGATCTTTTCCTAGACTTAATTTTCTAATCCGGCTTTGATTGTATACCATGTCCATGTAGGAATCGGACTATCTGAAAAACAAACTAAAAATACCCGTGTAGTATTTATTTATATACAAAAAATAGATAAAATATTGGAGGAAAAATATAATATATGATAATAATCATTATTCTTCGTAAAAAGTATATTTTTATTTCAAAAACCTAGATCTATAATTTATATGAACGAATTAGAATTGATTGAAGATAGATTCAAACTTCTAAGTAGATTTGGAACAGTTTAGCTAATTTTTGTATATTTTTGACAAATTTTCCTGAATAATTGAAAATATATGCTAATCCAAAGGTAAAATCAAATAAAAATCTCAATTTTTTAGCATAGCAATTTATGGGTTACTTGAATAATTAGCATATATCAAATTCATACATTAAAAGTAAAATTAGATTAATGTTTGATATATTTGAGGAGAAATTAGGAATTGTAAAAAATGAGAGAGAAAGAACAAACATAAAAATAACATAATAAAGGAAATAATAAAAAATATATTTGAAACATAATCGTGAATAATTTTGAGATATAAGTCATAGTTTGTTAAGAAATATATTTATGATTATTTTTTCAGGATGGGACCAAAAAAGCAAACTGTCTCGAAGAGGCCAAGAGTAGGCTCTTCAAATTCATCCCCTCCACAGAGATATAAGGCTACAAAGACAAGTAAGAAAATCTTAGAGAAGTATGGGGAATTCACGCTTTGACCCGAACAAGCAGTTGACTACTCACACATACACAAGAATCTCACCTTCAGAGCTTAGATACAGGCTACAGGATTGGTGGAATATACAATTGATGAGTGCTATATATTGCATATTTATATCCTTCATATTATCTATTTTGTATTTAAATAATTCTACTTGGATATTGTTAGTTTGCTTTTCAGGTAAACCTATTCCTACAAGGAGATGGCATAAACTCAGAGCCGGATTAGAAAATCAAGCCCAAAGAAGAGTTAAAATTGAGCAAAACTATAAGACATGATGCTGCAGGGAGTCAAAATTTAATACAATCATCAAAATTAAAAGAACAAGACAAGAGACTCATGCAGAAGAAAAACTAGATAAAAAATCCAAGATTTTGCCACTATTTGGCTGCATTAGCCGCCAATTGGAGGCTCCCTAGAGCCCACTCTGACTGATTTTTTCTACGGGGCTTCGATATAATTTTGTAGTTTTTCACTTGTACTTAAATTAATGTTTGATTCGCCGAGGCATATATATTGGTCGTATCCTTGTAATTTAGGGTTTCATTATGATTAGGATATAATTTTATACTCGTAATTATAAATAAAATTAGGATTTGCCGAAAGAGTGACGGCTGCCATGCCAAACTTTAGAGCTAACCTTTGCTGTTCATCAATTTTTTGTAAGTAATTTTCTTCTAATTGCTTTATAGTTTAGATTAATTTTGCTTTCTAAATTAGATTTTCTTGCTTTCATGAATAAAAATATGATCTTATTAATTAGAACTATGAGTAGCTAATTTAGTTTAGCTCTAGGATGTAGATGAAATTAAGAATCCACCATGTATTTGCTCTCTAATATTTTCTTCCTAAATAAAATAATAATGATAAGATTTTTTTTAATGAAAAAATTAAAATATAACAACTCATAGATTAATACTTTGATAGGTTATACTTGAATTAGATTTCTTGATAGCCTATACTTAGTTAGGCTTTGGGGTTATTACTTTTCATCCTTGTCACAGAGTTATCTAACGATTTAGTTTATTTTTATGAAAAGTTATATTTTTGATGTGTTATGTTGCACACCACTTGATAATATATGCTTAGAACTCTTTAAGTAAATATAAAACTAAAAGATCAATTTTTATAATAGTAAGAAGATAATATAAGTAATACATGGCTGGAAACTAATGGATTCCATATCCTAGGCTAATTAGAATAACAAAAATCCAATTTAGAACCCATAGTTAATCTGCTAGGACTAAAGAATTAGTGAGAATAACAAAACACATTTGATCCCTGTGAGAACGACATGTACAACACTACACCGACACTATACACTTGCAGTAGATATTTCACATCAAGTTTTTGGCGCTGTTGTCGGGGATCGACAGTGTTTTTCTTGTTTTTTCTAACGTTTTATGGGTTAACAGTGTGTGTTGAGTATGCAGCGACCTGCAATTTTATATACAAGAAGTAAAATGGTACGAGAAAAGCCTCAGAATTACACTGCAAAAACTAGGGGGCCAAACTCCCTGGTTTTGCCACTAAACAGCGGTAATTGCCGCCATTTAGCGGCAAAGTTGGTGAGTCTCTCCCATGTTTTTCTCCTGTTTTGTATTTTGGGTCCCTGGTTCTATAAAAAAATACAAATAAAATTAAAAAAAATTATAACTTATAGGACATCACATTTTTCTTTGATCATATTTTTTTCACTGTTTCATCTTCATCACACCCCACTTCATACATTAGTTTAGGAAACTCACGCATCTACTCATGGTCACTGGTTCATGCCACATTGGACCTGTGATCAATTTGGTCGACTAGTGAGATTAGATTTGTTCATGGAAGACAAGATGGACCAACCGATCCCGATCCTTTAGGATCGATGTTACCCGTTGCGCATATCACTACCATCATGCATAAAACTTCCACACGCAGTAGATAATCACTATGAATTGAAACCGCAGTACATCAGAAAGCTTCCTAAATTTACTGGTTCTGATTCTAAGGATGCATATCTCTTTATCAGTGAATTTTAGGAAGTGTGCGTGATTAATAAACTGCAGCACTTATCGGAGGACGCAATTAAGCTCCACTTTATTCCATTCGCTCTTAAAAATAACTCCAAGAAGTGGTTATACAGTATGCCTACTGATTCAATCACTACTTGGGATGAATTCGTCACCGTGTTTTTTAAAATGTATTATCCCACGCACAAGATGGCAAAAATTCAGAATCAAATTAATCAAATCTGTCAAGTGCCGAGAGAACCGTTCTAAAAATACTTAGAGAGGTTCAAAAATCTGTTAGTTCAGTGCCCCACCATGCGATAGAAAAGTGGCGGTTGTGTCAAATTATGTACGAAAGACTCGATTACACATCCAAAACTCTTCTTGAGTCCATGCGTCAGGGGGAGTTCATGAGAAAAAATGAGGATGAAGCATGGGACTTCCTTGAGGACCTATCGTAGAAAACAATGCAGTGGAAGAGTCCCGCTGAGAAATCCAATGCATCAACTTCTGCATATAAGGGTGGGATCCATAACATCGATAGCTCCATATCTACCGAAGCTAAGATTGCAGCCCTTATGCAAAGAATTTAGGCGTTGGAGATTCCAGTGCTCCACCAGTAGGTCAAGTAAATCCAATTCAAGTTCCCACATATTTTAATTGCGAAACTCCAAATTATGTTATGGAGGAGTGTCCATTATTAATGAATCCCATGGGTCCCACACTTGAGCAGGTTAACGCTTTGTATCAACGACCCATGAACAATCCTTACACTCCTACATACAATCCTAGTTAGAAGAATCATCCAAATCTCTCATGGGGTTAAGGGAAATGTAAAGGAGCCCCCAACCCTAATATACAGCCTCCAGCCACTGGTCAGTTTCCAAGACCAAATGTAGGTGATTATCACCACCCACATACTTCAAATCAAGGGAACAACCAGAATAGACTATCTTCGCATAATCAATCATATCTACAACAGAGATCTAACAATGATTATGATAGACGGATAACGACATTTTAAACGAATGTGGAGAACCTTTCTAAGTCAACGTCCAATTTAAACACACAAATGAAAAATTTAATGAAAATATCTATTGACTTTATACAACGGACTAACCAGCAATTTCTTATGAGTTCTCAGTCGATCAAGAATATAGAGCAGCAGGTTGGACAATTAGCCATACATCTGAGTGAGCGGGGGCTAGGTACCTTTACGAGCCAACCAATAATGAACCCCAACTCTAACTTATCTCAGTCTATTTCATTCCATGTTCACCAATGCAATGCCATTCACACGCTCAGATCTAGCAAGCACGTGGATAATAATGTAACTATGCCCCTTGATTTCACTCCTACTATTCTGTAGGCTACACCATCTTTTCCACCTCTTTCTCTATATTTATCTTCATCACCTCCATTACCATCACATGCTCATTTGGAAGAATCTGTTCCTACACCGAAAGCACCATAACCCAATCGGCTTAGGAAGCCTTCACCGCAAGTAGAGAAGATTCTTAAAACATTTCAGTAGGTGAAAGTTAATATTCTACTCCATGATATTATACAATAGGTTTCTACTTATACCAAATTTTTCAATGATTTGTGTACTAAGAAGTAAGAAAGAAACATTCCTAAGAATGTTTTTCTTTCTGCAAATATATCGTATATTCTCTCTAACTCCTTACCTATCAAATACAAAGATCTAGGTTCTCTCACAATCTCATGTACCATTGGGAACACTACATTTGACAGGGCATTGCTTGATCTAGGGGCAAGTGTCAACTTGCTTCCGTACACTGTTTATCAGCAACTAGGGTAAGGAAAACTTCAACCTACGAAGATCACATTACAACTAGCTAATCGTTCGACCAAGAGACTACTTGATATGGTTGAAGATGTGCTCATTAAGGTCGGGGAGTTCATCTTTCCTGTAAATTTCATTGTCTTAGAAACTGAGCCGATTTGCAATCCACTAAATCAAATTTTCATTATCTTGGGTAGACCATTTCTTTTAACATCAAATGCATTAATTGATTACAGGAGTGGCCGCATGAAGCTATTATTTCGGAATATGACTATGGCATTGAACATATTCAGTATGGATGAGCACACAACGAGCTCTCTCATTGAGGTAAACATGATTCACAGTTTGCACTCTTATTCTACCACTTGCACTGATGATGAACTCTCATTTGACCAAATTTTTGAATATGAGCTCATATTATTAGATGAATTTGCACATTCTGATTCTATGTATGATGATACTTGTGCAAGTGTGCCATTGATTTATAAGCAAACTTTTGAGCATTTGTTCGTAGAGGAGCTCGCATTACTTTATGAGTTAGAAGGGCCACCACCACATTCACTTATCATATTGCACTCTTCTCACTTCACGATTTCTACATGTGTGCTTGTTACTAACGATGATTGGTAAATTTATAATGAAGAATTCTTTAACCCAATTATTAATGCTTACATATGGATAAAGAAAAAGCAAGGGAGGCATAAGATACAGACAGATAATTTCGTAACATGTAGGAGGATGATGAGATACAATAATGCACCCACTTCATGTTTAAAATGCACGCATTATGAAAGTGAAAAGCGATCAAGAGGTCGTAATAGCTTTCCATGCGTTAATAGGGTGACGATATTGAGATCGTCACTTTTTACGACTCTAATTATTTGTATAATAGTTTTCTTATTTATTTTACCATCCTTGGTTTGCGTATGAGGGCATACACAAGTTTAGGTGTGGAGGAGTGGGTTAGAGTATTTTCTTAGTATTTTTCTAGGTTTTTTAGTTTTTTTTAGAATTTTTATTTTATTTTTAGATTTTTGTATTTCTTCATTTTACACTTTGAGTAGTTTTTAGGGTAACTAACTGAATAAAAAAGTTTTTAGGGTAACTAACTAAACAAGAGTAAAAAAATTTTATATATTTTCTTAAATAAATTAACCTAATTATAAATAAAAGAATAAATTTAGATTTAAAATTTGATAGGAAAGTAGATTGGATGATACACTTAGAATTTTATGAAAATAATTAAAACTCAAAAAATAAATACCGCTAACAGTAATTTTAAGATAAATATACATCTATTTTTTACTTCATAATAGTTTATTAGGTTAAGGACAAAGATGATAACGATTGAGTAGTTTTCTCTCAAAAGGGTGAGCCTGGTATTAAGGTAATAGCCTCAGAAATGAAAAAAAAAAAAAAAAAAAGGTAAGAAGAAAAAAAGGGAGTGAACCTGATATTAAGGCAATAGTCTCGGAGAGAAAAAAAAAGAGTATGATCCGAGTAATCGTGTACTTTGCGCCAAAGCAAGCGTGAATATTCATATGAAAAGTGAAATATTCTTAAAAAAAGAGAAAAAATTATTATGAGAAAGGAGATGAATCATGAGTTAGAGTTGGAGTCTAAGACCGAAGTAGACTATCACACATGCACGTAAATTTATAGGAGCCAATGAATTATTTATTAGTGGGTATTAAAGATAGGATTTAAATTTTTGATAAAGTGATAAGTGTATCTAATATGATGCTTGACTTAAAAATTGATAATCTAAATGCGTTCTTGAGTTTGTATATTAGTGAGATTATTTGGAGAAAATATCATTAAAAAAGATTATTCTTTCTTTTGTATAAATTTTTTATTTTTCTTGATTTTTGGTTATCCTTATTTTTCTTTTCTTTATTCCTTAAGCTAACTTCTTCATGAATTTTGTGAGTATATTCACTGCAAACCCTCACGAGACACAACTCGTCCACTAGAGTAACCTAGGGGCTTAACGGCTTATTGCACGTACTAAGTGCAATCGCGATTCCTGTGAAAGTGAGTTAGGATTTTTCTTTTTCTTTTTAGACTTAGGTTTTGCTCGAGAACGAGTAAAAGATAAGTGTGGGGTGTGATGAGTGTCATATATTGCATATTTATAGCCTCCATATTATCTATTTTTGTATTTAAATAATCCTACTCGGGTATTTTTAGTTTGTTTTTCAGATAAACCTATCATATAAGGAGATGGCATAAACTTAGAGGCGGATTAGAAAACCAAGCCCGGAGAAGCATTAAAAGTGAGCAAAACTACAAGACTATGATGCTGTAGGGAGTCAAAATTCGATATAGTTATCAAAATCAAAAGAAAATGACAAGAGACTCATGCAGAAGAAAAACCAGATAAAAAATTCAAGATTTTGTTACTATTTGACGGCATTAGCCGCCAATTGGCGGCTCTTCAGGGCCCACACTGGGTGATTTTTCTATTGGGCTTCAATGTAATTTTGTAGTTTTTCACTTATACTCAAATTAGGGTTTGATTCTCCTAGGCCTATATATTAACTGTATCCTTATAATCTAGGGTTTCATGATGATTAGGATATAATTTTGTACTTCTAATTATAAATAAAATTAGGGTTTGCTGAAGGGGTGACGGCTATCATACCAAACTCCAGAGGTATACTTTATTGTTCATCAATTTTTTTAGGTAATTTTCTTCTAATTGATTTCTAGTTTAGATTAATCTTGCTTTCTAGATTAGATTTTCTTGCTTTCATGAATAAAATATGATCTTGCTAATTAAAACTATGAGTAGTTAATTTAGTTTAGCTCTAGGATGTAGATAAAATTAGGAATCCACCATGTAGTTGCTCTCTAATGTTTCTTCCTAAATAAAATAATAAAGATAAGATTTTTCAATGAAAAAATTAAAATATAACAACTCGTAGATTAATATTTTGATCGGTTATACTTGAATTAGATTTCTTGATAGCCTATATTTAGTTAGGATTTGGGGTTGTTACTTTTCATCTTTGTCATAGAGTTATCTAACGATTTAGTTTATTTTTATGAAAAGTTGTATATTTGATTTGTTATACTTGCACACCACTTGATAACACATGCTTGGAGCACTTTAAGTAAAGATTAAAACTAAAAGATCAATTTTTATGATAGGAAGAAGATAATAGAAGTAATATATGGCTGGAAACTAGTGGATTCTATATTCTAGACTAATTAGAATAACACAAATCCAACTTAAAACCCGTAGTTAATCTGCTAGGACTAAAGAATTAGTGAGAATAATAAAATACCTTAGATCCCTGTGGGAACGACTTGTACAATGATACACTGACACTGTACGTTTGTAGTAGATATTTCACATCATAGGCATACACTACCTTTGAATGAAGTACTATGTGAGTTTTTTGCCAATCTGTAACCAACAATGGGAGATTAATATGCGTACTTCACAGTACGGGTTAGGGAAATATCATTTACTAGAGAAAATATCCTATGGGTTATTCCTATCCCCAATGTGCCTAAAGGAACTGTTTTTCAACGATAGAGTCAGTTACATACCAAGTGGCTCCCGAGCGTTCAAGGAGCTCTACACAAATATCAGTGATTATGCTTTCAATGAAAGTTTATTGAAAGTGGGTTATTTGAGATAGGAGAATGTTTTGGTAAGCATATTTATTAAATATAATATCATACTGTCCTCCACAATAACGAAACTATAGTCAAGGGATGTGATGTTATTGAACATAATTATAGAATGGCACCCATTCAATGTTGCTTCGATCATGCACTCCTCAGTAATCCAATGCATGGAGCTAGTCCATAAATGTATCATACACCCAAGGACGGCAAAGCTAGTACTAGTTCTGCCATCTCTAATAACGAAAATCTACATAAGCAATGGGATGGATTTGTTATCAACTGACATGTTCACTCGTCCAGTGTAGCCATTCTCAGATACAATAGTTTAGAGGACCATGCATGCTTGAAACACCCAGTAGGAGCAACAAGTATAATAAACAACCAGAAGGTGTTGCCCCGCCTACAGGACACGAAGAGAAACAACAAAAATGAGGATAGTAGCTCAGAAGGCCCAATCAGCAGAGATCACACTCCAAATATTGAATGAATTGAAAACAGATGACCACCACATTCAATGAAAGGTTGTAAGTTATCGAGACACGACAAACCTAAACCGAGCATCGTCAATAACGTTAATATCGACTTCTCACCAAGAATACCGACAAATGGCTGGTGAGGATGCCACCATTTCTCCCGATGAAGATGATGAGATGAGCTAGGGAACCACAGGGTTCCATCTGTATCAAAAATGTAAGTGACAAAAAGGTAACCATTAGCAGAATCATTAATATTGACTATTTAAGGAAGTGGATTTTCTGGAGAACCGACAAAGCCATATATTTTCTAACCTTAACCTCTTACATTATTTCATAGTGTATTAGTTGCATAGTTATATTCTTGATGCATTGAGGATACTGTATAATTTAAGTCGGGGATGGATAAATACACTATACTTCACTATATCATAAGTATCACAACTAACTAATTAACCTATAAAACATATAAAAATAAAAAAAATTCAAAATTTTTCATTTCTTTGAAGTAAAAAGTAAGATTAGAAGTATTACATATAATATATTCATGATATTAACATCTTAATATTGATAGTTATATGATAATAGTTTTTATGTAATCTTGATTATGAACTTCAATCCGACAATAAGATATATGGATACTTAAGATTTGAGTCAAGTATGCACTCGAAATACTTACACAATGAGTCATGAAAGTTGATAACAAAGAGAAAATTTAAAGCAATGCTTATCTAATATAAATATATAAAATATAAAAAAAAAAGAAATGAGCCTAGATTAAGACAATATTCTTTGGAAAAAATATATAAAATAATAGTAAGAGGAAGTAAGTATTCAATAGCTGGATTTGTGTGCCTCGGTAATTATGCGTATTCACACGAACGATACTTATTGATTTTTATTATAAACATGAGCTAAGTAAATAGGCATTTGTGCCTCGGGAAGTACAAATATTAACATGAACGGCAAGTGTTTATTGAAAAAAAACAATATATAGTGTGTGTGTGTGTGTGTATATATATATATATATGAAAAAGATTCCTATAAATTTGATTAGAGTTTGAAACTTGACAAGACTCATATAAATGATCACAAGAGTGCATAGGAGAGGATAATTGAAAGTAAAAGTATATCTACATTATAATTTAAATGATCATGATAGGTATATAAAGATATTAGATTATAAGTGGTTTGTTAAGATTGATATCTTTATAAATATCTTTATAAATATCTAATTGAGTTTGATATGGAAAAGAATGAAAAAGAAAAAAATTGATTACAATAGGATACTAACATTTTCTTTTTCTTTATTTTACATTTATCCTTTTTTACATTTTATTTATTTTTTAAACCCAACATTTCTAATATTTGTGGGTAATATCACTGGAAACTCTCACGAAACAACGCTCGTCCACTAGAAAAGTGCAGTTAGTTTCTTTTTAGTTAGGATTTTATTTTATTTTCTTGATTTGATAATTTTGCTGAGTGACTAGCAAAACTTAAATTGAGGGTATGATTACTGGTAAAAGTATAGTGATTTTAGTTTATTTTAAGGACTAGTAATCTAATTATGGTGATTAATATAAGAAACTATTAAAAAAATTATTTTTATTAATCAAATTCTCTAATATGATATTTTTCAAGTGTTTTATAGTCATTTTGCAGGGTTCTATGCACAAAGAAATCGAAGAATTGAAGTGTATTTTGAATATCAACTCAAAATTGTCAATTTACAGGTCTAGCTATCGCCTGCTGCCTGTTGACTATCGACTAACAATGATCGAGAAGGATCTCGAGAGCAGTTGCCGAAGCAGCTTTGGAAAGCCATGGCTGCAGAGTTAATTTTTGACCTCTTTTTTTGGAGAAAATAGAGTTTCCTTATAAGTAGAATTCTTGTTAGGATTTTGTGAAGCTATAAATATACGATGTAATTGAGAATTTTGGATGATATGAAGCAATAGAAGCAATTTAGAAAATATTAAAGATTTAAGTTTTTGTACTCTTTTATATAAATCAAGAAAAGAATTTCTTTTCCATTATTCATGACTATGATGAGTATGAGTTGTTAAATTCTTCCGTTGGATCAGATGAGGTAACAAATGCTAGATAATTTTCTGGTATGTGATTTATTTGCTAATTACGGTTAATTGATTTACATAAACTTGATATTTTTTATTCCCTATTGTCTAGTTAGGTTTAAGATATGATTTTGAACATTTGATTATTAATTGTTTCACGATATATTCGTTACTTAGTATTTGATATACTATAGACTTTTTAGGCACAGTATACACTTAGACTTTAAACGTTTATTTTTATTATTCATATTTCATGCTTAAATAAACTCAAAATTTATATAGGTTTAATTAGGAAAGATATTCAAAATATCACGTTTACAACTTTATTTTATTTATACTTTAAAGATATATTTTCCGGTTGTAGGAAGACTATGTGATCTATGCAACTGAGATAAACAAGCGTAAATTGATCCAGTTAATTATTCTACGGGGTAGCTATTCTATCTGACCAACAATTTTATTTTAAGTAATTTAAAACCTTTAATCTTTAATTTTAATTAATAAAATTCTAATCTTTCTTTTTTAGTTCTGTAATTTACTTTCTTTAGTATCTAACCCAATAATCAAAACGATCCTCGAGAGGACGATTTTAGGTTACCATCCTTGTACTACTTGTCGATTTCTTGTACTTGTGAGTATACGATTTAGATTGTAGTCATCACTCCTCGTTGAGGAATTCGTGTCGTAGTTCGGCAACATAGCGACCGATGCTACCGTTGATACCTTGGTGATTGAATTCGATGAGGCCAAGTACTACAATAACAAATCACTCTCCATGACAATCCAAGAATGGTTCGTTCCGCAAAGCCAAACGAGTGGGAGTTCAGTCCACTTTTGTCCATAGTCTTAATTCTACTATTGGTATTGACCAAGAAAATAGTACTGGTGTAATGCTCACATTTTTCAACTACTTTCCAAAATGGATGATACTACTTAAAATAACACTAGATAACCTAACAGTCATAGAATCTTGAAATAATCGTAACTACTGTCAAGATTGATAAATAACATATCTAAAACCAAAAAGATTTTATTTATATAAACAGTTAATTACATAAGATGGTACGCTGTTCTAAATATGAACACAAATATACAAGAGATCTCTAGAAAGTACTCTAACTTTTACTATCTCTTGGTCTATTCAAGAAATTTGTGTCATCGATTGGGGCTGACACTCCTTCTTCGCCTTCCAAACTTAGGTTCAGAGCACAGGGATTAAACATAGCAAGTAACATAAAGAAAAACAAGAGTTGGAGACTGTGAATATGTTAGTGTTAGTCGTAATAGTATAAATCAAGAATAATATAAAAAAAAATTAGAATCACAACTAAGTCAAATATTTAGGGATGTGCAGATCAATAATAGTTAATATATCTCATTAAGCTCTTATGTCAAATATAAAAAACTAAACATATTAATAATTAGTCAGATATTTAAAACTACTACTGATGGATAATATGCACGTTGTTACCCGTATCATATAAGTTCCCACACATACCTGAGATCTTGCCCAAACCCATGGTGTTGAACCATGACGCACTGTTAGGTGCTGCTAGATAGATTTCATACTATGAAACATTATTGGACGTAACCCATCATATGAACTTAAATATCATATTATGGCTTAGTACCACATGATATTGCTGTAGTATAGATTCTCAGCACCTAATTAGAAACGGCCATCTTGATCCTCATATGATATATTTTTTATCTATTATGTAATTTCTTTAATCCCCATGTCAATAATACATGATACACATGAACCAATACAAGCATCATTACTTGCCAATTTAGATTTTGTACATATCCTTTACTATAAATTGAAATTTAAGAGTCAATTTAATTTAGGATTACGTATACACGTAACACGAGAATACTGTATTTCCAAATAATCAAGATGTATGAAACTTGTCATTATATCCCCATGAATCATCATGTCATCGTGTATCTGGTATGACAATAATCCATTATTGAATCATATATACGAAATATTGTTTTATTCCATTTTCTTTACTATGGCACTATGATCACTATCAATGTCCATCACGTATTATTTGTGTTAGTATAATATATCATATCACTAACAGGTATCACATGCCATACTATATGATTGAGATTAAATGAAATAATTTAGGTCACTGATCCTATAAATTCTTATCCAATTCGAAATAAAAACAGCTCACAAATTTTTTTACTGCGGGTACTAGAAAATTATCACTCTTACAAATTCTTATTTGTTTAAAAGAACATTAAAAAAAAGGGCACCCTCATATAAGTGTTATATCACTATACAATTATATATATATATATATATATATATATATATATATATATATATATATATATATATATATATATATATATATATATATATATATAATATTATTTTCAATAATACTTCCCAATCCTTTCCAGACAGAACCCTTTGGAACATAAAATAGAGAATTACTTTGAAACATAAAATAAAGAATTACTTTAAAACCTTATTTGAGAAATCTATTACATAAATCTAAGAGATGTTTGTCAAATCTTTTCTTTTCATTTCATTTTATGATGGGAAAATTTTAGTAAGGCCCCTTTGAGTTTTCACTAATAAGACCTCCTCTAATTGTCAAAATGATCAATAAGCCTCCATAAGCCTTCTAAAAGTCTATAATTCCCTCAAACTCATTGTAGTGAGATTTAATCAAGCTAAATGATATAAAATTGGAATGAGTTTATATGTGTTATTTCATCTTCTTCATCCACATCTCATCTTTGTTTCCGTCCGTAACTAAGAATGCATCGCATCAAGTCCAACCCTAAAATTTCCAAACATTTAAATGTATAAATTGATGCAATAATTAAACTGCTCAAACTATAAAACAATTTTAGTGACTTTCTTATTTTGAAAATTAAATTCATATTATTTTCAACATCAAGAAGTGTAAATACTACTATATTTGTATATGTCGGAATTGGCTGAATACGAATTTTGTTAGGCATGTTTAGAGTTCGGCTACAAACTATTCAATAATATGGTTCAATTCTCAATATCAACTAATAGTCCAAAATATAAACTGAGCAGATTCGTAAAATAATTGTTCAAAACATGAGCCAAAAATATACATAAAATAAAATAAATTACGTATACAAAATAAAAATTAGTTAAAATTAAAAAAAAAAAAAGAATAGAAGTGTTACTTACCTTTATTTTCTCCAATTTCTGTTACTCTTTTTCTTTTTTTTTTGTGTGGAAAATAACTTCACATATCTGTCGCTATTGCTGGGTGTGGGGAGGGATTGAATGGATGAAACTGGTGTGAGGAGAGATAGAGAACCTTTTGTTGAAGAGAAACTCAATGACATTTTATATCCTCCATTGGACTTCAACACCTCATGGTTTTATCTCTAAGCAAATATACCCATTTGCCACCTAACCTATTTCATTAACCACCTCAATAATAGCCCAACATGTGAGATCTAAGTTTGCATGAGGATTTTACTATTTAGTGACCTAAGTGTGTAATAGAAATATCTAACTAGTAAGAATTTTTAGTCTCTTATTATACATAAGTTTATTTTCATATTAAAAATTTCCATAAAAATTTACACACATTATTTTTTTTATTTTACATTACTATATTAACATTATATTATATACATTAATATAATATATTTATATTAGAATATATTTCTAATTAATATGTTTCTATTCTATTTCTAAAATATATAGAAATTTTCTTTTTATGATAATATTGATGATAATAAGATTTTAGATTTTTAGAATAGTTATAATAAATTATGTTAATCATATTATAGCAGATAGGTTCTAAAAAAGATACAACAATTAAAATTTTAATTAAACATTCCTCTTTTTTTCCGAACAAAAAAGAAAAAGAATATCGACCCTTCTAGTATTCAAAATCGCACTGTAAAAATAAAAGTGAAGGGAGACATATATATGTGGGATATATCTATCTATATTGAATTGCAGATATATCAATGATAGAATCATTTCTGATTGAAACAAATATGGTTCATACAATAAAACTAAAACAAGAGAATATGCAAAATAGAAAATAGGAATATATACTATTTCGCTATGGGAATCAGTACATAATAAATTCCACGGTTCCAAGGTAAATGAAAGAGATGGGTGGAATTACAACTGGATTTTTATCTAAAAAGGGGATATGGCAAAATTGGTATGTATATATATTTAAAAATTAATTATTTTACCATTTCAGCTCCAATCGGCGATCTTCTAAATTTATCAAATTAATATAGACCATAGAGGTCAATAAGAAAAATACTAGAAAATTGTCCTTTTATCATTTCAATGTTTATAATGAAAGAAATAAAATTCTAAAGTAATTAGAAGAATAATCTTATATTATGAAATTAGCAAAATTCAAAAATATTTTCAGGCTTCTCTGAAAAATTTCTAAAAATCAAATCTTCACAAATGTCATAAGCTTCCAGAACTTATTCTATTATCTTAACTGTTTATGTTTACTTTGTAATTAAATCCTTAAATTTCTTTGTGATAGTGATTAATCGTGCAGCTATATTTTTTATTCCTACCAATTTAATAAGTCCACTTCTACTCTGAAGTTTCTCTACTAATTAGTTTTTGTCCAAAATATCCTCTGTTTTTCAAGTCTATGATTTCTCGGCAAATGAATCAAGATAGTCTCATACTTTTTCTGTATCCTTGTTCAAAAAATTTACCATTATACATAGTTTCTATAAATTATCTAGCTGAAGTGTTTAGCCCTTACAATCTTCCATATCTCGAAGTCATATATGGGCATAAGAGTAATAAATTTTTAAATCTATACCAGCACTCGAACAAAAGTTCATCTTATTTCTAACTAATGTTGGGAATTTGTCTTTGCATATACTTTACTCAATGTGAAGGAAAGAATTTCTATAAGATTTTTTTTTTTTTTTTTGCATCCCATCCCATCTTTCTATTGAATTTGGACATAATGAATGTAGCTATGTCTTTGCTTTATACTTAAGGGAGAGCGAAAAGAGTTTAAACTATAGTTGCTCTACAGTAATGTTTTGAAGATTAATAGTAGAGTAAACTTCTTGCATCAATCTCATGGAATTTAGATAAAAGTTAAACTACTTCAGATTTAATCTCGAAGTATCCCATATTCAAATGAAATGTTATACATGAAGATTAGGTTGTCCAATCAGGTTGTAAATAATCACGTAAAGACCTTCCATTGCCTCTATGATGGTTATTATTATTGTGTATGTTATTATCTCCAAATCTTCTATTATTACTGTTATTCATTTTGTTATTATTATTATTATTACTCATATTGTAAGGTGATTAGTGGATTGGAAGTATTTGTGAATTTGAGTATACGATCGAATGAGTCTACCATTAAAAGTTCTCCTCCAAGTGGTTATACAAATTCAAAATCGCATAAATTAATGACATAGGAACTATAATCTTTACAAAAGTATAACACAATAGTATTGATTCCCGACAATAGAGCCAAAAAACTTGAATACGATCTAAATCATACACTACTAAGTGGAAGAGATCGACAAGTAGTATAAGGGTGGTAATCTAAGGTCATTCTCTCGAAGATCATTTTGTTTATTGTGTTAGACACTATAGAAAATAAATTACAAAATTAAAAGAAGGATTGAGTTTTTATTAACTAGAACTAAAGATTGAAGATCTTTTATATTACTTAAAATAAAGTTGTTGGTCAGATAAGTTAACTCCACCATAGAATAATTTACCAGATGTGTTTATACTTATTTATCTCAGTTGCATAGATCATGTGATCTTTCTACAACCAAAAAATATATATCTTTAAATCGTAAAATCAAACAAAATTGTAAACTTGATAATTTGGATAACTTCTCTCAATTAAATTTATATATTTTTTGAATTTATCTAAGCATGATATATAAATAATAAAAGTAAACATTTAAAGTCTAAACATACGCTGTGCCTAACGAGTCTTTAGTATATCAAAAACTATGCAACGAATATATCATCAAATGATAAATCATCAAAAACTCAAAATTTTATTTAAAACCTAACAAAATAATAGAGAACCAAAAATATCAACTTTACGTAAATCAATCAAGCTTGATAAGCAAATATATCACATACCAGTAAATTTTCTAGGAATCGTTACATAATCTGAACCAACGCAAGAATTTAGCCACTCATGCTCAACATAGCCAATAAAGAAAATTCTTTTATTAATAAGTATGAAAGAGTACAAAAACTAAAAATTATAAGCTCTAATATCTCTCTATTGATGCATATCTCAAATTCTCAATTATATTAGATATTTATAGCCCTACAAAAAATCCTAACAAGAATTTTATTTACAAAGAAAGTCTCTTTTCTCCCAAAAAGTCTCAAATTAAAGTTCTGAGACCATGACTTTCCAAATACCTATTGACAGCCGCTCTCAAGTTTGATTTCTAGTCGACGGTTGTCAACTGCTAATAGATGGTTGTCGACAACCAGATTTGTAAAATCACAGTTCTGAGCTGAAATTTGATATATGCTTCGATTCTTCGATTCCCTTCCACTTAGAACCCTACAAAAAATATAAAACATAGAACAATATTAAGTGGAGATTTGATTAATAAAACTAATTTATCATTAATTTCTTGTATTAATCACTAAAATTGGATTACGAGTGTATAAAATAAACTAAAGTAACTATATTTTTCACTCGTAATCAAAGAACACAAGAGAATTACGTGGCTCAGTCGACCAAGTTCAACATATATCTACGGGAATAATAAGAGAGATTCATTTTTAGAAAAAAAAATTATAAGAAGAGATACATGTATCTCTCTATCTCTCATACCTCTCATAATAACGGAAGGCTCTCTCTACCATCAATTGTTCACCACTCTTTTATCACATATAATAAAGATATGTAGTACTAGTATTCAAATCCCATCAAGATAGTATTATCTTTATCTAATTGGTATTTCAATCCAATTAGAATACCATCAATTGAGCTAAATCCAACTGAACTGAAACTCTATGTTATTCTCGATCACATTTGAATACTTAATAGTTGTGAGACACAGGCCCAACAATTTCCATCTTGTCTCATATCTGATGAGCTATTCATCTTGGAGAAACTCTATTTTTCTTACCATCCACTTTGCAAATATCCATCGCACATTCACCATACTCTCCCTATCAGGAACAACTTGTACAATCATCACCGTCTCCATACTTGAGTACTTAAAATCACTAAATCATGCTCTCCTCCGACCATTCATGATCACTAAATCGTACTTTCTTGAACACTCACGATTACTGTTAGCAAAAATAATATACCAATACAACAACCACCGGAATATAGTAGTTAGCTGAAGAGAAAAATAGCAGAGACAGTGAACATGCTAATTTAACGTAGTTCAGCAATATGCCTACATCCACGGGGACACGATCGAAATCTTCCACTATATCAAAAGAGGATTACAACTCACTTGTTCTCAACCACAAGAGAAAAATCAATGAGATCACACAAAATACAAGATCAAACTCTCACCTCGAAAGTAATACGATGATTTTGTTTGCTTTGTTGCTTCAGCCCTGTTTTCTTTTCTGCTTAGCTTCAGCCGCAACACAAAGGAAGCTCCCCACCTCCTTTGATTTTCCTTCGACCGAAAACCCTTCAACCAGCCACGAAAAATAAACCAGCAGCAGCCGCCCACTTTTATTCCTTCTCTTCTCTGGCCAAAACCCTTCCACCAAAAATAATTAGCAGCACCTAATCAATTTACTTCAACCCCTATTTATTTAATAGCAGCCACACCCAATTATTTTCCTGCAGGTTAAAAATTAGCAGCCATCTAACCCTTTATTAAATAGTGATTAGGTTAAATCCAAATGGATTTTATTTTTTTATTGTTGGGCCAATTTTGGACCCGTTTGGATGGACTGAACCCGCTACAATAATAGGACTCTAACAGTAACAATCTTCCACTTGGAGACCTATTGCAAAAATTATAATCTCTATACATGATAATCATAGCTTCTCAAGCTTTTACCTTGATCATTTAAAATCCCAATTCTAACATTTAACACAGATGCACCAAAGTTGAGCAATAACTCAATTTTTTCCCATCAACCGGTTTTGTCAATATATCTGCAGGATTTTTACTGCTCTCAATATTCTCCAACTTCAATTGGCCATCCTCCACTAAGGATCTAATGAAGTGATAGTTCAAGTGAATATATTTAGTCCGTGAATGATATGCCGAGTTTTTAGCATGATGACTTGCACTCTGACTTTCACTGAACAATCTACTATTCACTCCATCAAAAACCAATTCACTCATCAATCGCAAAACCCAAATAAACTCCTTACTTGCTTTTGCAGCTGCCACATACTCAGTTTCTGTCGAAAATAAAGTAACAATTGATAGTAATCTTGAAATCCAGCTTACCGTTGTCTCTCCTACAGTAAAGACTAACCTGTGGTGCTCCTGCCATTATCTCTATCACCCGCATGGTCTGAATGCACAAAACCTTGCACATCAGTGTTATCACCCCCAAAACACAGACGATATTTTGAAGTACCTTTCAAATACCTAAAAATCTACTTCACTGCTTGCCAATATTCCTTTCCAGGGTTCTTCACGAATCTACTCACTAATCCCACTGCATGTGCAATATCTGGTCTTGTACTCACCATTACATACATAAGACTCCCAACCACTGATGAATAAGGCACATTCTTCATGTGTTTCATCTTCTCATCTGTCTTAGCATATTATTCCTTTGATAGTTTAAACTGACCACCAAGAGCTGTAGTTACTGGTTTTGCATTTTCCATGTTGAATCTCTCCAACACCTTCTTGATGTATCCTTCCTGAGACAACCATAATTTCTTGCTTTCTTATCTCGGGTAATTTGCATCCCAAGAAGTTGTTTCGCCTTACCTATGTCCTTTATAGAAAATCTTCCTGTCAACTTCCTCTTCATATCATTGATTTTCTTCATGCATGAACCTGCCACAAGCATATCATCTACATACAAAGTAAGAATTATAAAGTTACCGTCCTTAGACTTTTGTAGATATACACAATGATCTGAATTGTATCTGGCAAAACCTGAATCCAATATAAACTTTTCGAACTTCAAGTACCATTGCCTCAGTGCCTGTTTCAATCCATACAAACTCCTTTTCAGTCGACATACCCAATTCTCGTTTCCTTCACCTTCATATCTTTCTGACTGTTCCATGTATGTTTTCTCCTCCAAATCACCATGAAGAAAAGTAGTCTTCACATCAAACTGCTCTAAATATAATCCTTTCACAGCCACAATACTCAATATTATTCTGATAGAAGACATCTCATCACGCATAGCTTGCTCTCACTTAATATGAAACTTAACCTGCATAGCCTCTTGGTAACTCTCTGGTTCACCTGCATCAGTATACAAAATATGATATAAAGGAAGACAAAGTTTTTTAGTTGGCTTCCTTATCCTAGTGCTCCTCCTCAAATTAGGAGCACTTTCTTCCTCTGATGAAGAACTGAAACCATCTACTTCAGCTAGTGGTTTTCTCTCATGTTCGGTCTCATCTGAACCTTGTGTATTCTCAGGTGTATGCATTTCTTCTCCTTCAGATGTAGGTATTTTTTTCCTTTCTTTCATCCATAGGATTCATCCCATCCCGTGGCTCATCTAGCTCTAAGTGCTCATTCTCAACTGTTTTCTCACTATTTCTCTCCATTCGGTCTTTATACATACAGCCCTCATTGAATACTATATCTATGCTATGAATCACCTTGTTATGCTCATAATCCCACAAGCGATAATAATATTCATCGCCACCGTATCCAAAAAATGCATATTTCTGAGATTTAGAATCAAGCTTCTTTCTCATCTCATGATGCACATGTGCATATGCTATACAACCAAATATTTTTAAGAATGAATAATTCACAGTCTTACCAGACCACACCTCCTCTGAAATTCCTCCATCTAAAACATTAACTGGACTCTTATTGATCAGATAGACTGTCGTATCTACAGCGGCTCCTCAAAGTTGCAAAGGCAAACTTGCATGTAGTCTTATACTCCAAGCTCGCTCCAAAATGGTTCTATTCATCCTCTCAGCCAAGCCATTCTGCTGCGGTATCCTCAGTACAGTCTTCACTCTCCGATCCCGTGGATAGAGTAATAGTCATCGAACTCCTTATTGCAAAATTCTCCACCATTGTCTGATAACAGATATTTCATCTTCAAACTTGTTTCATTCTCAACAAGAACTTTCCATATCTTGAAGATCTTGAAGACAGCAGATTTCTACTTAAGTGTAAATGCCTATGTTTTTCTACTTGCGTCATCTATGAAAGTAACAAAATAAGAATTACCTCCAAAAGAGTTCATCGAATAAGGCCCCCATATATCTGTATGCATCAACTCTAATCTCTCTATTTTCTTCTCTTTGCCAACCTTTATAAAACTAACTCTTTTCTGCTTTCCAAGCACACAGTTTTCACAGAAATCAAAGTTAGTATCTTTCATATATATCAACATACCTCTGAATTGCAACACCCGCATGTCACTCTCACTCAAGTGATCGAGCATCTGATGCCATAAGGTAGCCTTCTCATTTTTCATGGTGGCCAAAGGAACAATATGATCCACCGAGCATGAGAGTAGATATAGTGTTCCCACTCTCTCACTCTTGATCACTACTATTGCTCCTTTGCTAATCCTCCACTGTTTCCTCTCAAATGAGATTTGATAACGCTCGCCATCCAAGTTTCTAACAGATATCAAATTCTTTTTCAAATCTGATATATGCTGACCTCTTATAAAAGAAGTTTTCTACCATTGTGCAACTTCAACTAAATTGTCCCCTTACCGACAATTTTGCATTCATGTCCATTACCAACAGTCACATGCCCAAATTCACCTTGGACATAATTATCAAACCATTCTCTGCGAGCAGTGCAATGGAACGAAATCTCTGAATCTACAAACCACAAATCTGACCTTGATTCTATATGAGCAGACAAATACAAGTCATCATACTCCTTACTTGGATTCACCACATTCACTCCCTCCTTGTCTTTGTTTGGATAAACCTTTTTCATATGACTCTCTGTCTTACATTTCCAATACACTAATTTTTTCTTGAATTTCCTCTTACATTTTGATTTCTTTCTATACTTCGACTCCCTACTTAAACTTCTACCCCTTTCCTTCTTTCAGTCAATATCAACAGACAGAATAGTACTTGTAGAAATTGTGCTCTCACCCATATTCTTTTTCATCAATTCATCATTTATGATAGTACTCACAACATCATCAAATTTAAGAGCAGTATTGAAAGTATTACTAATGGTCATAATAATATTATTCTAACTATCCGGTAATGAACACATAAACATCAAAACTTTAATGTCATTAGCAAAGACAAAATCTAAGGATTCAAGTTGTGCCCATAATGTGTTAAATTCGTTCAAATGATTAACAACTGAACTATCAGAAGGCATCCTCAAGTTAAATAACTTTTTCATTAAAAACAGTCTATTTGAAGCAGACTACTTCTCATAAAATTTAGCCAACGCTGACATCAAACCTGAAGTGGTCTTCTCCTTGGAGACGTTGAACACAATGTGCTTTGTCAGACACAATTGAATTTGCGCCAAAACCCTCCTATCCAACAATTCACACTCCTCATCGTTATTTTTTCTTGCTTTTCTCCAAACAATGATTGATATAAATTTTTCTGTTATAAATAATCTTCCATCAACAACTTTCATCATTGAAAGTCTGTCCCATCAAATCTTTCAATTTTTTCCTTCCTATCTTCCACCATAACTCCCACTCAAAATCAATACCGATCTGAGCGAAACCTAGCCCGAACTAGGCTCTGATACCAATTGTTAGCAAAAATAATATACCAATGAAACAACCAGTGGAATATAGTAGTTAATTGAAGAGAAAAATAACAGAGACAGTGAACACTCATATTTAACATGGTTTGGCAATGTGCCTACATCCACAGGACACGATCGAAAACTTTCACTATATCAAAAGAGGATTACAACTCTCTTGTTCTCAACCACAAGAGAAAAATCAATGAGATCACACAAAATACAAGATCAATCCCTCACCTCGAAAGGAATACGATGATCTTATTTGCTTTGGTTCTTCAACCCTGTTTTTTCTGCTTTGCTTCAGCCGCAACACAAAGGAAGCTCCCCACCTCCTTTGATTTTTCCTTCGGCCGAAAACCCTTCAACCAGCCACAAAAAAAACCAGCAGCAGCCGCCCACTTTTATTCCTTCTCTTCTCTGGCCAAAACCCTTCCACCGAAAATAATTAGCAGCACCTAATCAATTTGCTTCAGCCCCTATTTATTTAATAGCAGCCACACCCAGTTATTTTCCTACAGCCGAAAAATCAGCAGCCACCTAACCCTTCATTAAATAGAGATTAGGTTAAATCCAAACGGATTTTATTTTTTTTATTGTTTGGCCGGTTTTGGACCCATTTGGGTGGACTGAACCCGCTGCAATAATAGAGCTCCAACACCAACAATTACTACACCATATTTTTACCAAGTGCTTATAATTGCTACACTATGCTCCATTAAATGCTTACAATTGTTATAGCACGTTCATCGCTGAGCGCTCATAATTACTATCCATCCCCACCTTGGTCTAGACACCAGGAACACCTGACAACTCATAATTACTTCTCATGTCATTCACCAGAAAAAAAGTAATCACTACACCATACTCCACCTTAATCCAAAAAACCATGGTCATTTCTAGAAATAAACGTATATGATTATACATTACCATGTGTTATATCATATCCCAAAATAACCGTTTCCATCACCATGCAATACTACACGATACCTCATCATTGTACAATTAACCAACCATCGACCATCGATCATCCTAATCAATATGGACCTCTTGATCTTATCATATGATATACCATGTCCCAAAGTAACAGCATCCATCACCATGTAGTACTACATGGTACCTCATTATTATACAATCAATCAACCATCGACATTGATCATCCTGATCAATATTGGCTACTCGATCACGGTCAATCACCACTGATCTGCAAAAAATCTACTGCAAATAGTGGATTTTGCCTAATTTGCAACTGTCACTACGTCTAAAATGCTGAAAAACATTAAAGTCGATACCTGGGTCACCTTAATCGGACACCAATTCTCGACACGCTCCGATCAATCACAGCTGTCAATCCCAAGAACAAAAACCCAAGAACTATTTTGACCCAAACTTAAACTGATAGGTAGAGACCTCAACTCAAAGAGGCACAATTTGGACTTAGATACCAGTTGTTAGGAAGAAAAGTCGGGTCCCTTGGGAGGGAGATGCGTTCTAAACATAAAAACGAGAACCAATCTGAGCCAAAAATTTAAACCTATAAACTCTTCTTATTCTATCCGATGTAAAACTATACTCATATATGAACCTTCTAATAAGTAGTACTAAATAATACAGTATTCACTCGTAATCAATATGTTAAGTCATACATGATCATGCAACAAAATTGTCGATTGCAACTAGTACAATAAGTCGATCTCAACAAACTAATGGTTGCTTTCTGTATCTCTTGGCAAGGAGATGGGCTCTAAATACAAACCTGAAAATCAATCTGATCCAAAAATTTAAGATTATAGATAGATACCACAACTTTATATTTAAACATATGAATTCTTCTTATTCTATCCGCTCATGTATAAACTTCCTAACAAGTAGTATTAAATATCATAGATTCATAATCAATATGTTAAGTCATATATGGTCATGCAACAAAATTGACAGTTGCAACTTGTTCAAACTATTGCAACCGGTTCAAAATATGTCAATCTCAACAAACTTATGGTTGCCTTCCGTAACGCAAGCTAAAGTGTTAAATAAAACGTCAATAGGTTTGTTTGCACACAAGATCCCACAAGAAGGTGTCGTACTGGTCCTGAAGCTAGACATTCTAGTCCACCCAAACAAGAAACTCATTAAGTGCATTTCATAAGTCACATAAACAAATCGCTAGACTGTTGCATTTCGAAAACCTGTGGTTAAGAAAATGTTTTTAATTTGCTAATCCTACCACTTATCTTCTTGAGAAACTAAACGACGACCACGCGTCACTAGACACTACCGTCATTGACTCTCGACCATCAGAGAATAATATTATTTAACCACAAAAAAGACATCTTACTCAGCAAATATTATTTAACCACAAAAAAGACATCTTACTCAGCGATTTGCATGAAGTAATATGCTCAATGCTGGGAGTTTTCAAAGGAGCACATCAATTTTCCTAGTGAATCTATTTTCCAGTTTTTTTTTTTTTTTTTGATCCGGACTCAGAAACCAAACAGATCTAAAGTGGGCTCACTAGCGAAAATGGTGTGCTCCCTTGGAAACTCCCATCAATGCTCCAGATTTCGCAGTTAACTGGCTACACCCGGTGGCCCGCCGTCCGTCCACTTCACCAACTGCCGCCCCCAGGCTTTTAATATTTAACAGATGGCAGGGCCCGCTGGAAAAGGCGAAAGCGAAAAGGACCCATCGCTCCCTTAGAGCCGTCAGCTCTGTTCCCACGGACCGTAGTCCTTTGCCCTCGTCACGTGACCCCCAATGAGGACAAATCAAGGAACAGCGGATCTCATGCGTAGGTGATCTGGCGCTGGGTTGGGATGTAACCGACACGTGGCGGAGAAATGGTGGTCAATTAAAGGATAAGATCAGGCCGCTTTCCCGAGAAAAAGCGAAACTTTTTCGCTTTTCCCAATATTATTCGGCTTATTTTATTGCTGCTGCCCGCCGGAAACTTGGTGCGTTTCTCTCTAACGGTATGCTTTATGGTGCCAAATACATTATCTTTTTCCTTTGATAGTTTATCTCAGCATAAGAAAATCAACTCCCCGTAAAGGATAATCTTTTTTCTTTGATACTTTATCTCAGCTTAATACTAAAACTCTGTTCTTGTCTCCATTGTTTCTCAAGTCCATTTGCAAGCAATGGACATACATAAGAGTATAGAGTTTAAAAAACTAGGGACAATCTTGAAAAGCGGAGTTTGTATAACATATACTACTACTTGATATATACCTCTATTTAAATAAACTCCATTCCAAGCAGACCCGAAGGTGCGTAGATTTTTCAGAAAAGAAGTTTAGATTTGTTTTATGCCATAAGTTTTTGGGTGCATCTGTTAGGATTTTGAATCCTACTTCAGTTTATGTGTGATAAATCGTGTTAAGAATTATGAACATAACTGATTTGCAGAGTTACACTTTGAATCTCATGCTTGAATCAACTACGAAGTTGCACAACCCTGTAATACCCCGCATCCCAAGATACGGATAGTGTTCGGCGATATATCATAAATGAATACGTTAAACCTAAAATACATAATAGATATGTACAACTGCCATAAATACATACACATATACAATAAGATAGGAATGTGGAATTAAAATAATAAACTTCTTTCAAAAATAATGATCAATACAAGTTTATAGGAGGGCCATAACGATCATTATTACATCATCGAAAAGTTCAAATAAAAAAAGAAAGTTGAATAATAAATTTTCAACAAAAAGAAAACAAATACTAGAAGAATCTTCTTCGTGTCCCTCCTATAGCAAACACACCTGTTGAGAGTCTGCTAACTTCTTAATATATTATTTCACCTGTGGCGGATTGTCCTCCTCGTTAACCTACACATTAGTATTTGGGCATGCCGAACTAGAATTGTTAGAACGACCTAACAAGTGCTACAAAAAGATGGATAAAAACACACCTGCATGCTATGTGCGGTGTATATATGTATACATATGCATAAAATAACTGATATAGAAAATATATGACAAGATAATAAAAAATATCTTATAGACTAAGTTATGGATTTAATATTCTTGTCTTTAATATGATAGTGGTCAACATGTAGTATCTGCATGTTCTGAAAAATATGATAGAAAATATAGAAAAACGAAGATAAATATGCATATAAAACTTATTATGTCTTATATATGTCTAATGTGAATTAGTTTGGAACCACTAGAAGGAAAGATTGCAAACTTTAAGAGGGTCCCATAAATATTCGAACCACGACCCCATGACTCCTGATACTGCACCGGAATGTATAGCTAGGTACTCAGGAATGATGAACAAGCATAAGCTCCGGGTCTTAAGTCATATAACATGACATGACGATGATCGATTAATCTCCCAGAATCTCCATGGGTAGGTCCATGAAATTCGGCTGCACAACCTAAAAATCTATACATCTTAAAATATATGTTCAATTTTCTCCATCCAGTTTCCCCTTATCCCAATAATTTAATTTAATATTCAAAAAGTAACAACTCTACAAGGTAGCATGTAAATGAAAATATAAGTAAGCACTAATATCCATTAATTTTGACTATAGTAGAAAAAGGTATCACAAGGTTAACTGGACATGTAACTACACAAAATAATACTAATCCATCGATGACAATACAAATTAAACATGTTCAAAAGATAGGAAGTAGGCTAGTAAACTTTCTAAAAAAGTATGTATCTCAACTATTATTATAATTAATATTTTCCTATAATCCTAAGCCTTGTTTCTTTCATTTAGGTCAAAATAACACAAGCTAATTCAAAAATTGTTTTAGCAATATATATATATATATATATATATATATATATATATATATATATATATATATATATATATATATATATATATATATATATATATATATATATATATATATATATATATATATATATACACACACACACACACACATACATATACATATATATACATATACATATACATACATATACATGTACATACACACACACACTCTATACACACAAATAAATAACCATCAGATGTCAAAAAGGGTAATTGTAATTTTCTTACGGTAATAATTTTATTATTGTTCTGAGGAACTCTCCTTTTAATTATACAAAATTTTATACTATAAAAAAATGAGTAGGATTAAAGATAAAAATATAAAGGTCTGATTATTAAAAAAAATAATAAAAGTTATATTTTATTATAAATCTAATTAATAAGTGGCTAATTCATCATATGGACAAAATAATTACTTATATCAAGGATTATTATTTTATTAAAATGATTCTTTGCCCAACTCCTTTCAGTACTTGAGCAGAGTCTCTTCTCCTTTTTTTTATTATTTGTTTATTTCTTTTCTTGTTCTCTTTTGAGCAGAAGAGAATAGAGTGTTTTTTTTCTGTTTTTTTAAGTACTGTTCAGTGAACAGTTTTTTTTAATTTCTTTTATTGTTCAGCACATTTTTTTATTTTAGAAATTCTATTTTTACTTTCTTTTGAAATTTAATTTTCTGTTATAATATATTTTTTTAGAAATTCAGATTTTATTTATTTTTAATTTACTTTTCTGTTATATTCTATTCAAATGCTGAATATAACAGTATTGTTTCTCAGAATTTAAGAATCCCTAATCCTCACTATTCATGGTCTAGCGAATAATTTATTATTGTTATTTAAAATAAATAAATAAATAAACACAATAGCCGAAATTAATTTGGCAAACAGATAAAATGAATAAGAACTAACAATTATTCTTCATACAAACGAAATTATGGTTTCTTGAGGTTAGACTAATGAAATCCACATTAGTCTATATTTGAATATCATATTAGAACTGGAATTTTTTTATCAATATAATCAAACAAGCTGACAAAATATGATTTTAGAGAGGGTCTTCCATGGTATAAGATTGATATTAAAGAGAACATGGTATAAGATTGATATTAAAGAGACTATGATTGTGCAGCTAGATTGCTTACATCAATAAATAATAATTTTTTTGAAGCATTTACAACTAATACATAAAGATGAAAATTTTAATATACGAAGAATAAAATTTGAAGAAAAAATTGATTGAAATTAGCACTAGTCTTTTATAGAAGACTCAAAAATCTAGACGATTACTACTACCAACAATTCAGATCTCCTTCTTTTCTCACTCTCTATTTCTCTTTTCTTCTTTTTTTTTTTTTTTTTCTCTTTCTTTCTTTCTTTCTTCTTCTTCTACTTATTTTTTCTTTTTTTACTATTTTTTTCTTCTCTTCTGTGCCTTCCAGAGAAATTTTTTTCCCCATTTTGGGCTGCATGTCAGTTTACTTATCTTTATTTAGATATTTAGTAAAGATAAAGTTAGATAGGCTAAGTTTAAAAACTATCTGAATCCAAACTAATTAAATTTGTTATTATTAAGCTAACTAGTATTTTAGATAAATATAAATTGTAAGTTAGTTAAAGATAAGATTTGTTAAATAATAATATTATTAATGCTATCACATTTATTTTTATTCTTTTAAGAAATATTATTTTTTTTTGTTTGGATTTAATGATATTGGGTGTTACAATCTACCCACTTTTGTGAGAAGATATGACGTGGAAATGGGCCCACTACTTTTGTGCACTCTTATTTAAAAGGATAAAGTTGAGGGGATTAGTTAACTCTCACCAAAGTACAAGATTCTCTATATTGGACGAGAAGTTAAAGAAGGAATTGAATAAATCTAATAAAAGAATATGAAATCAGATAGAATATAATTTAGTATAGTTTAAATCAAAATAGTGCATGCCATCACATCATTGTTCTCATTGGCTTGTTTTGTTGTCAGTGTGAGTGCATGATCTTGTCTTTGATTCTCTCCAGCTTGTGCCCTCTGGAAAGCCTGTCGCTGAGTTGAAAGTGGAGGACCTCTCTAAGTAGGCCCATAGGTCCCTCTTATGGTGGCACCAGGAGTCTGCATTATTATGGAGGTGCTGGAAGTCTTGCATGTTGCGACTGTAATGCTGGTATCTGATGCTGAAGGTGAAAATTTTCAAAGATGAGGAAAAGTTAATAGCTTTACTGCTGTCAGACGCGAGGCTATTTGTAACGCCTCCGGTTTTTAGCTACTTTCCAAAACGGAGGATGTTACTTAATACTTATACTAGACAACCAAACAGTCACAGAATCTTGAAATAACCGTAACTACTGTAACAATCAGATAAACAAATAACATGTCTAAAACTGGAAAGATTTCATTTGTATAAAGAGTTAACTATATAAGATAACACACTGCTTTGAATATGAATACTAAAGAGGAAAGCAGTGTCTGGACCTAAAGAAATATAAACAAATATATATACAATGTAGAAGGTACTTCACTTGCCTACTGTCGCTTGATCTGATCAATGAAATGTGGGTCTTCAGTTGGAACTGGCTCTCCTTCTTCGCTTTCTAAACCTGGGTTTATAACCTAGGGGATTAAATCCAGTAAGTAATAGAAGAAAAATAAATATGTATTATCACAGTACTAGAGATAAAGTATACAATTAAATCATTATGGAGTTAAACATGTCATGTGAAAAGTAAAAAATAGAATAGTAAGACTGTGTATGTCATTTGCAATAACAGGTAAGTATCGTATAAAGATGTCAAGTCTGGGTCAAGTTTTTGTTAACATTTGAAACTAAATGATGGATAAGATAACACACAGTTTTTCGTATTTTACAAGTGGTCGTGCATACCCGGGACTTAGCCTCAATATTTATGGCGCTGAACCACGACATTCCGCTAGATATAACAATTAATTTCCATACTGCATAAGTGCCCATACATACTCGGGAGCCGGCCTCAATATTCATAGCGCTGAACCATGATATGCCGCTAGACATAACAATCCAATTTTCATATTGTATTACAGTAACGGACATACTATTTTGGGCATCAATTATCAATTGGTGATCCAGTAATCACCCAGACAGCTGCAGTAAAAGAATCCCGGCCTCAATCAATAAGTTGGCCAATAAGTTCCTTATACAATATAGCTCTTATCTATCATGTAGTTTTTTTAATCCCCATGTTAATAATACACGATATACATGAATTAATGGGAACACATGACTTGTCAAATTAAGCGGTGTACATGTCCTTATCATGAGAAAAAAGAATTTAAGAATTAAGATTTAGGATTATGTACACACTATCACAAAAATACTACATGTCATGTAATCAGGGTATAAGAAACTTATTATCATGTTTGCATGAATGTCATACTCATCATGTATCAAGTATTCAATTAACTCATGTAAACATGTCATGTATTGGATTCGAGTGTATATGTACCATGAATTACGTATCATGCATTGCATAAACTGTATCAATAACAATTATCACATGCCACACATCATATTATTCATCATATAGTTTCTCCCATCCTGGATTCATAATACATTATGCACCTGATTTACAAACATCACAACATTATTTATTTTATTTTATATTTGTTTGTTTGTTTTCTTTGCATTTCTTTAATTATTTTTCAATTAATGTTAACATACTTGTGTCTCCACGGCCGCACATGACTTATAGTATTATAGCACATGGCTTGTAGCATTATAGTACATAACTTATAATATCAAAGCACATGATTTGTAGCATAATGAATTAGTTATCCATGTCATCTTAATAATATTAGTGCACAATATTTTTATCAAAATTGATTCAATAATATGGTTCAATTCTCAATATCAATTAATAGCCCAATTTGTCAACCAAGTGCATTAATAATACTGCATTATTTCTAAGCCAAAACTTATGGACTTATTTCTTTTCTAGGTTCAATCATATACATATATATATATATATATATATATATATATATATATATATATATATATATATATATATATATATATATATATATATATATATATATATATATATATATATATTTCTTGATTATTTTCCATTTAAAATCAATGTCCAATCTCTCAATCATTTATTTATTTTGTTATTATTACTGTTATTATTTTTATTTTAACTCCAATCCATCAATTATTTCCAATTAAATCCAAGCCAAAGTAAAAAATCCAATTCATCAAGTCCAAGCCCAATCAATCCATCAAGCGCATCTCTTCTTCTCTCTCTTTTTTTTTTTCTTATTTCTTTCTTTTTTTATCACTCCAACTTCCATCATATTTGTTCTCTCATCCCTACGTTCATAATACATGATTTCTAAGTCCAAACTTATGGATTGGTTTCATTTCCAAGTTCAATTATATATATTGATATATTTTTTTGATAAATTTTCATTTAAAATACAAGCCAAATGCATCAATTATTTATTTATTTTATTATTATTACTGTTATGATTTTTATTTATTTATTTATTTTAATTATTCCAATTGAATCCAAGTCCAAGTCCATATTTTTTTTCTTCTTTTCTTTTCCGCCCCAAGCCCAGATGTATATTTTCTTTTTCTTTTTCTTTTTCTTTTTTTTCTTCTTTCCATCTGGCCCAACCAATCCAAGCCCACTTCCCCCCACCCTCAGTTTCCTCCTTGTTTTTTTTTCTTTTTCTCTTCTCTCGGCCCGAACCATCAAGCCCACTTCCCCCCACCCTCAGTTTCCTCCTTGTTTTTTTTTCTTTTTCTCTTCTCTCGGCCCGAACCATCAAGCCCACTATTTTTTTTTTCTAATTCTCTTTTCCTCTCTCCTAGCAGCCCAGCCCTCTTTCTCTCCTCTCTCTTCTCTCTTCCTCTTTCTTCTTTATTCTTTTCTTCAGCCCGTTTCCTTCTCTCCTTCTTCTTTTGCATTTTTTTTTTCATGCAAATTATTTTCCCATGCAAATTATTTTTTCCATGCAAATAAGATTTTCTTTTTCTCTCTTTCTTTCTTCTCTCTTTTCTTTTTTTTTCCAAAAATAAGCAAATAATACAATATATATATATATATATATATATATATATAAATTGACCCAATGGTCTGATTCAATTTTCAATATCAATAAATAGTCCAAAATGTGAACTAAATATTTTTGCAAAATAAATTACGTACATAAATGTAAATTAAATAAAAAATAAACGAAAAATAACAGTGTCACTTGACTCTACTTGATCTCGAATCCTCGGTTCGATTTATTCTTCTCCCCCTCTTTATTTTTCCTCCTTTTCTTCTTTTTTTATTCTTTTTCCTTTTTTTTCTTCTCTTTGTGGTTCTGGTTCTGGGTTCTAGCCGAGATAAGGAATGAGAAGTGAGTGTTTTATTTATTTTTTCTTTTTGATTTTATCTCGACAACCTCCCCCCTCCTATGTTGATTGGCTCCCTGAGAGGCCGCTGCCCTCTCATCAGGGCCCAACACTCCTCCAATTGACATTCGATAATTTAATTAATTATTTAATTATTTATTTAATAATTTAATAATTTTGGCTCCGTATAACATTCTCCAAATACTAACAATTTAATACAGAGCATAGTACCCAACTAGAAAAACGTTACAAAATTATCTGTTTGTCATTTCGATATCTGAAATAAATGAAACGAAATTTCAAAATAAATAAAAAGATAATTTTAATATTATTAAATTAGCAATTTTGGAAGTATTTTTTGACCTTGCAAGGAAAATTTCTAAAAATTCTATATATTAGAAAACTAATTATCGCAAAGACCGAATACCATTTGGAGTTACGGATTTTAAGTTACGCCCGGTGTCCAAAATTGACTTGGGTAAGCCTATTCGGCACGATCAAACCCAAAAGAGGGATGCAGGTGGCTCGAATTTTGGGGCATTACATGCTACCTACCTAACAAATGAATTTCGTTCTCGAAATTCTAAATTGAAAGACATGCAGTATACACAGGTACTTACTGATATAAAAATAAATCTAATTTTCATACCTGATCATGAAAAAAGGGATGGGTAGCTTGTCATGATGTCTTCCTCAAATTTCCAAGTTGAATCTCTTGTTGATTGAACATCCCATGAAATAATACTAATAATATTACTTGATCCTTCAAGTCTTCTCCCGTCAGTTAATGATCCTTACATATCACTTCTCATAATTTAGGCCTGATCTCAAATCTGCTTTTGATAAATCCACTACTCTACATTTTTACCTCAGTGCTTTCTTAATTATAATATATGAAATACTTTATGAATGATTTTCGTCTTTGATGGGAATGATAATGGATAAACAGGATTCCCAATCTATTCTTGAAGTTTTATTTGGGTGAAGGAACACGAAAGTAAGATAGAGTTTAATTATAAATAGTTGCTACCAATTTGGAGTGCCACGCCATCCTGTTGAGTAATAGGTAAGATACATGTGATAAATATTTTTGTAGAGTCCATTCCCAAAGTTCTATTATATGTTGTAATGGACTTTATAAGTAAAAATAAATCTGAACTATTACAATACCGATGTAACAAGACTATAAATGGTAGAAATACAAGATAAGAAATAAATTCATGACTAGTTACAAAATTTAATCGCACACAACGATCTGATCAAGCGACTGCAATTACTGACGCCAGAGAATACATCTTTACAATTGTCTCACTGACTTAATATGACTCGTGATATACAAAACGTTCAACACATGAATTACACTATGATAGTGTTCAGATGGAAGGCACAAAATATCGAAGGGGAATGATCAATAAAAGTAATAAAATAAGATGATCATTTGGGAAGATAAACTTAATTTGAGTAACAAGATATAATGTCATATTCTTACTTGATAAAATTTGTCTTCTTTAATTATAATTCATTATCAATTTCTTATCCTCTACTTTTAACTTGACTAATTCTATGAAATTATCAACCTTCTAAAATCTCTTTATATCCTTACATTCAACCTTCCACAGGTTGTTATCTATCTCCTAACTCATTTGTCTAGTTAACCTCGCCAACTATGTTTACTCTGCCAAGTCTATCAATATCGATTATTACAATTTAACAATATTTATGTCTCACCCAATCTCCTAAAAAAAATACAAGCATAACACCATTTTTCTTTTCCTCAAGGAACTTAATGACAAGATCCAAATTCAATCTCTTCTATTCTATATCAACACATGTCATAACCCTTGACTTGAAACATCATTAGATGCTTTTATTCCTCCAGAGCTATCTAGATTTGCTAACACTAGTGTTGTTGTTAGCCTTCGTTTTAATTTTTCAAATGTCTTATTACATTCCTCTGTCCAGACATATTCCACTCCTTTTTTGGTCTATTTATTTAAAGTGATACAGTTTTGCAAGGTTCTATACAAATATTCAATAATATCCAGCTATCCCAGTAAATTCCGAATCTTCGATACTGATTTTGACACATGTTAATCTATCATGGCTCAATCTTCTTACGGTCGGCTGATACACCGTCGCTAGAAACTATATGATCAGGAAAACAAATTTATCCAACCAAATTTCATATTTGTTTAATTTTATATATAACTTCTACTATCTAGACGTCTGCAAAACCATTTTCAAAAGCTCAACATATTCTTCTCTATTCTTGAAGTATATTAATATATCATCAATAAATACCACCACAAATTGATCTAGATGCTGAGAAAAATATAGTTTATCAAATTCGTAAATACTTTTGGAGCATTAGTCATTGGAAATGACATCACCAATTATTCATAGTGACCATGTCTGGTTCTAATGCAGTTTTTGGAATATTTTATGTTCAGACTCTTACTTGATAGAATCCTAAATGAAGATCCATCATCGGGAATACTTTTGCTCATCCAATTGATCAAACAATTCAGTTATCCTCAATAATGAGTATTTATTCTTTATTATTACTGCATTCAAACTCATATAGTCCACACACAATTTTTTATTCTCATCTTCTTTCCAGCTAATACTGGAGCTTCTCAAGGTGAAACTTTAGATCTCATAAAATCCAACTCCAATAATTCACCTACTTGTCTCTTAATTTCTTCTAATTTTGCAACTCCCATTTCGGTAAAGTGATCTATAAATTGGTTCAGCTCTAGGGATAATATCAATAGTAAATTCTATTGTCCTTATCGGTGGTAGTTCAAGAATCCATTTAGAAAATATGTCTAACATTTAAAATACTACTCAAATTATTTCTTCTCCTACTTCCATTTCTTCCAAAACGCCATTTCTAAGAAATATTTTAGATTCTGCTAGTTCTAAAGATTGACTTTACCAATAAATTCAAAGTCTGAACGATCAGGAATCTAAAATATTATTATTCTTCTACTGCATTCTATCACCATATGGAATACTCAACCATTTCATATCTAGGTTGACATCATATCCCTTTCCATTCATACTTAGTAAGTTGACATAAAATTCTCTATCATTAGTCACTAAGGGACATATTGGTTGAAAATTGGATCGATATTATTCCACAACGGACAAAATAGAAATCAATAATGGAATTTTAAAGATAAATATTTCAAACAAATATGACAGCTAGGATAGGCACGATACAAGATTAGATAGATATAAACAATAAGGAATAATTATTAAGAATAAGTCACAGATATGTTCTTATGCGACAGTAGTCATATGGTCTTCCACCTAAACCTAGGCTCTGATAATACCCTGTAATGCCTTCGTTTTTCAGCTGCTTTCCAAAACGGAGAACACTACTTAATATTTGTACTAGACAACCCAACAGTCATAAGATCTTGAAATAACCGTAACTATTGTCACAATCAGATGAATAAATAATGTCTGAAATTGGAAAGATTTCATTTGTATAATAAAGAGTTAACTATATAAGATAGCACACTGCTCTGAATATGAACACAAAAGAGGAAACAGTGTCCGGGCAAAAAGAAATATAAACAAATATATATACAAAGGGTCTGTAGAAGGTGCTTCACTTGCCTACCGTCGCTCGGTCTGGTCAATGAAATGCGGGCCTTCAGTTGGAACTGGGTCTCCTTCTTCACTTTCTAAACCTGAGTTTAAAACCTAGAGGATTAAACCCAGTAAGTAACACAAGAAAAATATATATGTACTATCACAGTATTGGAGATAAAGTATGCAATTAAATTGTGATTGGGTTAAACATGTCATGTGAATAGTAAAAAATAGAATAAGTAAGACTGTGCATATCATTTGCAATAGTAGGTAAGTATCTTAAAAAGATATCAAGTCTGGGTCAAGTCCTTCTTAGTATTTGAAACTAAATGATGGATAAAATAGCGCGCATTTTTTCGTATTGTACAAGTACCTGGCCTCAATATTTATGGTGCTAAACCATGATATGCTGCCAGGCATAACAATCAATTTCTATATTGTACAAGTATCCGTACATACTCAGAACCCGGCCTCAATATTCATGGCGCTGAACCATGAGATGCCGATAGGCATAACAATCCAATTTTCATATTGTATTATTGTAACGGATATATCACTCTGAGTACCAATTATCAATTAGTGATCCAGTAATCACCCAGACTGCTGCAGTAAAAGAATTCTGGTCTCAATCAATAAGATTGCCAATAAGTTCCTTATACAATACAGTTCTTATCTATCATGTAGTTTTTCTAATTTTCATATCAATAATACACGATATACATGAATTAATGAGAACACGTGGCTTATCAAGTCAAGCTGTGTATATGTCTTTATCACGGGAAATAAGAATTCAAGAATCAAGATTCATGATCATTTACACACGTATCACAAAGATACTTCATGCCATGTAATCAGGGTACAAAAAACTTGTTATCATATTTTCATGAATGATCATACTCATTACGTATCAAGTATTCAATTAATTCATGTAAACATATCATGTATTTGATTCGAGTGTATATATACCATGAATTACGTGTCATGCATCACATAAACTGTATCATTAATAATTATCACACGCCACACATCATGTTATTCATCGTATAGTTTCTCCCATCCCGAATTCATAATACATTATGCACATGATTTACAAACATCACAAGATTATTTATTTTATTTTATATTTATTTGTTTATTTTCTTTTTATTTCTTTGATTATTTTTCAATTCATGTTAACATGTTTGTGTCTTCACGACCGCACATGACTTATAGTATTATAACACATAGCTTGTAGCATTATAATACATGACTTATAATATCAAAGCACATGACTTATAGCATGATGAATTAGATATTCGTGTCATCTTAATAATATTAGTGCACAATATTTTTTGTCAAAATTGATTCAATAATCTGGTTCAATTCTCAATATTAATTAATAGCCTAATTTGTCAACCAAGTGCATCAATAATATTGTATTATTTCTAAGTCAAAACTTATGGACTTATTTCTTTTCTAGGTTCCATCATATACATTTATATATATTTCTTGATTATTTTCCATTTAAAGTCAATGCCTAATCTCTCAATCATTTATTTACTTTGTTATTGTTGCTGCTATTATTATTAATTGTTACTGCTATTATTTTTATTTAATCTCTAATCCATCAATTATTTCCAATTAAATTCAAGCCAAGTTCAAATCCATTTCATCAAGTCCAAGCCCAATCAATTCATCAAGCGCACCTCTTTTTCTCTTTTTTCTATCTTTCTATCTTTCATTCTTTCTTTTTTCTCTCCAGCTTCCATCATATAGTTCCTCTCATCCCTACATTCATAATACATGATTTCTAAGCCCAAACTTATGGACTTGTTTGATTTTCAGGTTCAATTATATATATTGATATTTTTTTTTGATAAATTTTCATTTAAAATCCAAGCACAATGCATCAATTATTTATTTATTTATTTTATTATTATTATTATTACTATTATTGTTTTTATTTCTTTATTTATTTCAATTATTCCAATTGAATCCAAGCCTAAGTCCATATTTTTTTTCTAGCCTAAACCTAGATGTATAAAAAAAAAATTTCTCTCTTTCTCTTTTTATTCTTTTTGTTTTCTTTCCATCCGGGCCACCCAATCCCAGCCCATTGTCCCCTCCTTTTTTTTTCTTTTACTTTACTGGGCTGGGCCAGGCCCAGGCTCCCCGCCATTTTTTTTTCTTTTTTTCTTTTTCTTTTTCTTTCTTTTATCTCGGCTCAGCCCATCAAGCCCACCAATTTTTTTTTCTAATTTTCTTTTCCTCTCTCCTTGCCGTCCAGCCCTCTTTCTCTCCTCTCTCTTTTCTCTTCCTCTTTCTTCTTTCTTCTTTTCTTCAGCTCGTTTCCTTCTCTCCTTCTTCTTTGCATTTTTTTCATGCAAATTATTTTTTCCATGCAAATTATTTTTCCCATGCAAAATGCAAGATACAAATTTTCCATGCAAATAAGATTTTCTCTTTCTCTCTTTCTTTTTTCTCTTTTTTCTTCTTTTTCTAAAAATAAGCAAATAATACAATATATATATATATATATCAAAATTGATCTAATTGTCTAGTTCAATTCCCAATATCAATCAACGAACCAAAATATGAACTAAATATTTTTGTAAAATAAATTACATACATAAATGTAAATTAAATAAAAAATGAATGAAAAATATTAGTGTTACTTGTCTCGGTTTGATCTCAAATCCTCCGTTTGATTTATTCTTCTCCCCCTCTTTTTTTTCCACCTTTCTTCTTTTTTTCTTTTTCCTTTTTCTTCTTCTCTATGTGGTTCTGGTTCTGGGTTCTGGCCAAGAGAAGGAATGAGAAGAGAGAATGAGAAGTGAGTTGAGGAGCGAGTTTTTTTTTTCTTTTTATTTTTATCTCGACAACCTCCCCCGCTCCTATGCTGATTGGCTCCCTGAGAGGCCGCCACCCTCTCATCAGGGCCCAACACTCCTCCAGCTGATGTTCCATAATTTAATTATTTATTTATTTAATAATTTAATAATTTTTATTTCGTATAGCATTCTCCAAATACTATCAATTTAATGTAGAGCATAGTAACCCAACTAGAGTAACGTTACAAACTTATCCGTTTGTCATTTCGATATATGAAATAAATGAACCGAAATTTTATTATAATTAGAAGGATAATTTTAATATTATTAACTTAGCAATTTTCGAAGTATTTTTTGACCTTATAAGGAAAATTTCTAAAAATTCTAAATATTAGAAAACTAATTATTGCGAAGACCGAATGTTATTTGGAGTTACAAATTTTAAGTTATGCCCATCGAAGTTTATTTCGGTGTCAATAATTGATGCAAGTAGCTCAAATTTTGGGGGGATTATTCTATTTCTTAGCCTCCCGTCGGCCAGAAGTATAGCTTCGCGTTGGAGGTAAAACGCGAAGCTAAGTTATTAGCTTCGCATCCAGAGCCCTTAACTTGTGTGGACAGATTCTCAGAATCTGTAATTGATTCTGATTGAGATTTGGCATCATCCAATAACCGAATTGAGTCTAACCATAATACAAACTTAAGAGATTTAAATCAAAATTAAATAATTGATTAGAATCCTTGATGAACATAAAGATCTTCCATCCCTTTCTTTAAGAGAACTCTGTAACCAATTAAAGTCTATAAATAGCCTCTATGAGGAGACTTTAAGAGATTATCTGGCAATTCAAGTTATGCACGAGAGCCTTGAAGCCTTTGGACCAGTAGAGGGAGAGCTAGGGCTAGCCTTCTTCAACAAATAGAAGATCTTCATGTTAGATAGTCAATAGGTTCTACTAGTTAGTCCCATCACCACATTAGAACCCACTTTTCATTGTAAAAGAGTGTGATAATATATAAATTCTCTCATTTATTTTTTTGTTCTTCTTTCATTGTAATTTTGCAAATTATTGTAATCAATAGAAGAAAATAAGAATTTTGTGGAGAACATCCGAGACACATCTCCTACCTCTCTTCGGAGAGGACATGCTCCCATCTGATGTTCTACTGACCTACAAATCAAACACAGATTGTGGGCTCGTTACACTCCTTCTGAATATGTCTTGGTCTTAAACAATAACCACACACCGCGGATCGATTTTGATGAGTGAACTGGCGTTTCTGCAATAGTGTAGCATCATCCTCAATCAGATCTCCTACTACCTGTGTAATAGTCCTCTTATAGAATCCAAGTTGAGCCTTTTTCTTTCTTGTTGCTATCCACTCTTGACTTCTAGCAACGTTTAAAATCTTAGCATAATTTTCAAAGTGCGGGGTGACCATGCACTACTGAATCTCAAAATTCAGTCCATTCTAGAATTTTCATGCCTTATCTACTGCTTGAACTACTAACAATGGGGCAAATCAATTTAACCTAACAAATTCTGCTACATAATCATCTACTGTCAGTTTTCCTTACCTCAAGTGGATAAGTTTCTGCTCCAGGTCCTTTTATGCTGTCTGGGAAAAGAACCTCATATAGAAACTCTCCTTAAAGGCCTTCCATATTATCGGCTTAGCCAACCGATTCTCCTAGGCCAACTACCATATGCGAGCAATATCTATGAATTGAAGTTTGATTACATCCGCATCATCTTCATCTTCTACTCTTGCTGCACCCAATAGGTTCTCAATGTCTGCCAACTGCCTTCATAGGTTCCTAAGTTCTATAAAACTGTAATGGGTTCATCTTCCTAAAGTCTGACACACTAACCATCTTTTGTTTCCCAACCATCAACTCTTGTTGCAATATCTCTGTCTGTTGCTGTTGATTCTGAATAAGCCCCCTAAATAATTCCATCATGTTGGGATCTTCTACTTGGGGAGTGGTACTTGAGGATGTGATGTAATGGCTAGTCATTTCTCTGAAAAATGAAGGATTTGAATTTGGTCAGGAAACAAAGGATAAACAGAATGATAGGATATAAGGTACAAAATAAATATGACAAGAAAAGGAATCAAAGGTGACTTTAATATATACATGTGTACATGTAGCAGTAATCCTAAATAGAGAATTCTAGACATATGCCAAAGCTAAAGCTGGCTTTGATACCAATTATAATGGCATGTACGGGTAGCCTTTGGTGACGTACATAACTGAATACACCAAGTCTAAAACACACTAATAGATATGTACAATTGCCACAAATACATACATATATACAATAAGATAGCAATATAGAATTAAAACAATAATTTCTTCCAAAAATAATGATCAATACAAGTTTATAGAAGGGCTAAAATAATCCTTATTACATCATCGAAAGGTTTCAATAAAAAAAGAAAAATGAATATTAAAGTTTCAACAAAAGAAAACAAATATTAGAAGAATCTCTCTCGTGTCCCTGCTATAGTAAATGCACATATTGAGAATCTGTTAACTCTTTGAAATATAATTTTAGCTGTGGTGGGTCTTCCTCATCGTTAACCTGCAAATCAATATCTGTGCGTTCCAAACCAGGGTCATTAGAACTACCTAGCAAGTTGATGAGTGCTATATATTGCATATTTATAGTCTCCATATTATCTATTTTTGTATTTAAATAATACTACTTAGGTATTTTTAGTGTGTTTTTTAGGTAAAACTTATTTTTACAAGGAGATGGTATAAACTCGGAGCCGAATTAGGAAACCAAGTTTAGAAAAGAGCTAAAACTAAATAGAGATATAAGATCATGAAGCTACAGAGGACCAAAGTCCATTATAGTTATTCAGATTAAAGGAAAAAGACCAGAGGCTCATACAGAAGAAAAGTGAAGTCAAGTACTCACTCTTTTGCTGCCAATTGGTGGCATTTGTCGCTATTTGGTGGCACTATGGGGCCCATATTTCATGAGTTTTTTTAATTTTGTATCTACTCACTTGTACTTAGATTAGGATTTGGTTCTCCGAAGTTTATATATTGGCAATGTCCTTGTAATCTAGATTTTATTATGCAATTTTGTACTAGTAATTATCAATAAAAATTAGGGTTTTGCCGAAGAGGTGACGGTCGCCATATCACGCTTTAGAGGTGATCCTTTATTTAGAAGTGGTTTCGAGTGAGTAAAAATCTTTAATTTGCTTTTTAGATAGATTTAATTGCTTTCTAGTTTAGATCTTTATTTGCTTTCATAGAAAAAAAAATAGGATTTTTAATTAGTAACATGAGTAATTAATTTAATTTAGCTTTAAGGTGTAGATGAAACTGGAAATCAACCATGTAATTGTTTTTTATTATTTTCTTTCTAAAATAAAATAATAAAGACATGATTTTTCTATGAAAAAATTAAAATACACCACCTTGTAGATTAGTGCTTTAATAGGTTATGCTTGAGTTAAATTTCTTGATAGCCTATACTTAGTTAGGGTTTGGAGTTATTGATTTTCATCTTTTTCTTAGAATTATCTAATGATTTAATTTTTTTTTTATGCAAAGTAGTATGTTTGATGAGTTATACTTACACGTCACTTGATAATTCATACTTAGAACACTTTAAATAAGGATTGGAACTAAAAGATCAGTTTTTATGATAGGAAGAAAATAATAAAAGTAATACTTGGTTGTGAACTAGTGAATTCTATATTCTAGACTAATTAGAATAACTAGACTAATTAGAATAACTCGAATTCAACTTAGAGCCCTTAGTTAGCTCGTTAGGACTAGAGAATTAGTAAGAACGCAAAAACATTCTAGATTCCTGTGGGAACGACCTGAAAAATGCTACAACCGACACTGTGTGCTTGCAGTAAATTTATCACATCAAAAGTGTTACAAAAAGATGAATAATAACATACAAGCATGCTATATGTGGTGTATATAGATAAATATGAATAAAATAATTGATATAGAAAATATATGACAGGATAATAAAAAAATTTCTTATAGATTGAGTTATAGATTTAATATTCTTGTCTTGAATATAATAGTGGTCAACATGTAGTATCAGTATGTTCTGAATAATATGATAGCAAATATAGAAAAATAAAGTAAACATGCATATAAAACTTATTATGTCTTGTTGATATCTGATGTAAATTAGTTTGGAACCGATAGGAGGAAAGATTGAAAACTTTAAGAGGGTTCTGTACATGTCCAGGACCACAACCCTATGACTCTTGATACTGCCTTAGAATGTACCGTTAGGTACTTAGGAATGATGGATGAGCATACGCTCCAGGCCCAAAACCCTATATCATAATATGATGGTGATCTAGTAATCATTTAAAACCTCCATGGTAGGTCCTTAAAATTTAGCTGCGCAACTTAAAAATGTACATCTCTTAAAATATGTGTTCAAGTCTTCCATCCAGTTCACCATTAACACCATAATTTAATTTAATATTAAAAAAAAAAACTCTACAAGGTAACATGTAAATGAAAATATAAAGTAAGCACTTATACCCATTAATTTTGATTATGGTAGAAAAAGGAATCACAAGGTAATCTAGACATGTAACTATAGAAAATAACATGAATCCATCGATGGCAATACAAGTTAAATATGTTTAATAGATAGGAAGAAAGCTAGCAAACTTTCTAAAAAAAATGTATCTCAACTACTATTATAGTTAATATTTTCCTAGCAATGCTAAGCCTTGTTTCTCTTAGCTAGGTCAAAATAATATTAGCCGATTATAGCAAAATTTGTTTAAGCAAAACACACACATACATACAAGGAAATAACATTAAGATGTCAAAAAGGGTAATTGTAATTTTTTTAATATAATAATTTATTATGGTTATGAGGAACTCTCCCTTTTAGTTATATAAATCTTATACAGTAGAAAAAAATAAGTAGGATTAAAGGTTAAAAAAATAAATGTCCGATTATTAAATAAAATAATAAAGTTATATTTTTTTATAAATCTAATTAATAAGTAGCTAATTCATCGTATGGACAAAATAATCACATATATCAAAGGATTATTATTTTATTAAAAAGATTCCTCGCCCAACTCCATTCAGTACTTGAACATAGTCTCTTCTCATTTTTATTATTCATTTTTTTTAGAACAGAAGAGAATATAGTTTTTTTCTATTTTTTTTCTCGTACTGTTCAGTGAACAATTTTTTTAATTTCTTTTCTCTTCTGTTTTATTGTTCAGCACAATTTTTATTTTAGAAATTCTGTTTTTACTTTCTTTTGAAATTTATTTTTCTATTATAATAATTTTTTTAGAAATTCATATTTTATTTATTTTTAATTTACTTTTCTATTATATTCTATTTAGATGCTGAACATAACAGTATTATTTTCTCAGAATTTAAGAATCCCTAATCCTCACTATTCATGGTCTAGCAAATAATTTATTGTTATTATTTAAAATTAGTAAATAAACTCAATAGCCAAAATTAATTGTTGGCAAACAGAAAAAATGAACAAGAACTAACAATTATTCTTCTAACAAAGAAAATTATGGTTTCTTGAGTTTAGACTAATGAAATGCACATTAGTCTATATTTAAATATTATACTAGAACTGGGCTTTTTTTATCAATATAATCAAACAAGCTGACAAAATATGATTTTAGAGAGACTCTTCCATAATATAAGATGGATGTTAAAGAGAATATGATTGTGCAGCTAGATTGCTTACATCAAGAAATAATAAATTTTTTGAAGTAGTTACAACTAATATAGATGAAAATTTTAATATATGAAGAAATAAAGGTGAAGGAAAAAAAATCATTGAAATTAGCACTTACCTTTTATAGAAGACTCAAAAATTTGGACGATCACTACTGCCAACAATTTGGATCTTCTTCATCTCTCACTCTCTACTTCTCTTTTCTTATTTTTTTCCCCTTTCTTTCTTCTTCTTCTACTTTTTTTCTTTTATTACTATTTTTTCTTCTCTTCTCTGCCTTCCACAGAAGATTTTTTTCCTTTTATGGCTGCATATCAATTTATTTATCTTTATTTTGATATTTAATTAAGATAAAGTTAGATAGGCTAAGTTTAAAAACTAATTAAATCCAAACAAATTAAATTTGTTATTATCAAGCTAACTATTATTTTAGATAAATACAAATTTTAAGTTAGTTAAAGATAAGATTTGTTAAATAATAACATTATTAATGCTATCACATTTATTTTTGTTCTTTTAAGAAAAATAAATTTTTGTTTGGATTTAATGATATTGGTATGTTACAAATCCAAAATAATTTTTGTAATTATACTAAGTTCAGCTAAAATAGAGTTAGAATGAGAAAGATATTACTATTTTCAGTGAATAGAAAATTGCTAGAAGGCTAGTAAAATAGGCCTATTTTTGACCCATCGATGGCTCAATAAATGAGCCAAACTGGACACAACTACTTGTAAAGCTACCGGTGGCTCAGGCAACTAAGATGACCTGCATCCAGCCACCAGTGATCCCGGTGGTAGCTTAGGATAGCAATGCAGATTTGGGTGGGTGTTTATTTGATAAAATTTAGATTTCAGATTTGATTTGCAATCAAATTTTGAGAAATTGCAAATTGGATTTTGAGAACTTGGATTGGATTCGAATTGTTATTTTATCATTTGGATAAAAAATAATTTGATGAAATCAAAGAGAAGGATTTAGAGTTTATTTGGTAAGAGAAAACCAAGGAAGGAATTAGGATTTTAGAATGGGAGGGATCAATTATAAGAGTTCCAATTTCTATTAATAAAAATATACTATAATTTGTCTTAAAATAATTTAAACTTCTGCTAGTAAAAGCTTACTATAACTTATTAAGAAAATAATAACAAACATCGTGATAAAATAATAAAGGTTTCCAAATATTTTAGTGCATAATTCAAATTTTATTTCAACTTTTTTTAGTAAAAGCATACTACGATTTATTAAAATAAAAATATCAACAAAATAATGGTTTTAGAGGTTTACTCCATAATTTCCAACCATTTCCCCTTCTGCCATAACTAGGGTGAGTATCGGTTGGTTTTTGCTAATTTTGGCAAAATCGAACCGAATAGAAACTGGAACCGAAAGCAAATTGAACCAATTCCATTCGGTTCATTGATATTGGATATTGAATTTATTTTATATATATATATATATATATATATATATATATATATATATATATATATATATATATATATATATATATATATATATTCACAACACACACATGTATGTTTATATGTATATATGCATGCATGCATGTACAGATGTTTGTTTATATATATATATATATATATATATATATATATATATATATATATATATATATATATATATATATATATATATATATATATATATATTTTGAATAATTTTGTCGGTTTGGTTTTGGCTTTCAAAGCTCAAAATCGAAAACTAAACGAATTATTTTGGTTCAGTTCGATTTTGCTTATTTTAGTCTGTTTCAGTTGGTTATTTTGATTTCAACCGAAATATGCTCACCCCTGGCCTTAACCCCTAATTTATCAATAAATTACTCTCCCTCCATTCAACAACAATCTCCTAGTCAATACTCTTGCATTAAAATTTTTTCTAACTAACAAAGAGATAAGAAATTTTGCTAACTAGTCAAGAGATAATACCTACTATATAGAATAATTTAAGCCTAAGAAAATTGCAGACTCTTTATTATGTGTGGGGATGGGGCGGCCATGGCCCTCCATAGTCCACATTTGGTTCTGTTACTGGAGAAATCCCTATATATATGATATCTTCTTCAAAATCAAACACACCTATGAAGGTGTGACTCAAGGGAAAGAACTGAAGAGAGATCTTGAAAGGATCGTAGCAATCAAAGCTTGAGGAGTTTGTGTTTTTCAAGATCAGATATCAACTTCATTATCTCTGCTTCTAAATATCAATCATAAGGTTATATGGTAAACTCCTGATGTTTAGATTTTATTATTGATTATTGATATATGATTATATTATGAATATCATTTGAGTGATTAAAGTTGGGATCTAATTCATGGTTATCTAGTGAGTTAGAGAGAAATACTTTTAGATCATTGCGAGAAATTGTGACTGTCAAGCAGTTGTATAATAAGTGATTGTAAAAACCAAATTTCATAGAAGAGTTCTTTTGTAATTTTTCACTTGTGCTTTCCATATTAAAAACTCCATGTTTACCTTTATTGATTGTTTTGAGATTATTTTTGTACTTGATTGATAGAATAGTCTACACTTTTGTAGTATTTTCAATTGGTATCGGAGTGGAACAATTCTTTTTGAATTAGATTTACGTATCGTTTTCATGAATATTTTGGGAGAGGGTTAAGCCACCAATAGGTCACTCCTACTAGACAAACATAACTATTCTTATTAGAAAGTCAAGATGAGAGTCTTTATTATGTTTTTAGGTATGAAAGCATGAATGTCTATAAGTAGTAATTGGGAACTCCATTGGTAAAAATAATAAATTAAATCCAAAAATGATTGGTCAGCCAATAAACAGGAGTTAGCATAATGAAACTTTAACAACTTTATATGATATTTTTAATGGGATTGATTCTAATGAATTTATAAGTATTAACACTTGTGAATCTCTTAGAAATGTATGAAATATTCTTAAAACAACACATGAGAGAACTAATTCTACTGAGGTGTTTAAAATTCAAAAAATAACCAAAGATTTTGAAATCTAACTAGGAGATGATGATGAGATATTTGATGACATCTACAGTAAATGATATTGTCAATGCATATGTAATATCCAAAAATTCATACTATCTGTATCCTTCTTTTGTATCCAATCGTGCCAAAGCAGAGTTAACGTAGGTCAATTTAGATGTCAAAATAACTTTCAATGAGTGTAACTTCAAATCTGTAACTCTAAATATCTTTTGGTACTCACAATGAATGTTTTTCTAATATTATATGATTTTTTAAAAAAAATTAGGAACTCCAAGAAATCTGAAAATTTGCTAATTTTAAAATATTAAATTATTTTTCTAATTATTTTAGAATTTATATCTCTCATTGTGGATATTGAAATAATAAACGGATTATTTTCTAGTGTTTATCTTGTTGAGCACTACGTTATATATTAATTTGGTAGTATTTGGAAAACGTTTAACTAAACTGTAAACAATATAATATTAAATGAAATAAAAATTACTTTCCACACACCTCACATCTCACTAAATTTCTACGGGCACACCCAAGAAATTAAAGCATTGTGTGCTGTGAAAATGGGGTTTAGTATGGCATGCGGTAGTGGGGATGTGTCAATACAAAAGATTGTGTGGCATATGGGTTTTTATATGGTGAAAAGAAATACATTCCTTAATCACAAGTTCAAGGTATTTGCAAAATTGCTATTGAGGCATAAATTAAAACTCCTTCTTCTCTTGCATTTCTCCTTCTTCAAACAAGAACAAAAAGAAAAAAAAAAACCTTACTCACCTCACAACTTTAATGCAAGGGCAAAGTTTGCTGTAGATGAAACCTTGAGAGATTCCTTTGGTGAAAATAAAAGGAAATTCAAGAAATCAAACAAAAAAAAGAAATTTGAAGTAAGTAACACTCCTTTTTTATTTTTTTCAAAAATTTATTTAACAACATATATGTGTATAAGTAATTTATTTTATGATTTTGTTTGGTTCATGTCTTGGGCTATTAACCCGGTATGCTCCCCCGGAATACTCCTTGTGGAGGAAAAAAAAAGAAATAATAATTAAAAAATTTGAAGAATTTGTGCATAATAGGTTTAGTTAAAATGATGATCTTGTTAATTAGATATTAGTTACTAAAGTAAAAATAAGAAAATATTTTAGTTATTAATTTAGTTATTATTTTAATAATGTGGCGTACTTATCCGTAAATGTAAATTCAGTTGTAAGGGTTAACACAACTATAACACCAAGGCAATGTTTTACTACGAATAAAATAACAAAGAATTTTTTTTTTTATCTTAGTAATTATCTACTACCACATAGAATTTAACCAGCCAATATTTTATTAAAAAATATTCATACAATAATTACACAATACTTAGGTTATTAAGAAACATAGCACTTCACTTACATACAGGATGTATGTGCAATTATTCATATAATTCTCTAATCTAATAATTCTTACATAGAGTGTTTAATATATTCATATAACTGAGTCATGACATGGAAATAGAATATAGTGTTATTTATGTGTACATGTCTAGTCTGAATTGTTAATAATATCATGGTTAATTGAAATAGACATGTACACAGTAATGAATGAATCAAGTGCTGATAAGCACATTGTATTACGTACCATGAACTCGAGAATGGGAAAAATCTATATGATGGATAAGAGCCACGTTGTATAGAGAAAAGCGTAATAATAAGACCGTGAATCTTTTACTGCACCAGCTTGGATAATACTGGATCATCAAATGATGATTCGTACCAAATGTGGTACTTCTGTTACTATAATACAGTACGAGATATGAATGGTAAAACCTTGCAGTATGGCATGGTTTAGCACTATTTGATTGAGGCCTGAACCTGAGTTTGTATGGGCACTAATGAAGAATAGTACTATATTATCTACTAATATAGTTTTTACAATTAACTTGGATGATAATTGAGGCCAGAAGAATATATGATCAGGATATATATAATGAGTATTTCATCATACTTATTTATTTCTATTTACTTACATGCTTAATTTATATGCTCATGACTAACACAAATATGAGCATACCATGTCACTGATACTCCAGTAGTACACCTCAATTTTTTTTTTTAAGTGTTACTTGCTAGATTTAATCGGTTGGGTTTTGAACCCAAGTTTTTGAAGAAGCAGAATGGGAAGCCAGCACCTATCAGAGATCCATACTTTGTTGATCAAGTAGAACGAAAATAAGAGGTGGATCAAGACTTATGTTTTTATAAATATTGTTCATATTTATTTTGTTAGGCACTTTTCTTTTCTTTGATTATCTTGTTGTACATATCTAGAATAGTGTGCTCTTTTTATGTAATCAAATTAATATTTTAGAAACACAACTTCAGTTTAAAACATATTATTTATTTATCTATTGTGACAGTAGTTATGACTATTTCAAAATCCTGTGACTACTGGATGATGTAGTACAAATTTTAAGTAGCATCCTCTGTTTTTGGAAGTCGCTGAAAATCAGGAATATTGCATCTTTTAATTTAGAAGAAAAATGTGTGACTTTAAAATTGCTAGGAAAATTCTTAAATGTCTTTTAGAGAGATTTTAACCTAAAGTTACTACTAATGAGTAAGTCGGAATGTAGATAAACTGAAATTGTACGAATTTAGAGGTAATATATGAACTTCGAAGCCATTATCAAGAGTATTATTTTAAACACTAAGCTTAAAAATATTAAAATTGACATTGAATCTGATAGCGATAATGAGACTGATCTTGAGGGTTAAATATTTTGTTATAAAATATAAGCAATACTTCAATATTATTTTTCAAATAACTCAAAATCTATTGGAAAGAAATCATTCTCTTTGAATACTCAAGAAAATAAATTTGATAATAAAAATGATAAAAAGATCAAGAATGCATAACCAAGTGGGATACAATTCTATGAATGTCACAGATTTAGTTTTATGGCTCAATAGTATACGAACACGTTGAAGATAAACGAAAAAACATAAAGCCATACAAGGTGCATGGGATGATTTTGATGATTTTATTATTAAGATATCAAATGATGAGTCATCTTTACTAATTCATCATGTGAGAATACTTTAGAAATTTTATGTTCTAATGATGAAGTATATTAAATATGAATGAAGATATTCAAGACACATATAACAAGCTGTTAAAATATCACTTACTCGAAGAGGTAAAATATGAAAACCACAAAGGAAATAAAGGTGTTGATTAAGAGCCATGAAGAGGCACAACTAGTTTTTGAAATGATGAAAAACCAAGAGCTTGAGGTATGTAATATTACTAACTAATTAGTTCCTGAGTTAATACACTTTGCACAGACTATATCGATTAATGGTGCTGGAGAAATTAATAATGACTCGACACCAAATGTAGTCACTCTATTTTAAAATTCTATATCTATTTTTGAATTGGCCATGCTAAAATAAAAATTACGAGTGTCAAACTAAATACATATTTAATTTACGGAAAATCGATCTTGAATTCTACAATTCCCAATAACATTTCATCTTCATGGTTATTGTTTTTTAGTAATTTTTATTTTTGAAAATTTTCATAAAAAGTCTAAAAATTAACTAAATCCCAAATATTAAATTATCTTGGTAATTATTTCGATATTTTCGATCTCTCAATTTAGACATCAAAAAAATATACAGTAAATTTTTAGTGTTCTTTTCATGCATATCTTCCATTGGTATTAATTTGGCAATTCATGGAGAACGTCCATACAAGCCATAAATAATGAAATAACAAAATAAATGTAAATTCAATTAATTATTTGTAAAGGCACACCTTTACATCCCAAATAAGTTCTGACAGCACCCCTCCATGCTTAAGGCTATTTTAATTCACAACCACATTTAAGTTAAAAGTAAGAAGAGGTATGTGGCTTTATCTAAGGCTTGGCTTAATAAATAGATTAATAAAAGGTACTATTTTGCCATTCCTTTATATATATATATATATATATATATATATATATATATATATATATATATATATATATATATATATCAATCTTATTTATGATTTCACTTAATTTATTCACAAAAAAAAAAAATTAATCTCACTCTCCTCTCACTGTCATGACAGGGCATCAAACAAAGAGGTAAAATCAGTAACTTTTTGGCAAGTAAGTTGGAGAATATGTAAGTAACACCTATTTTCCTTCTTCCTTTTTAATATTGAAAATCAAATTATATAGAGCTCTTTGAATATTTGATGTGTAATTAATCTTGTTTGAAAAAGCATCTCAAGAGCTTGAAGAGAAGCACAACATGTGAGGTCTAATTATTTCATTGGTGTAGAAGATTCTTTTGTAATCTTCTTTGGAAAGATATGCACGTAGGAATTACTTTTATTGTTCTATATTACATGCGGTAGAACTGAGATGCTTAAGACAATTGACTTTCTCATAGAAATTGTACAAGGGTTAGTACATAATGCGAACTAGTAAAAGTATAATTTAGATTTTAGTGTTAGACAATTTTTATATGTTGAATATTTGTCTATGATCTGATAGCCTTTGAATGATCTATGCATTGTGTAATTTGTGGGACTTTTTATGAACCTAACAGAGCCAGGAGGAGGACTGCTTAGTCCTCCCTTCTATAATGATTTTTCCATCCAATTATCTATTTTGGTGAATGTGGTTCTGTATATTTTTTATTTATTTAAATGGTTACTATGACATGATTTCTTCGAGGATTAGGATTTAGAGAGCCGATTCTCAATATGAATTTGAGGTTCATATTAAAAATTTTATTTAAATTTTAATCAATAGTATATTTTGAGGTCTGATGTGGTAGAAATGATGTTTGGATTATTTGGAAATCTTGGGGGATAACCTGGGATCCTTTGAAACCAGGGAACCACTAGCTAGTGGTCCTTTTTTTACATAGTGAAATTTTTATAGTGAGGTAAATTATTAATTGTAGGTAATTGATACCATTAGACTTAATTAACAGTAACTACGATAGAGACTTTGATTGTAAACTAATTGAGTTATGGGTATGGGACTGCTATATGGACTAGGGTTTCACACTATTTTGAAACCAAGGTTAATAATACTTGTGCAATAAGCAATGAACATTAATAAAAACGAATGTTAATAAGCAACTCTTAAACATGAAACTTGGCTTCAAGTATTAATGACATGGATACTTGGTGACAAATTATATGATGCATGCACAATCAATGCAATGAAGGACACGGTATTTGAGGCATAAACATGACATGTTATATAATATGCAATTTTGGATAACTTGATATGAAACATGATTAGTTAAATACATGATACATTATATGGAATACTTGTTAATGATATGACACATTAAATGTATATGATTGATACACATTGTACATTGTAATATACATGATGACCAATAAAATACAAGCTATAATAAAATGAAAGCATGAACCATACACTATTTTGTGACACATGACCATGATACTAGTAGAAAAGCATGACATGATGCATGAATCTGGACACTAACATAAATATACATGATTCTCGAAGTGGATACAGATAAGGAGCTTTATTTTATTATACATGTACATGAACTAAATGATTACTTTCTTGTTAAAAATCAGAATCTTCTATTGACAATCAAGAAGAGTATTGACCACTATCTGTATCATTCCCTTATTTGGGATGTTCCTACTATATTCAGTATGAAATCTACATTATTTCCCATAATCAAGATGTCCATACTGTATTTAGTACTAAGTCAATGCCATTGTCTTTTCTGGAATGTACCTATTGTGTTTAGTAAGGAATCTACATTATTTCTCATAATTTGGAAGTCCATAATGTGTTCAATATGAAATTAGTATCATTTCCTTAACTGTGTCTCCCTACAATGTTCAGTGCAGGATCAATGCCATTCCTTGATCAGAATGTCAATATTGTATTCAATATGAAATTTATAATATTTCCTTAATCAGTATGTTTATCCCGTGTTCGGTATATAATCTACCTTATTCTCCTAGTTGAAAGTGTTTAAGTATTGTAAACAGTACGAAATCCAGCTCAAGCCCTTAGTGGGATGTTCCTCATTATAAAACATAATCCACTTATCTTGTTATGGTGGTATAACTTGGAAGTAGTTGAGATCTATAGCTTTGATATTAGAGAAGACCGGTATTATGATACCTACTCTTTATAAGCTTATAACTATGAATCCAACTATGTTCATTTATTTAAATCATGACTCTCGCTAACACAACTAACACTAACATAATATGCTCACACATATCTATTTCTATATAACTAGTATACCTTGTTTCTGTGCTACTTATTGGGACCCAAGTCTCAAAACTGAATAGTAGGAAGTCACCAGGATCAAGATTCTTATTTTGTCATATGGCACTCGATAGATCATTTGTATGCTTCTTTCGTATTTTGTTTCTTTAGGACACTATCTCTTATTCTGTTTGTTCTTTTGTTCTATGTTGTATACAATTTGAATAGTGTATCTCTCCTTATATTGATCCTCTATTAATACAAAGGCCTTTCTAGTTAATGACATGTTATTTATGTATATAATATACCAGTAGTTACGGTTATTCAATGATCTAGTACTGGTGCGGTAAAAAAATTGAACTCCATGTTTTCAGATGTAGCTAACAGACAGAGAATGAAAAGATGCATGAGCTGATTATATGTCTATGATTGCATTCTTAGATGAAAACATGAAGAAGCTGATGAGTGCAAGAGACTTAGTTTCAATAAATATGAACATTTTCAAGACTCCAATGCATAGCTGTAAAACAATATAAGTGCTCTTAAGACTGATTTGAGTAAATCTAATATGAACTTCAACATATGATTACAGGAAAGACCATGACAAATGAAATCTTCGGAGCACAAACATTGGAAATCAAGCATCGGGACTAGAAAATGTCTAAGAGGAACTGTGGAACAAGCTCATTCCAGCTTAACGTACTTCCATTACAAAGAAGATAACTAATATTGAGAAACCAAAAATAAGTGTTCTCATACCATCAAAGGGTACAACTTATAGGTATGATGGCAAACTGATCATATTGTCACATACTACCAAAAATAAGTTTGTCTATACATGATATCATTATGGAAGATTAGGACACTTTAGACCTCAATGTTGTGATATGAAAAAACTGTGCCTAAATCTACTTAACAAGGAAAATTAATTAAACTTTGGATTGAAAAGTCTAAGTTCAATTCCCTTGATACTTAAATATTTAATCATGTTAGGAGCATAAATGAGTGAATACACTTACTATGCAGCCATAGATATATTTTGTATGCATATCTTTTTCCTAGTGCTATTATATATGATATTCTCTTGCTTTACTATGTACGTGTTTGAGAGTCATTTAGTACATGAATACCAATACTGGCACAATTATTGATTACTTCCATGCATAACATAAATAGTAAAGTAATCGAGTACAATCCATGTATTAAATTTCAAATATGATTTATATTTTTTTACTCCAGCGTGATGAAAATGAAAAATATTTAAGGATTCAATAGCATGTTTACTTGATATTAAGATGAAACTCACCATCACTAAATAATAGGTGTACTCATTGAAGATGAGATATGAAACATGAAAGAAAGATTTTAATTTGAGGTATAACTTATTGAAGATGAAAATTGCTTTAAAACAATTAAAATTTCTTGAATATTACATTGAGTGGGAGTTGGTTCAAAGTCATGAGCATGAGAGAAATTGATGTATATTACTAATGAACTTCATATTTTATATATTTTTCCTACTTCTTTTCTATTTGTGTATATAAATAATGCTATTCGAGTATTTTTTTTTATAGTTGCTTTGAGGTTAGAATTGTTTGAAGTAAGGAATACCTCAAAATTGTAAAAGAGTTAAAAAACCGAGTTCTAAGTGTGTCAAATCAAGAAGATTCAATAAACAAATAGATTTAGTACAATTAAAAGAAGATCAGACTGTATCAGGAAGATTCAATTGCTTTTTAGGTTAGAAGTGTTAGAAGTAAGAAATACATCAAATTTGTAAAAGAGTTGCAAACGTGAGTTCTAAGTGTGTCAAATCAAGAAGATTCAATAACCAAGTAGATTCAGTGCAACTAAAAGAGAATTACACTACACCATGATGAAGCCAAAATCCCAATGACTCAGTGCCAGAAACACCAAAAGCCAGTTCAATACTTTTGCAGTTGTCTAGAGAGAAATACCGATAGGCAGCGACAAAAGTGGAGACAAACCAAGTAGATTTAGTTGTTTTTTAGGTTAGAAGTGTTTGAAGTAAGGAATACGGAAAATTTGTAAAAGAATTGCAAAATTGATTTCTAAGTATGTCAAATCAAGAAGATTCAATAACCAAGTATGTCAAATCAAGAAGATTCAATAACCAAGTAGATTCAGTGTAACTAAAAGAGAATTAGATGACAACAACATAAAGCCAAAATACCAATGGCTCAGTGCTAGAAAGACCAAAAGCCAATTCAATACTTTTGCTGCTACCTAGAGAGAAATGTCAATGGGCAGCGACAAATGTGGAGAAAAACCAGTCAAATTTGGAGGGCTTGACCCTATTCAAAATTGGAGACCACTGATAAGCATTAACCATCACTACCTAGCAATCAGTGTTGCTACCTTGTGACGATCATAATAAATCAGCAATTAGAATTTCTACAGAAGGATTTATATAATTTTAGGATCTCTCTAGGTTAACTTGATTAGGATTTGGGACTTTAGATGTATTAATGTATGATATATCCCTTGTAAAACAAAATATGCTTATATAATAAAATTTGGAGATTTGCTTGCAAGGGTTGATGGTCATTATATTTTCTCCCTAGTTGATGGTCTTTTTCTTTCCCAAGTGTTCCTTGTGCTTAGGCAACAATTTTTTTTTTTTTTGCTTTTTAAATTAGCTTTTATTGCTTTCATAAATAAAATAGATTTGATTTGCCTTTTAGGTATGAGTAACTAATTTAATAAAGATCTAAGATGCAGATGAAGTTAGGTTTTCAAAATAATTTGTGAATCGAGTCTTCTCTTTTCATATTTTTTTCTAAGGTTTACTAATGAATTAAATTGAAGAAATCAATTTGTAAATATCTAAGTTTGATAGGTTATTGCTTAACGTTAAATTTTGATAGCTTATGCTTACTATGATTTTCTTAATTGATTATCTAGTTTAAGGATTTAGTGATCTATATGATTTTATCTAATTCAATTATTCTCATGTTTTCAGTGGATTATGCTTGAAAATTCTCTTAATAGTTCATGCTTAGATTAGAGATAAGTTTATTTTATAATAAAAAGATTATTGTTTTATTGTGTTTCTTAATTGTTCATGGTAAAAATAAAGAGAGAAGTTAGATGATCAAGTTATAACTATTGTTAAGAGAATTCAACCATCTTAGTTTTTGCTTTCTAAAATTAATTAAAATTCCCAACAAACCAGCTTTCTCTTATTGATTTGTTAAATAGAGGGTTAAAGTAAGATTGTAAGATTCTCGAAATCCCTAAAAAATGATTTGCTAAGTGCGAAACACTTGGGCACTTGTAGTAGAATAAAAATTCACATCAATTACATAACGACATGGTAAAATACAAAGTGTTTCTTCATAACTAGTTTGTTATTTCTGCATTGAATATCTCTAATAATATGAGGTTATTAACTCATCTAATTAGATAAAAAGAAATTAACCAATTTACTTAGATTAAAAGGTGATATGCTTACATTAGGCACCAAGCCTCAAGTGCTTGTTGAGAAAAACAAACTTGTCATTCAAAACTAGTAAGAAGCACATAACCATCTAAAGGTTGCATAGTAGTCATTAGACATATAGCACTTGTGCTCTATCAATCTAAATTTTGACTGATTAAATTTTTTTAACTCACTGATTAACCCTCAAACATCTGCTAATAAAAAATAGGCACCAATTCTCACTACCCACTCTAAATATAACCATTATTAACAGGCAGTTAGACACCCTCTAGATTCATTATGATGCATGTCTGACTCGAGGTTTTTTCATTACTTGTGACTATTACTCTTGTATTTTTAATTTTTTTTTTTTACTCTCTCTATTCTCACTAAATACATCATTTTATAGTCATTTTTTTGAGATAAAAATTGAGCAAAAACTTTTATTCTTCTTGAGGAAAAAGAAAAGAGAACATTATAACTTTCAAACAATCTCACATGTAGTTTTATTAAGTTTATATTCTTCTTGATCTTGAGATCTATTCCTTTTATAACATTCAAAATTTAATCGTTTTGTTTATTTTATGCCCATAGCTAGATTATAATTTGATCACAATCCTATATTACTTGTAATTTATTATCTAGCTTACAAGATCTTGTAAGTTTGGGTTAGGTTCCTATATGGTTTAAATTAGGATCTAATTCAACAATAATAACTCCAATTCTCTCTATGATTTGGTTGGTCCTATTAACATCTGAACGAGGAGTTTTAGGCAACAAAATCTCTTCTATTGAGTAGAAATTGATAAATGTTCATGTGATTTCTATGCTTGGGTCATATGAAATCAAGTGAAGGTTACTAGATGGAAGTACCAGAGGGATCTTAATATGGAATGTCTTTAGGGGTGAAAGAACTAGAAAAGTACAGAGTGTCTACAACTCCATCTTCTTCTTACTCCTCTTTTTTTTACATCATTATTACTTACATTATTTCTTGGATTTCTATTGATTATTCGTCAATTTCAAAGTTGATTGCTTTATGGATTGACTTTTTTGCTAATCCTATTCACTCCCTTCTCTAAGACTGCAATACACATTTGTAAATTATTTTTTTATTAATGGTTACTAAATATTTTACTTTTAAAAGCACATTTAATAAAAATATATAGTATGAAAACTCACTGTGTTTGCGCTAAAATTCAGCCCGACTAGGTTGTCCGGACAAAACTCTTCACAAACGTAGTATTGAAGAAGTAGACAAAGAAAACATAAAGGAATAATGAGGTTTAGTCAATAGATACCACGACCTACATTTTTAGAGGAAATGGCTGCTCGGTGAGTACTATATTGATGAGAAAGATATTACAATTGTTCAGATGGCTCTCTCATGTTGCTTAGAAATCCTCCCTCTGGTAGTGGTACGAGGGTATTTGTAAGTGAAGGTCCCTATAGGACTCATGATAGATCGTGAATATCCTTCCATTCTTTCTACATGATTAGGGGAGTTCCCGCTGCAATTACCATGGGTGATTTGGCAAGTGTTTTGTTCAATCCAAGATTTAGTTACCTTCTAAATAGATTTTGAACTCGTGAGCATTTCGCCCATTGGGCCTTTGCCTTGGACCTAGGTTTAGGGAATTTATAAGAATTTATATGTCAATATAGCCTCCATTCTTGAGTTCAATCTACCAAGCTTTTGGAGTAATCTTCACATCTGTCGACTTAATTTGCCCCAAAGGTTATTTGCAGCTCAACAATATTGACTCATTGTTAATGGCGACTTAGTGTCAGTTCTTTAAAGAATATGGATTATTGAGATTTCTTACTAATAGAGTATTAAATTTCCTCTTAAATTTATGCTTCATAAATATGGAGGTACCATTATGACAGATATAGAAAATCCTGTAACTTATGCAGGAGGGTTTCTTTGGGAACATGGAGATTGCCTCCGGCACCACCAAGGATATGCATGTTATACTGTATGGTCAAAATCCATCATCGAATCAGACTTCGCTGATCGTATGGCTGGGGCAACCTTGATGAGATGAAAAGTCACATATGTACCCATGTTGTTTTGTCAATATGGGATCTTCAGCCCCAAAGAAGCTCTATAAATAGCCAGTAACCTCTATTAGGTTCATTATTAGTGGAAAAACTATACAAAAAGTTGTGCTCAGAGTAACAGAATCGGTCTTTCCATTCATCATCCGATGATGTCAATGTTATAGAGTGGATATCAACTTTCACCTTAGAATGAGTGCCTAATGAATTTCTTAATGATTCTTGCGAGGATCAGGTAAAATCACTTGATTCTCAACTATTTCTCATCCTGGGGTTATAAAAGGCATTACGAGCATTCTTGCCTGGTAAATGTCAACTCTCTCCTAAGAGACCTATGGAGCCCCAGAGTCTTCTTCAGTTTTTCTTGAGCACTAGCAATATAAAGTGAAAAGACTCCTTCTCAGGGCCTCTCAGCCTTCACATGTGAGTCAGTCCACTTAGGTCGAAAGAGCAAGTTCGAAGCAAGTAAATAACTTTTGATCAACTAAAGTAATCGAGTTTTCTTCTCAAGTCAGATTAATTGTACTCGTCTTTGAATTATAATGCTTAAGTCTTAGTTGTCGTCCCCAATTTTTTAATATTTTTTATTAAAAAATAAATTTTTACTTGAACATTGTGTAGTCAGCGTTTTTTAGCTTCTGTTTGCATATTATTGCACTTATGTTGGCAATTTTCCAATCACCTTTAGCAGATGTAGGGCCGAAATAGCTAATTCAAGAACTAAAGCTGAGTATATGTGTGATGCAAAGTTGAGCTTGATGGGAATTGATTATGAGTGAAAAATGTGTTTTCTATCTATTTGATCTACTCAAGATACACTTATTGACTATGATCTAAATCGTATAAGTCCAGATACAAGAGATCAATAAGTAGTACAAGGGTAATAACCTAAAATCATTTTCTCGAGAATCATTTTAATTATTATATTAGACACTAAAAAAATAAATTATGGAATAAAAAGATTGAATTCTTAATTAACTAAAACTAAAGATTAATGGATATTTAATTACATAAAAGAAATTATTGGTCAGATAAGTTAACTCCTCCATATAATAATTTACTGGATATATTTATACTTGTTTATCTCAGTTGCATGGATCACGTGGTCTTTCTACATATGGAAAATATACCTTTAAAACATAAAATTAAATAAAGTTGTAAATTTGATAATTTGGCTAACTTCCGCCAATTAGTCCTATATGTATTTTGAAATCATCTAAGAATGATATATGAATAATGAAAATAAACATTCAAAGTCTAAGTATACACAGTATTTAAAGAGTCTACGAGATATAAAAAATTAAGCAACGAATATATTATCAAACTATATATGATCAAAGACTCAAAATTATATTTAAAATCTAACAAGATAATAGAAAACCAAGAATATCAATTTAAGGTAAATCAATTATGAATGATAAGAAAATAAATACATACTAGTAAATTTCTAGGATTTGTTATCTCATTTGAACCAATGAAAGAATTTAGCTTCTCATGCTCACCAAAGCCATCAATATATGAATAAAGAAGATTCTTTTATTAATAACTATGAAAGAGTACAAAACGAAAAATACAAAACTCAATAATATCTTTTTTATATTGTATATCTCCTCTATATATCCTTGAAACTCTAAATTACATTGGGTATTTATACCCTCTCAAAAACCAAGTAAGAATTCTATTTATAAGAAAACTATCTTTTCTTTAGAAATCCTCGAATGATATCTCTGTGGCCATGGCTGTCCAAAGCCATATCAATAGCTCTATATAAACAACTCCTCTCGGATTTTGTCTTAGTCGATGGCTGTCGACAATGGGTTTTGTCTCAGTCGACGGCTGTTGACAGCCGGCTGATGGTTGTCGACAACCATACATGTAAAATGGCTAATTTGGGCTAATATTTGAGATACACTTTGATTTTTTTGATTTCCTTCCACATAGAACACTCAAAAAAAATATAAAACATTAAAATAACATTAAATTGGAGACTTTGATCAATAAAAATAATTTATCTTTAATTTCTTGTATTTATCACAAAAATTGGATTATGAGTGCATAAAGTAAGCTAAAATAGCTGCATTTTTTATTCGTAATCACTTATATTCTTTAATTTGGTGATATTAATAATATATTACATATTCACTTCACCCAACTTGATCTTAAGTGTATAGTTGACATGCGTTTTACAAGTTTATATAGATTATGGATTCAAGCCTAGGACAAGTAGGATTTGGAAATCCTGTGCACATGTATCATTGATAGAGTGTTGTCAATAGGTATTTGATCACTATCAATAATGCTGGTTCAGAATAGGTTTTCAGGACTTAACAGAATACTGGTATTGAAGTAACTGTCGAAAATGCTATCAATAGTATAGACAATCTAATGACATTTATGATAGATACATGCAAATTTGGAGACCCAATGAAGTTTATTCAAATTTTCCATAAATATAAATACTTCTAAATTAGTTCCCATTCTAGAAAAATTTAAATACAACTTGTACATTACTTTTAGGGAATCATCTCCTTTATTTCTTATTCTCTTTTTAGAAAATCCTAGTTTTTATCTTGAGAAAAATAAGGATTTTACTTGTGTAATTTGGAGAGACTACTCAATCAATGATTTTTTTTCTTTATTCTAACATATGATCTTTACTGTTATGCATGACTAATTTACTCTCTAGTTTATGGCAATGAGGTAACCTAGTTTCAAGTATTCGTTGGTTTTAATACTTTTTCATATGTATTAAGCTGATAAAAATTGTATTTTTGACAAATCTCAATATTTCTAGATGGGTTTGTAGTTAGATTATCATTTGATAGTTTGTAGCTTAGTTTTTATTAATTACTCTTGCTTTTAATGAATATAGGTAGGTTTTTAATATAATTCATGCTGCGCTTGATGGTTAGTTTTTAGTTTTGGAGAATTATACTTAGATTAAAGATATTTTAAATTAGGGTTTAGCTAGTAAGATAGTCTTAAATATCAATTAAATTTCTAAGATAAAAATGTTTATTTGTTATCATCTGATAGGTAGGCCAAGTGTCTTAATTTAGTTGAGTTTATAATTATTAGAAAAGTAGATTACCAATCAAGAAAAAACTAGTTGTTATTATTTGTTGTAGCCATGTTTGCTCTCTTGATATTTTTTTCTTAAGTTCTCCTATATTCTTTAATTACTTTCGATAAAACTTACTCTTTTCAGCCATCCTTTGTGCTTGAAGTTTTTATAGCTTTAGCACATCGTTTGTGTGAAAACAAATCTCGAGTTATTTGCCCAAGTATTGCTTGACAATCTTCTACGCTTGAAAGTGCCCTTGTTAGAGCAGATCGTGAATCCAAATTGGGCATTCTCCAACTATTTTTTAAGTAGAGAGGCAAAAAGTTAAGTACAACACAATCGATTTGAACATCCGCTTAGTACTTGCTAGGCACTTACTAAATTAATGAACATTGCATGGGATCGTGTTTGTCCAGTGGACTCCTCATCTTATGGTTTATTCAAGGACAGAGAGCCCCCGAGCTAAGCCTCAAGTCTTAGGCGAGTTATAGGCTTGTCAATAAGCTTTTGGCAGTTGACTCCCATTCAAGTTGTAAGGCCAACTTAGTGGTCCTTCGTTCTTAGGACGTACGAGCTTTGGCCAGATATTTTCAGATGTTCATGGGCATGTTTTGTCAACTAGGCAGATATTGTGCCAAATAAGTAGGCATTTATTGTATATGAGGGTTTTTGCCGAGTAGTGGGCTTTTCACCAATTGAAAAAGTAGGCATTTTGTCAAGTAAATGGACATTCATCCCACATGTGGTCTTTGGCTAAATATATGGACTTTCGCCAAATAAATAAATATTCGAAGCATACGAGTGTTCGCTAAGAATGTAAATTTTTGCCAAATAAATGGACATTTGTCGTATACAAGGTCTTTTGTTGAGTAGGTGGGATTTCACGGAATAAATAGACATTCATATTATATGAAGGCTCTCGAAAAATAGGTCGACCTTCATTAAATATATCATCATACAAGAGTAATGCACTAATTATAATATTTATTTTATTAAATAAGGAAATAGAGCAAGTTTTTATATAAAGGATCAAGTACTTATTTGGGTGTAGAGCCAAGGCACTAACTTGATATGACACCAGGTATTTGCCGACATAAGGCTGAGTACTTTATTTGGATTGTCACTAAATGATCTAGTGGCTTCCTTCTTAGGGAGAAGCAGCGAAAGAAGCACTCCCACCCAACCATCGTTGTGTAGGAGCCATCTCTTTTGAGTTGGAGAAGGAAGATCCTAAACTTTATTAAAAAGAATGGTTGACCTTCTTATAGTATAACTTTGCTGTCCTGCTGGTCGTCTCATCAAATAATTATTTTGGAGGAAGGTTAGTTGACTATCCCTTCATCTTTTCTTTGTCAACAAAGTTTTTTAAGATGGCATTGCTAGATGAGGTCCTTGATATCTTTTTGGAGCTAGTGGAAGTCTTTGGTGTCATGCCCGAAATTCTGGTAATACTCACACAATTGTCAGAAACTCTCTTATACAAAGGAGTTTTCGTCAGTGGTGGTGATCGAGAGAAGAATATCTCTTTGAATTTGGCTCAGAATGTAGGCCCGAGGTGCCTTCAGGAGTGAATATTTGCCGACTTGGATATTCTCCCAACAAGGATCATCATAGGGCTTTGGAGGGTTCTATTGTGTTCTTCAGACTTCTTATCAACCAGTTTCTTTGCCCTCATGGAATCTCGATTTTTAAAAGTAAGGTCGGATTCTTCCAGTCCGATTGAACTGCTCTTGGAGCTCGGACAGTGATGTGGGCATCCACTTTCTAATGGAGTTTAGGAGCCCGGTGTTCTTCACTCTGCTAATTAGGGTGGCATGGACTATGTCAGAGAAGCATTCCTCAGTATGGAGCTTTTGCTCGTTAATGCATTTTAAAAGCTGCGGAGCGATTTGCCCTTAGCACCTGCTCATATCACTATTCTTCATAATTTTGCTAGTGGCAAATAGTTGAATGAATTCATGATGCAACTAGTGAAAATGAGTATATGGATCCAGAGGATTGCACTTTGTACCAACTTCTTACTCTCATCTCCAAAGTCATTATGAACACTCTATAAAGGATGTCATCTGTGGCGCCCATGAGTTGCAGTGCAGTAGAAGAATTAATAATGTAGTTGGGTGGATTAGACGTACCATCATACTTCTAAATCAGGTTTGGGAGTTTGAACATGAACTCTCTCAAGTATAACTTCGGTGAAGGGCTCATGATTTTTTAGCTTGGAGCCTGAATTATGCAAGCTCTCTTGCGAAAGGTTGAGGTCAAACTCCTTCTCTGTTATCTTGGGCATGGATGATTCTGGATGTAGGTTCGTCCTTTCTGGCGGTGGTAGATCGCCATGACCACCTTATGCTCTGAGAAAATTGGTTAGTGCTCCTATATATGAGGGAATCAGTACTTCTTCCCTATTAGTTTAGGCAATCAGAGTTCGCCATGACTTGGGTAAGAGTATTGATGTGCTGGGCAAGTTCTCGGAGTTCACCACAAGTGGCAGGGGCATTCAGGTCCTCACCTTCGTACAATGGGTTCTAATTGTCCGCCTTCTTTGTGGAAAATATCTTGTAGGCTTGACTGACCTTTGGATCGCGTGTTCATCATGGTTGATTGAGAATGCTCGATTAATTCCTACATTCAATGCCAATTGTTAGTGCTAAAATTTGTCTAACTAAATTGCCAAGATAAAAGTCATAAAAACTTTAGTAGTAAAGAAGAAGTGGACAGAAAAAATACGAAGAAATAATAAGGTTCAGTTTAGAAAGATTTTGACCTATGTCATTGAAGGAGATCGCTGTTTGGGGAGTAGTATATTGATGAGAAAGAAATTACAATCACTTAAGATGAATGTCTCAGATTACTTAGGAATCTCCCCTCTGATAGGAATAGTAGGATATTTATAGATGAAAATATTTGAAGAAAATGAGTTATGACAGATTCTTAATATCTCTTTTTCTATGTACGCAGATAATAGAGATCCTGCTGAGAGATATAGTAAGTGTTTTACTCTGTTCGAGATTCAGTAACCTTTTGGATATATATTGAACTTGTAGGCTTTTCGCCATTGGTTCTTTCACAAGAACCTAAGTTGCATAAATTTACATGTCGACACACTCAATTTTAAAATCTTACCTTTTATTTATCTCAACAACATCATAGTGATATCCGTAAAACAAATCGAAGAAGAAAGATAACAATACATTGAAATGTTTACCTAAAAGTCCATTTCGGGAGAAGGTAACCCTTAAAACAAAAAGGAAAATTCCCAAATAAAAAAACAAATAAGAGAAAGCAATGGAATGCAGCAATAGAGGGAAAAAAAAAAAAAAAGGAAAGAAAAAAAAAAGTTATTCCCGTCAACCGAAGTCCAAAGTTGGAAAGATTACAAGATTATTTATTTATTTATTTATTTAGGAGTTTTTACATATCTATCCCTTATTAAAAAATTAGAATTTAGCCTCCCAAATCTTCATATTTATAATTTAGTCTCCTAAATCCTTTAAGTTATCACAATTTAGTCCCCCAGCCATAATTTTGGCCCGAATTTTCCGTTATACTCCCAAGTTATTTCACTTTAGTACTCTCTTCCCTCTTCCTCATCTCTTCCTTTTTTTTATTTGGTTTCCCTCTCCATTCTTATCCTCTCTCACTCCTCTCTTATTATTGGATTTCCCTGAGTTACTTCACTTTAGAGATTAACTGGAAGGAAAGAGAGAGGAGAAGAATGAAGAGGGGAATCCAATATGAAGAGAAGAGAGAAGGAAGAGGGAAGGGGAACTAAAGTGAAATAACTCAGGGGTATAATAGGAATTTCGGGCTAAAAAATGGCTTGGGACTAAATTGTGGTAACTTAAAAGATTTGGGGACTAAATTATAAATATAAAGATTTGAGATACTAAATTCTAATTTTTAAAGATGTAAGGGACAGATATGTAAAAACTCCATTTATTTATTATTTACTTATTTTTCAGATTTAGTCGTCTCTCTTCCCTTCTCTCAGTTTGATGTTTGAACTCACATAACAAACTTGGTATATATGTGGGGCTTAAAATGACGAACTTTTTTTAAAGCTAATTAAAATGACAAAAATAATATGAAGAGGAAGCTAGTTTAATTTACCCAGCAGTTTTAGTACACAAAATAATTATAATAAAACTTCTTTCATATTTTCCCGCCAGCTTTGCCCTCTCTGAGGTCAATTAGAGCAGAGTTAAGCTCAAGTCCGACTAGTTTGTGTGTAAATTACGATAAAAAAGAAAATATAAAAATCCATAAAATCGGCACCAAAACTTAGTTAAAGCTAAGCTTATACTACATCATCATAGGAGTTGGCACTTTAATCTCATTATACAGTATATAATAGCATTATATTAACGTAAACTTATTACAATATTATCTCAAAAAAAAAACTTATTACAATATTATTTGGCGCAAGTTGTTTGCCCAACAATTCGTCTCTCACCCATGACTTCATAGGTTGCCTAACTTAATCTTTTGTTTTTTGCTCATTATGTTCAACTAATTTGCACTAGGGGTGAGTAAGGGACGAGTACAGTTCGGTTAAAATCGAAATAACCAATCAAAATCGATTCAAATAAGTAAAATCAATTCAAACCATATTAATTTGATCGGTTTTAGGTTCCGACTTTGAAAACCAAAACAGAATCTAACCGACCAAATTATTTAAAATTTTATATTTATACACAAAATATTATATATGTATAAACATATATAAATACACATAACAATACAAATAAAATACTTTCAAGAGACATGTTTACTAAAACAATTAAAATAACAATTAAAATTATAAATTTTGAACAATTTTAATTCAAATTTTGGTTATAATCAAACTGAGCCAAAAACTGAACCAAACCGAATTAGTTCAGTTTGATTTTCCAAATTGATTTGGTCCGATTTTGCCAAAATTGGGAAAAATCGAACGGAAATTGATAGATGCTCTTACTTGACCTCAAATGTTTGGCTATGTAAAAGAAAAGAAAAAAAAACTTAGAAAATGTTCAGCTTATTAAAATATTGATGCAAAGACTGCTTTCGTAAATTTATTTTGTCAAATAATATCAGTCTCTATCCGCCCTGTTTGGATATATCAAAGAACGAGATCCACCTCCGTAAGCTCCTGAAGTGCCGTGCTGCGGCTGAGGTGGCGAATAAAATCTAGCTCCAAGGCTTAAAACCAACCACAACTTTTTCCTTCCAACTCTAGTTTCTTCCCTCCTCTTGCAAACCACAGCTTAAAAGATGTTATGCCCAAACAAGCCTCCCTTCACAAGGAGTGGATTGCGGGCCCAAAACAAAATCTGTGGAGGCCACATGATCACAGGCCCATGAAAGCTCATGCTGACCGACAAGGTCAATTTCAAACGGGAGAGATGTGGCTAAGGCTCGAAGAATCAAGAAATAGGGGAAAAAAATAAATAAAAAAAATATTAGAGCAAGATCAATAAACCAACAGAGAATTGATGGTGAGACAACGAGCCAGGCTGGGGCTAGGAGTAATGGAGCAATCTCCTCCTCACTTCTGAAGCTCTGATGGCCCATTTGGGGAGGCTTGTCTTCAATACCAAAAAAAGGCCCAATATCTCTCATCAGATGTAGGGACCATGTATTGGGGGATTTCAATTTTTAGCTTTTAGTTGGACAATGGGGATGGGAAGGGGGCCTTCTATCCGGATGTGGTATCTTTTTAGTCACAAGCAAGAAGAAAGATAAGGGATTTCGGGAGAAAAGATGCATAACGAAGCAAGTAGTAACTGCTAAGTCAAAATTTGTCAACTTAAATTTCAAGTTGGAAGCTTAGTATATGCGAAACTTTTTATCAAGTCAAACTGTTACCAAATAACCAATAAATAAACAACTCAATCACTTCACAAGGAAACTCCTAACTGCTGAAGATCGTACCCCTCCATGAGTTCCTTCACTATAAATACCTCTTTTCTCTAACGATACTTGGGAGTTTAGTTTTGAAGTATTTTGGGAGTATTTTGGAGAGATGTGTTATGAAGTATTCATAAGAATATTTACTTGTGAGTTTTTGGACAAATGTTTTGAAGTATTATTAGAACACCCCAAAATACCTGATAGGTATTTTGGAGTGTTTATTATAACAACCCAAATCGAGGTGTTTTGGAGTATTTGGAATTATTTATCAAAAAAAACTCTCTCCTCTCCTTGTTCCAACTATTTTCCACTCACTTTTCTTTTTCGTAATTTGGCATACTTGTGTTTTACATGCTTATAAAACCCACAAATATCCATGGGAAACCAAACTTTCAAGTACAACTTTGAGTATTCAAAACTCAGAATCAGAACACTCCACAACACATACCACCAAGCACTTCAAAATACTGAAAACACCCAAAAACACTTTACTTTTGACATTCAAGTCGAGCCTGAGGGATGGGATGGAAAGGGGAGATTCTCTTGACTGGAATGATAACTCTATCTATTCAGAGAGAATCAATAGCTTGAACCTTAGGAGATATGACAGGCAAAAAGATTATAATCTTCACCTTTTAATAACATCTATGCTGAATGGCCACCTTTCCCTCGAGGACATAAGCCTGAGATCTTCTCGACCGAACCTTATTATATCTATATGTGAACTATCTTGGAATTGCTTTCACTTTCTTTATTTTTTAAGGTTACTTTCCTAACTGTATTTGATCGATTTGCTCAAAATAGTCTAAGTCAGACCGAGCAAATTTTGGCACAAAAATTGGCAATGTCTATGAAAAACCTAACAAAAAACCATGCTGAACAATGATAAAAAAGCCCTGAGATGAAGACAAAGAGGCTGCAAGCTCGTCGCACTAGTCTCGAGACGTTAATGCCCCAGTCAATAGGGCAGATTTTCCGAAACTCATAGCTCTCACACAGGCAATTGCACAAAACACTGCAACTCTGAATAATAGGGGGTAGATGCATCTCGTACAACTACGGAGAGAGCTGAATAGGCCTACAGTACCCAAAGAAAGCAAGTTGGCTTATCAATACTAGGAGAAGAGTTTGAGTAGAGACCATTGTGATTATGCTTAAAAAGTGTAATATTTTAAATTAATTTTGTGCAAGCATAATTCAATTTTGTTGATTAATACAAGAAATTAATGAAAAAATATTTTTTATTAATCAAATTCTGCAGTATGATGTTTTTTTTATTATTTTTTAATATTTTTTGCATGGTATATGTAAGGAAATCGAAGTATCAAAGTATATTTCAAATATCAGCTCAGAACTGTGTATTTTCAGAAATAGTCGTCGACAACCATATATGCTGCCATCATATGTGTTGCCATCGACAGCCATCGACTGGGAATAATACCTGAGAGTAACCGTCGATAGGTCCATCGAAGGGAGCAGTCACAAAGTTATTTTTTGAGAATTTTTAAGAGGAATTAATAGTTTCCGTATAAATAGAATTCTTATTAGGGTTTTATACGGCTATAAATAGCCAATAAATCTCAAGTTTTGTAAGGTGAAGCATCATTTGAGAGAGAATAATATAAAGTTTTAGATTCAAGATTTAGTTTTTATATTTATTCATAGAAATCAATAAAAGAATTCTTTTTTTCTATATTCATTGCTATAATGAGTATGAGTAGTTAAATTCTTGAGTTGGATCAGATGAAATAATAAATCTTAGGTGATTTACAGGTATATATTCTTATATACTTATTGGTTTCGATTGTTCTATGTGGAATTGATATCTCTGATTCTCTACTATCTTTGAATGGATTAAATATGATTTTGAGTTTTTGATGATTTATAATTTAACGATATATTCGTTACTTAGTTTTTGATATACAGTAAATTCTTTAGACACGATGTATGTTTAGATTTTGAATATTTGTTTTAATTATTCATATTGTATACTTAGATAAACTTAAGATTCATATAAGATTAATTGAGAGAAATTAATCAAAGTCTCAAAATTCACAACTTTATATATTTTATGCTTAATTGAATTATTTTCTGGTTGTAGGAAGACCACGTGATCTATGCAACTGAGAAAAAAAAGTCTGAGTATATCTAGTAAATTATCATATGGAAGAATTACATCCATTTAACCAACAATTTTAATATTATTAAATTTTCCATCTTTAATTTTAGTTTAGTTAGTAAAAATCTGACCTTTATTTTTATTTTAGTACTGTAATTTATTCTTGTGTCACACAATTAACAAACGATACTCGAGAGAATGATCATGGTTTACTATTCTTGTACTACTTAACGATCTTTTGCACTTGGAAGTGTATTGTTTAGATCGCAATCAAGTGGAAGTGTATTATTTAGATCACAATCAAGTTTTTTGGCAGCGTTGCCGGGATCATACTATTGTGTTACACTTAAATATAGATTATGGTTCCTGCATTATTAATTTTTGCGATTATGAATTTGCCTATCCAGTTGGAGGAGAACTTCAAACGATAGAGTAATTCGACTGTACGCGGACCCACAATCACTTCCAATCCATCAAACACTTCACGACATGAGCTTTAATAATAATAACAACATGAATAACAACAATAATAATAATGATAGATTTGGAGATACAAATGATAAACATAACCATCATGGAGGCAATGGGAGGACTTTATAAGATTGTTTATAATTTGATAAGACAATCTAACCTTCATGCATTGTATTTCTACTGAATATGGTATACGTTGAAATTAAATCTGGAGTAGTTCAACTTTTCCTTAATTTCCATAGGATGGATTTAAAGAGTCTATATTTGCATCTTTGAAAATTTGAAGAAATTTGCTTTACCATTAATCTTCAAAATATTACTGTAGAGCAATTTAAACGTAAGCTCTTTCCATTCTCCCTAAAGGAAAAAAGCAAAGACATAACTACATTCTTTACATTCCAATTCAATAGGAAGATGAGATGAGATGCAAAGAGAATTCCTAAAGAAATTTTTTCCTTCACATCGAACAAATTTTATGCGAAAGCAAATTTTAAACTTTTGACAGAAAGAAAATGAACCATTGTTCAAGTGTTGGGATAAATTTAAAGATATACTTCTCTCATGTCCACATCACGGTTTTAAAATTTGGAGGACTACAAGTACCTTCTATCAAGAGTTAAACACTATAACCAGGCAATTCATAGGGACTATGTACAATGGTGAATTCTTAAATAAGATTGCTAAAAAAGTATGGGACTATCGTGATTCACTTGCCAAAAATTTACAAGGCTGGAAAACTGAGAATACTTTGGATAGATGTCAATTAAAAGATATACCTCAAAATAGATGTGGACATCTTAAGTTGGGAGAAACCAAAGATATATATGCACGATTAATCACTATCACTAAGAAATTTGAAGGTTTGCTTGCAAGGAAAACAAAAACAGTTAAAGCAATAGAAAAAGTTTTGAAAGTTTGTGGCATTTACGATTTGCAAGGACACATGACTCGCGACTATCCAACTCTTCCTACTTTTAAAGAAGTATTAAATGAATAAGCTAATATTTTTAACACTACTCCTCAACTAAGAAATAACCCATATTTACAAACATATAATCCTGCTTGGAGGAATCACTCAAATCTTCAATGGAAGCAGATCCTCAACAACAATTTAGTAATCAAAATAAACCACCCATTAATCGACCTCAACAATACGTCCAACATACTTATCAGCCTTCAGTGTACCAACCACCACTGAAGTGAAATTTTGAGTATAATTTTTTATAGATATTGTAAAGAATTGATCAGATGATTCAAGAACAACAGTAGTTTATTTAGTAGTAGCAAACGATCAATACTCAGAATGCGACGACCTTCAATGATAATCACTCATAAATAAGCCACTTCAATTTTACATTGCAAACAAAGGAAAAAGGTAAGGTATCATCTCAACCGGAAGCCAGTTCTTCAGTAAAGTCGATGGTATAAAGCTTATCACTTTCCATTAATAATGATATAGCTAAGATAACTACTGCAATAAACTTAAGAAGTGGTAAAGTGCTTGATGAACCTATTTTAAAAGAAAATACTAAGGAGAAACAGGGTTAACTCAAAAATCTGAAATAGATAATTTTAAAGAACCCACTTCTAATGATTATAAACCACATAAATCATTTTCTTAAAGATTAAAATTTAAAATTATTAATGCATCTTATACTCATAGTTTGAGATTTTTAAACAGGTACAGATCAATATACGTTTGCTGGAAGTAATTAAGTAAGTCCCATTGTTTGCAAAATTCTTGAAGGACTTGTACATCATTAAAAGACATCACAACATATAGAAGAAGGCATTCCTCGCAGAGCAGGTAATTGCATTATTTCACTCTGAAATGCCTATTTAATATAAGGATCCTGAATGTCCTACTATTTCTTGTGTGATAGGGCAACATAACATAGAGAAAGTTTTGCTAGATTTGGGGCCTAGTGCAAATCTTTTGCCATTTTCGGTTTACAAGCAGTTAGGTCTAGGAGAACTTTAACCTACACCTATCACCTACAATTAGTTGATAGGTTAGAAAGGTCTCTTAAGGCCGTTGTGGAAATTATTTTAGTGCAAATTGAAAACTTTTAGTTTCCCTGTGGATTTTATAGTTATTGATGCTGCACCTGTAAAGAACTCACATCATCATATTTCAGTTAATTTTGGACGTCCATTTTTAGTTATGGCTAATGCAGTTATTAATTGCAGAAATGGTGTGGTGAAATTTTCACTTGGAAATATGACTTGAACTTTATATTTTAATGTTGGCAAACAACCAAACATAGATAATGATGAATTGCAAAACATTAATTACATTGAACAAATTCATGATAAAGAAGATATCGTACATTCTGCATGTCTGAGATTTTGGAAATGGCATTAACAATGAATGATGACTTCTATGAAAATTTAAAAACCAAATATATCAATGAAATAATAAAACACTTAACTAATACTCAATGCTCGAATATCATGCGATGAATTCCAATAAAGGAAGTGTATGAAAGTTACCAGCAATCACGAAAAAATTGATATAATTTAACATACAAGCACCGATACTTGAGCTAAAACCTCTACCTCAGAGTCTCAAATATGTATTTTTGGGATCTAAGAAAACTTTTTCAATGGTCATCTCAGCACATCTTGATGAGAATTAGGAAGAGCGATTAATATCGACATTGCAAAAGTATAAAAGAGCTCTAGGATGGAATATAGTGGACATCAAAGGTATGGACCACCTTATTTGCACACACCACATTACTTTGGAAGACGGAGCCAAGACTATTAGGCAAATGCAATGAATGTTTAATCCTGCCATGAATAAAGTGGTTAAAGCCAAAGTGTTGAAATTACTTGATACTGGCATCATCTATCCAATCGTCGATAGTAAGTGGGTAAGTCCAACCCAACTTGTTCCAAAAAAGAGTAGGGTAACAATAATTAAAAACGAGGGTGTTGAGATAATATCCACTCGTACTACTACGAGTTGGCATATGCGCATCGATTACCAAAAGTTAAGCCAAGTAACACGTAAAGATCACTTTCCATTATCATTGTTTGACCAAGTACTTGAAAAAAGAGTTGCTGGACATAATAATAATTTTTTTCTTGATGGTTATTATGGTTATTATCAAATTGAAATTGTTTTAGAGGTCCAAGAAAAGACAATTTTTACTTGTCCTTTTGGCACTTTTGCTTTTAGAGAAATGCCATTTGGATTATGTAATGTACCCGTAATATTTCAAATATGCATGATAAGTATTTTCAGCGATATGGTGGAAGACTATCTCGAGGTATTTATGGATGATTTCTCTGTATTTGAAAATAATTTTGAATCTTGTTTAACTAATTTAGGATATGTGCTTGAAAGATGTCAACAAGAAAAATCTACTTCTAAATTGGAAAAAAATGCCATTTCATGGTCACTAAAGGTATTATGTTAGGCTACATAGTTTCATCGAAAGGATGGAAGTAGATAAAGTCTAAGGTTGAGTTAATTTCCAAAATACTAATACCAAAAACCATGAAAGAGAAACATTCATTTCTAGGATATGTAGGTTTCTATTGAAGGCTTATAAAGAATATTAGTATTATTGCTAGACCTTTTTCTCACTTTCTTGCGCAAGATGTGCAGTTTGAATGGACGTAGGCATGTCCGACAGCTTCCAAAATCCTCAAGGAGATGCTTATCATCACGCCAATAATGCAGCCTTAAGATTGGACATTTCCATTCGAAATCATGTGCAATGCAAGTGATTATGCAATTGGAGCTGTACTATGATAGCGAAGAGATAAAAAGCCATACGTGGTCTACTATACTAGCAAGACTCTCAATGATACTCAGACAAATTATACTACCATAAAGAAGGAGCTTCTAGCTATAGTTTTTGCTCTTGATAAGTTTCATTCATATATTTTGGGCTCACTTGTACTTGTTTTTACAGATTAATCAATGCTCAAATATCTTTTATCAAAGAAAGATACAAAGCCAGGACTAATTCGACGGATCTTATTGCTCAAAGAATTTGATTTAGAAATCAAAAACAAAAAGAGAGTAGAGAATGTGGTTGCCAACCACCTCTCTAGTCTAACTTTTGAAAATGATATGCTACTAATTAGGGAGTTGCTCCCTTATGAGCAGTTATTTTTTATCATAATAACTCCCTGGTATGCTGACATTATTAATTTACTTATTGCAGGTAAAATACCGAATCATTGGAGTGCACAAGATAAATGAAGATTTGTATATGAGGTACGTCGTTTCTTTTTTGTTGATTTGTACTTACTTAAATATTACTCAGATCAAATCATTAGGCATTATATGCTCGATGACAAGATTCCGGGTATCATTGCTTTCTGTCATACAGAAGCATGTGGGGGTTACTTTTTGTCTAAAAAGACGGTAGTCAAAATACTCCAATGTGATTTCTATTGGTATACTATATTTAGAGATGCATATTAATTCCATAAAAGATACTCTTGTCAGAAACTAGAAGCGTTAACTAGCAAAAATGATATGCCTCTAACGCCCATACTTACAATTGAGATATTTAATTGTTGGGGCATTGACTTCATGGAATCATTTCTTATTTCTAATGGATATTTCTATATCCTCGTATCAGTGGATTATCTCTCTAAATGGATAGACACTGCAACTTGTAGAAAGAATAACTAACAAATAGTTATTAAATTTTTAAAGGAACACATATTGTCTAGATTTAGAGTTCCTAAAGTAACAATAAGCGACAGGGGCTCACATTTCTTTAACAAAGTCATTGAAAATTTAATAAAGAAATATCATATCACGTCCAAAATTCCGTATCATCCACAGTCAAATGGATAAGTTGAGCTAGCTGATAGGGAAATCAAGCAAATACTTGAGAAAGTGATTAATCCGTCTTGTAAAGATTGATCGTTTTGAATGACCGATGCTTTACGGGCTTACTGTATAACATACAAAATACCCCTAGGCATGTTTCCATACAGATTAGTTTATGGAAAAGCTTGTCATTTTCCTCTAGAGATAGAGCATAAAGCGTATTGGGCAATTAAATCAGTAAATCTTGATCTCAATTCAGCTGGCCCATTACGAAAGGTACAAATAAACGAGTTGGAAGAGATAAGATGTGATGATATGATAATTCACGCATTTCAAAGGAGAATATGAGAATATGGCATGATCATCGTATTACATGCCGTATTTTTCATCCTTTTGACAAAGTGCTTATTTATGATTCACACCTTCATCTATTTCCAGAAAAAATGGGTTCATGGTGGACAAAACCGTTCATAGTTAAAACTATATTTTCACATAGTGTAATTGATATTGAAAATCCAAAGATTGGTCATATGCTCAAACTAAATGGGAATTAATTGAAGCACTAATTGGAATTTCCAAAGCACTCGAAGGAATCTCACAATTTAGTGGATCCTCCAATATCTCATTGACACGCGTTAAACGAAGACGCTATGTATATTATTGTATAATGTTCTAACAATTTTGTTTTGAAGATTATTATATCATGAGTACTGAATCGAGGTAATATCTAAGCTCTTCTCTCTTAAATTTCTACTTGTTCATGGTTAATTAAATTGCTATATTGATTCATTAAGGATAATGTGCATTTTAAATTGGGGGATGGTTTATTAAGAAAACTTAGTTTTGATACTTATGATTATTTCAACGACTTTTAAAATTTTCTTTTCTTTATAAAAAAAGTTCCAAAATTTTTACAAAAAAAAAAAAAAAAATCAATAATTGATAATAACTTTAGAATTAGGAACTAATTTTTAGTCCTGAATTAATTTTAGAATTAGTAACTAACTACTAGATATTAGGTATAACCTTAGTTTAGGGAGTAAAAATAACTAACTAAAAATGGAAAAAATCAAATAGAAGACCGCCGTCAAAGTAGCGGTCAAAGCCTCTATCAACAATGGCCATTGTAAAAAGAAAGAAAATTTAGCCGAGAACGGCTAGCAAAGGCCCCGTCAATGCGCCTGTCGACAGCTGTCGGCAGAGAAGAACATCTATAAATAGATCTTAGAGCTCTTTTTCTCTACAAAGCAAAACTCTAGCTTCCTTCAATAGCACCCATGCCATAAAATTCTTCCTTTCAATTGCCAAATCTCTTCTCGTGCAATTGTTTTCAAATTTTCATCAATTTACAAGCAAGTAAGTTATCTTCTTTTTGATTTTTCTTCGATTTGTGGAAAAGTAGATTTTTGTCTCAGAACCTAGATTTATAATTTATATGGACAAATTTGAGTGAATCAAAGTTAGATCCCTACTTTCTAATAGATTTGGTAGAGTTTAGTAAAGATATGAGGATTTTTCATGAATTTATGGATTTATTGTCATGTTAAGCTAAAATCAAGGGTATAAAAAGTAAAAATCTCATCTTTTTAGCATTATGTTTCATTGGTTGCTCGTATAACTATAATTATCAAATTCATACAATACTAATCACATTAAAGTGGAATTAAATAACTTTTGAAGAAGAAATTAGGAAAATATGGAATTATGTGGATGAAATTAATTCTAAAATAATACTAAAAAAATAATATTAATTAAGAGAAAGAAGAAAAAGAGAAAAAGAAATTAACCTAAAGAAAAATAATAAGTAGAATAATTATAAGATAACATTCATGAATAGATTTTTGAAATAATAATTATTCTAAGTTATATATTTTTGGTTAATCTTTACAGAATGACACCAAGCAAAATGACACCAAAGAAATAGGCAATTTCCAAGAAGCCAAGAGTAGAATTCTCTGGCCTATCTTTTCTACAGTGAACTAGAGTTGCAAAAGTAAATAAGAAGATCTTGGAGAAGTATGATGATTTCAAGCTTTGGTCAGAACGTGCAATAGAGTTTTCAAAATTAAATGAAAATTTGGCTTTCAGAGCACAAATGGTAGCCTTAGAGTTGGAAACATATACAAGATATTAACACGCATTGGCATGTAATGAGATTGTACATGAGTTTTATACCAACTTGCAACTAACGATGGGAGATCAATATGGATACTCCAATATCAGGGGAAGGGAGGTACCATTCACGAGGGAAGAAATCACAAGGATACTCCCTATACTCAATGTGCATGAGGAGCACCCTTCTTTTGTAGGCATTATGAATGAAATACCAAGTAGCCCTCGCCAATTCAAAGAGCTCAAGGAGAATTTAAACGATATTGCCTATAATGAGAGCTTTTGAAGGTTCGCTATGTCAGATAAGAGTATCTTAGTAAGTCTTTATAGTAAATATAACAACTACCGTCTGTTCGCTATAAAATTGAACTTTTATTGAAAACTTCTCAATAAAAGGATTACAATTGGAACGGTTGTCTGTTTAAAGAAGATGAGGAAAAATAATTACCTCTTTGTTTAGTGTTGGGTTCTTTAGTAGCCGTGGAGGACGATCCTACCTCCATTGACACTCCGAACAAGTTCTTCAGTTGGCGGTCTTCGTAAAGCTCTTGAATGCAAGGGCTTTAGATTTTAGCACAAGTGTTTAAATGGAGATGATTAACTGAGTCACCAAAGTGTATAACCCCTTTTTTAGCCTAGTTTTTGGCTATTTATAGAGGTTTGGAGACCTTTGAATTGGTGTAACTGTCTAATTAATGGCCTTCATAATTTGAGAATTAGTTTTTAATCTTTCAATCCGTTGAATTTGAGTTAAATCTCCAGGATTTGTAACTGATATTTTTAATCCTCTGGATTTGTAATTGAAATGTGGATCTCAGACATTAGATTCGCATTTTGGCTTTTGATAGCTTGCGTGGTATGCTTAGACCTGTGTTTGAGTGTCAATGAAGATGGTTTTGACTTCTTGAGGCTCTAGAGTGAAAACGTGACCCTCTGAGACTTGCATTTTAGCTATACTTAGCTCCACATTCGAGCTTAAAAGAAAGGTCAAATGTGAGTTTCTCTATAATAGATGATCCATATTTTGGTATAAATAAAGATAGTCTTTATATTTGAGACTTTGGAGTGAAAATGTGACCCTCTAGGGTCGTGTTTTAATCACATTTAGTTCTAATCTTGAGCTCACAAGATAGCTTGGAATGTGGATCTATCTTTGATTGATGATCCACGTGTTAGCTTTTCAGTTGGGCTGACATTTGTACCGAAACGAGATTATCTTTGGTTTTTCTTTCAGAAGCCTTTGTGGGCCATCACACGACCTTGCGTTTAAGTCGTAGATTAGATTCGCATTTGTATTGAAATGTGACCTTAAGTGTTTGCACGGATCTCTCTGAACAAAGATCCATGATTAAATATAAAAGGAAATAACCTTACATTTTAAGGTTTTGAAGACAACATGAAACTTTATGGGATCCATATTTGTCAGACTTTACTTAACCTAATATGCAAGTCACTCTTGATGAGTATTCGCATTTTGGTTGTGGAAAATGAATAATGCGACTTTTATGAGGATCTCGTTTTAGCCTTTCTTGGCTCTACACATGGATCTTTCTTTGGTAGATGATCCACGTATTAGCCATTTTGGATTGAATTATAAATCCCTCCTTTTTATTTTATTTTCTTAAAAATTTTGCCAATAAAACTCCCTCCAAAGTTTTCAAAATTCTACAGCTTTGAACGTGTTTTGAAATACTTTAGATACATGAAGTAATCGATAATTTTAAGTCAACACACAACCCTGTGGTTAAAAACACGAGTCTGCATTTGAGGAAGAAAATTCAACTCTGCATTAAAAAAATGCAGGTTTGCGCTTTAGGCAATGTATCTGAATCATTGCTGCTTTCGTTGTCTTTCCAGCGCAGAGATCGAAGCACCCCATATACTTATTAATGATAAAATCTTTTACGAGATTCGGGTCAAAGATCTTGACTGGAGATTTCACCCATCAAATCTTCTGGCCGAAGATCTTGGTTATCACATCTTCTATATAAGATACCCTAGTCCCTTTCAAAAACCATTCAAAAAGGATTTTGAGTCCTTGAATTCTCTTTGCTTCTTTGCTTCTTCAAGCTTTTATTTCCATATTTCCTTAAGCTCTATTTCTCTTAACCTTTAGGCTCTTCTGTTTTAAGTTCTTTTAGAACTTTATAAAGAAGATGACGAGGAAATCCTCATCTTCTGTCCAAGCTACTATTGGCTCTCAAGATTTTCAGATTGCTCTTGGCTCTTCTTCAGCTATGATTCATGAAGAACCTATGATTTATGGTAAGCTAATGAGTTTTTGTGTCATTTAATTTCGATAAGTCATTGCCATGGACTAAAATAACTATTCCTTTGAAAACATGGTTCACGACTCATGTTTAAGACCTAAAACGCGGATCTATGCTTCACAAGATAGAATTGAGAAAGTAGATCTTTCTGACTTGAAATGCGAGTCCCTAGGGATCCGTGATCCGCATTTTAGATTTGAACAATATAATTTGCCCAAACCTCTTTCTTATTCTTTTTCTTGCTTGCCACAGTGAACTGGGGTTGATATTTAATAAGACCTCCCGACAGTATGCCTCTTGGAGATGTTGTGTCAACCTCAGCATTTTCCATGATTAGTGGCAACCCTGTAACTAGTCTGCTGTTAGGTTTGTTAAAGAAGGAATATCTTGTTGGAAAGATCCCTATAATTGTAATTATCCTCCTTAATTACGGTAAGTTTCCTTATTAAAATTTTATCAGTCTCCACAGATATATTTCTTTCTATTTATGTATTTTGACGAGGCTTTTGATCTGATGCAGGATATTACTCTTCAGAATTTCTAGAACAATACCTGGACCCATCTGATTCTCAACTATTTTCCATTTCTTTGGGGAAACAGAAAGTTTCTCATACTTTTCATGAGATAAAATATTTCGGGTGTGTGACATTGTTATCTTCTCGCCTTTCATCCTCCTTCATAGATAATGTAAGAATGATAAATGGTTATAGGCAGCTTTATAACTACAAAGTGTCCTCCACAGTTCTCCAATATTTGTGGATCCACATGTTGTGCATTGGGAACATGCATTTAGTATACCCAACTTTGAACTAATCAAGTTACTGGTGTAATTGATAATGACATGGCTAAGCACACAGAATTGGTAATTCTTAACCATCAACGAGAAGGAATTAGAGAAGCAAGTTATTGTCCAAACTTATGAAGCCATTCAATTAGAGATAAGAGATATTAAAGAAAAGATCAAGGCTCTCTTAACTCAATAGCTTGTAATAATTTTTATTTATTGTATGATGTCAAGGAGTATTTATGATAATTAATGGAAATATTTTAGTAATGAAAATATTTTGCTTGTGGAAAATTTTTGCTATCATTCATTCAGAGGTACTTATTAATTTGATAAATAATTTTGGTGTTGATGATCAGAGGTAACTGTTAACTTGATACATCATTGACTCTTTGTTATATATTGTCGAGTGGTAATCATTAATTTGATAATATAGAGTTAGTATTAAAATGCCCAAGTAAATTTGCGATGAATGAATAATTTTCTTGAACATCATAGAAGTAATCATTAACTTTGCTAAACAAGTTCTAATTTTAGTTCTTTTGTGACTTGTAATATAACAGTTTTTGAATTGCCAAAGGTAATTTTTATTGTAGCAAAATTTTGATGGAAATGAAATTTGGTTTTGTTAGAGGTAACTTTTAACTTGACAAATTTTGATAAAACGAATTTTAGATCTACTAGAGGAAATTTTTAACTTGACAAATTTTAGTGGAAATGAAATTTAGTTTTGTCAGAGATAATTTTTAACTTGATAAATTTGGAGGAAATGAAATTTTGGTTTGTCAGATGTAATTTTTAGCTTTGACAAATTTTGATGAAAATAAAATTTGGTTTGTCAGAGTTATTTTTTAACTTGATAAATTTTGAAAGAAACAAATTTTGGTTTTATCAGAGGTAATATTTTTTAACTTGACAGATTTGGAAGAAATTAATTTTTTATTTTGTCAAAGGTAATTTTTAACTTGACAAATTTTGGAAAAAATATTTTTTTGATTTTGTTAGAGGTAATTTTTAACTTGATAAATTTTGGAAGAAATGGTTTTTTGATTTTGTCAAAGATAATTTTTTTTAACTTGATAAATTTAGGAAGAAATGGATTTTGATTTTGTCAGATGTAATTTTTTAACTTGACAAATTTTGTGGCATAAATAAAATTTTGGATCTGTTAGAGGTAAGATCTTAACATGTGTAACACTTCAAATTTCCATGCTTATTAAATAATAAATTATTGGAAACCAAGATTTCTTTATATGCACCTCCTAATTTAACTAACTTTCTAAAGGCACACTTTTAGATGAGTTGTCAAAATGAGAGTGAGAGCTGACACTCTAGTTGGACACTTGTCATACATACAAAAAGTTTTGGGACTAGGTTAGAGAGCAAGGTTACCAAAACGCCCTTAAGCATATATGTCCTCATTCTCTCAAAGAGAATTATTGTAAAGGGACAAAACAAAAAATCTTGGTTCATCCAATTCGTTGAGAAAAAGAAGGAGAAGGGAGATTTTGCTAAAACAAAGGAGATTAAAGCGAATTAGAGGCAAGTAGAACCTTGTTCTTACTATTTCTTTTAACTGTATTTGAGTGCAAATAACATGCATGTTCTTTCTTTGGATTTATTCTATTTGTATTGAGAGAAAATAATTCTTTTATGAATTTTGTGCGAGTAACATTTTTTATCCTTGATTCTTTCTTGGAAGTTTTATTTAATTTGTATTGTGTGTACATAATTCCTTTCTATGGATAATTTTAGACCATTTTGGATCTATTAGATTTAGAAATGAAGGCTAAAGTTTTAAGAATTATTAATCTATATGGATGACTGGAGCTTATGGAGTTGATGAGATGAAAGTTTCATAGTTCTCAAATTGATTTTAAAGAATTATATAGTATTAATGCTAATATGTTAGCCAAATTTCTAAGGCTGAGAAAGATCTCCTAAAAGGAAAAATTTGTGGATCTACAGATTTGGAAAATTTACGGATCTGCGATTTGAAAATTTACAAAACTGCAGATTTAGAAAATTTGCAGATCTACAGATTTGGAAAATTCATAGATCTACAGATTTAGAAAATTCATGGATCTGCAGATTTGGAAAATTCATGAATCTGCAGATTTGGAAAATTTACGGACCTGCAGATTTGTGAAATTCGCAGATCTGAAGAATAGTAGATTTGAGAGAGGCGTGGATCTGAGGCAAAAAGCGCGGATTTCAGTTCATTCAAAATCTGTTATATAAACTTCTACATTGTATTATCCTCCACTAAAGAGGCTAATGTTGACGAGTCGTGCATTTTCTAAATACTACCTATTCCAAAATAACATAATGACAAGTTTAATAGTACTTATTCATTTTATGATAACATGACAAGTGAATATCAACATGATGCATTAAGGTAGGATTATTCATAGGAACGTCAGGACAAGTTTTGTATCATCATTACATGACATGAAGTATCCTTGTGATATGTGTTTACACGATCCTAAATCTTGATTCCTGAAATCTTGTTTCTTGTGAAAAAATATGTACACAATTTGACTTAACAAGCCACATGTTTCCATTAATTCATGTATATCATATGTGTTACATATTACTAACATGGAAAAAATAGGATAAACTATATGATGGATAAGTACCATATTGTATAAGGATCTTGTTGGCCAACTTCCTGATTTGGTGCTAAGGGCCGTTTACTAGCAGCAAGGGGTGGTACTAGACCACCATCTGATACATAAGTCACCATTGGGTGATGCCTATTACTTGTTTCATTAAACGGGATTTAACTTGTAATCACCTAATGGTGTGCCATGGTTCAATGCCATGGATTTGGGGCCGGGTCTCTGATATGCACGGGCATTTGTATAATATGAGAAAAACTGCACGCTATCTTATCCATCATTGAGTTTCAATTTTAACACTAACATGATATAGACTTGTTAAATTTTACATGAATCTTGTAAATGATTTACATAGTTCTTGTTATATGAAAGATGATTAACACTTATACTCTTTACCTACATACTAATAGGGGCTTGATCTATATTTATCACCTTTACATGATTTGTGTCTGCTATTTGCATGAATAATCTTGCTTATTCCACTTTCATTAATCTCATGATATGTTTTCTACTAAAACAATTTATCTGGATACTTTTTATTCATTTTTGTATTATGATAGTACACATATTTTTTATTCTTGTGTTACTTGTTAGGTTTAATCCCTTGGGTTTTCTTAAGCCTAGATCATGGAAGCAAAGAAGGAGAGATCGCTCCAACCAACGACCCTTCACCGACCAGATCAAGTAGAAGATATTAGCACAACACTTCTTGGGCACTTCACACTTCTTGTTTCTCTTTACTTTTGCTGGGCACTGCTTTAACTCTCTTGTATTTTGATTCTTTTGAGTAAATATTTAAAGCAGGGTGCCTTTTTATATAATCAGCTCTCTGTATAAATGATATCCTTTCAGTTTCAAGCATGTTTATTTATCTTGATATGGTGGTAGTTACGATTATTCGAAGATCCTGTGACTGTTGGGTTATATTGCAATAGTTAAGTAACATCCTCCGTAAAATTGGAAAAAAACCGGGGGCGTTATAACATGGTAGGTTCACGGGATTTTTGCAAACCCCCTATGTATAAATGGATTTCATTAGTTTTCACCAATTGCCATTTGCATTGGGCTAGTCATGCTATTCCCCTCAACATGATGAGTTGTCAAGCACTTTGGTTGGACTTAGATGCCAAACGTTTCCTCTTCCCTTATCTTTAGTAGCTTTGGGAAATTCATGCTTTTACCCTAGCTCAATGGGTTGGTGAGAAACTTATTCTCTTTCCATTGCCTTAATAATATTTGGCAGTTCATGCTTTTACCCTCAGCACGATGGGTTGGCGATATTTTTGTTTGGACTTTTCATGCCAAACTTTCCTCTATCCTTAATTATAGAGACATAGGATTCATTTTTATTTGGTACCCCTAGTTGGTGTGTGGAACTGCACATTGGCGATGGGCTAGCATATCTTCATATGCTGTACTCAGTTGGAGAAGTTGATGAAATAACATGCCATGAAATATTGACTACTCCATTGTAGGAATTCTGTCATATGAAATTCCGATAGAACTTGATAAGAAATGAACTCTCTTTGATTGGTGGAAAAAGTGGTCCTGTTTTGGAGATAATAATGTCAAGAGTTAGACAAATTCATTGATCTCTTTAGGTTCTTCGCATGTTCGACATTTGAGCGGACCAATGATCAAGTCTTAGTGCTGAATTTTTCCTTTGTTGAGGGAAAAATTCAAGCATGTGTATCGAATGATTTGATTCTTCTCTACTCTCTTTTTCGAGACGTCGGTCGAGGATATACCAAATAACTTGTATGAAGAAGCTGTATTCTTCTTTGTTGCACTCTTCAGAAGGAATACTATAAGAAGTTTCTCTATAAAATCTTCTTATTATCTTTTCTCTGGGTGGCGGTCAAGAATTCGCTGATTCGGTTGAAGTCACAATTGAGGGTTATTGAAGAGGATATATATCTCAATCCACTCAACTTTTGACTTGATTGCTTCTTACTATTACATAGTTGTTTGTATATAATCTATTCAGCCTTTGAATGGTTCAGGGTTTCTTCTTAATATCCATCAAAACACTCCTTCAATATTCTTTGGAGACTGGTTAACTGGCTTTGCCTTCTGTGGTGGATTTCTTTAATATTACGTTAGGAGTAATATTTTTTTTAGAAATTTTATGTTGATCGGCATCATTATTTTATCGTCGTTCGATTTCACCAATTGGTATGCACCATTTGAATAAACTGTGCCAATGACAAAATGTCCTTCCCATTTTGACTGGAACTTTCTTTTGGATTTTTGATTGGTTATGATTGGTCACCTTACTGAAAGGATAAAATCACCCTTCTTGAAAGTTCTTTATTTGAACTTTTTATAAAATGGTTTGGATATTCATGCTTGATAAATCTCAATGCCCTGTTGAGCTTCATGACGTTTGTCATCGAAAGCTTCCAACTCTAGAAGTATTTTCCGATGCTTCTCTCCTTGTGTCATTTTTGTCACTAATGCAATTCGCAAAGATGGAATCTGGATCTCTAAAGGAAGTGCTGCTTCCGATCCATACACAAAAAAAAAATGTATAGCATTTGTAGGTGTCCTAACAGTAGTTCGATATGCTCAAAGACATTCTCCAAGATTTTCATCCCAATCACATTAGTTGGATGAAACAAATTCCTTTAGGAGCTTCACAATGGTTTTGTTGAAGGTTTCTACTAAACTATTGGCTACAGAATAGTATGGAGATGAAGGTATACTCTCGATTGGGTATTTGTTGCAAAATCTGGAGAATGACTGACTCACGAATTGAGATCCATTGTCATGAACAATTCTCCTAGGCACCTCGAAGCAGTATATGATATGATATTTGATGAACTTGATTATATCTGTGTTTTTATTTTAGTTAGGGGAACGACTTCTGTCCATTTTGAAATGTAATCAGTTTTGGTCAATATAAATCGATGACCTCTTGTTGATGGTGGCGAGATTGACTCGATATTGTCCATTCCCCACATTTCAAATGGCCACAATATAGTTGTTGGATGGAGATATGCTAGTGCCTGATGTATGAAATCTGCATGTATTTGACGGACTTTGCATTTTCTGGCATAAGCAACTACATCTATCGTCATCTTGGACCAATAATATTCCATTTTTCAGAGTCTATCCCAGAGTTTTGGTCTTCGTAGATGTGCTCCACAGATACCACTGAGCTTCTTCAAGTGCCTTTGGGCTTGTCTAGTTTGAAAAGCAATGAAGCAGGGTTCCATCATAAGATTTTCTATATAATGTCTGGACCTCGGCATTATAATAGAATCAAACAACTTTTCTTCGAACTGTTGCTGCTTCTTTGGATTCTTTTGGTAGTATCCCGTAAATAACATAGTCTATATAAGGAAATTGTCAATCCCTTGGTTAAAGATCTGACTCAAGAGCATGTACCTTATGTGCTTCTTGTTTCTTGCTTGAACTTAACTCCACTCCGAGTTTATTTTTTGGGCAGAAAAATTCTTTGCCTCCCACTATTATGCATTTACTATAATCTTTGGGCAATCCTAGAGTGGCTTCCAATGAAGCTAGTGAGTCTACATAGCTAGCTATTCTGATAGCGCGACATGTGACTAATGTAGAAGTCATTGAAACTATCAGCCATTTTTGTCACTGCTTGGTAATATAGTAGGAGATCTTTATTTTTGACTTCATATTCTCCTTTAATTTGATTGATGATGAGCTGAGAGTCTCCATATACTTTTAAATATTTCACCCCTAGTTGTTTGGCTATTTTCAGGCCAATCATTAAGGCGTTGTATTCGGTAACATTGTTAGAGCATGATTCTGTTAGTGAATATGCATGAGAGATGATGTGGTTATGAGGAGAAAAAAATACAACCCCTACTCCTGCTACCATCCTTCCTTTGAGTTCCATTCTGGAGGCACCATCAAAGAAAAGTTTCTAGACTTCTTTTGTAATGGTGTTTGCTTCAGTAATCTCTTGTGGAGTACTATCTTCTAGATTCGTGATTTCTTCATCTACTTTATCAGGAATATCTTCGTACAATTTTGAAGACGCCAGAATTGGGTGCTTAGCTAAGAAATCAGTTATAGCTTAACCCTTAATTGACTTTTGTGGGATGAAATGTATATCATATTGTGATAACAAAATAGCCCAATTGGATAATCTTGAATTTAATGACCCTGGTTTGGTCATTAATATTCTTAATGGATTAACTCTCAATATAACGTGGACTGTTTACCCTACCAGATAGTGATGCATTTTCTGTACTACAAACACCAAAACTAGACATTTTCTTTGCACTAGGTTATATTGATATTCAGCTCCAATAATCATTCTACTTAAATAGTAGATGGCTTGTTCATGTCCAAATTCATTCTTTTGGGCTAATAAAGTTCTAAAAGAATGGTCCATTACTCTCATATATAATAGGAAAGGTACTACTATCATTGGAGTTATAAGGATGGGCGACTTCGTAAAATATTCTACGATCTCTTGAAAAGCTTCCTGACAAGTATCATCCCAAATGAACAACATCCTTTCTTCATCAATCATATGAACGGTTGACATCTTCCAGATAAGTTTGATTTCAACCTACGAATGTATGCCAACCTTCCCTGTAGTCCTCTCAATTCTTTGAGATTTCTATGTGGCGGCATGTCATGAATTGTTTTGATCTTGTATGAATCAAGATGAATTCCTCGAGAAGTGACTACGAACCCAAGGAACTTTCTAGTAGACACTTTCAGAAAAGACTTAGTTAGGTTCATCTTAAGCTGGTGCTTTTGCATGGGATCAAACACCATTCTTGGATCATGAGGATGATTGTCTTGTCTTCTGCTTTTGATCGCTAAGTCGTCCACATAACATTCCACCGTCTTTCGGATATGCTCTTGGAATATAGTGTTTATTGCACGTTGATATGTTGTGCCAACATTCTTTAAACCGAAGGGCATGTTCATATAATAGTACACCCCCAGTGGTGTTCTGAAAGATGTATGCTTCTCGTCGTCAAGATGCATCTTAATTTGATTGTACCCTAACAATCCATTCATGAATGACATCCGTTCATAGCCACAAGTATTGTCGATCAAGACATCTGTGATTGGCAATGGAAATTCGTCTTTTGGGCATACTTCATTCAGATCTCTGAAATCAATGCAGACTCTGATTTTGCCATTCTTCTTAGTTAAGGGAACTACATTTGAGACCCAATCAGGATGTTGTTCTTCATGAATGAAGCCTGGTTCAATTAACTTCTTAATTTTAGCTTCAATGGCTTCCATTATTTCAGGATGGAATCTTCATTGTTGTTGTTTGACAGTTTCGCATCTAGTCGGATGTTTAACCTATATATTGCCACTTTCGGGTCTAGTCCTAGCATGTCTTTATAATTCCAAGTGAAAACATTGATATATTCTCGAACGAGATGAATCTTTTCTTCTTTTCTTCAGATTATAAATTTCCACTTATAAATATGGGTTTAGGATTAGTTTCGTCGCCCATATTTATTTGGATTAGTTTATCTTCAGTTGGAGGTTCATGTTGTTCAAACTGAACATACCACTTCATATTGAGATGCTTTGCCCAAGAATCATACTTGATTGGCTGCAATTCTCCATCATCCTCTTCTTTCTGGTCTGCGGAGACCATGTTGATGGAGACTTCTAGAAAAATAGCTCCAAAACTTACATCTGAATCCTAACATAATGATTCAGATGAATGGGTATGTTGAAGCTCGCCTCACTTGCATCTCCATCATCATCACTTTGTATATAAAAGAATGAATGGATGGGTGTTTGGAATGATGCTAAAGAGTATATTTTATATAATTGATCACTGACCGCTTTAGTAGTAGTACTTGAGGGTTCAGAATCAACATCCGACGAATAAACAAACTCTACATTTTCATTTATTACCCACTCGCCATCAGAATTAGCAGTGTTATTTACATCAAGGCCTTCAAGACTTATTAAAATGGGTTCCACACCCCAATTTTCATTATCAGATCTTGAATCTTCAGATCCTGATTCAGTATTAGCCTCATTGCAACTATCTGATTCTTCTGGGAGTGGTTGTTTAGCTTCTTCAAATGCTTCTTGATATAGCAGTGCATAAGTAAAGTAGTTTTCAACTCCTTTAACGGGTTGCTTTTCTGCCACCATAGTTTTCACATTCCCTTCTTTGTCCATATACTTCATACACTGATGAAGCATAGAAGGGACAATGAAGTTGAGGTGAATCCATGGTCTTCCAAGTAAGAGATTCTAAAACATGTCAGTATCTATCACATAACATGTGACTTCTATTTTTAAATCACCGATATGGCATTTCAGTTTCACCTTGCCTAAGGGCTTACAACCATTAGCGTTGAACCTGAAAATAGTTGTATTCGTTGATGCCTGTCTACTCATTGGGACCCCAAGATACCGCAACACCCTCCTTGGCGTTATGCTTAAAGCGGATATAGGGTCAACTTGAATGTGGTCAATCTCCATTGATCCTATGTAGCCTTTATAATCAAAGGCTGGTGATACTTATTATTCTTCACTTTCATATATTTAGAGAGAAAGTTATGCAAGGTATCTTTTTAGAAGTTTGATGACAATCTACATAAACTTCTTCTTCTTCTATTGTTTAAGGAATTTGGGCAGAAACATTTCAGAATCTTGCAGAGCCTCTCGTAAGACTTCTCTAGTTTGCTTGGATAGCTTCAGGAGCTCATACAAAGTGATCCTTGCATGAATGTTGGCCAATTGTGCCAACACATCGAATTGGAAAAGCTTCTTGGAACTTTCTATTGAATCTTTTCTTTGCTTTTAAAAGCTTTGTCGAATTTTAGCTCTTTTTACTTGTTCTTCTCTAGAAGCTGAGGTTCAACTACCTGATCATAATTTTTCAAGTAATTGTTTCCTGAATGAGCTCCAGAAGGTCACTATTGTTGGTCTTCATTGACCGCTAATGATTCTTTGAGTTCCTTTCCTGAGTCTGAGAGAGGATGAACTGCTGTGTCATCTTTAGGGACTGCAGTGACAACATTGAAAGTGCACACCTTTGCTTTAAACTTCTTTTTGAATGAACTTGAAGTCCACTATTCATCTTCGAGAAGATCTGGATGTACCCACATTATCTCTCCTTTAAACTTTTAAAGGGAGATAATCCTTTCTTTTGTTGCTAATGAGAATTATAATTTACTACCCTCATTGTGCCTTTGGGAATTGGTTGAACTCAGTCTTGGATGATTGACTTTATCCAATCTAGTGACTTTATCCAATCTAGAGCCTTTCTAAATTTGAAAGACACCATGTTTACTATCAACTTCTTCAGTTCTTCTTACAGTTTGATGACATTGGCATCTAATAGGGCCTGAATTTTGTCCTTTAAGTTGTAACATTTTTTAGTAGGATGGTTAATGATTCTATGATATATACAATAATTAGGATCATTAACCTTTCCTACTTCTTCAGGCACTTCTACTCTGGCAATTTCAACATATTCTTTTTCATGAGCAGGTTGAAAATAGTAATGGTGTGTTTATCTTTAAAAGAATATTACTTTTGAGGAGCCCTTGATTGAGGAGGTGTCCTTGGAGGAGATTTAGTTAGGCTTGGAGCATCTATCGCTATCGTCTATTTCCCTTTAGGTCGAGACGATTGAGATGTTCTAGGGTTGTTTCTTTTTTGTCTTCCTCCTTTTTCAGCTTCAAGCCTCTGTGCAATTTATTCGACTTCTTTGGCTTGTAGTGAAAAATCTTTCCAAGTGAAGGACTTCACAGTTCCATTCTGGTGAAACTTTGGTGGAGAGGTTATGTCTGCAGGTTTCCACTAGAGTCTTTTTGGGCATCTCATGCGAACATCTCAAGAAATCATTTCTGAATATTTTAATGAAGTCTTGAGCTGACTCTCCCTTCCTTTGCTTTGTGGTAAGGAGTGCTAGCATTGAGATCTCCATGTCATCTTTGTAAAAGCTTGTCAAGAAAGCCTTGTTCATGCCATTCCATGAGCTGAAATTTTTGGAAGAAAACTCTCCCTTATTCTTCGGTTTCTCATCAATCAGGTATTGAAGTATGTTCCTGATCTCATTTATGGTATCCTACTATTGTTTGATGATCCTGTCTTTTTCATCTATCCTCTTCGTGAACACTTCAGGAGTTTCCTGCGTCATATGCACAGAGGCAGACTCTTCAAGAAATGAGTCAAAAGTTTGAGATTCAGCTACAACAAAGTTTCTTGTTTCTTCTTCATCAGAGGAAACTCCGACCATCTTCCTTTAGTCTAATGGCATTGTCACTCCTTTATGAAGTTGAGTGTTTCGAAAGACACCTTGCATATCGTTAAACACACTCTTCAGACCAAAGCAGTGCTAGAGTCTGATGAGTCTATTTGAGGAACTCTCCTTGTCTTCTTCTTTCCTACAAAAGATATCATGTTGGATGATACTTAAGGGTATTCTGATTTAGAAAATTCTTGTTTGACATTGCGTCGTCTTCTTTTTGTTGATTGGACTGAAGACGATGCAAGTCTGTTGAAGACAGATGGTTTATCAGGAATTGCAATACAGTGATAATAAAACAATACCATATTGATCAACTGTTCACAATGATAGTGAGACACTTGGGATTTTTCTCTTTTCTTATTAAAAGATTCTAAGGTCCCTATATTTTAACTCATTGATTTGTTAGTGGAGGTAACTTTGCCTCCAAATAATAACTTTGGGATAGGGGTTTCTACCCTCTTGAAAATCCCAAGAGCAAACTTAACTTTAACTTTTTCGGTTAGAGAATGAGCTTCTAGTGAAACTGGTATAATTGGGACTAGAAGTCTATGAGCCTTAGAGGCTAAGCTTTCTTCATGAATATGGGTCTGAGGCCTGCGTTTTTCTGTTGAAATGCAGATTTGAGATCCGCGTTTAGCTTCAAGAACACGAATCTGTGGCCCGCGTTTAGAATGCGGGTCTAAGATCCGAGTTTGGCTTCAACATGCGACCTTGAGGTCTACATTTGGCTTGTGAAATGCAGATGTAACCTTTGCATTTAAAATCATATATGTACTTGATGGGCGAGCGACGTTTCTTATAGGAAATTCGGATGTATCCATCTGAATTTTGTTCCAACTTCTTGTTGGGGACCACAACTTTAATTTTTGGTCTCCACTCACGAATCAGAGCTTCACGTGGTTGTGGTTCACCAATGGTTTGTTCTTTCATGGCTCTGCGGGAAGCGCGAGCCTTACTTCTTCTAAGGTTTCTTCTCATAGTGCGGGTAAAAAGAACCTTGTCTTCAGAATCATCTCCTTGATGATCGGAGAATGGTCATTTCCTTTTGTTATTGCAGGAATCCTGACCCATTCTCTTGGGGTCAATGTGGGTCTTGAGTGGGGTAGAACCGGAGCCATGTACTGAAAGAGGAGAAATCTCTCCTTTGAGACTGGACTGGTCTAGAGAGTCCTTTGACAGGACTGTCATCATTAGAACCTCATTAGAGGCTATGTTGTTTAAGACCTTGCCTCATTTCCTCAAGGATCTTGGGCTCATGGAGCGAAGGAGAGGAATTCCTCATATTTCTCTTGGTCGAATTCAATGACGAGCGACTTGATCATGGTACCAACTGGAACCTTATCGGATTGGGCTACGACCACATAATCAGAGATGACAAGAATCCCTAGCGGAGTGGCCAATCTTCTGTTTGCCATGAAATTGAATTCTATATTGAAAACTTCTCAATAAAAGAATTACAATTGGAACGGTTAACCGTTTACAAAAGATGAGGAAAAATAATTTCCTCTTTATTTAGAGCTGGGTTCTGTCATAGCCATGGAGAACGATCCTGCTCTTTGTTAATGCTCCGAACAAGTTCTTCAGCTGGCGGTCTTCGTAAAGCTCTTGGATGTAAGGTTAGGTTTTAGCACAAGTGCTCAAATGGAGATGATTAACTGAGTCACAAAACTGTGTATCCCCTTTTTCAGCCTACCTTTTGGCTATTTATAGAGTTTTGGAGACCTTTGAATTGGTATAACTCTAATTAATGGCTTCCATAATTTGAGAATTAATTCTTTATCTTTTAATTCGTTGGATTTGTGTTAAATTTTCAGAATTTGTAACTGACATCCTTAATCCTCTAGATTTATAATTGAAAGTGGATCTCAGCCTTTAGATCCGCATTTTGGCTTCTAGTAGCTCCGTAGTATGCTCAGACCCGCATTTGAGTGTTAATATAGATGGTTTTCACGTCTTGAGGTTCTGAAGTGAAAATGCGACCCTTTGAGACCTGCATTTCAGCTATACTCAGCTCTACATTTGAGCTTAAAAGAAAGGTCAAATGCAAATTTCCCTATGGTAGATGATCCGCATTTTAGTATAAATAAAGACAGCCTTTATTCTTTGAGATTTTGGAGTGAAAATGCGATCCTTTAGAGTTTGCATTTTAATCATATTTAGCTCTAATCTGGAGCTCACAAGATAGATAGGAATGTGGATCTCTCCTTAATTGATGATCCACGTGTTAGCTTTTCAGCTGGGTTAACATTTATATTGAAATGGTTATTTTTTATTTTTCTTCCATAAGTCTTTGTGGGCCATAATACGACCTTGCATTTAAGTGACGGATTAGAACCACATTTGTATTGAAACGTGACCTTAAGGTCTGTGCGGATCTTTCTGAATAAGGATCCACATTTAAATTTGAAAAGAAATAATCTTACATTTTTAAGATTTTGAAGACAACAAGCGACCTTGTGGGGTCCATATTTCTCAGACTTTGCTTAGCCTAATACGTGGGTCACTCTGGATAAGGATCCACGTTTTGACTATGGAAAATGAATAACGCGACTTCTGTGAGGACCGCGTTTTAGCCTGTCATGGTTCTACACGTGGATCTCTCTTTGGTAATGATCTGTGTATTAGCCATTTTGGATTGAATTATAAATCCCTTTAATGTGAAATATCTACTGCAAATGCACAGTATCGATGTAGCGCCGTACAGGTCATTCCCACAGGAATCTAAGCTATTTTGCTATTCTCACTAATTTTTTAGTCCTAGCGGATTAACTACGGATTCTAAGATGAATGAGAGTTATTCAAATTAGCCTAAGATATAGAATCTACTAGTTTCCAACCATGAATTACTTCCATTATCTTCTTCCTATCATAAAAGTTAATCTTCTAATTTTAATCTTTATTTAAAGTGTTCTAAGCATGTGTTATCAAGTGGTGTGCAAGTATAACGAATCCAAGACACGACTTTTTATAGAGATAAACAAAATAATTAGATAACTCTATAACAAAGAAGAAAAGTAACAACCCCAACTCCTAACTATGCATAGGCTATCAAGAAATCTAATTCAAGTATAACCTATCAAAGTATTAATCTACGAGTTGTTATATTTTAATCTTTTCATTGAAAAATCTTATTTTTATTATTTTATTTAGGAAGAAAGCACTAGAGAGCAACTACATAGTGATTCCTAATTTCATCTACATCCTAGAGCCAAACTAAATTAGCTACTCATAGTTCTAATTAGTAAGATCATATTTTTATTCATGAAAGTAAGAAAATCTAATCTAGAAAGAAAGATTAATCTAAATTAGAAAGCAATTAGAAGAAAATTATCTAAGAAAAATTGATGAACAGTAAAGCATACCTTCTGAGTTTGGTATGCCAGTCGTCACCCCTTCGGCAAAATCCTAATTTTATTTATAATTATGAGTACAAAATTATATCATAAACCCTAGATTATAAGGGTAAGGCCAATATATAGGCTTCAGAGAATCAAACCCTAATTTAAGTACAAATGAGAAACTACAAAATTACATCGAAACCCCCGCAGAAAAATCACCCAGAGTGAGCCCCATAGAGCCGCCAATTAGCGGCTAATGCCACCAAATAGCAGCAAAAGTAGCTCTTCTGGGCTTCAACTTTCTTCTGCATGAATCTCTTGTTTTTCTTTGATTTTTGATTATTGTATTAAACTTTGACTTTCTGCAGCATCATAGTCTTGTAACTTTGCACACTTTTAACTCCTCTCTAGGCTTGGTTTTCTAATCCGGCTATGAGTTTATGCTATCACCTTGTAGGAATAGGTTTACCTGAAAAATACACTAAAATATCCGAGTAGGATTATTTAAATACAAAAATCAATAATATGGAAGTTATAAATATGCAATATATCACACTCATCACACCCCATACCATCTTTTGCTAGTCCTCGAGCAAAATGTAAACCTAAAAAGAAAAAGAAAAATCCTAACTCACTTTTGCAAGAATCGCGATTGCACTTAGCACATGCAACAAGCCATTAAAGCCCTAGGTTATCCTAGTGGACGAGTTGTGTCTCGTGAGGGTTTGCAGTGAATATACCGACAAAATTAATGAAGAAAGTAGATTAAAGAATAAAGAAAGAAAAATAAGGATAATCAAAACCAATAAAAATAAAAAAATTATACAAAAGAAAAGAAAAAAATATTTTTTTATGATATTTTCTTCAATTAATCTCACAATATACAAACTTAAGAATGTATTTAGATTATCAATTTTCAAGTCAAGTGACATATCAGATACACTTATCATTTTAATCAAAAATTCAAATCCTATATTTCAATAGCCACTAATAGATAATTCATTGGCTCCTATATATCTACGTGCACGTGTGATAATCTACTTTGGTCTTGGACTCTAATTCTAACTTATGATTCATCTCCTATCTCATAACAATTTTTTTAAAGAATATTTCAATTTTCATGCGAATATTCACACTTACTTAGGCGCAAAGCACTCGATTACTCAAATCATACTTTTTTTTCTGTCTAAAACTATTACCTTAATACCAGACTCACCCCCTTTATTCTCTCGAGGCTATTGCCTTAATACCAGGCTCACTCCCTTTTTTTTTTTCTTATCTTTTTTTTTTTAATTTCTGAGGTTATTGCCTTAATACCGGGCTCACCCATTTTTTCTTCTTTTTTTCTTGTTTAGAGAGAGAAAACTACTCAATCGTTATCATCTTTGTCCTTAACCTAATAAACTATTGTGAAGTAAAATACTTACCTCAAAATTACCGCTAGCGGTATTTGTTTTTCAGATTTTAATATTTTTTTCATAAAATTCTTAGTGCATCATCCAATCTACTTTCCTATCAAATTTCAAATCTAAATTTATTCTTTTATTTGTAATTAGGCTGATTTATTGAGGAAAATATATAATAATTTTTTTTAGTTTTTTTAGTTTGTTACCCTAAAAACTACCCAAAGTGTAAAATAAAGAAATTCAAAATTCTAAAAATTAAATAAAAATTCTAAAAAAACCTAAAAATCCTAGAAAACTATGAAAAAAATACCCTAACCCACTCCCCCACACCTAGCCTCATGTATATCCTCATACACGAACAAAGGGTTGTAAAATAAATATGAAAACTATTATACAAATATTATACAAATAACGAGAGTCGTAAAAAATTACGATCTCAATATTGTCACCCTATTAACGCATGGAAGATAGTTACAACCCCTCGATCGTTTTCATAGTGTGTGCATTTTAAATATGAAGTGGGTGCATTATTGTAACTCATCATCCTCCTACAAGTCACGAAATTACTTGTCTGTATTTTATGCTACCCTCATTTTTCTTTGTCCGCATGTAAGCATTAAAAATTGGGTTAAACAATTCTTCATTATAAACCTGCCAATCATCGTTAGTAACAAGCACACATGTAGAAATATCGTGAGGTGAGAAGAGTGCAATATGATCAAATGAATGTGGTGGTGGTTAAGTAATGTGAGCTCCTCTGCAAACAAATTCTCAAAAGTTCGCTCATAAATCAATAGCATACTTACACAAGTATCATCATACATAAAATCAGTATGTGCCAATTCATCTAATAATATGAGTTCATCTTCGAAAATTTGCTCAAATGAGAGTTCATCATCAGTGCAAGAGGTAGAATGAGAGTGCAAACTGTGAATCATGTTTACCTCAATGAGGGAGCTTGTTGTGTGCTCATCCATATTGAATATGTTCAATGGCATAGTCATATTCCCAAATGATAGCTTTATGAGACCACTCCTACAATTAATAAATGCATTTGATGTTGCTAAGAATGGTCTATCCAAGATAACAGAAATTTGATTATGTGGATTGAAAATCAACTCAGTTTCTAAGACAATGAAGTTTACAGGAAAAGTAAACTCACTGACCTTAATTAGCACATTTTCAACCATAACAAGTGGTCTCTCAATCAAATAATCAGCTAGTTGTAATGTGATCTTTATAGGTTGAAGTTTTCCTAACCCCAGCTGCTAATAAACAGTGTGCAAAAGCAAGTTGATACTTGCCCCTGGATCAAGCAGTACCCTGTCAAATGTAGTATTCCCAATGGTACATGAGATTATGGGAGAACCTAGATCTTTGTATTTGGCAGTTAAGGAGTTAGAGAGGATATGTTATATATTTACAGTAAGAAAACCTTTCTCAGAAACGTTTCTTGCTTGTTTCTTAGTACACAAATCCTTGAGAAACTTGGTGAAAATAGGAACCTATTATATAATATCAAGGAGTAGAATATTAACCTTCACCTACTAAAATGTTTCAAGAATCTTCTCTACTTGCGGTGAAGGTTTCCTAAGCCGATTGGGACATGGTACTTTCGGCTTAGAAACAGGTTCTTCCAAATGAGCATGTGATGGTAATAGAGGTGATGGAGATAGATGTAGAGAAAGAGATGGAAAAGATGGTACAACTTGTGAAATAGTAGAAATGAGATTAGGGGGCATGACTGCATTATTGTCCACTTGCTTGCCAGACCTGAGCGTGTGAATGGCGTTGCATTGGTGAACATGGGATGAAACAGACTGAGATGAGTTAGAGTTGGGATTCATTATTGGTTGGCTCGGAAAGGTACCTGGCCCCTACTCACTTAGCTGTGTGGCTGATAAGTGTCATATGTTGTATATTTATAGCCTCTATATTATCTATTTTTATATTTAAATAATGCTACTCGGGTATTTTTAGTTTGTTTTTTAGGTAAACCTATTCCTACAAGGAGATGTCATAAAATCAGAGCCGGATTTGGAAACCAAGCTCATAAAAGAGTTAAAAGTGAGTAAAGCTACAAGATAGGATGCTGCAGAGAGTCAAAGTCTAATACAGCTGGCTAAATCAGAAGAACAAGACAAAAAACTCATGCAAAAGAAAAATCAGATGAAATTTACAGAGTTTAGCTGTTATTTAGTGGCATTAATTGCCAATTAGTGGCAAAGTGGGCCCAACTCTGGGTGAAAATTCTGCGGGGGCTTCGATATAATTTTATAGTTTTTCACTTATATTAAAATTAGGGTTTGATTTTCCAAAGCCTATACATTGGCCGTATACTTATAATCTAGGGTTATCATAGAGAAAATAGGATATAATTTTGTACTCCAATTTTTAATAAATAATATTAGGTTTTGCTGAAGGGGTGACGGCCGCCATACCGACTCCAGAGATATTCCTTACTGTTCTTCAATTTTTCTTAACTAATTCTCTTTTAATTGCTTTCTATTTTAGATTTATATTGCTTTCTAGATTAGATATCTTCACTTTCATGAATAAATATATGATTTTGCTAACTAAAATTATGAGTAACTAATTTTTTTTAGCCTTAGGATGTGATGAAGTTAGTTTAATTGATCTAACATGAATTTATCTCATCTTCTTCTTAAAAAGAAATAAAGTCATGATTTTTCTATAAATAAATAAAAGATAGATTTCATAAATCATAATTCTTTGATAGATTATGCTTAATTCATATTTTGATAATCTATACTTAGATGAGATTTGAAATTCATATTCTTTGATTTTATTTATAGAATTATTAACAAGATTTTTCTATAAATAAATTGAAGAGAATAAAACTTGTAAATCTAATTTTTTTGATAGATTACACTTAAGTTTGGTCTTTTGATAGCCTATACTTAAATCAGGGTTTGAAGTTTATTTTTTTGCTTTTGTTTATAAGGTAATCTACTAGATATAATTTATTTTTAAGAAAGATATTATCTTTGATGATCTATACTTGCACGTCACTTGATAGGTCATAATTAGGGGCACTTAATTAAAATCAAATTAAAAAGATCACCGTTTTAATGTGTTACTTAATCGTGCATAATTAAAAAGTTAGGAAGAAGAGATAATTCATTGTTAGGCTATTATTCTAATGGATTCAAAATTCTAGGCTAAACTTTAGAACTTAAAACTAATCCTCTCAATTTAGAATCTCATAGTTAACTTGATAGAACTAAATAATTAGTGAGAATAGCAAAAATACCTTAGATCTCTTTGAGACGACCTGTATAGTGCTACACCGATACTGTGCGCTTATAGTATAATTATCACATCAAGTTTTTGGCTCCGTTACCGGGGATCGACGGTGTTTTTCTTATTTTTTTCTAATGTTTCATGGGTTAACAGTGTGTGCTGAGTGTGCGATAACCAGAAATTGCAGATACAAGAAGATAAAAAGGGATCAGGGAGCTTCAAAATTGCATAGTAGAAACCAGAGAAAAAAACTTTTTGATTCTGCTGCTATTTGGTAGCAAGAACTGCCAATTGGCTGCAGTTTAAGTACTTCCTGACCCCAAATTTTCTCCAGTTCTGTGTTTTGGTTCTCTAGTTTTGTAAAAAAATTTAAAAAATAGAAAAAGTAGGAATCACATCTTTTCCTTGATCATATCTCTACCACCGTTTTATCTCCACCATACCCCACTTCTTGCACTAGTTTAGGAAACTCACTCATCTACTCACAGTCCCTGGTTCATTCCACATTGAACCCGTGATCAATTTGGTTGACTAGTGAGATCAGATTTATTCATGGGGGACAAGATGGACTAACCGATCCTGATCTTTCAGGATCAATATTAATTGTTACGCACATCACTACCTGATGAATATCATATATTGTATTTTTCCTCTCATACTTTATCTGTTTTTGTATATAAATAAATGCTACTTGGGTATTTTTAGTGTCTTTTGCAGGTAATCCAAATTATACAAGGAAAAGGCATGAAACCAGAGTTGGACTAGGAAATCAAACACCGAAAAGTTTCTAAAGCGGGCGAGACTACAACATCAAAGTACTTCAGGAAGTAAAAGTCAAATACAGTCCATCAAATCAAGTCTACAGGACAAGAGACTCACTTGGAAGAAATTATAGAGCCAAACTCCAAAATTGAGCCGCTAAATAGCGGCGTAAACCGCAATTAGCGGCAATATAGTCTCTATTTAAACGAATATTTTTTACGTGGGCTTATTTGTAATTTTATAGTTTTGAGGTTCTGCTAGGAATAGGGTTTGATTTCAGAGGCCTATTTATTGGCCAACCCTTGTATTTTGACGACATTCTGGATTCTGGAATTTTTGTATTGCGATTTTGCTGTTCAATAAAATTGGGATTTTTACTAAAGGTCGACGGCCACAACACCGTGTCCAGAGGTAACCCATTGTTTTGAGATTCTTCTTTTCTTTCTGCATAGATTTGATTGCATTCTATTTAGGGTTTACTGCTTTCTAGATTAGGGTTTACCGCTTTCTAGATTAGGGTTTATCATTGTATGAATTAAAATTTGATCTTCCTTAGCAAAAATCATGAGTAGCTAATTAGATCAGCTCTAGGATGTAGATGAAGCTAAGATCCACCATGCAATTATTTTCTAATATTTTTCTTCTTAAATAAAATTAATAAAGCCATGATTTTTCAAATGAAAGATTAAAATATAAGGACCCGAAGTTTAGAACTTTGATAGGTTATACTTGAATTAGGATTCTTGATAATCTATGCTTAGTTAGGGATTGGGTTGCTGGTTTTGTCTTTTTATTTGAATTATCTAAATTAATTAGTTTATTTTTATATGAAGTAGCATCTTTTGATGAGCTATACTTGCACAACACTTGATAGCTCATGCTTAGGGCACTTTAAGTAAAAATTAAACTAAAAAGATTAAATTTTTATGATAGAAGAAAATAGTAGAAGTAAGAACATGGTTGGAAATTAGTGGATTCTATATCCTAGGCTACTTAGATTAATCCGACCTCAACCTAGAACCTTTGGTTAGTCCGGTGATTGATAGAGAAAGTAAGAACGCAGAAACACCTTAGATCCCTGAGAGACGACCTGTACAGCGCTACAACGATACTGTGCGCTTGCAGTAAATATAGCACATCAAGTTTTTTGCGCCGTTGCCGGGGATCAACGGTGTTTTTTCTTACTTTTTCTAGCATTTTACGGGTTAACAGTGTGTGTGAGTGTGCAGGAAATAGAAAGTGCAGATACAGGAAGATTGAAAGAATTGGAAGAGCCTCTAGACCAAGTGAAAAAAATATCAGAATCCACTTCTTTATTTTAGCCGCTATTTAGCGGGTAGAACCGCCATTTGGCGGCCAAGGAGGTACATTTTGAATCTCAATTTTCTCTGTTGCTGTATTTTTGTTTCCTGGTTGTGTATAAAAATTAAAAAATAAAAAATAAAAAATTAGGAACAGTAGAAACCACATTTTTATTTGCTCATATCATTCCACCATTTTATCTATCCATCACACCCCACTTCTTGCATTAGTTTAGGAAGTTCACGCATACACTCACGGTCGCTGGTTCATGCCACATTGGACCCGTGATCAATTTGGTCGACTTGTGAGATCAGATTTGTTCATGGGAGACAAGATGGACCAGCCGATCCCGATCCTTTAGGATCGATGTTACCCGTTGCATACATCATTACCATCATACATCAAACTTCCACATGTAACGGGTAATCACTACGAATTAAAACCGCAGTACATTAGTATGCTTCCCAAATTCACTGGTTCTGATTCAGAAGATGCATATCTCTTTATCAGTGAATTTCAAGAAGTATGCATAATGATTAAACTGCAAAACTTATCGGAGGACGCAATTAAGCTCCGTTTCATCTCGTTTGCACTTAAGGATAATGCCAAGAAGTGGTTGTACAGTATGCCTACTGATTCAATCACTACTTGGGATGAATTCGTTACAGTATTTCTCAAGAAGTATTATCCTACGCACAAGACGGCACGAATCAGAAATCAAATTAATCAATTCCGTCAAGTGCCAGGAGAATCCTTCTGGAAATACTTAGAACGATTTAAGGATTTATTAGCTCAATGCCCCCACCATGCAATAGAAAAGTGGCGGTTGTGTCAGATCATATACGAAGGACTTGATTACACATCCAAAACTCTTCTAGAATCCATGTGTCAAGAGGAGTTTATGAGGAAAAACGAGGATGAAGCATGGGACTTTCTTGAGGACTTATCATGGAAGACTATGCAGTGGGAGAGTTCCACTGAGAAGCCCAGTATATCAACTTCTGCTCAAAAGAGTGGGATCCATAGCGTCGACAGCTCTATAGCTGCTGAAGCAAAGATCGCAGCTCTTATGAGAAGAATTGAGGCACTGGAGACTCCTAGTGCTCAGTCTCCACCAGTGGGTCAAGTGAATCAACTCCAAAGTCCCACATGCTTTAATTGCGGAATTCCCAACCACGTTATGGAGGAGTGTCCATTGTTAGTAAATCCTACGGGTCCCACACTTGAGCAAGCTAACGCTATGTATCAAAGACCCATTAATAATCCATATGCTCCGACATACAATCCTGGCTGGAGGAGTCATCCAAATCTTTCATGGGGTCAAGGGCAATATCAGGGAGCCCCGAACTCCAACATGCAACCTCCAGCTACTGGTCAGTTCCCAAGACCAAATATGGGTGCTTATCAACACCCAAATACTTCAAATCATGGGAACAAGCAGAATAGACCACCTGCACAAAATCACTCATATCCACAACAGGGGTCTAATAATGATCAAGAAAAGCGACTTCAATCACTTGAGAAGAATGTTGAAACTTTTCTCAAGTCTCAGTCCAGCCTTGACACATACATACAGAATCTTATGAAAGTGTCAACTGATTTCATTCAAAGAACAGATCAGCACCTGCTCGTAAACTCTCAATCCATTAAGAGTGTAGAGCAGCAGGTTGGACAACTAGCAAATCAAATGAGTGAACGTGGCAAGGGCACTTTTCCAAGTCAACCCATAACAAATCCTAATGCCAGTTCCTCAAATTTGAATCAGTCGCATGTCAACCAAATTAATGCCATTCACACACTTCGATCTGGCAAACTGGTTGACAATCACGTAGCCATGCCACCTGATTCCACTCCTATTGTACGGCAAGCTACACTCCCTGATACCACAATTCCATCCCCACCTCATGATTCATCATCATCATCCCACGATCTACCCACTAGCACGACAGAAGAATCTGATCCTTCTAATTCTGATCCTCCAATTGACCATACTTATAAGCCAAAGGCTCCCTATCCAAATCGATTGAAGAAAAATTCTCCTCAGGTGGAGCACATGCTTGAGTTATTCAAGCAAGTTAAGGTCAATGTTCCTCTTCTTGATGCAATCCAACAAGTACCTGCTTATGCAAAATTCTTAAAGGATTTATGCACAAAGAAGAGAACAACCAATGTTCCAAAGAAAGTCTTCCTAGCTGCTAACTTATCTAGCATCATCTCTCAGTAAGCACCTGTAAAGTATAAAGACCCTGGAAGTCCTACTGTCTCCTGCACTATAGGGACTACAGTGATTGAAAGGGCTTTACTAGATTTAGGAGCAAGTGTCAACTTGCTTCCTTATTCAGTATACCAGCAGTTAGGACTGGGAGAGTTGAGACCTACAAGGATTACGTTACAGCTAGCTGATAGATCTGTAAAGACACCTATGGGAGAGATTGAGGATGTCTTGATTAAGATTGGGGAGTTTATCTTCCCAGTTGATTTCATAGTCCTCGAAACTCAACCTGTGATGAATCCACACCATTGCATCCCAGTTATTTTGGGACGTCCATTCTTGGCCACTTCCAATGCTGTTATCAATTGCCGGAGTGGATCGATGAAACTTTCCTTTGGAAATATGACACTTGAATTGAATATATTCAATCTAGGGCGTCAATCAAGTCATCCACATGACGAGCCTCTAGAAGTGAATATGATCCAAGGGTTGTCTAGTGAACACTAAGAGGAGAAATTCTTTGATGAGCTGAATGGTTTAGTTGATGAGAGTGTATCCTTGGAGACGCTCGATGAATCATCTAATTATGTGTCTTCCACTCAATGGAAACTTCCACCTAAGCCATTGATGACTGAACCACGAGTTCAGTTACGACCATCTATTGAGTGTCCACCTGAGCTTGAGATGAAGACCCTTCCGAGTCATCTCAAGTACGTTTTTTTGGGTGAACACGACACACTACCAGTCATTATCTCTGCATAATTGACTGACGCTCAGGAGGAAAAACTCATATCAGTGTTGAAAGCACATAGGGAAGCCATAGGCTGGAGTATGGCTGATATCAAGGAGATAAGTCCTTCTATAGTGCAGCATAGAATTTATTTGCTAGACAATGCACGACCTACAAGAGATTCTCAGCGTAGGTTGAATCCGGTAATGAAAGAAGCTGTGAGGAAGGATATTCTTAAGTGTCTTGACAATGGGATTATCTATCCTATCTCTGATAGCGCATGGGTAAGCCCAGTTCAAGTAGTACCTAAGAAATCCGGAATCACTGCAGTCAAGAACGATGCAAATGAACTTATCCCGACGCGTTTGCAGACGGGATGGCGAGTCTGCATTGATTATAGGAAGCTTAATGCTGCAACTAGGAAGGACCACTTCCTCTTACCATTCATTGATCAGATGTTGGAACGGTTGGCTGGACATGAGTTCTATTGTTTTCTAGATGGATACTCTGGCTACAACCAAATTCCCATCGCTCCGGAGGATCAAGAAAAGACCACTTTCACATGTCCATTCGGCACCTTTGCGTATAGACGCATGCCTTTTGGGTTATGCAACGCACCTGCCACGTTCCAAAGATGCATGGTAAGTATTTTCTCCGACATGGTTGAACGATTTCTTGAAATCTTCATGGATGATTTCTCTATCTTCGGAGATTCATTCCAAGAGTGTCTGCATCATCTAGAGTTAGTTCTCACGCGTTGTAATGAGAAGCATTTGACACTCAATTGGGAAAAATGCCATTTTATGGTAAAAAATGGCATAGTGCTAGGGCATGTCATCTTGAAGAATGGTATCGAGGTTGACAAAGCTAAGGTAGACCTCATCAATAATCTGCCACCTCCGCGATCAGTGAAAGATATACGATCCTTCCTTGGTCATGCTGGTTTTTATAGAAGATTTATCAAAGACTTTAGCACAATTGCTAGGCCTTTGACACATCTACTAGCCAAGGAAATACCATTCAATTTTACACCTGATTGTCTAAGAGTATTTGAGCAGCTCAAGAAGGCGCTGACCACCACTCCTATTATTCATGCGCCAGACTGGAGCTTACCCTTTGAGCTCATGTGTGATGCATCTGATTACGCTATCGGTGCCGTCCTTGGTCAACGCATTAATAAGCAGCCACATGTGATTTACTACACAAGTAGGACACTCAATGACGCCCAGTTGAATTACTCTACCACAGAGAAAGAGCTTCTAGCAGTTGTCTTTGCAGTTGAGAAGTTCGTTCCTACTTGATTGGATCACAAATTATAGTATACACTGATCACGCTGCTTTGAAATACTTGTTAACCAAGAAAGATGCAAAAGCAAGGCTTATTCGATAGATCCTCTTGCTACAAGAGTTTGATCTTGAGATATTAGACAAGAAAGGTGCGGATAATTCAGTAGCTGATCACTTGTCTCGTCTGCCCAACGCTCCAACTAATTTGTGTCCCATAAATGAATCATTTCCTGACGAGCAACTGTTTGCATTGATGCACGAACCATGGTTTGCTGACATTGTGAACTATCTTGTGACTAAGGAGATTCCGTCCCATTGGTCCAAGCAAGATCGATATAGATTCTTGTCCCAAGTAAAATTCTTTTACTGGGATGAACCATATCTGTTCAAATATTGTCCAGACCAGATCATACGTCGATGCATACCTAACGATGAGATACAAAGTGTCCTCTCTTTTTGTCATGATCTAGCTTGTAGAGGACACTTTGGTCCCAGGAAAACGGCTGAAAAGGTATTGCAGAGTGGTTTCTATTGGCCAACTATTTTCAAAGATGCCGTGGAATATTGCAAAGCATGCACACGATGCCAATTCGTAGGCAAAATTTCACAGCGCAATATGATGCCTCTGCAACCCATCCTTGAGGTCGAAATCTTTGATGTATGGGGTATAGATTTTATGGGACCGTTACCCAACTCGTTTGGAAACCAATACATATTAGTCGCTGTCGATTATGTTTGCAAATGGGTAGAGGCAATAGCCGCAAAATCGAATGACAACAAGGTCGTTGTCAAATTCTTGAAAGAGAATATTTTTTCTCGATTTGGCATTCCTCGAGCTATTATTAGCGATAATGGTACACATTTCACCAACCGGTCATTTGAGGCGGTTATGCGGAAATATTCCATTACCCACAAGTTAGCCACACCATATCATCCACAAACTAGTGGGCAAGTGGAAGTTTCCAATCGCCAAATCAAACTGATTTTGGAGAAAACAGTAAATCATAATAGAAAAGATTGGTCTTGTAAGCTAGCTGATGCATTATGGGCTTACCGTACTGCTTACAAGACTAATCTAGGCATGTCTCCATATCGTTTGATATTTGGAAAAGCGTGTCATTTACCGGTGGAGCATGAGCATAAAGCTTTATGGGCAATTAAATTTCTAAATTTTGAGCTCGAAAAAGCTGGCGAGCAGCGGAGATTACAAATTAATGAGCTTGATGAGATAAGACGGGATGCATATGAGAGTGCCAAGATTTATAAAGAGAAAACAAAAGTGTTTCATGACAAAGCAATCATTCGCAAGTCATTTGCACCTGAACAAAAAGTTCTCTTATATAATTCGAGGCTACATTTATTCCCAGGAAAATTGAGGTCAAGATGGAGTGGACCGTACATAGTACGGACAGTGCACCATCACGGTGCAGTTGATCTCGAGGATCCTAGAAATGGTAATTTATTCAAAGTAAACGGTCACAGACTAAAACCATTTTTAGAATCTCGAGTGAGCGATAACGTAGAGGTCGTGACACTTCACGATCCAATCTATGCATAAAGGTATGTAGTCATGTGTATAATAGCATGTATATTATGTTACTAACGTGATGCAGGGTTTTAAAGCAAAATTAGGGAAAGATGAGGAGCTAACAGTAATTCTCCATCCCTATATATACCCAAGCAGCCCTCATCTTCCCCCAAATCATTTCATCCAAAACCCTAGCTGCCCCCCTTCCTTCCCCACTTCTTCTTTTTGGTTTTTATTTCTCTCTTTGCAGGACAGTGTATAATCTTTAGGATTTGCGCTGATCAGTTGGTTCAACAAGATTCATCTCACCATCGTAGAGATTCTCCCTGAAGATCTCAGCCAGACGTGACGAAATTACCGCCAAACAGCGGTTTTTACCGCTATTTAGCGGGAGATTTGTGGATTTTCCCCCTGAATCTTCAGAAAAGGTAATATTTATCCCTTATACGTTTACTGGGTTGATCAGATTTCAAATTTATAATTACAGTACGATATCATGGGTAGATTTGTTTGTGAGAAGTTTTTTGAAGAAATTTTTGCGGCATTTAGTGTTTATTTTGCCGCTGCAATCGAAACTCTGGGTTGGAATTACCTCATTTATTCATCTAATGCATTCTACATCCCAGAGTTGGTGGAGGAATTTTATGCGAGTTTTGCGAAATCCGACATTTCGGACGATCACAAAAACATAAACCTCCATTGGCGCGGCCAATTATATGAAATGAACGCAGCGGCCATCTCGGCTTCTACGGGTATCTTCCTTCACACCGGGAATCACACTCCCGGTAGGATTGAGGATTATCTTACACGAATGGGTCCAAACTGCAAAATAACACGTGATAAAGGGATCAGCAGCAAGACACTCTATCGCAATATTCACGCAACTTGCCGCTGGGTCAACACTAATGTTATGGGCATTACACATATGTCGTCTTTTTACACGCCCACACTTTATGTTGTCGACTGTATTATGCGTCAAGATTATCACTTCTGTATGTGCACACAGCTACTCGACACTATTATTGATGCTAAGATGCGGTCGAGGACTAGTTTGCCTTTGCCGTGTTTAATTACACAGTTGTGTCGCAAGTTTATATCTAGTGCCGAATTTGACGCATACGCACCCTCACGCGTGTTGATCACTACCGAACATATTTCAGTGACATATCATGCTGCTGTTCCAGAAGATTGGAACAGACATGCTGATAACGAGGATATATATGCCACTGACTTGACACAAGAGGAGGAGAATGATGCCTTCTTTGACCAAGACTTGCCAGCTGATCCCACTGAGCAAATCAACGTCGTCTAGCAAGGTCTTGGAAAAATTTGGCACCGGTTGAAACAGATTGATAGGGGTGACTCTTCTACAGCACGAGCACGTCCTGCACATGGTGAATCTAGTAGAAGGCAAAGAGGACGACACCAATGATTTGTGTATGAGGGCATACACAAGTTTAGGTGTGGGGGAGTGTATTAGGAGATGTTTATTTTATTTTCTTTTCTTTTTTCTTTTTTTTAGGATTTTTAGGATTTTATTTTTATTTCATTTTATTTTTTTTTAGGTTTTTGGGTTTCTTTATTTTACACTTTGGGTAGTTTTTAGGGTGACCAACAAAAAGATTAAAAAGATAAAAAAAAAAAATTTGTTTTCATCAATAGATCAAACTAATTACAGATAAAGGAACAAAATTTAGATTTGAAATTGGATATGAGAGTAGATTGGACGATACACTTTGAATTTTATGAAAAAAAGATTAAAATCCGAAAAATAAATATCGCTAACAGTAGTTTTGAAGCAATTATACATCTATTTTTCACCTCACAATAGTTTATTAGGTTAAGGATAAAGATAATAATGAATGAGTAAGTCTTCTCTCTTTAAAAAAAAAAAAAAAGTGAGAATAAAATAATGGGGTGCGCCTGGTATTAAGGCAATAGCCTCAAGAGTGAAAAAAAAAAAAAAAAAAAAAGAGAGAGTATGATCCAAGTAATCGGGTATTTTGCGCCTAAGCAAGCGTGAATATTCGCATGAAAGGTGAAATATTCTTAAAAAGAAAGAAAAAAAAAAAACAAGAGTATGAACTAAGTAATCGGGTATTTTGCGCCTAAGCAAGCGTGAATACTCGCATGAAAGGTGAAATATTCTTAAAAAAAAAAATAAAAAAAAAAAAGGGAAGAAAAAAAAATTTATGAGAGAGGAGATGAATCATGAGTTAGAGTTGGAGTCCAAAAACCAAAGTAGACTATCACACATGCACATAGATGTATAGGAGCCAATAAATTATATGTTAGTAGATATTGAAAGATAAGATTTAAATTTTTGATTAAAATGATAAGTGTGTCTGATATGATGCTCGATTTAAAAATTGATAATCTAAATGCGTTCTTAAGTTTGTATATTAGTGAGACCAATTGACGAAAATATAAAAAAAAAAGATTTTTTCTTTCTTTTGTATAAAATTTTTATTTTTCTTAATTTTCGGTTATCCTTATTTTTCTTTTCTTTATTCCTTAATCTATTTTCTTCTTGAATTTTGTGGGTATATTCACTGCAAACCCTCACGAGACAACACTCGTCCACTAGGTTAATCTAGGGGTTTAAAGGCTTGTTGCACGTGCTAAGTGTAATCGCGATTCCTGCAAAAGTGAGTTAAGATTTTTGTTTTTCTTTTTAGGTTTAGGTTTTGCTCGAGGACTAGCAAAAGATAGGTGTGGGGGTGTGATGAATATCATATATTGTATTTTTCCTCTCATGCTTTATCTGTTTTTGTATATAAATAAATGCTACTTGGGTATTTTTAGTGTTTTTTGCAGGTAATCCAAATTATACAAGGAAAAGGCATGAAACTAGAGTTGGACTAGGAAATCAAACGCCGAAAAGTTTCTAAAGTGGGCGAGACTACAACATCAAAGTACTTCAGGAAGTAAAAGTCAAATCCATCCATCCAATCAAGTCTACAGGACAAGAGACTCACTTGGAAGAAATTAAAGAGCCAAAATCCAAAATTTAACCGCTAAATAGCTGCATAAACCGCCGATTAGCGGCCATAAAGTCTCTGTTTAAACGAATATTTTTTACATGGGCTTATTTGTAATTTTATAGTTTTGAGGTTCTGCTAGGAATAGGGTTTGATTTCAGAGGCCTATTTGGCCAACCCTTGTATTTTGATGACATTTTGGATTCTGGAATTTTTGTATTGTGATTTTGCTGTTCAATAAAGTTAGGATTTTTACTAAAGGTCGACTGCCACAACACCGTGTCCAGAGGTAACCCATTGTTTTGAGATTCTTCTTTTCTTTCTGCATAGATTTGATTGCATTCTATTTAGGGTTTACTGCTTTCTAGATTAGGGTTTACCGCTTTCTAGATTAGGGTTTATCATTGTATGAATTAAAATTTGATCTTCCTTAGCAAAAATCATGAGTAGCTAATTAGATCAGCTCTAGGATGTAGATGAAGCTAAGATCCACCATGCAATTATTTTCTAATATTTTTCTTCTTAAATAAAATTAATAAAGCCATAATTTTTCAAATGAAAGATTAAAATATAAGGACCCGAAGTTTAGAACTTTGATAGGTTATACTTGAATTAGGATTCTTGATAATCTATGCTTAGTTAGGGATTGGGGTTGCTGGTTTTGTCTTTTTATTTGAATTATCTAAATTAATTAGTTTATTTTTATATGAAGTAGCATCTTTTGATGAGCTATACTTGCACAACACTTGATAGCTCATGCTTAGGGCACTTTAAGTAAAAATTAAACTAAAAAGATTAAATTTTTATGATAGAAGAAAATAGTAGAAGTAAGAACATGGTTGGAAATTAGTGGATTCTATATCCTAGGCTACTTAGATTAATCCGACCTCAACCTAGAACCTTTGGTTAGTCCGGTGAACGATAGAGAAAGTAAGAACACAGAAACACCTTGGATCCCTAAGAGACGACCTGTACAGCGTTACAACGATACTGTGCGCTTGCACTAAATATAACACATCACTACCATCATGCATAAAACTTCCACACGCAGCAGGTAATCACTATAAATTGAAGGCATAGTACATCAATATACTTCCTAAATTTCCTAGTTCTGATACAGAGATGCATATCTCTTTATCAGTGAATTTTATGAAGAGTGCATGATAATTAAACTGTAGCACTTATCGGAGGACGCAATTAAACTCCACTTCATCACATTCGCTGTCAAGGATAATGCCAAGAAGTGGATGTATAGTATGCCTACTAATTCAATCACTACTTTGGATGAATTCGTCATGGTATTTCTTAAGAAATATTATCCCACACATAAGACGGCAAGAATTCAAAATCAAATCAATCAATTCTGTAAAGTGCCGGGAGAACCCTTTTGGAAATACTTAGAATGGTTCAAGGATCTATTAGCTCAGTGCCCTCACCATGCGATAGAGAAGTGGCGGTTGTGTAAAATCTTGTACGAAAGACTCGATTACACATCCAAAACTCTTCTTGAGTCCATGTGTCAGGGAGAGTTCATGAGAAAGAATGAGGATGAAGCATGGGACTTCCTAGAGGACCTATCGTAAAAGACTATGTAGTGGGAGAGTCCCGCTGAGAAACCCAATGCATCAACTTCTGTGCATAATGGTGGGATCCATAGCGTTGACACTTGTATAGCTACCGAAGTTAAAATTGCAGCCCTTATGAGGAGAATTGAGGCATTGGAGACATCTAGTACTCCACCAGTGGGTCAAGTGAATCAAATCCAAAGCCCTACATGCTTTAATTGCGAAACTCCAAATTACGTTATGGAGGAGTGTCCACTATAAGTGAATCCTATGAGTCCCACATTTGAGCAGGCTAATGCCTTGTATCAAAGACCCATTAATAATCCATAGGCTCCTAAATACAATCGTGGCTGGAGGAACCATCCAAATCTCTTATGGAGTCAAGGGCAATATCAGGGAGCCCCGAATCCTAACATGCAACCTCTAACTAATGGTCAGTTTTCAAGACCAAATGTGGGTGCTTATCAACACCCAAACGCTTCAAATCATGGGAACAATCAGAATAGACCACCTGCATAAAACCACTCACATCTACAACATGGGTCTAATAATGATCAAGAAAGCGACTACAGTCACTTGAGAAAAATATTGAAAATCTTCTTAAGTCTCAATCCAAACTTGACACGCATATGTCCAACCTTGACACGCACATGCAAAATCTTATGAAAGTATCAACTAATTTTATTCAAAGAGCATATCAACACCTGCTCGTGAACTCTCAGTCTATTAAAAATAGAGCAGTAGGTTGGACAATTAGCAAGTCAAATGAGTGAACTTGGTAAGGGTACTTTTACAAGTCAACCCTTAACAAACCTTAATGGCAGTTCCTCAAACTCCAATCAGTCGCATATCAACCAAGTTAATTCCATTCACACACTTCGATTTGGCAAGATGGTTAACAATCATGTAGCCATGCCACTTGATTCCACTACTAATGCACGGTAGGCTACACTCCCTGATTCCACGATTCCATAATCACCACAGTATCATCATCATCATCATCATCATCTCAGGATCCACCCACTAGCATGACAGAGGAGTCTGACCCCTCTAATTCTGATTCTCCTACCGACCATACTTATAAACCAAAGGCTCCCTATCCAAATCGATTAAAGAAAATTTTTCTTAGGTTGAGCATATCCTTGAGTTATTCAAGCAAGTTAAGGTCAATATTTCTCTTCTTGATGCAATCCAATAAGTACCTACTTATGTAAAATTCTTAAATGATTTATGCACAAAGAAGAGAACAATAAATATTTCAAAGAAAGTCTTCCTAATTGCTAACATCTCTAGTATGCTCTCTCAATCACTACCTGTGAAGTACAAAGACCCTGAAAATCCTACTGGTTCCTGCTCCATGGGGACCACAGTGATTGAAATGGCTCTACTAGATTTAGGAGCGAGTGTCAACTTGCTTCCTTATTCAGTGTACCAGCAGTTTGGATTAAAAGAGTTGAGATCTATAAGGATTACGTTATAGCTAGCCGATAGATTTGTGAAACACCTATGGAAGAGATTGAGAACGTCTTGATTAAGATTGGGGAGTTTATTTTTCCAGTCGATTTCATAGTTCTCAAGACTCAATCTGTGGTGGATCCACAACATTGTATCCAAGTTATTTTGGGATGTTCATTCCTGGCCACTTCTAATGCTATTATTAATTGCCGGAGTGGATCGATGAGACTTTCTTTGGAAATATGACACATGACTAGAATGTATTTAATCTAGGGCGCCAACCAAGTGATCCACATGACGAGCCCCTACAAGTGAATATGATTCAAGGATTGTCCAGTGAGCACCAAGAGGAGGAATTCTTTGATGAGCTGGATGGTTTAGTTAATGAGAGCTTATTCTTGAATATGCTCGATGAGTCATCTAATTATGTGTTTTTCACTCGATGGGAACTTCTACCTGAGCCATTGATAACTGAACCATGAGTTCAGTTACGATTATCTATTGAGTGTCCACCTAAGTTTGAGATGAAGACCCTTTCGAGTCATCTCAAGTACCGCTTTCTTTGGTGAATATGACACACTACTAGTCATTATCTCTGAAGATTTGACTGAAGCTCAGGAGGAAGCACTCATATCAGTGTTGAAAGCACATAGGGAAGCCATAGGCTGGAGTATGGCTAATATAAAGGGGATAAGTCTATCTATAGTGCGGCATAGAATTCATTTACTAGATAATGCACGACCTACAAGAAACCCTCAGTGTAGGTTGAATCTGGTAATAAAAGAAACTGTGAGGAAGGATATTCTTAAGTTCCTTGACAATGGAATTATCTATCCTATCTCTGATAGTGCATGGGTGAGGCTAGTTCAAGCAATGCCTTGAAGTCCAGAATCACTGTAGTCAAGAACGATGTAAATGAGCTTATCCCGATGCATTTGCAGACAGAATGGCAAGTTTGCATTGATTATAGAAAGCTAAATGCTGCAACTAGGAAGAACCACTTTCCCTTATCTTTTATCGATCAGATGTTGGAACGGTTTGCTAGACATGAGTTCTATTATTTTTTAGATGGATACTCTGGCTATAACCAAATTCCCATCGCTCCGCAGGATCAAAAAAGACCACGTTCACATGTCCATTTGGCACCTTTGCATACAGACGCATGCTCTTTGGGTTTTGCAATGCACTTGCCACATTCCAAAAGTGCATAGTGAGTATTTTCTCTTACATGGTTAAATGATTTCTTGAAATCTTTATGGATGATTTCTCTATCTTTGGAGATTCAGTTCAAGAGTGTCTGCATCATTTAGAATTAGTTCTCATGCATTGTCAAGAGAAACATTTGACACTCACTTGGGAAAAATGCCATTTCATGGTAAAAAATAACATAGTGCTATGGCATGTCATCTCAAAGGATAGTATTGAGGCTGACAAAGCTAAGGTGGAACTCATCATTAATTTTTCACCTCCGCGATCAGTGAAAGAATACACTCCTTCCTTAGTCATGCTGGGTTTTATAGAAGATTTATCAAAGACTTTAGCAAAATTGCTAGGTTTTTGACACATCTACTGGCCAAGGATGTGCCATTCAATTTCACACATGATTGTTTTAGAGCATTTGAGCAGATCAAGAAGGCGCTTACCACCACTCCTATCATTCATGCGCCAGATTAGAGTTTGCACTTTGAGCTTATGTGTGATGCATCTGATTATGCTATCTGTGCCGTCCTTGGATAACGTATTAATAAGAAGTCTCATGTGATTTACCATGCAAGTAGAATACTCAATGACTCCCAGTTAAACTACTCTAACATAGAGAAAGAGATTCTGGCAGTCGTCTTTGCACTTGAAAAGTTTCGCTCCTACTTAATTGGATCACGGATTATATTTTATATTGATTATGCTACTTTGAAATATTTGTTGACCAAGAAAGACACAAAAGTAAGGCTCGTTCGATGGATGCTCTTGTTACAAGAGTTTGATCTTGAGATACTAGACAAGAAAGGTATTGATAATTTAGTAGCTGATCATTTGTCTCACCTGTCCAACGTCCAACTAACTCTTGCCCCATAAATGAATCATTTCTTAATGAGCAATTGTTTGCATTGACGCGATAACCATGGTTTGCTGATATTGTGAACTATCTTGTGACTAAAAAGATTCCTTCCCTTTGGTCCAAGCAAGACCGATATAGGTTCCTATCCCAAGTAAAATTCTTTTACTAGGATGAACCATATCTGTTCAAATATTATCCAAACTAGATCATACATCGATGCACATCTGACGATGAGATACAAAGTGTCCTCTCCTTTTATCATGATTTTCTTCTAGAGGACACTTTGGTCTCAGGAAAACGGCTGAAAATGTGTTGCAGAGTGGCTTTTATTGGCCAACTCTTTTCAAAGGCGTTGTGAAATATTGCAAAACTTGCACATGATGCCAATTCGTAAGCAAAATTTCACGGCGCAATATGATGCCTCTGCAACCTATCCTTGAGGTCAAAATATTCGATGTATGGGGTATAGATTTTATGGAACCGTTATCCAAATCATTTGGAAGCCAATACATATAGCTCACTGTCGATTATGTTTCCAAATGGGTAGAGGCAATTGCCGCAAAATTGAAAGACAACAAATTTGTTGTCAAGTTCTTTAAAGCGAATATCTTTTCTCGATTTGTCATTCCTCGAGCTATTATTAGTGATAACAGTACCCATTTTACTAACAGGTCATTTAAGGCACTCATGCGAAAATATTCCATTACCACAAGTTAGCCACACTGTATCATCCATAAATCAGTGGGCAAGTGGAAGTTTCCAATCACCAAATCAAACTAATTTTGGAAAAGACAGTGCATGAAAATAGAAAAGATTAGTCATGGAAACTAGCGGATGCATTATGGGCCTACTGTACTACCTACAACACCAATATAGGCATGTCTCCAAATCGGTTAATATTTGAAAAAGCGTGTCATTTATTGGTGGAGCTTGAGCATAAGGCTTTATGGGTCATCAAATTTCTAAATTTTGAGCTCGTAAAAGCCGGCGAGCAATGGAGGCTGCAACTTAATGAGCTTGATGAGATTAGATGGGATGCATATGATAGTGCTAAGATTTCTAAGGAGAAAACTAAAGTGTTTCATGACAAAGCGATCATTCGCAAGTCATATACACCAGGCCAAAAAGTTCTCTTATATCATTCGATGCTACATTTATTTCTGAAAAAATCGAGGACACGATGGAGTGGACCGTACATAGTACGAGAAGTGCACCATCACTGGGCAATTGATCTCAAGAATCCTAAAAACGGTAATTTATTCAAAGTGAATGGTCAAAGATTAAAACCAATTTTAGAGACTTAAGCGAGCGGTTATATGGAGGTTGCGATATTTCACGACCCCATCTATGCATAGAGGCATGTATTTATTTGCATAATAGAATGTATATTATGTATATTGTGTTACTAACATGATGCAGGGTTGCAAATAAAATTGAGGAAAGGTAAGGGGCTGATTGAAATTTACCATCCCCATAAAATCCCAACCAGCCCTAAAATCATCTAAACCCAAACCCTAGCTGTCCCCTTCTCCCTCAAATCCCCCTTTGCTCCTTTAATTTCTTCTTTGCTGGCCAGTCGAGAATCTCTAACTTTTGCTCCAACCAATGGTGACCAAAGGGCAAGGTTCACCAAGATCTTCTCCCCCCCCGAAGTCGTGCCCCATCAGCTTCCTTTCTGCTGCCATTCAACGGCAAAAACACCGCCATTCAGCGGCAAAGTGTCGCCATTCAGTGGCATTATTGTGGAATTTCCCCATGAAACTTCAGAGGAGGTGAGCTTGCTAGACCCTCTATTTACTGTTTAATTAGAATAATTTTTTATGGTCTGTGATAGAATCTAATGGCATGATTTATTCGCGAAAATTTCTTCGATGAAATTTTTGTTGCATTTAGTGTATACTTCCTATCCACTATCGAAACTCTGGGATGGAATTATCTGATTTACACACCTAATTCATTCTACATCCCAACGTTAGTAGAGGAGTTTTATGGCAATTTTGCAAAATCCAATAGTTTGAAAAATTACAAAACCATAAAACTCCACTGGCATGGAGAAATACATGAAGTGCACGCAGCGGCCATCTTCGCATCTATCGGTATCCTCCTTCACCCTGGGAATCAAACCCCAGCCGTGATTAAGGACTATCTTACACGGATGGGCTCGAATTGCAGAATGATATGAGATAGAGAGATCTGTAGTAAGATACTATATCGCAATATACTCGTGACTTGCTGCTAGATCAACACTAATGTGATGGGGATTACACACATGTCGTCATTTTATACACCCCCACTACACGTTGCTGATTGCATTATACGTCAGGACAATCACTTTTGTACACAATTAGTAGACACTATTATTGATGCTAAGATGCGGTCGAGAACTACTTTGCCTCTGCCATGTCTAATTATGAAATTATATCGCGGATTTATATCTACTGCCGAGTTTGATGCATATGCACCCTCACGAGTGTTTATAGCTGCGAGCATATTTCAGTGATATATCACGCTGCTGTTCCAGAGAATTGGAATAGAAACACAGATGAGAAAAATATATATGCCACTGAATTAACACAAGAGGAGGAGGATGACGTCTTCTTTGACCAATACTTGCCAGCTGATCCCACTGAGCAAATCAATATCATCTAGCAAGGTCTTGGGAAAATTTGGCATCAATTGAAACAAATCAATCGTGGAGAGACTTCTATTGCACGTGCACGTATGCACCTAGTGAGTCAAATAGGAGGCAATAAGGACGACACCAATAATTTGTATATGAGGGCATATGCAAGTTTAGGTGTGGGGAAGTGGATTAGAAGATTTTTATTTTCTAGGATTTTTATTATTCTAGGATTTTTACTTTATTTTTAGGATTTTTATTTGGGGTTTCTTTATTTTACACTTCGGGTAGTTTTTTATGGTAACTAACTAAAAAAAAATAGAAAAACTATAAAAGAAAAATAAAAAAGTAGAAAAACTAAAAATAAGAAAATGTAATTAAAAATGATTTTTCTTACTTTTGTATAAAATTTTTATTTTTCTTGATTTTTGGTTATCCTTATTTTTCTTTTCTTTATTCCATAATCTATTTTCTTCATGAATTTTGTGGGTATATTCACTACAAACCCTCATGAGACACCATTCGTCCATGAGGATTTTTACACGTGTTAAGTACAATCGCGATTATTACACGTGGCTTTTGTGGGTATATTACACTTCATGGCTTGTTACACGTGTTAAGTACAATCGCGATTCCTACGAAAGTAGTTGGGATTTTTCTTTTTCTTTTTAAGTTTAGATTTTGCTCGAGGACAAGCAAAAGATAGGTGTGGGGGTGTGATGAGTGTCATATGTTGCATATTTATAGCCTCCATATTATCTATTTTAATATTTAAATAATACTACTCGGGTATTTTTAGTGTACTTTTCAGGTAAACCTATTCGTACGAGATGGTATAAAATCAGAGCCAGATTAGGAAACCAAGCCCATAAAAGAGTTAAAAGTGAGTAAAACTAAAAAATTAGGATGCTGTAAAGAGTCAAAATCCAATACAGTCAGAAAAATCAGAAGAACAAGATAAGAGACTCATGCAGAAGAAAAACCAAAAGAAGTCTCCAGAGTTTTACTGCTATTTGGCGGCATTAGCTGCCAATTGGCGGCAAAGTGGTCCCAACTCTGGGTGAAAATTTTGTGGGGGCTACGATATAATTTTGTAGTTTTTTACCTGTATTAAACTTATGGTTTGATTTTTCGAAGCCTATATATTGGCCGTATCTTTGTAATCTAGGGTTAACATAGTGAAAATAGGATATAGTTTTGTACTCGAATTTTTAATTAATAAAATTAGGGTTTGCTGAAGGGGTAACAGCCGTCATACCGACTCCAGAGGTATTCGTTACTGTTCTTCAATTTTTCTTCACTAATTTTCTTTTAATTGCTTTCTAGTTTAAATTTATATTGCTTTCTAGATTAGATTTCTTCGCTTTCATGAATAAAAATAGGATTTTGCTAACTAGAATTATGAGTAACTAATTTTCTTTAGGATGTAGATGAAATTAGTTTAATAGATCTAACATAGATTTATCTCATCTTCTTCCTAAAAAGAAATAATGTCATAATTTTTCTATTATAAATAAATAAAAGATAGATTTCATAAATCATAATTCTTTGATAGATTATGCTTAATTCATATTTTAATAATCTATACTTAAATGAGATTTGGAATTCATATTCTTTGATTTTATTTTAGAATTATTAACAAAATTTTTCTATAAAGAAATTGAAGAGAATAAAACTTGTAAATCTAATTTCTTTGATAGGTTATACTTAAGTTTGGTATTTTGATAGCCTATGCTTAGATTAGGATTTGAAATTTATTTCTTTACTTTTGTTTATAACATTATCTACTAGATATAATTTGTTTTTAAGAAAGATGTTATTTTTGATGATCTATATTTTCACGTCACTTGATAGGTCATACTTAGGGGCACTTAATTAAAATCGAATTAAAAGATCACCTTTTTAATGTGTTACTTGATCGTGCAAAATTAAAAAATTAGGAAGAAAGAGATAATTCATTGTTAGACTATTATTCTAATGGATTCGAAATCCTAGGCTAAACTTTAGAACTTAAAACTAATCCTCTCAATTTAAAATCTCATAGTTAACTTGATAGAACTAAAGATTTAGTGAGAATAGTAAATGCACCTTAGATCTCTGTAAGATGACCTGTATAGTGCTACACCGATACCTTGCGCTTGCAGTAGAATTATCACATCAGTAGCTAACTAACATACTGCTCTATATTCTTGATTGACTAAAAACTTGCAAAACGTTATTGGTCGGTTCGTTGTATAAAGTCAGTAGACACTTTCATTAAATTTTGCATTTGTGTGTCTAAATTGGATGCCATCTTGAAAAGGTTCTCCACATTCCTTTGAAGTGTCGTTAGCCATCTATCATAATCATTGTTAGACCCCTGCTGTAAATATGTTGATTATGTGTAGGGGGTCTATTCTGATTGTTCCCTTGATTCGTAGCATTTGGGTGTTGATAAGCACCCACATTTGATCTTGGGAACTGACCATTGGCTGGAAGCTACATGTTACGGTTGGGTGCTCCTTGATATTGCCCTTCATCTCATGAGAGATTTGGGAGGTTCCTCCAGCCAGGATTGTATGTAGGAGCGTAAGAATTGTTCAAGGGTCTTGGATATAAGGCATTCGCCTACTCAAGTGTGGGACCCATAGGATTCATTAATAGTGGACACTCCTCCATAACGTGATTTGGAGTTCCACAATTAAAGCATGTGGGACTTTGTATTTGATTCACTTGACCCACTGGTGAAGCACTAGGAGTCTCCAATGCCTCAATTCTCCTCATAAAGGCTGCAATCTTAACTTCGACAGCTATAAAGTTATCGACGCTATTGATCCCACCCTTATACGTAGAAGTTGATGCACTGGATTTCTCAGCGGGACTCTCCAACTACATAGTTTTCCACGATAGGTCCTCAAGGAAGTCCCATGCTTCATCCTCATTCTTTTTCATGAACTCCCCCTGATACAGGGACTCAAGAAGAGATTTGGATGTGTAATCGAGTCTTTCATACACGATTTGACACAACCGCCACTTTTCTATCGCATGGTGGGGGCACGGAGCTAATAGATTCTTGAACCGTTCTAAGTATTTCCAGAAAGGTTCTCCAAGTACTTAACGGAATTGATTAATTTGATTCCAAATTTTTGCTGTCTTGTGCGTGGGATAATACTTTTTGAGAAATACAGTGACGAATTCATTCTAAGTAGTGGTTGAATCAGTAGGTATACTGTACAATCATTTCTTGGCATTATCTTTGAGAGTGAAGGAGATGAAGCAGAGTTTAATTGTGCCCTCCAATAAGTGCTTCAATTTAATCATTATGCACACTTCCTAAAATTCATTGATAAAGAGATATACATCTTCAGAATCAGAATCAGTGAAATTAGGTAGCATATTGATTTACTGCGGCTTCAATTCATAGTGATTTACCGTTGCTTGTGGAAGTTTCATGCATGATGGTAGTGATGTGCGCAACGGGTAATATCGATCCTGAAGGATCGAAATCGGTTGGTCCATCTTGTCACCCATAAATAAATCTAATTTCACTAGTCGACCAAATTGATCACGGGTCCAATGTGGCATGAACCAGCAACCGTGAGTAGATACGTGAATTTCCTAATCTAATGCAAGAAGTGGGGTGTGGTGGAGATAAAATGGTGGAGGAGATATGATCAAACAAAAGATATGATTCCTACTGTTTCTATTTTTTTAAAATTTTTTACAAAACTAGAGAACCAAAACACATAACTGGAGATAAATAGGGGTCAGGATTCACCTGAGCTGCCACCAAATGGTGGTTCTTGCCACCAAATAGTGGCAGAACCAGAGAGTTTGACTCTCTGGGTTCTGCTACGCAACTCTTAAGCTCTTTTTATCCCTTTTGTCTTCCTGTATCTACAATTTCTGATCCATGCACACTCAACACACACTGTTAACCCATAAAACATTAGAAAAGCAAGAAAACACTATCGATTTCTCGGCAATGGCGCCAAAAACTTGATGTGATAGTTTTACTGCAAGTGCACAATATCAGTATAGCAGTATACAGGTCGTTCCATAGAGATCTAAGGTGTTTTGTATTCTTACTAATTCTTTAGTTCTATAAAGTTAACTATGAGTTTCTAAATTGAGAGGATTACTTTTAAATCCTAAAGTTTAGCCTAGGATTTCGAATCCATTAGAATAATAGCCTAACAATGAATTATTTTTTTCTTCCTAAATTTTTAATTATGCACGATCAAGTAACACATTAAAAAGATTATCTTTTTAATTTGATTTTATTTAAATTCCCCTAAGCATGACCTATCAACTTACGTGCAAGCATAAATCATCAAAGATAACATCTTTCTTAAAAACAAATTATATCTAGTAGATAATCTTATAAACAAAAACAAAGAAATAAACTTCAAACCCTACTCTGTGCATAGGCTATCAAAAGACCAAATTTAGGTATAATATATAAAAAAAATTAGATTTACAAATTTATTTCCTTCAAATTATTTATATAAAAATCTTGTTAATAATTCTATAAAAAAACAAAGAATATGAATTCCAAATCTCATCTAAGTATATATTATCAAAATATGAATTAAGCATAATTATCAAAGAATTATGATTTGCAAAATTTATCATTTATTTATTTATAGAAAAATCATGACTTTATTTTTTTAGGAAGAAGATGAGATAAATCCATATTAGATCTATTAAACTAATTTCATCTACATCCTAGGGTTAAAACAAATTAGTTACTCATAATTCTAGTTAGCAAAATCCTATTTTTATTCATGAAAGCAAGAAAATCTAATATAGAAAGCAATATTAATCTAAACTAGAAAGCAATTAAAAGAAAATTAGCTATGAAAATAGATTAACAGTAATGATTACCTCTGGAGTTGGTATGGTGGCCGTCACCCCTTCAGCCAACCATAATTTTATAAATTAAAATACGAGTACAAACTTATATCCTATTTTCTCTTTGATAATCTAGATTATAAGGTTACGACCAATATATAGGTTTCGAAAAATCAAACCCTAATTTGAGTACTGGTGAAAAACTACAAAATTATATCGAAGCCCCCACAGAAAAATCACCCAGAGTGGGGTCCACTTTGCCACCAATTGGCGGCTAATGCCGACAAATAGCGGCAAAACTCTAAGTTTTTCTTCTGATTTTTCTTCTGCATGAGTCACTTATCTTGTTCTTTTAATTTTGATGACTGTGTTGAACTTTGACTTACTGCAACATCCTAGTCTTGTAGTTTTGCTCACTTTAACTCTTCTTTGGGCTTGTTTCCTAATCCGACTCTGATTTTATGTTATCTCCTTGTAAGAATAGGTTTACCTGAAAAGCACACTAAAAATACCTGAGTAGAATTATTTAATTACAAAAATAGATAATATGGAGGCTATAACAACATATGGCACTCATCAAGAACATAGAGATGAATAGTCTATGAAGAAAGTATTAGATGGAGAACTCTCTTGATACGACTATTAATTAGAATAATTCATCCATTCACAATTGTAATTTTGTGTATAGAAAGAGCTCTAGGTTTATTATATGTGGTATGAATTTGATCAAGACCTAGTCCTAACGAACTTCCTATCCATGGATACTAATGATAATTATGATATGTATCACGACAATGAGGGCATCTAAATACGGAAAATTAATTTTGAAACATTTTTCTTTCGGATTTTTTTAAAGGTGGAGAGGGAAAGAGATGGAAAAGAAAATGAAAAGGTCAAGTAGTTTTTTTTTAATTTTTTTTTACAACCAGAGACCAAAAATACAAAACACGAAAAAAATGGCGCAGATCTTTAAAATTTTTGCTGAATACCGGTATTTAGCGGCAAAATCAGGGATTTTGACTCTCTTCTTTTTGTAGTAATTAAAAGATATTCCTCTGGTCCCTTTTAGCTTCCTGTATTTGTAGTCTCAAGTCTCTGCACACTCAATACACACTGTTAACTTGTAAAACGTTAGAAAAAATAAGAGAACACTATCAATCCCTGGCAATGGCACCAAAAACATGATGTGATAAATTTATTGCAAGCATACAGTGTCGATTGTAGACTTTACAGGTCGTTCCCACAGAGAACTAGAGTATTTTTGCGTCTTACTAATTCTTTAGTCCTAACGAGCTAATAAGAGTTCTAAGTTGAATTCGAGTTATTCTAATTAGTCTAGAATATAGAATCCACTAGTTTACAATCAAGTAATACTTTTATTATTTTCTTTTTATCATAAAAACTTATCTTTTAGTTTTAATTTTTATTTAAACTGATCTAAGTATGAACTATCAAGTGGTGTGAAAGTATAACTCATCAAAGATATTACTTTTCATAAAATTAAACTAAATCATTAGATAATTCTATGAAAAAGATGAAATCAATAACTCCAAACCCTAACTAAGTATAGACTATTAATAAACTTAACTCAAGTATAACCTATCAAAGTATTAATCTACAAGTTGTATTATAATCTTTTCGTGGAAAAATCATATCTTTATTACTTTATTTTAGAAAGAAAATAATAAAATGCACTTACATGGTTAATTCCTAGTTTTTTCTACATTCTAGAGCTAAACTAATTTAACTACTCATGTTTCTAATTAAAAATCCTTTTTTTCTATTAAAGCGATTAAATATCTAAATTAGAAAGAAATTAAATCTATCTAAAAATAAAATATTTTTAATTACTAGAAAGAACTTGAAAATAATGGAGTCACCTTTGGAGCGCAGTATAGCGGTCGTCACCCCCTCGGCAAAATCCTAATTTTTATTAATTAAAAGTGTATCTAAAATTAAATCTAAAATGCCTTCTTAATTTACAAGGATTCGTGTGGTATTTATAATCCAAACACAATCCTACTCCTACTCAAACTCAATACAAATGATATAATCTTAATCCAATACAAATTAATCTCAAGATATATAATTCTAATTCAATGCATAGATATTAGAAACCAATGGTTGGGATTAAATAGCTTAAAATACCAATTTTCAGGTTCAAAATCTAAAATTAAGTTCAGCACACCCGTAACCCGCGGGATCGGATTTTCCATTCTGCAGCATTTCAGTAAAATTGCCATAATTTTTGTATACAAACACATATTGATCTGTTCTTAGACTCGTTTCGAAGATAATTTCTAGCTCTACAAATTCCTTCAACATAAATTTTCCCACTTCAAGTTTTATCATGGCCAAAAATGCTCTTGAATTTACTGCTGATGCACTTGAGTGTCTATTTTTACCTTAATTGACTTTTTTTGCTCATATTCTTAAAAAATTTGCTTCTTATTCTTCTCTTCCTTGCGAATCCATTGTTACCTATAAAAACACACTAAATATACCCTAGTAGTAATTATTTATATACAAAAATAGATAAAATATGGAAAAAAAAATACAAAATATGATACTAATCACACCCGCACACATATATTTTACTAGTTCTTGAGCAAAACCTAAACATAAAGTGAAAAAGAAAAATCCTAACTCACTTTCGCAGTAATTACGATTTTAGTTATCATGTGCAACAAGCCGTTAAAACCCTAGGTTATCCTAATGGACGAGTTGTGTCTTTTGAGGGTTTGCAGTGAGTATACCCACAAAATTCATAAAGAAGGCAGATTAAGGAATAAAGAAAAGAAAAATAAGAATAACCAAAAATTTAAAAAATAAAAATTTTATACAAAAGAAAGAAAAATCTTCTTTTTATATATTTTCTACAATTAATCTCATTAATATACAAACTCAAAAACGCTTTTAGATTATTAGTTTTCAAGTCAAGCATCATATCAAATACACCTATCATTTTAATCAAAAATTAAAATCCTATTTTCAATACTCACTAATAAATAATTCATTGGCTCCTATACAACTACGTGCACGTGTGATAGTCTACTTCGGTTTTAGACTTAAACTCTAACCCATGATTAATCTATTCTCTCTAAACAAATATTTTTTCTTTTTTTTTATTTTTAGTAAATATTTTACCTTTCATGCGAAGATTCATGCTTGCTTAGGCGCAAATACCCGATTACTCGGATCATACTCTGATTTTTTTTTATTTCTAAAGGATTATTGCCTTAAATATCAGGCTCATATTTTTTTAAAGCATTATTGCCTTAAATATGAGCCTCACCCCTTTTTTATTTTAAAGAATCATTACGTTAAATACAAGACTCACCTTTTTTATTCTTTGTTTTTCCTTACTTAGAGAGAGAAAACTACTCAATCATTATTATTTTTGTTCTTAACTTAATAAACTCTTGTGAAGTGAAAAATAAATGTATACTTATCTCAAAATCACTATTAGCGATATTTATTTTTTGGATTTTTATTTTTTTCATAAAATTCTAAGTGTATTATCCAATCTACTCTTCTATCAAACTTCAAATCTAAACTTATTCTATTATTTATAATTAGGTAGATTTATTGAAGAAAATATTTTTATTTTTTTTTTTACCTTTTTCAGATTTTTTTTTCATTTTTCAGATTTTTTTTTTGGATTTTTCTTTCAGTTTTTTTATTTTCATATTTTTTTCTTTTTAATAATACCCTAAAAACTATCCAAGGTGTAAAATAAATAAACCTAAAAATCTAAAAATAAAATAAAATCCTAGAAAATCTAAAGATCATAAAAAAATACAAAAATCTTCTAACCCACATCCCTACACCTAAACTCGTGTATGCCCTCATACATGAACTAAGGGTAGTAAGTAAATATGAAAATCACTATACAAATAATATACACGTACTGGAAAAATCAGAGCAGTTACGACCTCTTCGCTTTTCGCTTTCATAATTTGTCCTTCTATGCTTTGATATAGAAAAACTTAGCCTTTTATCAATTTTGCATTTAATCTCTCATCTTATTTTCAGTTTTTCTCAATTTATACCTGTCATTCTTTCTTTTGTTTAATAGTAAAATTTTGAAATTGAAAATCTTACCTTTGTCGTCTATATTTGATCCACGAGCATCTTTTTTGGCAGTAAGTATTTTAGTCTTATCAACATGTGAAATAACACTCATTTTGATGTGGCAGAATCATGAGCTCGATTTTGGATTGCTCTTTCAAATCCTTGGTACCATGAGATTTTTCTTTTGAGGTTTCTTCCATTCTTCTAGTGTTTTGGGCTCGTCATGCAAGTTTTCTTCAATCATGTCATCAAAATTCTCAAAAGAAAATACCATGCTAGTGGACTTGTCATTAGTCAAATCATTGTGAAGGAATAAAAATTCTTCTTCGCATGTTTCTTCATAATTTTTATCAAAAGAATCAAAAGATAATATGTCACTAGCAAACTCACCATGAGGCAAATCACCAAGTAAATTTTATCTTTATCACCAGTTTTTTTATAATTATTTTTACAAGGGTCTAAAGTAGATTGATCATAATGTTGAAGTATACACTCATCATGAACAAAATTATTTAACTTATTTTGAATCATATCAATTTCAAAAATTGACTGACATGGTTGCTCGTTAGAGTTAGATATGTTCAAACAATTAGATAATTGATTTTCAAAAATTTTAGTATAAGAAATCATTTTGAGAAAATCTTTCATATAAGATGCAGTTTGAGAGGATGATTTTAGCAAATGTTCTATATCTTCCTCTATTCTACGCACTCACTCATCAATCTTATGATTGCAATTTTCATTATTTTTCTCGAATGATTGCATCTTGAGATCATGAGTAAAATTTGTAGAAAGATATGATGGATCCATGTACATATTTGATGACATACATGAAGTAGTTATCCATAAATTCTCATAACATGCATAACTTGCTTCAACTCTTTTTAATATTTCATCTAACATATTCAATTGAATATCTTATTCATGATTGAATTTAGAACATGGAGATGAATAATCTATGAAGAAAGCATCAGATGGAGAATTCTCTTGATAAGACTCTTGATTAGAATAATTCATCCATTCACAATTGTAATTTTGTGTATAGGAAACACTCATAGATTCATGGTATGTGGTGTGAATTTGATCATGACCTAGTCCTAACGAACTTCCTATCCATGGATACTGATGATAATTATGATATGGATCACAACAATGAAGGCATCCAAATATGGAAAATTGATTTTGAAACATTTTTCTATCGGTTTTTTTTAAAAGGTGGAGAGGGAAAGAGTTGCAAAAGAAAAAGAAAAGGTCGAGAAGTTTTGTTTTGATTTTTTTACAACCAGAGACAAAAAACACAAAATAAGAAAAAAATGGGGCAGATCTTTGAAATTTTTGTCGAATGCCGCTATTTAGGGGTAAAATCAGGGATTTTGACTCTCGTCTTTTCGCAGTAATTAAAAGATATTTTTCTGGTTCCTTTTAACTTCTGTATTTGTAGTCTCAAGTCTCTGCATACTCAACACACAATTTTTAACTCGTAAAGTGTTAGAAAAAGTAAGAAAATACCATCGATTCTCGGCAACGATGCCCAAAACTTGATGTGATAAATTTATTGCAAGCATACAGTGTCGGTTATAGGATTTACAGGTCGTTCCCACAGGAATTTTGAATGTTTTGCGTTCTTACTAATTCTTTAGTTCTAGCGAGCTAATAAGAGTTTTAAGTTGAATTCGAGTTATTCTAATTAGCATAGGATATAAAACCACTAGTTCACAACCAAGTATTAATTTTATCATTTTCTTCCTATGAAAAAAACTGATATCTTAGTTTTAGTCTTTTAATTAATGTGTTCTAAGCATGAGCTATCAAGTAGTATGCAAGTATAACTCATCAAAAATAGTACTTTTCATTAAAGTAAACTAAATCATTAGATAATTCTATGAAAAAGAAGAAATCAACAACTCCAAACCCTAACTAAGTATATGTTATCAAGAAACTTAACTCAAGTATAACCTATCAAAGTATTAATCTACAAGTTGTTGTATTATAATATTTTTATGAAAAAATCATATCTTTATTATTTTATTTTAGAAAGAAAATAATAAAAAGCAATAACATGGTTGATTCCTAGTTTCTTCTTCATCCTAGAGCTAAACTAATTTAGCTACTCATTGTTCTAATTAAAAATCTTATTTTTTCTATGAAAGTGATTAAATATCTTAACTAGAAATCAATTAAATCTATCTAAAATAAAATTTTTCTACTCTAAAGAACTTGAAAATAATGGAGTCACCTTTGGAGCACAGTATGATGTCCATCACCCTTTTGTCCTAACCTTAATCTTTATTAATTTAAAGTGTATCTAAAATTACATCTAAAAAGCCTTCCTAATTTACAAGGATTCGTGCGGTATTTATAACCCAAATACAATCCTACTCCTAAAAGATATAATTTTAATCCAAAACAAACTTATCTCAAGATATATAATTCCAATTCAATCCATAGGTATTAGAAACCAATGGTTGAGATCACATGGTATAAAATACTAATTTTTAGGTTCACAATCCAAAATTAAGTTCAGCACACCCATAGCCTGCTGGATCGGATTTTCCATTATGCAGTGTTTTAGTAAAATGACCATATTTCTTACATATAAACTTGGATTGATCTATTCTTAGACTCGTTTCGAAGATAATTCCAAGCTCTACAAATTTTTACAACATAAATTGTCCAGTTCAAACTTTATATTGGCCAAAAATGCTCTTTAAGTTGTTGCTACTGCACTTGAGTTTCTGTCTTCACCTTAATTGACTTTCTTTACTCATATTCTTGACAAATTAGCTTCCTTTTCTACTCTTCCTTACAAATCTTTTGTTACCTATAAAAGCACACTAAATATATCTGAGTAGCAATTATTTATATATAAAAATAGATAAAATATAGGAGGAAAAATACAAAGTATGATACTAATAACATATTATGGAGAAAGTTTTGCTAGATTTGGGGGCTAGTGTAAATCTTTTTCCATTTTTGTTTTAAAAGCACTTAGGTCTAGGATAACTTAAACCTACAACGGTCGCACTGCAATTTGCTAATAGATCAGGAAGGCATCCTAAGGACGTTGTGGAAAATATTCTAGTGCAACTTAAAAACTTTTATTACCCTGTAGGCTTTATAATTATCGATACTGCACCGATAAGAAATTCACATCTTCATATTCCAGTTATCCTCGGACGTCTATTCTTAGTTACGGCTAATATAGTTATAAATTGTAGGAATCGTGTGGTGAAATTTTCATTCAGAAATATGACTCTTGAACTCAATATTTTTAATGTTAGCAAACAACCTAATACAGATAATGATGAATTGTAAGATATTAATTACATTGAATAAATCCATAATGAAGGAGATATTGTATCATTGTGTATGTCACATTAACAATGAACAAAGACTTCCTTGAATATCTCTAATCCGAACATATCAATGAAGTAATAAAATACTTAACTAATGCTCAATATTCGAATATCACAGGATGGACCCCAATAAAGGAAGTGTAACTCAAATTACAAAGAAATTGATACCATTTAACATTCAAGCACCAACACTTAAACTAAAACCGTTACCTGAAAATCTAAAGTATGCGCTTTTCGGACCTAAGGAAACTTTTCTATTGGTCATCTCAGTACATCTTATGAGAATCAGGTAGAGCGACTACTATTGACACTGCAAAAGTATAAGGAGCTCTTGGATAAAATATGTCCGGCATCAAGAGTATGGACTCACTTATTTGTACATTTTGCAATACTTTGGAAGATGGAGTCAAGCCTACTAGGCAAATGCAATGAAAGCTTAACTCTGCCATGAAGGAAGTGGTTAAAGCCGAAGTATTGAAATTACTTGATGCTGGCATCATCTATCCAATTACCGATAGTAAGTGGGTAAGTCCAACGCAAGTTGTTCTGAAAAAGAGTGGGGGTAACAGAGTTAAAAACGAGGATGAAGAGATGATACCTACTTAGATTGTTACGAGTTGGCATATATGCATCGATTACTAAAAATTAAATCAAATAACACGCAAGGATCATTTTCCATTACTATTTCTTAACCAAATACTTGAAAGGGTTGCTGGACAAGAATTTTATTACTTTATGGTTATTCTGGCTATTATAACATCGAAATTGCTTTAGAGGATTAAGAAAAGATAACTTTTACTTATCCCTTTGGTACTTTTGCTTTTAGAAGAGTGCCATTTGGATAATGCAACACACCCGCAATATTTGAAAGGTGTATGATAAGTATTTTCAGCGAAATAGTTGAAGATTATCTAGAGGTATTTATGATTGATTTTTGTATTTGAAAATAATTTCGAATCTTTTTTAACTAATTCAGGATCTGTGCTTGAAAAATATCAACAGAAAAATCTACTCCTAAATTAGGAAAAATACCACGTCATGGTTACTAAAAGTATTGTGTTGAGCTATATAGCTTCATCTAATGGAATAGACGTAGATGAGGTTAAGCTTGAGTCTATTTCTAAAATACCAATACCTAAAACTGTGAAAGACATGCATTTGTTCTTAGGATATGCATGTTTCTTTAGGAGATTTATAAAGGATTTTAGTACTATTGCTAGACCATTTTCTCACCTTCTTATGTAAGATGTGCAATTTGAATGGACGTAAGCATCTAAACAGCTTTTGAAACCCTCAAAGAGATGCTTATCATCGCGCCAATAATACAACCTTTAGATTGGTCACTTCCATTCGAGATTATGTGTGGCACAAGTGATTATGCAAGCAGAGCTGTACTGGGGCAAAGAAGGGATAAAAAGCCTTATGTGGTCTACTACACTAGTAAGACTCTCAATGATACTCAGACAAATTATACTATAACAAAGAAGGAGCTTCTACCTGTAGTTTTTACTCTTGATAAATTTCGTTCATATATTTTGAGCTCACATGTAGTTGTTTTTACAGATCATTCGACACTCAAATATCTTTTGTCAAATAAAGATGCAAAGCCACATCAAATTCGATGGATATTATTGCTTCAAGAGTTCGATCTTGAAATCAAAGACAACAAGGGAGCAGAGAATGTGATTGCAGACCACCTCTCTAGGCTAACTTTTAAATTCGATAAGTTACCAATTAGGAACTCATACCCTGATTAGCAACTATTTTCAATTACAATAACTCCTTAGTATGCTGACATCATTAATTTCCATGTTACAGGCATAATGCCAAATCATTGGAATACGCATGACAAACAACGATTCTTATACGAGATACGCCAATTTTTTGTAGTGACACCTACTTGTTTAAATATTTCTCATATCAAATCATTAGGCATTATATGCATGATGATGAGATTCAAAGCATAATTATTTTCTATCATACAAAATCATGTGGCGGATACTTTTCATCTAGAAAGATAGTTGGCAAAATACTTTAATGTGGTGTTTTTTTGGCCTACTATGTTTAGAGATGCATATGAATTTTATAAAAGATACAAGTCATGTCAGAAATTAAAAGTATTAATCAGAAAGAGTGATATTTCTCTAACTCCCATATTTACAATATAGATATTCGATTGTTGGGGCATTGACTTCATATGACCATTTCCTATTTCTAATGGATTCGTGTCGGTCGATTATGTTTCTAAATGGATAGAAACTGCAACATGTAGAAACAATAATCAATGGACTAGTACTAAATTTTTAAAGGAGCATATATTGTCCAGATTCAGAGTGCCCAAAGCCATAATAAGCGATGAGTTCTCTCATTTATATAATAAAGCATTTAGAAATTTAATGAAAAATATCATATCATGCATTAGATTTCTACACCTTATCACCCACAGTTAAATGGATAAGTTGATCTAGCTAATAGATAAATTAATCAAATACTAGAGAAAGCAGTTAATCTGTCTTGCAAAAATTATTTGTTTAGATTGACCGATACTTTATGGACTTATGGTACAGTATATAAAATACCCTTAGGAATGTCTCCATATGGAATAGTCTATGGAAAATTTTGTCATTTACTTGTATAGATAGAGCATAAGGTGAATTGGACAATTAAATCTGTAAATCTTGATCTCAATTCAGCTGGCTCATTACGCAAGTTACAAATAAACAAGTTGGAAAAGATAAGACATGATGCATATGATAATTCATGCATTCGAAGGAGAAAATGAGAATATGACATGATCAGTACATCACACGTTTTGTTTTTCATCCTTCTGACAAAGTGCTATTATATGATTCATGCTTTCATCTATTTTCAAGAAAATTGCGTTCACGGTAGATAAGACTATTCATAGTTAAAACTATGTATCCACATGGTGCAATCGATATCGAAAATGCATAGAATGGTCATATATTTAAAGTAAATGGGAAATGAGTGAAGCACTATTTGGAATTTCCAAAGCACTCGGAGGAATCTAATGGTCTAGTGGATTCTCTAACACCTCATCAATAAGAACTAAATGATGATACTATGTATATTATTCTATACTATGTACTAACAATTTTGTTGTACAGTTATTATGTCATAAGTACGGGACCAAGGTAATTTCTAAGCTCTTTCTATTAATTTTTTATTTGTTCTTAATTAATTATATAGATATGTTAATTCATTGAGGACAATGTGTGTTTTAAGTTGGGGAGATTGTTTATAAAGATAACTTAGTTTTGATATCTACGTTGAATTTTAAAGATTTTGTTTTTTTATTATTCTAATAAAATCTTACATAGTTATTAACTTTAGAATTAGGAACTAAATTTTAGTTTAGAATTAATTATAGAACTAGGAAATTAAAAATTAGAAATAACATTAGTCTACGAACTAATAAAAATTTAAAAATTAAAATTAAAATTTTTGTGTGACAAAAGTTCTCAACAATGAGCTCCTGTCGACAGCGAACTTTGTAAAATAAAAAAAAATATTTGAGAGCGGCTGTCCCCGCCGTCGGCAGAGAGCCTCAGTTATAAATAAATCTTTGAGCTCTTTTTCTACACAAACAAAACCCTAGTTTCTCTCTACAATACCTCACACCCAAAATTTTTCCTCTCAATATCCAAAGCTATTCTTGTGCAATTTTCTTCGAATTTTCATCAATCTCCAAGCAGGTAAACTTACTTCTCTTCGATTTCTATTTGATTTGTTCTTTGTAAAAAGTAGATTTTTATCTCAAAAAACTAGATCTATAATTTATATGGACGAATTTGAGTAAATTAATATTAAATCTTTACTTCTTGGAGGATTAGGGATAGTTTAGCAAAGTTATGAGGATTTTCGATGAATTTCAAAAAATTATTAATATTATATGCTGAAATCAGTGGTAAAAAAAGAAAAATTTCACCTTTTTAGCATCATATTTCATGGGTTGCTTTTATAATTATTAAATATCAAACTCATTCAATTATGATTACATTAAAGTAAAATTTAATAATTTTTGAAGAAGGAATTGGGAAAATATGGAATTATGTAGATGGATTTGATTCTAAAAATAAAATAAAACATGATAAGAGAAAAAAAATTAACCAAAAGAAAAATAATAAATAGAATAGTTATGTGATAAATTCATGCATAGATTTTTGAAATAATAATAATTATACTAAGTTATGTATTTTTGGCTAACTTTTGCAGAATGACACTAAAAAACAAACAATTTATAAGAGGCCAAGAGTGGAATCTTCTGGCCCATCTTCTACATAGAGAACCAAGAGTGGAATCTTTTGGCCCATCTTCTCAAAAGAGAACAAGACATACAAAGGCAAACAAGAAAATTTTGGAGAAGTATAAAGATTTTAAAATTTAGCCTGAACGTATAGTCAATTACTCAATGATAAATGAGAATTTGGCCTTCAGAGCACATATGCAAACTTCAAGATTAGAAGCATATACAAGGTATATACACACGTACTGGCATGTAATGAGATAGTGCATGAGTTTTATACTAATTTACAGCCAACAATTAGAGATCAACATAGATACTCCATTGTAAGGGGCAGGGAGATACCATTCATACGAGAAGAAATCGTAAGGACAATCCTTGTACCTGACATACCTTAGGAGCACCCTTCTTTTGTAGAGACTGTGAATGAGATACCAAGCAGGTTTAGTCAGTTCAAAGAGCTCTGTAAGAATTTAAGTGATGTTGCATTTAATGAGAGCTTTTTGAAAGATGGTTATATCAGAAAGGAGTACGTCTTGGTGAGTCTTCTTATTAAATATAACATACTACTGTCCTCCACAACAACGAAATTATATTCAAGGGACATAGTATTGTTAAACATGATTTTGGAAAGGTATGCATTTGATGACACATCCATCATGTACTTCGCCATAGTTCAATGCATGGATCATGCGCATGAGTGTAACTAGCATCTGAGATTCGTGAAGCCTCACTTAGTTTTGCTATCTCTGATTACAAAATTTTACATGAATTATGGAGTCCATCCATCACGAGATGATACATTTGAACCATCCATGCAACTATTTACGGATACCACTGTGTGAAGAAGTATGAGTGCCCAACACGTCCAGCAGGAACATCAGGTGAAACAAGAATAACAACATGCTACTGGCCCACCTACTGGTCATTGAGAACAAGTTCAAAATCATATCGAGCAAGGACAAGAACAACGAGATGCAGTAGATGTAGCGGTTCGACTAACTAAAGTAACACTCCATATGATAAATGAGTCGAATATAAGAAGGATAGACGAGTTCACTGCACTAATGAAAATCATTGATGAATAGCAAATCCGAATCGAGCATCGTCAACAACATCAATATCGACCTCTCACCTGAGTATTCAGAAAAGTGGCTGGTGAGAATGCTGCTATTTATGTACATGAGGATGAAGGGATGAGCTAGGGGACTATAGGATTATGCTGGTATCAAAGATGCAAGTGACAAGAAGGTTTTCATTAGAAACGTTATTGATATCGACTACAAAAGGGAGTGAGTTTAATTTAGAGAACCAACAAAACCAGGTGTATTCTAACCTTAATCTCTTACATTATTTCGTAGTGCATTACTTTCATAGTTATATTTTTTATGCACTGAGGACATTGCATAATTTAAATTGGAGGGTGGGATATATATAGTATATTTTACTGTATCATAGCTAACTAACATAGTCTAATTTTTTTATTTCTTTGAAGTAAAAAGTAAACTTAGAAGTGCTTTACATTGCATATTTATAAGATAGATATCTTAATTTTGATGCTATATGATAATAGTTTTTATATAATCTTAATTGAGATTTTAAATTTGACAATAAGATATATGGATACTTAAAATTAGAATCGAATATGCACTCTGAAAACTTACACAATAAGTCATGATGAGTTGATAACAAAGACAACTTAAAGGGGAGATCTATCAAATATGTATAAAAAAAATTGGAAAAAAGAAGTGAGCCTGGTACCTAAGATAATATACTTTGAATATATAAAAAATATACAGTAAATAAATAAGAGAAAGTAAGTGTCAGGTAGTTGGGTCCGTGCATTTCGATAAGCATGCATATTAATAGGAACAATACATATGGACTTTCATTATAGTGATGAGCTGAGTAACTGGGCATTTGCACCTCGGTAAGCATGAATGTTTACATGAAAAGCAAGTGTCTATGAAAAAAAAAAAAGAATATATATATATATATATATATATATATATATATATATATATATATATATATATATATGTATATATATATGAAAATAGTTCTTATAAGTTTGATTGGAGTTTGAGACTTGACAAGCCCTATATACATGCTCACAAGAGTGCATAGGGGAGAATAATTGAAAGTAAAAGTATATCTATGATAAGATTTAAATGATCATGATGCATACATAGGAGTATTAGATTATAAGTGATTAATTAAGATTGAGTTTTTTTAATAAATATCTATGTATGTATCTGTAATTGAGCTTGATAGGGAAATTCAGTGAAAACTAAAAAAATATATGTATAATAATAGAATATATAAGTAGTTAATAGGATACTAACATTTTTCATTTTCTTTATTTTACACTTATCCTTATTTTATATTTTTATTTATTCCTTTATCTCAAACATTTCTTGATATTTATGGGTAACATCACTGGAAATCTCCAAGAGACAAAACTCGTCCACTAGGGTAATTCAGGAGTTTAACGACTTAGTGCATGTGTTAAGTGCAATCGTGATTCGTACTAAAGTGAGTTAGGATTTTTTTTTTTTAGGTCTTTAGTTTATTTTCTTTAGTTTATAGATTTGCTATGGACTAGCAAAACTCAAGTTCGGAGGTGTAATTGCGCTTGAAAAATATAATTTTTTTAGCTTATTTTTTACAAGTGTAATCCAATTTTGTTGATTAATATAAGAAATTGATGAAAATTTATTTCTATTAATCAAATTCCTCATTATGATGTTTTACTAGAGTTTTCTACTATTTTTGCAGGGTTTTATATGCAAGAAATTCAAAGTATCGTAGGGTATCTCAAGTATCGGTTCAGTTCTAAGCAAATACAGGACTGATTGTCGACAACCATGGGATAGCTATCGATAGTTGTTGACTGTAAAAGATACATGAGGGTTGCTGTCGAAGTGACTGTTGTAGGGAGCGGTTGCAGATTGATTTTTTGGGGATTTTTGAGAGGAATTAAGAGTTTACTTGTAAATAGAATTGCTACTATGGTATTGTAAGCTATAAATAGCCATATAACTCAGATTTTAAGAGATATAGATGAATATTTAGAATAGAATTTTATAGTTTTATACTCAACATTTAGTTTTTGTATTCGTTCATAGAAATCAATAAAAGAATTCTTTTTCTCTTTATTCATGGCTATGATGAGTATCAATGACTAAATTCTTGAGTTGGATCAGATATAATAACAAACCCTAGGTGATTTACAAGTATGTTTTCTATGCTCATTGGTTTTAATTATTTTATTGAAAATTGATATTTTTGATTTTCCGTTATTTTTGAAGGGATTTAGATATAATTTTGCGTCTTTAATGTTTTATTGTTTGATGATAGATACGTTGCTGAGTTTTTGATATATTGTAGACTTTTTAAGCACGATGTATACTTAGGTATTAAATGTTTATTTTTATTATTCATATTGCATGCTTAGATAAAACTAAAAATCATATAAGATTGATTTGGAGAAATTATTCAAAAGATCAAAATTTGCAGCTTCATATATTTTGTGCTTAATTAAATTATTTTTCGGTTGTAGGAAGACCACAAAATGTATGCAACTGAAATAAAAAGTATAAATATATCCAGTAAATTATGTTATGGGTGAGTTATATACATCTAACCAATAGTTTTAGTTAAAGAAAATTTTCATCTTTAATTTCAGTTTTTAGTTAATAAAAATCCAATATTTATTTTTATTTTTAGTTTCGTAATTTATTTCTAGTATTACACTATTACAAAACGATTTTTGAGAGAACGATCATAGATTACTAGCCTTGTACTTCTTACCAATCTCTTGTATTTGGAAGTGTACGATTTTGATCGCCGTCAGCTAGGAGTCGGAGAACACCCTCCGATTGTTTTCAAAGCTTTCAATGATAAGGCTGAATATGAAGGTGTCATCGTCAAACTAAAACTTGCCAGAAGATCTATGCTCGTCGAGTACATCTTCTGAATGACTCTCGTCTTGTGGTCAAATCAGATCTATGGGGAATTTGAGGCAAAGAAAGTGCATCTAATTTGATACTTGGAGTTGATTAGGTAGTTCTTGATGACTTTTGAAGTTGTTAGAGCAGAAAGGGTTTAAAGAGAAGAACAAAAGGCCAATGCATTCTCGAAGCTTGCCTGCTCTACAGCATTATAGCTCAACGAGATGATGTATGTCGATCTGCTACAGATTCCAGTATTGATACTGAGAGAGCTAGTGTGTTAGCCGGCCACTAGCTGGATGACTCCGAAATTTTAGTATCTTAAATATAGTATAGTCTTTGACGACAAGAATCAAGCGAGAACTATCTATTGCAGAGCCACCAAGTTTGCCCTTTATAGCAATGGTCTCCACTGAAAAAGCCTAACAAAGATAGGAATTGATCTACTACTGAAATGCCTGGCACCAGAAGCTGGCAATCTATTCCTACAGGAGATTCATGAGGGCAAGTGAAGAAACTACATCAAAGTCCGAACCTTGATAGTAACAGTGTTCCGATAAGATTTATACTGGTTGACAATGAAGGAAGACACCATATTGTTGGTCCATAACTGCAAATACTATCAGACGTTCACCCAAGTTTTTAGTTTAGCTTCTACTGACTTGACCCACTGTCAGTCCAATACCATTTGCTTGTGGGAGCTAGACATTCTATGGGCATTCCCTATGGTCTTAGCGCAAAGGAAATACTTAGTTGTCACCATCAACTATGGCACCAAATGGATAGAGCCAGAGCCACTCGTCATTGTAACTTCAAGAGAAGTAGCATCCTCAATTTAGAAGTCGATCATCTACTGATTTGGCCTGCCAAGGGTGCTTATCACAGATAATGGCACCCAATTCAACTTGGTCCATTTCTGAAGCTTTTACATGAATTGGAAGATAGAACAACACTTCGACTCTATAGCTCTCCTGCAATCTAACGGACTCAATGAATATGCTAACAAGCAAAAGTTTACACCCTGTGGAGGCGAGTTTGGCATGTACATCCATACATGACCCTTAATTTGATAAATAACAAACTCTTTTTATAGTATGACATGTTTGGTGTAGAATATATAAGTTAGATGGATGCACAAGAGAATTAAGTAATAAAATCATTACGACCAATATGACCAATATTGATGAGACAATGCTTCTGACAGAGTTACAAATTGACTTGATCAAGCAACGAAATTAACTACAAAGTTGTAGATAGAGCCCTCTTTGAAATGCTGCCAAGATGAGTTAAATTTGGCCTGAAATGAGAAAGTTATGGAGCTTCTACTCACTTGCTAATTGTTAGCTCCTTATTTTGGAAAGTGAGTGTAAAAAAATATAGAGAAAGAAAAGGAATACTTCGAACAAAGGTTTATTTAATGTTCTATTGTGCTTAGTCCAGCCGTCATGACGCGGTACTTTTGAGGGTACTAGTACCATATTGGGTATGCTTCATAAAGTGACCCTTTTGGTACTCGACGGTCACACCGACGGAGATTTGCATCGCAGCATTCCTTCGGGAAATGAGGTACTGAGAATGCGTTGCAAAGCTGGTTTGTTATTCACTACTCTTTACTTAAAGTAATGTGGATCATCACTACAAAAAGCTTATGGTGGTGATCCGTCAACCAGCCTATTGCCATTCCCAGTCTCACGTCACTCGGAAAAGGTATCCTACGGTAATACCTTCTTTCCATAGAAAGATGATTTATAGTGACGGATGAGATGGCCGATATGTTGGTTCAATTGTCTCTCTCATGGTTTGGGAAGGCTGATGGTCAAGCAGTCGGCCAAGCCTCTTCGTTGAGCAACCCATCAAGAGTGTAGTCTCACTCCCAAAAGATCAACATTCGATTCATGAAGTCATGGTTGAACTTAAAACCTTCGGTCGTGAGCTGATTAATAGGTGTATCCCGTCGAGTTTCTACCATACCAATTTCTCAACGGTATTACGTGGGAACCAACCTAGAAGGTTGTTCCTATTGTCCGTTTTCCAGCGGTAGTATCTAAACAGTATGGTAAGGTCATGAAATCTGGCTTTCTCACGCTCACCTATGACTCCAGTGCGTCACGGTACTATGCTTCAGATTGATCACAGTATGGAAGGGTTCTTCTCCAGTGCATGTTTGTGAGAGAAAGAGTCGACGTTTGCTCTGGATCCAAACAATACAAAATGAACCAATTACGATAACGAGTGGTTTGAAAAGTGGGTTAGCCCTGTTATGCCGACCTTTAGTAAGAGAAAATGCGTCTACGACATCTTTTGAGCATGTTTGCTTCGACAAATTCCTGGAGTCCTACGACATTCTCACAGAAAGAAAACATGGCTAGTAGATAACTATTTTGTTATTGTAGAAAGCGATGACCAACTATAGATAAGTGATTACGCTTGGAAAGTGTAATTATTTTAGTTTATTTTGTGCAAGTATAATCTAATTTTATTGATTAATACAAGAAATAAATAAAAATTATTTTTATGAATCAAATTCCTTAATATGATATTTTTCTAGTGTTTTCTAGTATTTTTGCAGGATTTTATATGCAAGAAAATTAAGTATTAAACTATATCTCAAATATTAACTCAGATCTGTGTGAAAATAGGACAGACCATCTGCTAGCTGTCGACAGCGATCTATTGTAAAAGCCGGGAGCCGTTGTTGATGGTTTTGTCGAAGAGAGTGGCTGCAGTTTGATTTTCTGAAAATTTTTTAGAAGAATTCAGAGTTTTCTTGTAAATAGAATTTCTATTAGAGTTTTTGCAAGGCAATAAACAGCCAATGTAGCTCAAGTTTTATAATGAATAATGATAGCTGGAATTTATTAGAGAATTTTTAGATGCAAGATTTAGTTTTTGTACTTGTTCATAGAAATCCATAAAAGAATTTTTTTTTCTCTTTATTTATATCTATAATGACTATGAGTGGCTAAATTCTTGAGTTGGATCAGATGGAATAACGAACCCTATATGATTTACTAGTATGTATTTTTATTTACTTATTGGTTTTAATTGTTTTATATGAAATTGATATCTTTGATTTTCCATCATATTTGAAGGGATTAGATATGGTTTTGAGTTTTTGATATTTTATTGTTTGATGATATATTCGTTACTTAGTTTTTGATATACCGTAGACTTTTTTGGCACGGTATATGCTTAGACTTTGAATGTTTAATTTTGTTCTTCATATTGCAAACTTAGATAAACTCAAAATTTATATAGGATTAATTTGGAGAAATTACTCAAAATATCATACTTACAACTTTTTATATTTTGTGCTTTATTTAGTATTTTCTGATTGTAGGAAAACCACGTATCTATGCAACTAAGATAAAACAAAGTATAAATATATCTAGTAATTATCCTATATGAAAGTTACATCCATTGGACCAATAATTTTAATTAAAGTAAATTTTCATCTTTTAGTTTTAATTTTTAGTTAGTAAAAATTTGATCTTTAATTTTTTTTTAGTTCCATAATTTAGTCTTAGTGCCACACAATTACAAAACGATCCTCGAGATAATGATCTTGAGTTACTACCCTTATACTACTTGTCGATCTTTTGTACTTAGGTGCGTACGATTTAAATCACAGGCAAGTTTTTTACACTATTGTTGAGGATGATACTGTGGTATAACTTATGGTTCCTACATCATTAATTTTTGTAATTTTGAATTTGCATGACCAGTTGGAGGAGAACTTTCAACGGTAGACTAATTCGATCGTATTCAAATTTAGAAACACTTCCAATCCATCAAACCCTTCACGACACGAGCAATAATAATAATAATAATAATAATAATAATAATAATAATAATAATAATAATAATAATAATAATAATAATAATATGAATAATAATAATAATAATAGATTTGGAGATGATAATACAAATGATAATCATAGCCATCATGGGGCAGTGGGAGGACTTTATGAGATTATTTGTAACCTAATAGGACAATCCAACCTTCATGTATTGCATTTTGTTTGAATATGGAACACTTCAAAATTAAATCTGGTGTAGTTCAATTTTTTCTTAAATTTCATGGGATGGATTTGGAGAGCCTATATTTGGACATTTGAGAATTCAAAGAAGTTAGCTCTACTATTAATCTTTAAAACATTACTGCAGGACAATTTAAACTTAAACTATTTCCATTCTCCCTAAAGGATAAAGCAAAGACATTGCTATATTCTTTACGTTCCAATTCAATAGAAACATGGGATGAGATGTAAAGAGAATTCTTAAAGAAATTCTTTCCTTCACATCGGACAAATTATATGCAAAAGCAAATTCTCAACTTTTGACAGAAAGAAGATGAGCCATTGTTCGAGTGCTGGGATAGATTTAAAGATTTGTTTCTCTAATGCCCACATCATAGTTTTGAGATATGGAGAACAGTAATTACCTTTCATTAAGGGTTGAATACTACAACCAGGCATTTCGTAGAGACTATGTGCAATGGTAAATTCTTAAATTAAATTGCTGAAGAAGCATGGGACTATCTTAATTCACTTGCCAAAAATTCATAAATTTTATTAAATGAGCATATTTTGGATAGACACCAATTAAAAGTGAAACCTCATAATAGAGGTAGAGTTCTTAATTGGTTTCTAGTGCTAAAAATTTGAAGATTTCACTTTTAATTAAGACAATAGAAGAAGTTTTGGAAGCTTGTGATATTTGCAAAATTGTGAGGACGCGTGACTCATGAATATCCAGTACTTCCTACTTTTTAAGAAGTATTGAATGAACAAGCCAACGCTTTTAGCACTGCTACTCAACTAAAAAATAATCCATATTCATAATCATATAATCCTAGTTGGAGGGATCATTCAAATTTTCAATAGAAGCATAATCCTCCAATCAAAGCAAGCCACCCACTAATCACCTCAACAATACGTCCAGCCTACTAATCAACCTTCGGTGTACTAACCGCCACTTATGAGAAATTTGAGGATATTTTTTTTGCAGATACAATAGAGAATGGATCAAATGATCCCAGCACAATAGTAGTTTATTCAGTTGTAATAAATGATCAATAGTCATATTGTGATGGCCTTCAGCGATATCCACTCACAGATAAGCCACCTTAATTCCACGTTATAAATAAAGTGAAAGGTAAGTTACCATCGCATTCAGAGGCCTGTACTTCAGGTAAAGTCGAAAGTATAAATACTACTACATCTGCAATTAATAATTATATATCCAATATAACCACTAGAATAAATTTAAGAAATGGAGAAGTGCTTGATGAGCCTGTTTTAGAAGAAAATACCGAGGAGAAATAGGACAATGATTCAGTGCAATAATATAATGAATATAATTCCAAAGAACATACTTGTACTGATTATAAACTATCTGTACTGTTTCCTCAAAAATTAAAATCTAAAACTTATAATACATCTTACGTTGATATTTTGGAGATTTTGAAATAGGTACAGATCAATATATCTCATTTGGAAGCAATTAAAAAGGTCCCCTCATACACAAAATTCTTGAAGAATTTGTGAACTATCAAAAGACATCACAACGTGCAGAAGAAAGCATTCCTCATAGATCAAGTAAGTGCATTATTTCATTATGAAATGCCTCTAAAAATATAAGGATCCTGGATATCCTACTATATCTTGTTGGATAGATCAACATAATATAGGGAAACCTTTGCTAGATTTGGGGGCTAGTGTAAATCTTTTACCATTTTTGGTTTACAAGTACCTAGGTTTCCTAAGGGTGTCGTGAAAGAGTTCTAATACAAATAAAAAACTTTGATTTCCTTTGGATTTTATAGTTATCGATTCTGCATTAGTAAAGATTTCATGTCTTCATGTTTTAGTTATCCTCGAATGTCCATTCTTAGTTATAGCTAATGCAGTTATAAATTGCAGGAATGCTGTGGTGAAATTTTCACTCAGAAATATGACTCTTGAACTGAATATTTTTTTGTTTGCAAACAACCGAATATAGATAATAATGATTTGCAAGACATTAATTGCATTAAACAAATCCATGATGAAGGAGATATCATATTATTGTGCATGTCTGATCTTTTGAAGATGACATTAATAATGAACGATGACTTCTTTGAATATCTCCAATCAAAATATATCACTGAAATTATAAAACACTTAACTGAAGGTCAATGTTCGAATATTACATTATGGATCCCAAGAAAGGTAAGTGTATGAAGAGTTATCTCAAATTACAAAGAAATTGATATCATCTGACATCTAAGCATTGATACTTGAGCTAAAACCGCTACCTGAAAATCTCAAGCATGTATTTTTGGGACCTAAGAAAACTTTTTCAGTGGTTATCTCAGTACGTCTTGATGAGAATCAGGAATAGCGACTACTATCGATATTGTAAAAGTATAAAGGAGCTGTTGGACAGAATATGTCGGACATCAAAAGTATGGATCTCCTTATTTGCACACATCGCATTACTTTGGAAGATGGAGCCAAATCTTTTAGGCAAATGCAACGAAGGTTTAATCCTTCCATGAAGGAAATGGTTAAAGTTGAAGTATTAGAATTACTTGATACTGACATCATCTATCTAGTTACTGACAGTAAGTGGATAAGTCCAACCAAACTTGTTTTAAAAAGAGTGGGGGTAATAGTAATTACAAAAAGAATGGAGAGATGATACTCACTCGTACTACTACGAGATGGCTTATGTGCATCGACTATCAAAAGTTAAATTAAGTAACATGCAAAGATCACTATCCATTACTATTTCTTGACCAATCACTTGAAAGAGTTGCTGGGCATGATTTTATTATTTTTTTTTATGGTTATTCTGGTTATTATCAAATTAAAATTGCTTTTGAAGACTAGAAAAAGATAACTTTTGCTTGTACTTTTGGTACTTTTGATTTTAGAAGAATGTTATTTGGATTATATAACGCATCTGCAACATTTCAGAGGTGTATGATAAGTACTGTTACCGATATGGTTGAACATTATCTAGAGGTATTTATCGATGATTTCTCTGTATTTGGAAACACATTATCATCTTGTTTGACTAATTTAGGATCTATGTTTGTGTCAACAGAAAAATCTACTCCTAAATTGGGAAAATGCCACTTTATGGTCACACAAGATAGAGTTAGGCCACATAGTTTCATCTAAAGGGATGGAAGTAGTTAAGGTTAAGATTGAGTTTATTTCCAAAATACTAATACCTATAACCATAGAAAACATATGCTCTTTCTTAAAACACGCATATTTCTATAGAAGGTTTATAAAGGATTTTAGTATTATTACTCCCCTTTCTCACCTTCGTATGCAAGATGTGCAGTTTGAATGGATGCAGTTATGCCAAACAACTTTCAAAACTTTCAAGGAGATGCTCATCACCGTGCTAATAACGCAATTTCCAAATTGGTCACTTCCATTTGAGATCATGTGAGATTCAAGCGATTATGCAATTGAAGCTGTACTAGGGCAATGAAGAGATAAGAAGACCTACATGGTCTACTATACTAGTAAGACTCTCAATGACGATCAAACAAATTATACAATAATAGAGAAGAAGCTTTTAGGTGTAGTTTTTGCTCTTGATAAAATTCGTTCATGTATTTTAGGCTCACATGTAGTTATTTTTACAAATTATTAGGCATTCAAATATCTTTTGTCAAAAAAAGATGCAAAGTCACGGCTAATCTGATGGATATTGCTGCTCCAAGAGTTTGATCTTAAAATAAAAGACAAAAAAGGAGTAGAGGACATGGTTACAGACCACCTATCTAGACTAACTTTTGAAAATGATAAGCTACTAATTAGGGACTAGTTCCCTGATGAGTAGCTATTTTCAACAATAATAACTCCTTGGTATGCTGACATTATTAATTTTTTTATTGTAGGAGAAATGCCAAATCATTGGAGTGCGCAAGACAAACGACAATTTTTAGATGAGGTACGCTGCTTCTTTTTCAACGATCCTTACTTGTTTAAATATTGCTCAGATCAAATCATTAGGTGTTGTGTGTCTGATGATGAGATTTAAAGCATAATTGCTTTCCGTCATATAGAACTATGTGGGGGCTACTTTTCGTCTAAAAAAACAGTAGCCAAAATATTTCAATATGGTTTTTATTTGCCTACCATGTTTAAAGATGCATATAAATTTTGTAAAAGATGTGATTCATATAGAAACTAGGAGCATTAACCAGAAAGAATGATGTGCCCCTAACACCCATACTTATAATTGAGATATTCGATTGCTAGGTTATTGACTTCATGCGACCATTTTCTCTTTCTAACGGATATACTTTTATCTTCGTACTGGTCAATTATGTCTCTAAATGGTTAGAAGCTACAACATATATAAACAATGATCAACAGATTACTATTAAATTTTTAAAGGAATACATATTATCTAGATTTGAAGTTCTAAAGCGATAATAAGTGATGGGGTCTCACATTTCTGTAACAAAGTGTTTGCAAATTTAGTATAGAAAATATCATATCACGCATAAGATTTCTACACCTTATCATCCCCAGTCAAATGGGCAAGTTAAACTAATAATAAGGAAATCAAGCAAATACTAGAGAAAACGGTTAATCTGTCTCACAAAAATTGGTCATTTAGATTGACCAATATTTTTATGGGCTTACTGTATAGCATACAAGACACCATTAGGCATGTCTACATATAGAATAGTCAATGGAAAATCTTGTCATTTGCCTATCGAAATGGAGCATAAGGCGTATTGGGCAATTAAATCAGTAAATCTTGATGTCAATTTTCCTTGCCCATTACGAAATTTACAAATAAATGAGCTGGAAGAGATAAGATGTGATATATATGATAATTCACACATTTCAAAGGAGAAAATGAGAGTATGACACGATCACCATATCACAGGCCGTGTTTTTTTATCCTTATGATAAAGTGCTATTATACGATTCACGCCTTCATCTATTTTCAAGAAAATCACGTTCATGATAGAGAGGACTAGTCATTATTAAAACTGCATATCCACATAGCGCAATTGATATCAAAAATCTAAATAATGGCCATACATTCAAAGTAAATGAAAAACTATTGAAGCACTATTTGGAATTCCCAAAGCACTCAGAGGAATCTCACGATTTAGTGGATCCTCCGACATCTTATTAATATAACCTAAACAAAGACACTATGCATATTATGTATTAACAATTTTGTTTTGCAGGGTTTACATCATGAGCACTGGACCGAGGTAATTTCTGAATTATTTCACCTAAGTTTCTACGTGTTCTTGATTAATTAAATGGATATATTGATTCATTGAGAACAATGTGCATTTTAAGTTGGGGAGATGACTTATAAAGATAACTTAGTTTTGAGACTTATGATGGTTTCAACGATTTTGTTTTAAAAAGTTTTTCTTTCTTTTCTTTTTCTTAAGAAAATTTTCAAATTTTCAAAGTTTAGTCTTTGGTAGTTATCAACCGTAGATTTAGGAAATATTTTTTAGTTTATAATTAATTTTGGAACTAGGAACTAGTAAATAAATATTAGGAATAATAATAATTTAGGAACTAATATAAACTAAAAAAAATAAAATTTTGATTTGATAGCAGACTCAATAGAGAGCTGTTGTCAAAGCCGCTGTCAAATTTGCTGTCGACAATGGGCTCTGTAAGGCAAAATTTTGCCTCACCCAGAGTGGCTATTGAAGTTGTTGTCGAAGTAGCAGTCGACAGCCGTCGATAGAAGTGCTCAGCTATAAATAGGTCTTTAAGTTCTTTTTTCTTTACAAACAAAACCCTAGCATTCTTTCTATAGAAACCCATGCCCAAAGTCTCTTCTTTCGACAGCCAAAACTCTTCCCATGGAATTTATTTAAATTTTCATCAATCTTCAAGTAAGTAAGTTCTATTCTCTTTAATTTCTCTTTGTCTTGTTATTTGTAAAAAGTAGATTTTATCTCAAAAACCTAGATCTAAAATTTATATGGTCAAATTTGAGTAAATCAAAGTTATATCCTTACTTTTTTCGTAGATTTGGATAGTTTGGCAAAGATATGAGGATTTTTGATAAATTTTATGGATTTATTGATAATATATTCTAAAATCAAGGGTAGAAGAAGTAAAAATCTCAACTTTTTAGTATTATATTTCATGGGTTGCTTGTATAACTGTCATATATCAAATTTGTGCAAAAATAGTTACATTAAAGATGAGTTTGTTAATTTTTGAAGGAGAAATTGGGGAAAATATAAAATTCTGTGATTGAATAAAAAATTAAAAAAGAAAAAGAAATTAAATAAAAAAGAAGAGAAAGAAATAATAGAATAATTATGTGAGAAATTCATGCATAATTTTTAAAATTTTTTTATTAATAATAATTATTATATTAAGTTGTATTGTTTGGTTAACTTTTGCAGAATGGGACCAAGGAATTAGACAGTTGCAAAGAGGCCGAGAGTGGAATCCTATGGCCTGTCTTCTCCACAGAGGATAAGAACTGCAAAAGCAAAAAAGAAAATCTTAGAGAAGTATGAAGATTTCAAATTTTGGCCCGAACGTGCAATAATAAAAATTTGCCCTTCAGAGCACATATGCTAGCCTCACAGTTGAAAGCATATACTAGATATGTACATGCACCAGCATGTAATGAAATTTTGCGTGAGTTCTATGCTATTTTGCAACCAACAATGGAAGATCAATATGGATACTCCATTGTAAGGGATAAGGAGATACCATTCACAAGGGCAAGAATAAGGAGATGCAACAGATACGGTCGCCCGACCAGCAGAAGTAACAGTACTCTACACTATAATTGAGTAGACCATAAAGATTACAGACGCCTTCACTGCGAAAATGAGAATTAATGAAGAATGGCAAGCCGAATCGAGCATCGTCAAAAATGTCATTATTGACTTCTCATCAAAGTATTCAGACGAATGGCTCACTCGTCTAGTGAGAATGCCCATGTTTCTCCCGATGAAGACGAAGGGATGAGCTAGGGGACCACAGGGTTTAGTTGGTATCAAAGATTCAAGTTACAAAATGGTCTTCATCAGAAATGTTATTGATATCGACTATAAAAGGGAGTGAGTTTTTATAGAAATTGACAAATCCAGGTGTATTCTAACTTTAATCTCTTACATTATTTCTTAGTATATTACTTTATAGTTATATTTTTGATGCACTAAGGATATTGCATAATTTATTTTGGAGGATGGGATAGATACACTGTACTTAACTATATCATAGTAAACTAACATTGTTGATTTTTTTTTTATTTGTTTGAAGTAGAAAGTAAGATTAGAAGTGCTTTACATTTCATATTTATAAGATTGATATCTTAATTTTGATGCTTATATGATAGTAGTTCTTATTAGTCTTGATTGAAATTTTAAATCCGACAATAAGATATATGGATTCTTAAGATTATAATCGAGTATGCATTTTGAACATTTACATGATAAGTCATGATAAGTTGATAACAAAGAAAAAAGTTAAGGAAGAACTATCATTTGTATAAAAAAATAAAAAAAAGAAGTGAGCTTGATATTTAAGACAATATATTTTGAATATAAAAAAATATATATAATAAATAAATAAGAGAAAGTAAGGGTTAAGTAGTTAGGTCCATGTGCATCAGTGAGTATGCGTATTCACACAGAATGATACATATGGACTTTTATTATAGATATGAGTTTCGTAACTGGGTATTGTGCCTCAGTAAGCATTAATATTTACATGAAAGGTAAGTGTCTATAAAAAAATGATATATATATATATATATATTTATATATATATATATATATATATATATATATATATGGGATTACTGTATGTGAGCCGTCAGCTCAGGAAAAGTTACGTGAGCTAGTGGCAAAACTATAATCGTCCAATGATTTTTCTTCAATTTTTTTAATAATTATTATCTCTACATTCTTAACTTCTTTAGGATTAAATTTCATAAATTTTGAAGTTCTTTTACCCTTTCATCAAGTGCATACAAAATGTTTTATTCATTGAAAACCGTTAATTTTGTGTTAACTTGATGGAGGACCAAATCAAAACTAAAACCCAAGAAATTGGGTATGAGTGAACCCTTAGGGGTCGAGATCATAATCCAAATGAAATTTTTTAAAAAAGATTATTGGAGATATTGGAAATGAACTGCAGCTCAGGTAACTTACGTGAGTTGTCAGCTCATTTCTATTTCTCTCTCTCTCTCTCTCTCTCTCTCTCTATATATATATATATATATATATATATAATGGATTCCTATAAGTTTGATTAGAGTTTGAAACTTTACAGGACTTATATACTTGCTCACAAGAGTGCATAGGAGAGGATAATTGAAAGTATAAGTATATCTATGATACGATTTAAATGATCAAGATAGATACATGAGATTATTAGATTATAAGTGATTAATTCAGATTGATATTTTCATAAATGTCTGTGTATGTATCTCTAATTGAGATTGATATAGAAAAGAAGAAAAAACCAAAAAAAAATATAGTAATAGTATAGATAGTTAATAGGATACTAATATTTTTTATTTTCTTTATTTTACACTTATCCTTATTTTTTATTTTATTTATTTCTTAATCTCAAATATTTCTTGATTTTTGTGGGTAACACCACTAGAAACCCCTCACGAGACAAAACTTATCTACTAGGATAATTTAGGGGCTTAACAATTTGTTGCACATGCTAAGTGCAATCATGATTCCTATGAAAGTGAGTTAGGATTTATTTTTTTAGTTAGGTTATTAGTTTTTTTAGTTTATAGATTTGCTAGGGACTAGAACAATTCAAGTTGGTGGGTGTGATTACACTTGAAAGTGTAATTATTTTAGTTTATTTTGTACAAGCATAACCTAATTTTGTTGATTAATACAAGAAATTAATGAAAAAAATATTTTTATAAACAAATTCCTCACTATGATATTTTCCTAGTGTTTTCTAGTGTTTTTGCAAGGTTCTATATGCATGGAAATCGAAGTATCAAAGTGTATTTTAATAACAACTCAGATCTGTACAAAAATAAAACTGACTATCGATAGCCATCTGTTAGCAGTCGATAATGGTCAACTATTAAAGAGACCTCAATAGCCACTGTCAATGGGTCTATCTAAGGGGACTACTGCAATTTAGTTTTGAGAAATTTTTTAGAAGAATTTAGAGTTTCCTTCTAAATAGAATTACTATTAGGGTTTATCTAAGGCCATAAATAGCCACTGTAGCTCAAGTTTTGTAATGATTAATGATAGTTGAATATTTATTAGAGTGTTTTTAGATTCAAGATTTAGTTTTTGTACTCCTTCATAAAAATCAATAAAAGAATTATTTATCTTTTTATTCACGCTATAATGAGTATCAGAGGCTAAATTTTTTAGTTGGATCAGATAGAATAATGAACCCTAAGTGATTTACTGATATATATTTTTATATGTTTATTGATTTTAGTGTTTTATGTGAAATTGATATCTCTGATTCTCTATTATATTTGAAGGAATTAGATATGATTTTGAGTCTTCCGATGTTTTATTATTTGATGATATATTCGTTGCTTAAGTTTTGATATACCTTAGACTCTTTAGGCTCGGTGTTTGCTTAGACTTTGAATATTTATTTTTGTTATTTATATTACTTACTTAGATAAACTCAAAATTCATATAGGATTAATTGGGATAAATTATCAAAGTATCAAGTTTACAACTTTTTAATTTTGTGTTTTATTAATTGAGATAAAAAGCATAAATATATCCAGTAAATTATCCTATGGCGGAGTTACATTCAACTGACCAATAATTTTAATTAAAGTAAATTTCCATCTTTTAGTTTTAGTTTTTAGTTAGTAAAAATTTGATCTTTACTTTTCTTTTTTTGTTCCATAATTTATTCTTAGTGTCACACAATTATAAAATGATTTTCAAGAGAGCGATCTTGGGTTACTATTCTTGTATTACTTGTCGATCTTTTATACTTGGGAGTGTATGATTTAGATCGCAGTCAATAAGACTACCAATGGCTAGAGACAAAATTGATAGCTACCCATAGGTCTATTGATAACTCAGTTCAAGAGGCTACAGGTAACTTGTAGCTACGAGTAGGCGTACAAGTAGCTCGGAATTAATTTTAACTATAGGCCGCCTATTAGTGCACTTATTGATAGGGCTACTAGTAGATCAGGAGGATAGCCAAAGATCTAGGCTTTTATTTGACATGTTTGGATTGTGATTATGATTGGATTTATTTCAAATAAATCCAAATTATACAAGGACTATATAGATTTGATGACTACGATTGAATATTCATTGTATTAATGGTTTAAATGAAATTGGAGAGGTGAATCATACTTTAAGAGGATTTTGGAGAGTAAAAATTAGAAGAAATTTAGGAAAATTTTTTAGAGAATCTAAAGAAAAAGTAAGAGATGTCGAAGATTGCAAGAGTGATTCTTTATCATGCACGCACTATTAAAGACAATATATCATGGTTCTTGATTTTTACAGAGTGCATCATAGTCGGGTTTTAGCAATCTTCATCATCTTCCACATATACCAATCTCCATCCTTCTAAAATGATCATTAAGGGCTATAAGACTTTTCAGTTTTGCGCTTAATTGATATTGCTCATTTGAGTCTCAAGAAATTTATCTTACAATCATGTGATTAGTTCTACGACACACTTAAACATTGTAATTAATGTTATAATTTGTGAGATTGGAGGTTATATATGGCACATTCAAACAAGAAGAATTGATAAATACTAACAGGGTACTAGGGTTGCACTTGGTGATGGAATACTTTGCAGTAGATGACTAATTGGGTAGACTAGAATTTAGTTTTGTATTTGTTTACTACACCGGATTGTGATCTAAGAATTCCTTTGCTAGTAGTGGAAGTCTCTCTTAACAAGAATAAGAGTGGACATAAGAGATTTCATGAACCACTATAAAAACCTAGTATATTTTGATGTGTAATTTTGATTTACGCGGTTGATTTATATTTTGCATCTTACAACTTTATAAATTTATAACTAAATGAAAATTTGTAATACCCTATTCATCCCCCAACAGCCTTGAATATTGATCCCAATAGTGGCGTCAGAGCCTAGTTAGGTTAGATGGTGAGTCTTAGAATCTCACATGTTTCTACTTTCCTTGAATACCATGCAATTAACTAACTCTATTGTTTGATGACACAAATTGCACTACTAGAAAGATAGGATGAAGGTCTTCCAGTTATCCACATATTATGATATTTGGTATAGTGTAGAATTTGGTCACCATGAACCAAACTTTAAAATTGATGATATAGTAGTAACTAAACCTAGGTATAAATAGGATGCCAATGATAAGAAGAACATTTCTATCAAAGTTAAAGTTATGAATGCTTAAAATTGTTCACTTAACGCTAATGAATTTAACCATGTTTTTGCATTTATTACCATCTAAAAAATTTAGAAAACTCTGAAAGTCACTTGCAAGTGACTGTGATCTAAATTATACACTCCCAAGTGCAAGAGATCGACAAGTAAAAAAAGGGTAATAACTAAAAATTGTTCTCTCGAGGATCATTTTAATTATTGTGTTAGATACTCAAAATATTAAATTACAGACAAAAAATTGAATTTTTTAATTAGCTAAAACTAAAATTTAAAGGACTTTTAAATTACTTAAAGAAATGGTTTGTCAGATAAGTTAACTCGCTCATAGAATAATTTAGTAAATATGGTTATACTTGATTATTTTGGTTGCATAGATCATGTAGTCTTCTTACAACCAAAAAATATATCTTTCAACCACCAAATCAAATAAAGTTATAAACTTGATAATTTGGATAGTTTCCCCTTGATTAAACCAATAGGTATTTTAAGTTTATCTAAGTATGATATATGAATAATAAAAAAAAATATTTAAAGTCTAAATATACACTATGTTTAAAGAGTCTACGGCATATCAAAAACTAAATAACGAATATATCATTAAACTATATATTATCAAATGCTCAAAATCATATTTAAAACCTAACAAGATAATAGGAAACCAAAAATATCAACTTTACATATATCAATCAAGCATAAAAAGCAAATAAAACACATACTAGTAAATTTTCTAGGGTTCTTTAACTCATCTGAACCAACACAAGAATAAATGAATAAAGAAGATTATTTTATTAATAACTATGAAACATTGTTGAAAATAACGCGTTATGAAACCCGTTATTTGCGTTACGTAACCTAACGGAATCCCAACGCTACGTAACAACTGGAAATAACTCAGTGCACCGTAACAGTACGTTTTTTACGTTATTTTACGTTATATTACATAACGTCACGTTAAATTACGTTATGCTACGTTATTTACAATTATTTTTTTTAGTAATTCATATATTGTTGTTGATTATTATTTTGATTATTAGCGAATTGCTCTAATTTTCTTAATTAATTGTTGGCTTGTTTGATTGCTTTTGGAATTTCTAACTTGATAATTTAAGTTTGTTTCTTTATTCACTTGTTGTATTTCTCGTCCGGTTGCTAAAATATTTTACTTGTTGATTTTATTGAATTTTTAATTGAACTGAAATCCACAATCATAAATAAGATAAATTGAACATTACAAAATGTAAATTACAACAATGATAATAATTGGAATCGAAATAAAAAATTGGAATTTTTTTTTTTTATTTAAATGATGATTGGAATTAGGGTTGCAGACTTAATATAATTTATGAAGATATATAAAAATTATTGTAAAACTTAATATAACATTTGAATAGATTATGTATTACAAAATAATTTTATATTTTTTTAGATATTTTAAATTTATTTTTCAATTTATTAAAATTATTTTATATGGTTTTATATTTATTTTTATTAAATAAATAGAAAATTGCATAACCTACGTTATGCGTTACGCTATTTGCGACATAACCTAACAAAGGCAAAACGTTACGTTACCGTTATCGCTATTTTAAACATTGCTATGAAATAATATAAAACTAAAAGCATAATCTCTCAACCTATATCTCATATATCATATATCTCTAAAATCTCTAATTTACATTGAGTATTTATAGTCTCTCTAAAACCTAGCAAGAATTTTATTTACAGGAAAACTCTCTTTCTTACAAAATCCTCAAATATTAACTTCTGCTGTCATGGCTGTCCAAAGCTCTATCTAGAGCCCCTTCAAAGGCTGCTCTCGGGTTCTATTTCAATCGACTTCTTTTGATATCTAGAAGATGGTTGTCGACAGCCGGACCTATAAAATAGCAGTTCTTAGTTGATATTTAATATACACTTTGATTTTTAAACTTCCTTCCATATAGAACCTTTATAAAATGACTATATAACACTTGATAAACATTAAAGTGGAGAGTTTGATCAATAAAATAAATTTATCATTAGTTTCTTATATAAATATCCAAAATTGAATTACGAGTATACAAAATAAACTAAAATAACTATACTTTTCACTTGCAGTCACACCCTCTAACTTGAGATTTGCTAATCTCTAGAAAAATTATTAAATTAAGAAGCGAAAATAAATCATAGCTAAAAAAAAAAAAAATCCAAACTCACTTTTGTAAGAATCACGATTACACTTAGCACGTGCAATAAGCCATTAAATCCCTAGGTTACTCTTATAGACAAATGTTGTCTCGTAAAGGTTTTCAGTGATGTTACCCTCAAACAACAAGAAATATTGTGTTGAAGAAATAAATAAAATGAAAAATAAATATAAATGCAAAATATAAAAAAAATGTTATATATATATATATTTTTTTCTTTTTATTTATTTCCATATCAAGTTCAGTTAGAGATATGAATATAGATATTTATATATAATTTAATATCATTATGTACCTATTATAATCATTTAAATCGTATCGTAGATATATTTTTACTTTGTAATCATTCTCTCCTATGCACTCTTGTGATTGTGTATATGAATCTTGTCAAGTTTCAAACTCCAATCAAAGTTATAGAAACCCTTATCATATATACATACTATATTTATTTTATTTATAAACATTTACTGTTCATGTGAACACTTATGCTTCCCGAGGCACAAATGCCTAGTTACTTAGCTCATGTTTATAATAAAGTCCATAAGTATCATTCGTATGAATATGTACATTTACTGAGGCAAACAAATCCAACTACTTAATACTTACTTTCTCTTATGTATTTCTTTTCTTTTCAAAAGATCCTTGCATTAATAAATGCAAATGTGCCAAAGGGGCAAAGGGACAAATGTGCCAAAGGGGCATGTAAAAGTGGTTTTTTCCTAATCCTCTAAATCAGTTTCAATTTGATAGTAGCCAGAATAACCATCGAGAAAATAATAAAATTCGTGCCTAGCAACTCTCTCAAGTACTTGGTTAAAAAATAGTAACGGAAAGTGAGCTTTTTGTGTTGGTTTAATTTTCTATAATCAATATACATACGTGAACCTGCAGTTGTACGAGTTGGTATTATCTCTCTATCCTTGTTTTTAACAATTATTAGCCCACTTTTGTTTAGAATAATTTGGGTTAGACTTACTCACTTACTATCAGCAATTGGATAAATGATGCCAGTATCAAGAAGTTTTAGCACTTTAGCTTTAACCACTTCCTACATGGAACGATTAAACCTTTGTTGCATTTGCCTTATTGGTTTAGCACATCTTCCAATAGGATAAGGGAGTTAATAGTTTTGATGTCCGACATATTCCAACCAATAGTTCCCTTATACTTTCGTAATGTCGAAAGTAATAGCTTTTCCTGATTCTTATCAAGTTACGATGAGATGACCATAAGGAAGGTTTCAATAGGTCTCAAAATGCATACTTGAGATTCTCGGATAGTGGTTTTGTCTCAAATATTAGTACATGGATAACGGATGGTAATAACCTCTTTGTACTTTAAGGTAACTTTTCCTGTACTTCCATTTTTGGAATCCAACTTATAATATTTAAACAATGAGATCAATTAATTATTTTATGATATTAAGGTGTGTTCAGATTTGAGCCATTCAAGAAAACCATCATCTATTATAATGCAATCTCCACAGGATCGGAGATACATAATGATACAATGTCTCCTTCTTCATGAAGTTCTTTAATATAATTAATATCCTACAATTCATCATTGTCGATATTTGGTTGTTTACGAACATTAAAAATATTGAGCTCAAGTCTCATATTACCAAATGATAATTTCACCACACTATTCCTACAATTGAGAACCAAATTAACTATGACTAAGAATGGATGTCCGATGATAACAGGAATGTGAAGAAGTGAATTTTTTACCGGTGCATTATCGATAACTATAAAATTAATCAGAAAGTAGAAATTTTTGATATGCACTAAGACATCTTCTACGATGGTTTTAGGATACTTTTCTGACCATCAGCTAATTGTAATGTGATAGGTATTGGTTTAAGTTCTCATATGCCCAGTTGCTTGTAAACTGAATATGGTAAAAGATTTACACTAGCTCCTAATTCTAGTAGAGTATTTTCTATATTGTGTTGACATATCAGACATGAAACTATTAGATATTTAGGATCTTTATATTTAAGAGACATTTCAAATTAAAATAATGCACTTACCTACTCTATGAGAAATACTTTCTTTTATACATTGTGGTGTTTTTTAATTATACCCAAGTCCTTCCAGAATTTTGCATATGAGCAGATTTGTTTGACTGCTTTCAGCAAAGCAATATTGATCTGTACCTATTTTAAAAATTCAAAAATATCAGCATACGATGCATTAGCATTTTTAGCTTTCAATAGTTGGAAAAATGATACAGATGGCTTATAAGTTGTGAAAGTGAATTCTTTGGAATTGTCGCCATTAAGTTGTTGTACTGAATCCTCACCTTATTTCTCCTCAATATCTATTTTTGAGATGGGCTCTGATAAGTATCATATTATGCATTTTTCCTCCCATATTTTATCTATTTTTTTATATAAATAATTGCCACTCGAGTATGTTTAGTGTGTTTTTATAGGTAACAAAGGTTTCGCAAGTAAAAGAAGAAAAGGATGCAAATTTATTAAGAATATGAGCAGAGAAAGTTAACTATGGCGAAAACCGACACTCAAGTGCAGCAGTAGCAAATTCAAGAGTATTTGCGGTGAAGATAAAGTTTGAACTGGAAAATTTCATATAGGGAACATTTATAGATCTCCAAATTATCTTTGAAATGAGTCTAAGAACAACTTAATCTAATTTCGTATGCAAAAGTTATGACCATTTAACTAAAGTACTACAGAGTGAAAAATCCGATCCAGCGGGCTACGGATTTGTTGAACTTAATTTCGGATTTTGGACCCAAAAATTAGTATTTTATGCCATCTAATCTCAACCATTGGTTTCTAATACCTATGGATTGAGTTAAAATTATATATTTTGAGATTAGTTTGTATTGGATTATGATCATATCTTTTGTATTGAGTTTGAGTAGAAGTAGGATTGTATTTTGATTAAAAATACCCCATGAATCCTTGTAAATAGGAGGGAGCTTTTTAGGTGTAATTTTAGATGTACTTTTTATTAATAAAATTAGGATTTTGCTGAAGGGGTGGCGGCCACAATACCGTGCTCTAGAGGTAGGCCATTGTTTTTAGATCTTTACTTGCTTTTTAGATAGAGTTAATTGCTTTCTAGTTTAGGTTTTATTGCTTTCTAGATTAGATTTATTTGCTTTTATGAATAAAAATAAGATTTTGCTTACTAGAATTATGAGTAACTAATTAGTTTAGCTCGATGATATAGATGAAATTAGAATCACCATATAATGCTTTCTAGTATTTTTCTTCCTAATTAAAATAAATAAAGACATGATTTTTCTATAAAAAGATTAAAATACAAGAACTCGAAGATTAAAACTTTGATAGGTTATACTTGAATTAGATTTCTTGATAGCCTATACTTAGTTAGGATTTGAGGTTGTTGATTTTATCTTTTTCATTGAATTATCTAAAGATTTAGTTTGTTTTTATGAAAAGTAGTATCTTTGATGAGTTATACTTGCACACCACTTGATAGCTCATGCTTAGGGCCCTTTAAATAAAGATTAAACTAAAAAGATCAAATTTTTATGATAGAAGAAAATAATAGAAGGAAATATATAGTTAGAAACTAGTGGATTCTAGATCCTAGGCTAATTAGAATAATTCTCAACTCCAACTTATAATTCTTTGTTAATCCGTTAGACTATAGAATTAGTAAGAATCGCAAAACACCTGAGATCTTTGTGGGATGACCTGTTAAGCGCTACAACCGACACTGTATGCTTGTAGTTAAATTATCACATCAAGTTTTTGGCACCATTGTCGGGGATCGACGATGCTTTTCTTACTTTTTCTAAAGTTTTACGAGTTAACAGTGTGTGTTGAGTGTGCAGAAAATAGTAATTGCAGATAAAGGAAGATAAAAAGGATCAGAAGAGCATCTGGACTAAGCAACAGAAACCAGAGAGTCAAACTCTCTGGTTTAGCCGCTATTTAGCGGCCTAAATCGCCAATTGGCAGCAGGTAAAGGTGATTCTGAACCAAAATTACCTCCTGTTCTGTGATTGGTTCCCTGGTTTTACATAAATTCAAAAAAAATCAATCATTTTTTTCTTTTCCATCTCTCTCCCTCTCCACCTTTTTCAAATAATAAAAAAAATAAAAAAAATGTTTCAAAATCAAACTGGCTGCTATCATTGTCGTGATCCATATCATAATTATTATCAGTGTCCATGGATCGAAAGTTCGCTAGGACTCGGTCATAATCAAATTCACAACATATATAATGAATCTATGAGCGCTTCTTATACACAAATTTACCATTATGAATGGATGAATAATTCTGATGTTGTATATAATCAAGAGCCATACAAAGAGAGTCCTCCATCCAATCCTTTCTTTATGGGCTATTTATCTTCATGTTCTACATTCAATCATGAACAAGATATTCAATTGAACATGTTAGATGAAAGATTAAAAAGATTAGAAGCAAGCTATGCATGTCATGAGAATATACCTTCAACCACTTCATATCTGTCATCAAATATGTACACAAATCTATCATATCCACCATCAAATTTCACTCATGATTTCGAGGTGCAATCATTTGAACAAAATAAGGAAAATTACAATAATGAGTCTGAGGAACGAAAACAGAGAATAGTGGAAGGTATAGAAGTTTTGCCACAATCATCCTCTAAAACTGCAGCTTGTATGGAAGATCTTCTCAAAGCAATTTCTCAAACTAAATTTTTTGGAGATCAACCATCTAATAGTTTGAACATATCTAACTCCTATGAGCAATCATTTCAGTTATCTTTTAAAGTAGATATGATTCAAAATGAGTTAAATAATTTTGTGCATGATGAGTCTATAATTCAACATTGTGATCAACCTATTTTAGGCCATTGTGAAAATAATTATGAAGAAACCAGTGATAAAGAAAATATTTTGCTTGATAATTTACCTCATGGTGAGTTTGCTAGTGACACATTATCATTTGATTCTTTTGATGAAAACTGTGAAGAAATTTGTGAAGAAAATTTTTTATCCCTTCATAATAATTTGACTAACGATAAGTCCACTAGTATGGCATTTTCTTTTGAAAATTTTGATGACAGGTTTGAAGAAAATTTACATGACGAGCCCAGAATATTAGAATAATGGAAAGAATCTCAAAAAGGGTCATGGTACCTGATGATTTAAAAGAGCCCTCCAAAATCGAGCTCATGATTCCACAACACTAAAGTGAGTATGTTATTTCACAAGTTGATAAAATCAAAATACTTACTAATTGTTGGCAGTGAAAATTTCTAAGTTAAAAAGGATTTTCCACAACAAACCGCGGAGCTAACTCAGTAGCTCCGCGTTTGGCTATTTTTGCCTCGCGTTTGAGTAAAACGCGGAGATGTTTAATAGCTCCGCGTTCTGGTTTCTTAGCTCCGCGTTTAGAGTATTTATCTCCGCGTGAGCAGATTCTTAAGAATCTCAAACTGATTGAGATTATAATTTGGGCTTATCTAAATATCTAAATTGAGTCCAATCAGAATTCTAAATTGATTGTGATTGAGATTTGATCTTATCTAATACCCAAATTGAGTACAATCAGAATTCCAAATCAAGAGATTTAAATCAATATTAAATATTAGATTAGAATCCTTGATGAATACAAAAAACCTTCTTTTCCTATTTCTATGGAAATCTTTATTCCTATTCCTATGGGAACTCTTATAACCACTAAAGTCTATAAATACCCTCTTTGAGGAGACTCTAGGGATCATCAATCAAGAATAGATCAATCAACTCATGATCATCTATTTTCAATCTCTTTGATCCTTTGGCAATTCAAGTACGCGAGAGAGCCTTGAAGCCTTTGGGTCCTCTTCTTTTTCGGCTGGTCTTCTTCTTCTTTTGGCGTCCGAAGTCTTCTTTTGATCCTTTGGCAATTTAAGTACGCGAGAAAGCCTTGAAACCTTTAGTGATCATCTTCTTTTCGGCATCTTAGAGAATTCAAGTTACGCACAGAGCCTTGAATTCGGGAAAGATCAAAGAAGATCGTCTACATCCGGCCGATATCTTCAAGAGAGAAGATTTCAACGTACCGATCGTCAAAAGGAGCTGCTTGACAGATCCCATTGTAGATACTATAAAAAAAAAAAAAAAAATCTAAGTGGGCACACCCGCGGGAGCCCCCCCGGGTTGCCACCCGCGGGAGGATTCCTGCGGGTTGCAACCCGCGGGAGACCCCGCGGGTTTCCACCCGCGGGAGGATTCCCGCGGGTGCCAACCCGCGGGAGCGATCCCGCGGGTTGCCACCCGCGGGAGCGATCCCGTAGGTGCCAACCCGCGGATTGTTTTCCGTTCTTTTCCGATTATTTATTTCCTATTTTAGTTCGCTAATATTCCGTGATCCGGTTTTTCAGGAATAATCGAGCCGGATTTGGAGCTTCTTCGGTCTATAAAACACAGGAATTTAACCGGAGAGAGGACTTTTGGATTCTTTGACTTTGGGGAGATTTCGGGCTAGCTTGGAAAATTGGGAAGCGGAGCAAAGCCATCTCTTCTAGTCAGACGGTCAACGGAGGCAGCAACAAGACTCCACCGCCACCCGAACCCACTTAAAAAAGGGAATCCACTAATATTTCCGTTCTTGTGACTCCTATCTTATTTTTGTAATCTGAATTCTCATTGTAATTCATCAATTTTTCAATGGAATCAAAGATGCAATTTTCGGACAAATAAGAATTGGCGACCACAGTGGGAGCCCCTCTGTTTACCACAGAGAATCTGGTGGCGCAGTCCGACCGGGTGCCGATTGGCTCAATGGTTGAGACGCTGGTCATAAAAGTTGACCAGCAAAAATATGAGGAATTTCTTTCTTCCTCTGATTTGGAGCCTAGGCGTCATCGCCGGGTGACGATGAAAAAAGGTGAGGCGTCATCGCCCACCGGAAAGGCGTCATCGCCCGTTCGAACTGACAGAACGTCATCGTCTGTCAAGAACACGGCGTTATCGCCCATTCCAAAGTCAAGCCAAAAGTCAAACCAGTCCCTGACCCGCTCTCAGAAAAGAAACCTGATGCGTAAGGCCCAGCGGGCCCGCCTCAACAGTGCCTCTAGAAAATTGCGGTCAGAAAATCCAGATCAGGAAACATCAGAGAAGAAAAATTCCAAAAATGAAAATTCGCAGGCAGAAGTGCGGGTTGCACCGCACGGGCAACCCCGCGGTTGCAACCGCGGGTGGAAACCCGCAGTTCCAACCAGTGTGGGTTTCCCTCGGGTTGCACTCCGTAGGAAAAATCAGGGGTTGGTTCTGATGTCTATTCGGGCACACGCACAGTGAGCACAATGCGCACACCTAACTTTTTGGTTACTCTCTCAGGTGTACCATCATGTTCCTCTTCAAACAAATATAAGGATGTGCTCATGCACTCACCTGAGGATATGTCTTCAAGTTCCTCTTCGGATGAACATATTTCGAAGGATAAGTCAGATGTGTGCGGAGCCCGTGCAATTGTGCAAGCCAGCACACACTCTAGAAGACTCCATAAAAGAGACCGTGTTGATATGGGAAAAGCTCTCAGCCCTGAAATATTGCAAACTCTCCAGTATTATGAACCAAATTTGCGACGCAAGAGGCGTCAGGTTGCAAATAGAGATAAAGAAGTATCTCAAGACTTGAGAGAGTACCTCAATTGGAAGAAAAACTCTGCACAGAATACTCCTCAATGCCAATGCGAACAGTTAATCTCAACTGTTCTATCAAACTGCCAGTGCAATTCAAAACGATCAGTTTTTGAGCGGATCACCGAACCTAAAAGAAAACGGACGGTGAAAAAGGCGTACTCTAGAACCGATTTACCTGCTGCCTCATCAAATATGGTTAATAAAGGCAAAAAGGTGGTCGGAAACAACCTTTCAGATAAGGAAGTCACTCCAGGGTCAAAAGGAGTTTCTATTGAGCCAGAGGGCGTGCTCCTAGAAGAAGTCTCTGGGAGGCTTGAAAGACAAGAAAAACGTCTCGAACAGCAAGAAGAAACCATAGAAGAAATGAAACAACTTTTAATTGAGTTGTTAGCTCAAACTAGGAAGAACCAATCCTCGTCGTCCATTTCTGGTCGACAGAAAGAAAAACGACCCTTCCAAATAAATGAAGACAGCAAGGACGAGGATGAAGAAGTGCCTCCTCACTCAAGAGAAGAAGAGGAAGTGAAGGTTATCATTAACCCTCACGTGGAGAAAATAGAGAAGATGGAGAGTCAACTACAAGCTCTTCTTCATCGAAAGAAACTGCAAGAGGTGGGGGTAGTCCGTCCTTATCCCATAGAATGGGAGACCGTGCCGTACCCTACAAAATACAAACCGTTGAACCTTCAGTCATTCGACGGTAAAGGTTCGCTACAACAGCACATCTTCTACTTCCTCTCACAGACAGGACATCTCATGGGGAATGATCCAACTATGACTAAGATATTTGTGAGCACTTTATGGGGGCCCGCATTTACTTGGTTTATGCAGCTACCCCAGGGATCAATTAAATCATGGGCTGATGTAGAACGTGAGTTCCTAGCCCGATTTTTTGAAGATGATACTGAAGTCTTGATACTATCTTTGCTAGCAGCAAAGCAAGAAGAAGGCGAAACGGTCAAAACTTATGTCGAGCGGTTCCGAGAACTTTCTGTTCGATGCCCACATGGCATGACGCAGGATACGCTTGTGGAAACCTGCAGACATAACTTGTTGACCGATATCCAAGACAAGATGGGTTCGGTCGAATCCAAGTCATGGAAAGATCTGCTTAAGCAAGGTGAACAGGCCGAAGAAATACTTCGACGTCTCGAAATGCAACAGTCTGCAACCGGAGACGGTACAAATGAATCTCCATTCCATTTTTCCCGTTCAAAAGGGAAACATAACGGCAATGGCGGTAGAAAGTACACCGAAGCAGAAATCATGGCCAACTACAAGCAGCACAGCAAAGTCGCCCAGACTTCAAGGATGAACATACTGCTACTATGTTCAATCTGCTCAGCAAGGGCAAGATGCTCAAGTTGCCGGAGAGCAAGAGACCTGAAGAAGTAGGGAAAACTAACGATCCGAATTACTGCCTGTACCATCGGATTGTAGGTCACCCCACAAAAAATTGTTTTATCTTAAAAGATAAAATTCAAGCGTTGATTGACGCTGGAGCAGTTCAGCTCAAAGCTGAACAAAAAAGGAGTTAGATTTAACTCCGACACATTTAATGTGTGAGGTCTAAAGGTACCACTTGGGCTCACAACAATTCCCAAAAAATGAGCTCAGGGCGATTAAGTTAGACCCCCATAACCTGCAAAAGAAAGGGTTAACTCCTTTTTGCCACAAAGAAGCAGGGGGTCGTGAGGGCGCACCCTTAAAAAATAAAATAAAATAAAATAAAATTAAAAAAAAATTAAAAAAAAAAATAATATGAATTACCCAACGCCGACAAGGCTACGGAAAGAGAATAAATTTCTCGCCAACCCCACCATACTGGGGGTAAAAAGTATGAATTACCCAACGCCGCTAAGGCTACGGGAAGATAATAAATTTCTCGCCAACCCCACCATACTGATGGTAAAAAGTATGAATTACCCAACGCCGCTAATGCTACGGGAAGAGAATAAATTTCTCGCCAACCCCACCATACTGGGGGTAAAAAGTATGAATTACCCAACGTCGCTAAAGCTACGGGAAGGGAATAAATTTCTCGCCAACCCCACCATACTGGGGGTAAAAAGTATGAATCACCCAATGCCGTTAAGCTACGGGAAGAGAATAGATTTCTCGCCAATCCCACCATACTGGGGGTAAAAAGTATGAATTGCCCAACGCCGCTAAGGCAAAGGGAAGAGGAAAAGTTTGGTATTTAAACCCAAACGAAATCCTCGACAACTCACCATGTTGAGGAGAATAGCATGGCTAGCCCAACTCAAACGGTAGTTGGTAAAGGCAAATCAAATCCGTTGATAACTGGGGGTTTGCTAAAAAATCCCACGACAAATCTGTCATAACAGTATCCTTATTCGAATATAAGGATATATCACTGCCCTAAGCTGCTAAGGCAAAGGGAAGAGGAAAAGTTTGGCATTTAAGCCCAAACGAAATCCTTGACAACTCACCATGCTGAGGGGAATAGCATGGCTAGCCCGACTCAAACGGTAGTTGGTAAAGGCTAATCAAATCCGTTGATAGCTGGGGGTTTGCTAAAAATCCTGATCAGATAAATCTCCTGTCACGTTAAGATTTCACCTCTGACAGCAAAACTTTTCTTGTCATTTTGCTCCAACAGAGCAAGCGACACTCCAAAATATTAGTCAAGTTAAAATCATACCTCTGACATCATAATTCAAAATCAAATGAGATAAGATCCGATTAAATCCCTTGTCACGTTAAAAAAATCACCTCTGACAGAAAAGAAAATTCACACTTCATCAAGTCCAACATTACAACCTCTGATGAACGTGCTTTTGATATCGTTAAGTTAAAAATCACCTCTGACGAAAATCATCTCCCTATCAAGTTAACAGTTACCTCTGATAGTCCGATTCCAAAGCTAAATACGTTAACCGTCATCTCTGTTTAGTCGGCTTGTCCTGATCACGACCAGATCCTCTGAATAGGTTAAACTCCAAGACACATTTAATGTCACCTCTGTCTTTTCCTGATTCGTCATACTATATGTCACTGAACGGCTAGGATTAAAATAAGCACGTTAATATTATACCTCTGCTTGACCTAAAATAAGCACGTTAACATTATACCTCTGCTTGTCCTCTAATGAGTACGTTAAAATAATACCTCTGCTTGTTATTGAATAAATGAATATATTAATAGTTATCTCTATCGACCAAATCTTTTAAAAAGTCTATAACCAAAACTAAAGAATCCAAAGTATTTCAAAATTCAGTACGGTTCAATACAGAACTTCAAAAACTTTGGAGGGGGTTATGTAGATACTAAAAAAAAAAATATTACTAAGTGGGCACACCCGCACGGGATGCAAATCCCCCGGGCCGCGGGTTGGCACCCGCGGGTGTTCCCGCGGGTTGCATCCCGTGCGGGTGTCTCCCGCAGGTGCCAACCCGCGGGTTGTTTTCCGTTCTTTTCCGATTATTTATTTCCTATTTTAGTTCGCTAATATTCCGTGATCCGGTTTTTCAGGAATAATCGAGCCGGATTTGGAGCTTCTTCGGTCTATAAAACATAGGAATTTAACCGGAGAGAGGACTTTTGGATTCTTGGACTTTGGGGAGATTTCGGGCGAGCTCGAAAAATTGGGAAGCGGAGCAGAGCCATCTCTTCTAGTCGGACGGTCAATGGAGGAATTTTCGGGCAAACACCCATCGCCACAGATCCCACAATATATTGTAAAAGAGAGAAGTTGAAATATAAAATCCTCTCGTTTGTTTTCTTTTTCATCTTGTTCACTTTCATTATAATCTAAGCTGTATTCGATGGAAGGAAGCAAAGAAACTTTTGCGGCGAACAAACTGGCGACCACAGTGGGAGCCATCTCTTTCACTGATGAAGAGATTGTGGCGCAATCGGACGTCGACATGATCGGATCCGAAGTAGACACACTGGTCATTGAAATCGACCAGCAGAAGTATGAGGAGTTCTTCTCCTCTGAATCAGGTGACTTGGATGAGACACGACACCATCATCGCATGTACTCCAATACCCGAGCAATGGGTAGAAAGGTATCTACCGAGAGACGGGGATCCTTGGAGATTGCGGCTATAGGGCCGGAGTTCGCACAAGAAATCCTAGTAGAGGATGAGCTTCCGACTGTCGTAGAAGACCTGGGGACTGGATTAACCAGAACCCAACTCCGAAATAGAAATCGGAGAGTTAGGCGAAAAGCCCTCAAAGCCCACCTTAGACGCGAGGCTAATAGACGCAAGGCTATGGTCCCTCGCAAACTTGCTCGTGCTAATCGGGAGACCGGTCATTATCGCGTTAAACGCAAAGTTACAACTTGCCTTAAAAGCAAGGAAAAGCCAGCGTGCGATATTCCACGTGAGGCTATTGCTGAGCTTAGCGAGAAACGCGAAGCCAGTAAGATTTGCGCTAGTCGCAAAATATCTGACACTCGCGAGAAATGCGAGTATAAAAATTCTTTAAAGCCAGCATGTGATATTCCGCGCGAGGCTATTGCTGAGCTTAGTGAGAAGCACGAAGCCAGTAAGATTTGCGCTAGTCGCAAAATATTTGACACTCGCGAGAAACGCGAGTATAAAAATTCTTTAAAGCCAGCGTGTGATATTCCACGCGAGGCTATTGCTGAGCTTAGCGAGAAGCGCGAAGCCAGTAAGATTTACGTTAGTCGCAAAAATTCTGACACTCGCGAGAAACGCGAGTATAAAATCTTTTTAAAGCCAGCATGTGATTTTCCATGCGAGGCTACTGCTGGGCCTAGCGATAAATGCGAAGCCAGTAGTACTTGCGAGAAATGCAAGACTTTTGATACTCGCGAGAAACGCGAGGATAAAAATTCCTTACAGCCAGCGTGTAATTCTCCACGCGAGGCTAATACTGAGCTTAGCGAGAAATGCGAAGCCAGAAGTACTTGCGAGAAACGCAAGATGCCTCACCTCCGCGTAAATCACGAAGACGATTGGCAAATTGTCGTTAATCGTAAAAATCGCGCTAGACGCGAAGTTGTGACTTGTGTTAATCACAAGAGTAATCCAGCGTGCAGGAATTCTCTTCCATGCTGGACTAAGATTCTAGAAGGTAAACTTCTGAAGAAACGCCAAGCCAGCGTAAAACGCGAGGCTAGAGTAGCAAATCGCGAAGCTAACTTCAGGCCAGCGTGTGATGGATTGTCTCCACGCGAGATTACTGAATTTAGTTATGAAACTGGCCAAAGTGCCAAAACTCGCATAAAACGCGAGCATAAGCCAGCATGTAGTAAAAACTCCCCATGCGAGGCTATTGAACTTGAACAAAAACTTGAAACAAGCGTTAAACGCGAAGCCAAGGACTTGCGTTAATCGCAAAATAATGCCAGCATGTTGGGATACTCCTTCACGCGAGGCTAAACAAACAGAAGATAAACTTCTGAAGGAATGCCAAGCTAGCGTAAAACGCGAGGCTAGCGTAGCAAAACGCGAAGCTAACTGCCAGCTCCGCGTAAATCATCCATTATACAGAATAAAGGCTGATAAGTATAGCACAGATAACGTCACCAGCCATGGGGGTTACAGCAGGCTCCTGGACTCCGCCATCAGCCATGTGGGCCCATGTCCAAAATATAACTGAAGATTCTCTATTTTCTAAAATACTTGGTCTCAGAGATTATTTGACGAGTAAAAAGAAAACGAGTCAAACTCAGTCACATTCGACATGCCATTGCGAGCAAATAATATCAGCTAGACTGAATAGTTGCTGCTGTGGTAAGAAAAGAAATTTTTTATTCAATAGAATAACTGAGTCTCATACTCCGAAAAGGAGGAAGAATAATCTGAGATATCAAATCAGGGAAAAAGAGGTAAAGGCGGTGACTTGAAATATGATCGGTAAAGGTAAGAAGGCCATGGAAAAAATACACGAGTCAGATGCAGATGATGAACAACCTCACCATCTTACTCGACTCAAGTCAGGCGCTGTCGCTACTCGAAAATACAAGAAACTTGCAAAAGATTCTTATGATAATGACAGCGACAATTCAGCCATAGCTTCCGTACAATCTTGTGCATCCTCCCGATCACTGAAATCACACTCGCATGGTGGACAGGTCAGATGATATTGACCAGAGGATAGAAGCCCAAGAGCAAATGATTCTAAGTCAGCAAAAGGCTATTAATGACCTCAAACTAATGCTTCTAAAAGTGGTCGAAAATACCCAGAAGATAGCCGATGATAAGGCTAAAATTTCTTCGGAACCGCCACCTAGAACAAATGGAGAAAATAGAGAAGAAAAGCCTCGTTCAGTACACGATGAAGATGACAATTTTTCCTTCCATGATCCTCATGGAGAAAAGATCGAGAAATTGCAGAGGCAACTTGATGCCTTGATGCACAAGAATGAACTGAAGGAATCGGGGGTTTCAAGGCCATATTCGCTCGAGTGGGACTTCGCCCCTTATCCAGAAAAATATAAACCCCTCAAATTGGAGTCATATGACGGGAAGGGGTCCCCAAGTCAGCATATCTATTACTTCTTATCGCAAGCAGGTCATCTAATGAGAAATGATCCCATAATGACTAAAGTATTTGCGAGCACCTTGCGAGGGTCTGTGTTCACTTGGTTTATGCAGTTGCCCCCAGGTACTATTAATACCTGGTTTGACGTTGAGAAGCAGTTCTTGGCGCGTTTATTTGAGGATGATACAGAAATATCGGTTCATTCCCTCCTTGCGACGAAACAAGGGGAAGAAGAAATGATTAAGAGTTTCATTGAACGCTTCAGGGAAAAGTCCATGTATTGTCGACACGGTATGACCCAAGAAACCCTGGTAGAAACCTGTAAGCATAACTTCAGAACTGGCGTGCTGATAAGAATGGGAGCTGGAGAGTCTAAAACTTGAAAAGATCTGCTGAAGCAGAAAGAGCAGGCGGAAGATATAATTTGCCGGATTGAGGAATCTCGTAGCACGAGAAACTCTATGAATAACAGGCAATATCCACAGAATCCTAAAAATAAAGAGAAGGCTGTGATGACATCAATTGCAGGACCGAAGCCAAAACCTAAGAATCCGAGAGGTGCAGGTCAAAATAAGCCCGACAAGATAAAACTTATACATTCAAGACGGAGCAGACGTGTACTCTATTCCATCTCCTCCTTAAAAAGGGTATGTTGAAGCTTCCGGAAAATAGAAAACCGGAAGACGTTGGTAAAACCAACGACCCTAACTATTGCCTGTACCATCGGAATGTTGGGCACCCAACTAAGGATTGCTATCCTCTTAAGAACCGAATTCAGGCATTGATAGAAGCCGGGATTCTGACACTTCAAGAGGAACAGAAGAAAGTTTCTGCAAATATGGCAACTTTGGTAGTAGGAGCCAATGAGTTCCCTATCAGAACGATCCCTGTACCAGTAGGGAAGCCAATATCGACACCAAGTACGGGCAGCCCGCACTTGCCAGCTAGCCCCTTGGGTACGTTCCGAACCACAACTGCAATCGAGTCGTCCTTATTAACTAGCAGCCGGATTTGGCTGCGGGTGCCAAAAATATTGATGATGATAAATATCATGTTGCTTTCACTACTCATGCTAGCCATTGGAATGGCTAATTGAGTGCTATAAATAAAAATTTTTGCTCAATGCTGTTAAAGCGGCGGGAGGAGGAGATCAAGTTCCTCACCAACCCTATCATATTGGGGGTAAAAGTATGAAATTAACTGCCCAATGCTGATTAAAAGCGGCGAGAAGAGGAGATCAAGTTCCTCGCCAACCCTATCATACTGGGGGTAAAAGTATGAAATTAACTACCTAGTGCTGATTAAAGGCAAGGGGGAGAGGAAATCAATTCCTCGACAACTAACCATGCTGAGGGGAATAGCATGGCTAGCCCAACGCAAACGGCTATTGGTAAAGGCTAATCATATCCGTTGATAGTTAGGGGTTTGCTAAAAATCCTATAAACTCTGTCATGTTAAGTTCCTACTTCTGACAGTGAGATATAGTTCAAGTTACGCATGAGAGCACTTGGACTAGGCATGTGCAATTAGGCGCCTCTGCTGAAATCTAGTGATCATGACCTGATCATCTTAGCGTGTGCAGTTCAAGTTACGCATGAGAGCCTTGAACCACCTCCATCAAAGTTTCAAGCATGTGCAATTAAGCACCTCTGTCGAATTTCTTGATCTTAACCTGATCACCAAATTGAAGATCCAAAGTATTTCAAAATTTGCTAAGTTCTAAACCATTTTGAAAACTTTGGAGGGGGTTCTGTTGGCAGTGAAAATTTCTAAGTTGAAAAGCATTTTCCACAACAGACCGCGGAGCTAACTCAGTAGCTCCGCATTTGGATATTTTTGTCTCGCGTTTGAGTAAAACGCGGAGATGTTTAATAGCTCCGCGTTCTGGTTTCTTAGCTCCGCGTTTAGAGTATTTATCTCCGCGTGAGCAGATTCTTAAGAATCTCAAACTGATTGAGATTATAATTTGGGCTTATCCAAATATCTAAATTGAGTCCAATCAGAATCCTAAATTGATTGTGATTGACATTTGATCTTATCTAATACCCAAATTGAGTCCAATCAGAATTCCAAATAAAGAGATTTAAATCAATATTAAATATTGGATTAGAATCCTTGATGAATACAAAAAACCTTCTTTTCCTATTCCTATGGAAATCTTTATTCCTATTCCTATGGGAACTCTTATAACCACTAAAGTCTATAAATACCCTCTTTGAGGAGACTTTAGGGATCATCAATCAAGAATAGATCAATCAATTCATGATCATCTATCTTCAATCTCTTTGATCCTTTGGCAATTCAAGTACGCGAGAGAGCCTTGAAGCCTTTGGGTCCTCTTCTTTTTCGGCTGGTCTTCTTCTTCTTTTGGCGTCCGAAGTCTTCTTTTGATCCTTTGGCAATTCAAGTACGCGAGAGAGCCTTGAATCCTTTAGTGATCATCTTCTTTTCGGCATCTTAGAGAATTCAAGTTATGCACAGAGCCTTGAATTCGGGAAAAATCAGAGAAGATCGTCTACAGCCGGCCGATATCTTCAAGAGAGAAGATTTCAACGTGCCGATCGTCAAAAGGAGCTGCTTGACAGATCCCATCGCCACAGATCCCACAATATATTGTAAAAGAGAGATTGAAATATAAAATCCTCTCGTTTGTTCTCTTTTTCATCTGTTCACTTTCATTGTAATCTAAGCTGTATTCGATGGAAGGAAGCAAAGAAACTTTTGAGGCGAACACTAATATGAAAGATGCTCGTGGATGGAATACAAACGATGGCAAAGGTACGCTTTCTAACCTCAAAATTTTACTATTGAATAAAAGAAAGAAGGGTAGGAATAAATTTAGAAAAATCAAAAATAAGATGGAGAGATTAAATGCAAAACTGACAAAAAGGTTAAGCTCATTCATATCAAAACGTAAAAGGACACATTATGAGAGTGGAAAGCGATCAAGAGGTCGTAACCATTTGAATTTTCTAATCAGTGTATAATATTTGTATAATAGTTTTTTTTTTTTTTACCATCCTTGATTTGTGTATGAGGGCATATACGAGTCTAGGTGTGGGGTAGTGGGTTAGGATATTTTCATCATATTTTTCTTGGATTTTTATTTTTTTTAGAATCTTTATTTTATTTTTAGATTCTTAGGTTTCTTTAGTTTATACTTTGGATAGTTTTTAGGGTAACTAACTATAAAAAAAAAACTAAAAAAAAATTGAAAATTTTTTTTATATGTTTTCATCAATAAATCAAACTAATTACAGATAAAGGAACAAATTTAGATTTGAAATTGGATAGGAGAGTAAATTGGATGGTACACTTTGAATTTTATGAAAAGATTAAAATCCGAAAAATAAATACCGCCAACAGTAGTTTTGAGGCAAGTATACATCTATTTTTCACTTCACAATAGTTTATTAGGTTAAGGACAAAGATGATAGCGATTAAGTAAGTTTTTTTTCTCCAAATAAAAAAAAGAAAAAAGTGAATAAAATAATGGGGTGAGCCTGGTATTATGGAAATAATCTCGAGAGTGATAAAATAATGGGGTGCGCCTGGTATTAAGGCAATAGCCTAATGAGTGAAAAAAAAAAGAGTATGATCTGAGTGATCGGGTACTTTGCGCCTAAGTAAGCATAAATATTCGCATGAAAGGTGAAATATTCTAAAAAAAAAATGAAAAAGAAAAAAGTATAAACCGAGTAATCGGGTATGTTGCGCCTAAGTAAATTTGAATATTCGCATGAAAGGTGAAATATTCTTTAAAAAAAAGAGAAAAAAAAAGAAAAAATTGTTATGAGAGAGAGGATGAATCATGAGTTAGAGTTGGATTCCAAGGCCGAAGTAGACTATCACACGTGCACATAGTTGTATAGGAGTCAATGAATTAGCTGTTAGTAGGTATTGAAAGATACGATTTGAATTTTTTATTAAAATGATAAGTGTATCTGATATGACACTCGATTTGAAAATTGATAATCTAAATGCATTCTTGAGTTTGTATATTAGTGAGATTAATTGATGAAAATATAATAAAAAAGATTTTTCTTTCTTTTGTATAAAATTTCTATTCTTCTTAATTTTTTGTTATCCTTATTTTTCTTTTCTTTATTTCTTAATCTATTTTCTTCATGAATTTTGTGGGTATATTCACTGCAAACCGTCACGAGACAATACTAGTCCACTAGGGTGAACTAGGGTTTAAAGGCTTATTGCAAGTGCTAAGTGCAATCGCGATTTCTGCGAAAGTGAGTTAGGATTTTTATTTTTCTTTTTAGGTTTAGATTTTGCTCGAGGACAAGCAAAGATAGGTGTGGGGGTGTGATAAGTATCATATTATACATTTTTCCTCCCATATTTTATCTATTTTGGTATATAAATAATTGCTACTCGGGTATATTTAGTGTGTTTTTATAGGTAACAACGGTTTCACAAGTAAAAGATGAAGAATATGCAAATTTATTAAGAATATGAGCATAGAAAGTTAACCAAGGCGAAAACCGACACTCAAGTGCAACAGTAGTAATTTCAAGAGTATTTTCGGTGAAGATAAAGCTTGAACTGGAAAATTGCATGTAGAGAACATTTATAGAACTCGGAATTATCTTCGAAACGATCTGAGAACAGCGTAATCCAAGTTCATATGCAAATGTTATGACCATTTCAATGAAGCACTGCACAGTGAAAAATCGGATCCAGCGGGCTACGGGTTTGTTGAACTTAATTTCGGATTGTGGACCCGAAAATTAGTATTTTATGCCATCTAATCTCAATTATTGGTTTCTAATATCTAATATCTTGAGATTAGTTTGTATTGGATTAGGATCATATCTTTTGTATTGAGTTTGAGTAGAAGAATGATTGTATTTGGATTATAAATACCCCATGAATCCTTCTAAATAGGAGAGATCTTGTTAGGTGTAATTTTAGATATACTTTTTATTTTTGCTGACGGGGTGGCGGCCATAATACCGTGCTCCAGAGGTAAGCCATTGTTTTTTACATCTTTACTTGCTTTTTAGATAAAGTTAATTGATTTCTAGTTTAGGTTTTGTTGCTTTCTAGATTAGATTTATTTGCTTTCATGAATAAAAATAGGATTTTGCTTACTAGAATTATGAGTAGCTAATTAGTTTAGCTCTAGAATGTAGATGAAACTAGAATCCACCATATAATTGCTCTCTACTTTTTTTCTTCCTAATTAAAATAAATAAAGACATGATTTTTCTATAAAAAGATTAAAATACAAGAACTCGAACATTAAGACTTTGATAGGTTATACTTGAATTAGATTTCTTGATAGCCCATGCTTAGTTAGGGTTTTGGGTTGTTGATTTTATCTTTTTCATTGAATTATCTAAAGATTTAGTTTGTTTTTATGAAAAGTAGTATTTTTGATGAGTTATACTTGCAAACCACTTAATAGCTCATGCTTAGGGCAGTTTAAATAAAGATTAAACTAAAAAGATCAAATTTTTATGATAAAAGAAAATAATAGAAGGAAATATATGGTTGGAAACTAGTGGATTCTAGATTCTAGGCTAATTAGAATAACTCTCAACTCCAACTTAGAATTCTTTGTTAATCCGTTAGACCATAGAATTAGTAAGAATCGCAAAACACCTGAGATCTCTATGGGACGACCTGTTAAGCGCTACAACCGACACTGTACGCTTGTAGTTAAATCATCACATCAGGCTCATCAAGTACTTTTCCTTTTTGCAAACTGCTTGCAGCAGATATATTAGGTATATCATTATCAATTAAAAAAGTAATGGCATTTATACCTTCGACTTTACCTGAAGTGCTGGCTTCCGGTTAAATAGTTGCTTACTTTTTTTTCTTTGTTTACAGATCAGAGCTAAGGTAGTTTATCTGAGATCGTATATCATAAAGGCTATTGCATTATGACTGTTGATTGTTTGTTGCGACTGGATGAACTGTTGTTGCACTTGGATCATTTGGTCCATTCTATGTTATATTTGAATTACATTATCCTCATGATTCGTTTCAGTGGTGGTTGGTACACCGAAAGTTGATTAGAAGGTTTGATGTATTGTTGTGGTGTTAGATTAGTGGGTGACTTATTTTAATAGTTAAACTACTGTTGAGGATTTTGCTTCAATTAAAAATTTGAATAGTTCATCCAACCAAGGCTATAAGTTTGTGAATAAGGGATATTCGCTGGTTGGGAGCAACATTAAAGGTATTAACTTGGTCATTTAGTACTCCTTTAAAAGTAGGAAAAGTTGGACAATTGTGAGTTACATGTCACAAATTTCTATAACTTCTGTTATTGTCTTAACAATTTTTGTTCTCTTAGTGAGTAAATCATCAAATTTCTTTGTGATGGTGATTAGTTGTGCAGCTGTATCTTCGATTTCTCCCAATTTAATAAGTCCACTTCTATTCTGAGGCTTCTCTACTAATTGGTTTCTTTCCGAAATATCCTTTGTTTTCCAAGCTTGTAAATTCTCAACAAGTGAGTTAAGATATTCCTATACTTTATTTGTGTCCTTACTAAAAAATTCATCATTACACATAGCTTCAATAAATTATTAGATTACAGTTCTCTTTGTTTTCTCTTTGTGTCCTTTACATCATATCATTACAGTTCTTGATAGAAGGTACTTATAGTTCTCCACATCTGGAAGCCATGATGTGGGCATGAGAGTAGCAAAAATATTGAATCTATCCCAACACTTGAACAAAGGCTCATCTTCTTTCTATGAAAGTTGGTAATTTGCCTTCGCATATAATTTGTTCGATGTGAAGGAAAAACTTTCTTTAAGAATTGTTTTTGCATCTCATCATATCTTCCTATTGAATTGGGATATAATGAGTGCAATCATGTCTTTACTTTATCTTTTAGGGATAATAGAAAGAGCTCAAATTTTAGTTGCTCGATAGTAATGTTTTGAAGATTAATAATTGAGAAAACATCTTCAAATTCTTGAAGGTGCAAATAAGAGCTCTACGCATCCATCGCATAAAATTTAGGCAAAAGTTGAAGTATTCTAGATTTAATTTCAAAGTGTCTCATATTCAAATAAAATACTATACATGAAGGTTAGGTTGTCATATGTGACAGGTTATAGATAATCGCATAAGGATCTCCACGATGGGTGTTGTTATCATTTGTGTTGTTATCTCCAAATCCGATATTATTACCGTTATTCATGTTGTTATTGTTATTAGCACACATGTTGTGAAGTGATTGGCAGTTTGAAAGTATTTGTGGATCTTAGCATGTTCGAATGAGTTTACCATTAGAAACTCTCCTCTAAGTGGTCATGCAAACTAAAAATTGCACTAATTAATGACATAGTAATTGTAGTCTATACTAAAGTATCGCTCTCGGTAATGACGTCAAAAATTTGACAGCGATCTAAATTGTACACTCCCAATTTTAAGAGATTGACAAATAGTACATGAGTGATAATCCATAATCATTCTCTCGAGGATCATTTTAATTAATGTGTTATGCACTTAAAAAAATAAATTATGGACTAAAAAGATTGAATTTTTAATTAATCTAACCTAAAGATTAAAGAATTTTTAAATTACTTAAATAAGATTATTAGTCACATAAGTTAATGCCCCCATAAAATAATTTACTAGATATGCTTATACTTATTTATCTTAGATTCATAGATCATGTGGTCTTCCTACAATCAGAAAATATTTTTTAAAGCAGAAAATCAAATAAAGTTATAAATTTGATAATTTGGATAACTTTACCCAATTAAGACTATATTTATTTTGAGTATCTATGACCTATAAAAAAACTATGCAACAAAAATATCATCAAACTATATATCATCACAGACTCAAAAATATATTTAAAACCTAACAAGATAATAGGGAACAAAAAAAAATCAACTTTACTAAATCAGTCAAGCATATAAGTAAATAAAGAACATATTAGTAAATTTTTTAGGGTTCATTATCAAATTGAACCAACGCTGAATTTAGCCTCTCATGCTCATTAATATAATAATAAAGGAGATTCTTGTATGAATATGAAAAGTACAAAACTGAAAACTATAATCTCTCTATCTATATCTCATATATCATATATGTCGCAAATCTCTAAATTACATTGAGTATTTATAACCTCTCAAAGATCCTAATTAGAATTTTGTTTATAAGAAAACTCATTTTTCTCACAAAATCCTCAAATATTAGGTTCTAAAGTCATGGCTATCCAAGGATCCATCTACAACCCCTTCGAAGGCTATTCTCAGGTTCATTCTTAGTCAATGGCTGTCGACTACTGGCAGAAGGCTATCGACATTAGACCTGTAAAATAATAGTTCTGTGCTGATATTTGAGATATACTTTAATTTTTCGATTTTCTTCTACATTGAACCCTGCGAAAAGACTATAAAGCACTACAAAAATATTAAAGTGGAGAGTTTGATCATTAAAAATAATTTATCACTAATTTTTTATATTAATCAGCAAAATTAGATTATGTGTGTATAAAATAAACTAAAATAACTACACTTTTCACTCGTAATCACACCCACAACTTTAGTTTTGCTAGTCCCTAGCAAAATTATAAAATCAAGAAGAGAAAATAAATCCTAATTAAAAAGAAAATAAATCCTAACACAATTTCGTAGGAATCATGATTGCATTTAGCATATGCAACAAATCGTTATATCCCTAGAATACTCTAGTGGACGAGTACTGTCTCGTGAGGGTTTCCAGTGATATTATCCACAAATATCAAGAAATGTTGGGTTCAAGAAACAAATAAAATACAAACTAAAGATAAGTATAAAATAAAGAAAAAGAAAATATTACATATATTTTTATTTTTATTTTTGCATTTATTTCTTTTCCATATCAAGTTTTATTAGAGATATGCACATGGATATTTATAACGACATCAAATTTAATAAGTCACTTATAATTTAATACCTTTATATACCTATCATGATCATTTAAATTGTATCGTAGATATACTTTTAATTCCCATTATCCTCTGTTGTGTACTCTTGTGATTGTGTATATGAGTTTTGCCAAATTTTAAACTTCAACCAAACATGTAGAAGCCCTTTTCACACACACACACACACAATATTTTTTTCTTCTTTTTTATTTATAAACATTTGTTGTTCATGCGAACACTTGTACTTCACACAAATGCCTAGTTACTTAGCTCATATTCATAATAAAAGTTTATAGGTATCATTCTTGTGAAGATGCACGCTTACAAGGTGCACAAACCGAACTACTTAATACTTACTTTTTATTATTTATTTCTTTTCTTTAGAAGAACCTTGCCTTAATGCCAAGCTCACTCCTATATATATATATATATATATATATATATATATATATATATATATATATATATATATATATTTGCCTTCTTTTTAAATTATCTCTTTGTTATCAACTTTTCATGACTCATTATATAAATGTTTAGAGTGCATACTTGATTCAAATTTTAAGTATTCATATATCTTGTTGTCTGATTTAATTTCACAATCAAGATTACATAAAAACTATTATCATATAAGCATAATATTAAAATATCAATCTCATAAATATACCATGTAGAATACTTTTGATCTTACTTTTTATTTTAAAGAAATGAAAAATTTTGTAAAATGCTTCTATTTTATATGATTTTGTTAGTTAGTTGTGATACATATGATACAGAAAAATAAAGTGTATCTATCCACTCCAGCTTAAATTATGCAATATTCTCGATGCATCAAGAATATAAATATGCTAACAATACACTAAGAAATAATATAAGAGGTTAAAGATAAAAACACCTAGTCCTGCCAGTTCTCTAGAAAATTTATTCCTATAGATAGTCGATATCAATAATGTTGCTGATCTTTTCCTTTTTTGCAGATGCATCTTTGATACCGATAGGACCCTGTATTTCTCTAGTGCATCGGATCATCCTCATCAAGAGAGATGGTACCATCCTCACTAGCCATATGTTGTACACCTTGGTCAGTAGCCGAAAATGGCATTCTTGACATTGCTCGACTCAAGTTTGTTGTGTCTTGATGATTTGCAGTCTTTTGTTGAATGTATTTGTCAGTCATATGATCGACTCATTCAAAGTTTGGAGTGTAATCTTTAATGGTTGGGCCACTTGAATTGTTGAACCTCTTCACCTTGTTCTCCATAACTAGCTAGCGAGGCAGCTTCTTCTTCTTACTCTGGTTGTACCTGCTGCTACTGAGCCTGTCGAGCAATCGTGCTTCACTGAATGGTTGTATTTGATAATGGTAGGATTTGACGGGAGATTATGTCAGTTGATAACAAATTATGTTACTAAGGCAAATTTTCGTTATCAGAGATGGAGACCTAGAACTGGTTTTGTTGTTTTCAGGTGTTGGATGATTGTGATCCAAATCATATACTCTCAAGTGCCTGAGATTGACAAGTAGTACAAGGGTAGTAACCCAAAATTGTTCTCTCTAGGATCGTTTATTAATTGTGTGACACTAGAACAAATTACGGTGCTAAAAATAAAAGTAAAAATTGAATTTTTATTAACTAAACTAAAATTCAAGATGAAAATTTTACTTATATTAAAATTGTTGGTTTGATGGATGTAACTTCCATATAAGATAATTTGCTGGATATATTCATACTTTTTTATCTCAGTTGCATAGATCACATGGTCTTTCTATAATCGAAAATTAATTCAATTAAGCACAAAATATATAAAGTTGCAAACTTGCTAATTTGACTAATTTCTCCCAATTAATCCTATATAAATTTTGACTTTATCTAAGCATGCGATATAAATAATAAAAATAAATGTTCAAATTCTAAGCATATACCGTGCCTAAAAAAAGTCTATGATATATCAAAAACTAATTGATGAATATATCATCAAACTATAAAGCATTAAGGACTCAAAATCATATTTAATCCTTTCAATGATGTAGATAATCAAAGATATCAATTCCACATAAAACAAATAAAATCCATAAGCATATAAAAATACATACCAGTAAATTACATAGGATTTGTTATTCCATCTGATCCAACTCAATAATTTAGCCAATTATACTCATCATAACCATGAATAAAGAGAAAAACAATTCTTTTATTGATTTCTATGAACGAGTACAAAAACTAAATCTTGAATCTAAAACTGTATATTATTCTCTCAAACGTTGTTAAGTATTACAAAACTTGAGATTCATTGGTTATTTATAGCCTTACAAAATCCAAATAGGAATTCTATCCATAAGAAAACATTTAAGTCTTCCAAAAAATCCCTAGAAATTAAGTTTGTGACAGCTCCCTTAGACGGACCAATTAATGGCTGCTCTTGGGCATGACTTTCAGTCGATGGCTGTCGATAGCAGGCATCTAGCTATCAATAGTCATTCCTGAAAGGGCACAGTTCTTAACTGATATTTAAAATATGCTTCAATACTTTGATTTCTTGCATATAAAATGCTATAAAAATATTAGAAATTAGTAGAAAAATATCAGAGTTAGGAATTCGATAAATAAAAATAATTTTTCATTAATTTTTTTATATTAATCAATAATTGGATTACGCTTGCACAAAATAAACGAAAAATATTACACTTTTCAAGTATAATCGCTCCCACAACTTGACTTTTGTTAGTCCCTAGCAAATCTATAAACTAGAGACCAAAATAATAAATACTAATTCACTTTTGCAAAATCACAATTGTACTTAGCACGTGCAACAAGTCATTGAAATCCTAAGTTACCTTAGTGGACGAGTATTGTCTCGTGAGGGCTTCCAGTGATGTTACCCATAAACATCAAGAAATGTTTGAGATTAAGGAATAAATAAAAGTGAAAAATAAGGATGTGCAAAATAAAGAAAATGAAAAATATTAGTATCCTATGAACTATCTATACTATTACTAATTTTCTTTTGGTTTTCACTTATTTTCCATCTCAAGCTCAATTAGAGATACATCCATAGATATTTATGAAAATGTCAATCTTAATAAATCACTTATAATGTAATACTCCTATATATTTACACTGATCATTTAAATTGTATCATAGATATACTTTTACTTCTAATTATCCTCTCATATGCACTCTTGTGAGCGTGTATATAAACTTTGTCATGTTTCAGACTCCGACTAAACTTATAGAAACCCTTTTCATATATATATATATATATATATATATATATATATATATATATATATATATATATATGTATGTATGTATGTATTTCTTATTTTCATTGACACTTGCTTTTCATGTGAACATTCAGGCTCACCGAGGCACAAATAACCAATTACTTAGCTCATGACTATAATAAAAGTCCATAAGTATCATTTGTGTGAATACGCATATTTATCGAGGCAAATGGACCCAACTAAATAACACTTTCTTTCTCTTTTTTATTATATATACTTTATATATCCGAAATACATTGCCTTAAGTACCAGGCTCACTTCATTTTTTTTTAGTTTTTTTAAACGTATATGATAGGTCTCCCTTTTAAGTTTTCACTTTATCATCAATTTTTCATGAGTTTTTGTGTAAGTGTATAGAGTGCATACTCAATTCTAATCTTAAGTATCCATATATTTTATTGTCGGATTTAAAATCTCAATTTAGACTATATAAAAACTATTATCATATAAGTATCAAAATTGAGATGTCCATCTCATAAATATGCAATATAAAATACTTCTAATCTTAATTTTTACTTCCAAAAAATAAAAAATTTTGAATCTTTTTTAAAATATGTTAGTTAACTATGATATAGTAAAATATATCGTATCTATCCCACCCCCATCTTAAATTATGCAATGCCATCAGTGCATCAAAAATATAACTATGAAAGTAATACACTAAGAAATAATGTAAGAGGTTAAAATTAGAAAACACACGGCATTGTTGGTCCTAAAAAGAAACTAGCTCTATTTTGTAGTCAATGTCAATGATATTTTTGATGAAGACCTTCTTGCCACTTGCGTCTTTGATACTGACGGAACCCTATAGTCCTCTAGTTCATCCCTTTGTCCTCATTTGAAGAACAAGGGCATTCTCACTAACCATTTATCTAAATACTCTGGTGAGCAGCCGATAATGACGCTGTTGATGATACTTGGTTCGGGCTTGCCTATCTTCAAGTATGCACATTCTCGCAGTGAAGGCGTTCGTCATTGTTATGATCGACTCATTTATAGTGTGGAGTGTTACTTCATCTGGTCGGGCCGCTACATCTGTTGCATCTCATTGTTCTTACCCTTGTTTGACACATTACTAATTTTGTTCTCCATGACCGGCAGGTTAGGCAGCAGGTTGTTGTTGCTCTTGTTGCACCTACTGTTCGTACTTGGCATGTTAGGCGCCCATGATTCTTCGCACAGTGGTATCCGCAAAAGGTTTCTTAGGAGGTTCTAATGTATCACCTCATGATGGATGAACTTCACAATTCATGCAAATTTTTGTAATCAGAGAAGGCAAAACTAAGTGAGGTTTCACTGTTCTCAGATGTTGGATACACTCATAGGCTTAACCCATACATTGAACTATTGTGAAGTACATGATGGATGCGACATTGAATGTCCGCCTTTCCAAAATCATATTTAACAATACTACGTCCCTCAAATATAGTTCCATTGATGAAGAGGATGGTAGTTTGTTATATTTAATATAAAGACTTACAAAGATGTACTCTTTTCTAACATAACCAACCTTCAAAAAACTATTATTAAATGCAACATCACTTAAATTCTCGCAGAGCTCTTTGAACTAGCGAGAACCACTTAGTATCTTATTCACAATATCTACAAAAGAAGGGTGCTTCTCAAGTACATTGGGTACAGGGACTGTCCTTACGATTTCTTCTCTAGTGAATGGTATCTCGCTATCCCTGACAATGGAGTATCCATATTGATCTCCCATTATTGGTTGCAAGTTAGCATAAAACTCACGCAACAATCTCATTGCTTGCTGGTGCGTGTTCATATCTTGTTTATACTTCCAACTCTGAGGCTTGCATTTGTTCTCTGAAGGCCAAATTTTTATTTAATTTTGAATAATCTACCCCACATTTTAATCAAAACTTGAAATCATCTTACTTCTCCAAAATCTTCTTGTTTGCCTTTACAATTCTAGTCCTCTGTGGAGAAGACAGGCCAAAAGATTCTACTCTTGGTCTCTTAGATATTGTTCGTTTCTTTGTCACCATACTGCAAAGATTAACCAAAAATGCATAACTTTAAATAATTATTATTTCAAAAATCTATGCATGAATTTATCATATAATTATTCTATTTATTATTTTTCTTTTGATTAATTTCTATCGCTTTTTTTCTTATTATATTTTTTAATTATTTTTTAGAATCAAATTCATCTGCATAATTCCATATATTCCCAATTTCTTTTCAAAAAATAACAAATTCCACTTTAATGCGATTATGATAGCTTGAATTTGATATATCATAAATATGCAAGCATCCTATAAAATATAATGCTAAAAAGGTGAGATTTTTGCTTTTTCCACTCTTTATTTTAGCATATCATGACAATAAATCCATAAAATTCGTCAAAAATCCCTGTATCTTTGCTAAACTCTACCAAATCTACTACAAAGTAAGGATCTAACTTTAATTTATTCAGATTTATCATATAAATTGTAGATTTAGGGTTAGAGACAAAAATCTATTTTTTACCATGAACAAATCAAAGAAAAATCAAAGAGGAAAGAGTTTTCTTGCTTAAAGATTGATAAAAATTTGAAGATAATTGCATAGGAAGAGTTTTGGCTGTCGAATAGAGGAATTTTTGGACATGGGTGTTATTGTAAGAAACTAGAGTTTTGTTTGTGAAGAAAAAAGAACTCTAATATCTATTTTTAAGTACACCTATCTATCGATAGTTGTCGATAGGCGCACTGACGGTGTCCTCGGCTAGGCAATTTTTTTTTGCCTTTACAGGAGCCACCATCAATAGCAGCTTTGACCACCACTTCGATGGTGGTTCTCTGTTGAGAACTACGTCAAGCCATTTATTTTTTGATTTTTTTTTTCTTTTTTAGTTAGTTGTTGTTAGTCCCTAAACTAAGGTTATTCCTCATATCTTGTTGTCCGTTCCTAATTCTAAAATTAATTTTAGACTAAAAATTAGTTCCTAACTCTAAAGTTGATCTCAATAAAAAATTTGCATTTGTTTTGGAAAGAAATTTAAAAGAAAAAGAAATGAAAGAAAATTTTTTTTGAAAATCGTTGAAGTCATCATAAGTATTAAAGCTAAGTTATTTTAATAAGCCATCCCCCAACTTAAAATGCATATTGTCATCAATGAATCAATATATCCATTTAATTAATCAAGAACAAGTAGAAATTTAGGAAAGAAGAACTTAAAAATTATTTTGGTCTGGTACTCATGTTGTAATAATCTGCAAAATAAAATTATTAGTACATAATATACAATAATATATATAGTGTCTTCATTTAGCACATATCTATGTGATGTCAGAGGATCCACTAGATCGTGAGATTTCTCTGACTGTTTAAAAAAAATCCAAGTAGTGCTTCAATCATTTTCTATTTATTTTAAATATATGACCATTCTTTGGATTTCTAATATTAATTGTGCTTTGTGGATACACAGTTTTAACTATAAATGGTCATGTCTGCCGTGAATGCAATTTTCTTGGAAATAAATGAAGGTGAGAATCATATAGAAGCATTTTGTTAGAAGGAACACTTATTGTCAAGATTGGGAGTTGCTAAAGTGATAATAAGCAATAAGGGCTCACATTTCTGTATCAAACCTTTGAAATTTTAATGAAGAAATATCATATCATGCACAAGATTTCTACACTATATCACCTGAAGTCAAATGACAAGTTAAGCTAGCTAATAGGGAAATCAAGCAAATACTTTAGAAAATAGTTAATTAGTCTCGCAAAGATGGGTCATTTCGACTGATCGATGTTTTATGGACTTACCATATAGCATACAAAACACCCTTGGCATGTCTCCACATAGATTAGTTTATGGAAAAACTTGTCTTTTGCCTTTAGAGATAGCACATAAACTGTATTGGGTAATTAAATCAGTAAATCTTAATCTTAATTCAGTTGGCCTATTATGAAAACTATAAATAAACAAATTGGAAGACATAAGACGTGATGCATACGATAATTCACGAATTTCAAAGGAGAATGAAAAAATGTCACTATCATCGTATTACACACCATATTTGTTGTTATCGTTTGTATTCTTATCTCCAATGGAGGCAATGGAAGGTCCTTACGCAATTATCTAAAACTTGATAGGACAACTCAACCTTCATGTATAACATTTGCTTTGAATATGCGACACTTTGAGATTAAATCTGGAGTATTTCAACTTTTGCCTATATTTTATGGGATGGATGCAGAAAGCTCATATTTGCACATTCGAGAATCCATTCTCCTTTAAGGATAAAATAAAGACATCGCTACATTCATTACGTTACAATTCAATAGGAAGATGGGATAAGATGCAAAAAGATTTGAGAATATTCTTTCCTTCACATCGAACAAATATATATGAAAGAAAATTCTTAACTTTTGTTAGAAAGAATTGGGATAGATTTAAAAATTTACTGCTCTTATGCCTACATCATGCCTTCGAGATATGGAGAACGATAAGTATCTTCTATCAAGAGCTAAACACTGCAACTTGATAAAATGTAGAAATCATGTTAATGATAATTTTTTTAGTAAGGATGTTGTATGTGATTATCTTGATTCACTTATTGAAAATTCTTAAGTCTGGAAAATTGAGAATATTTTGGAATGAAATTAATTAGTAGAGAAACCTCAAAATAGAGGTGGACTTATTAAATTGGAGAAAACTGAAGATATAGTTACAATACTAATCACAATCATAAAGAATTTTGATGGTTTACTTACTAAGAAAATAAAAACTGTTAAGGCAATAGAAAAAGTTCCAGAAGTTTGTGACATTTGTGAATTATAAGGACATGTAATTTACAATTGTCCAACTATTCTTACTTTTAAGGAAGTACTAAATGAACAAGCTAATATTTTTAACACTATTCATCAATAAGTGAATAACCTTTATTCACAAACTTATAACCCCGGTTGGACGAACTAACCAAAACTTCAATTAAAGCAGAATCCTCAACAGCAGTTTAACCATAAAATAAACCACATACTAATCCGACACTACAACAATACATCCAACTTTCTAATCAACCTTTAGTGTACCAACCACCATCGAAGTAGAATTTTGAGAATAATGTTATGTAGATATAATAGACAATGGATCAAATGATCCAAGCACAACAGCAGTTCATTCAGTTGGAACAAATGATCAACAGTCTAAATGTGACAACCTTCAGTAATATACGATCATAGATAAGCCACCTTAGTTCCACATTGCAAACAAAGGAAAAAAAGTAAGTTACCATCTCAACTGAAGGCCAGTATTTCAGATAAAATCGAAGGTATAAACACTTTTACTTCTTCAATTGAAAATGATATACCTGAAATATCTACTGCAATTGATTTGCAAAGTGAAAAAATACTTGATGAGTCTGTTTCGAAAGAAGATACTGAGGAGAAATATGGTGATGATTCAGTACAATAATCTAAGGATGACAATTCTAAAGAATCTACTCCCGCAGCTTACAAACTACCTGTACCATTTTCCCAACAATTGAAAGCTAAAAAAATTAGTGCATCTTATGCTGATATTTTAAAATTTTTAAATATATATAGATTAATATCCATCAATTGGAAGCAATCAATTAAGTCCCCTCATATGCAAAATTCTAGAAAGACTTGTATACAATCAAAAGACATCACAACGTACAAAAAAACATTTCTCATAGAGCAGGTAAGTGTATTATTCCATTCTAAAATATCTTTTAAATATAATGATCCTGGATGTCTAACTATTTCATGTGTAATAGGTCAACACAATATTGAAAAAGATTTGCTAGATTTAGGAGCTAGTTTAAATCTTTTACCATATTCGGTTTACAAGCAATTGGGTCTAGCGCAATTTAAACCTACACCTGTCATACTACAAATTCCTGATAGATCATAAAGGTATCTTAAAGGCATTGTAAAAGATACTTTAGTGTTGACCGAAAGCTTCTATTTTTCAGTGGATTTTATATTCATTGATACTGTACATGTAAAAAATTAACGTCTTCACATTTCTGTTATTCTCGGACATCCATTTTTAGCGACATCTAATGTAGTTATTAATTGTAGAAATAGTGTGGTGAAGCTATCATTTGGGAACATGACCCTTGAGCTCAATGTTTTTAATGTCTGTGAACAACCAAATATCGACAATGATGATTTATAGGTCATTAATTACACTGAAGAAATTCGTGAAGAAGGAGACATTGTATCATTGTGCATCTCCAATCCTATGGAGCTTACATTGACAATGAATGATGCTTTCCTTGTGTGGCTCAAATCTGAACACAGTGTTAACATTATAAAACATTTAAGTGATGCTCAATATTCAAATGTCACATGATGAATTCCAAAAATGCAAGTATGTGAAGAGTTACCTTAAAGTACCAAGAAATTAATACTATCCAATATCCAAGTACCAATACTTGAGCTTAAACCGCTATCCAAGAATCTCAAGTATGCATTTTTGGGATCTAAAAAAACTTTTCTGGTAGTCATCTCAGTGCATCTTGATGAGAATCAGAAAGAGCAACTACTATCGACATTGCGAAAGTATAATGGAGCTCTTGGATGGAATATGGAGGACATCAAAAATATGGACCCCCTTATCTATACGCATCACAACACTTTAGAAGATGAAACAAAGCCAATAAGGCAAATGCAATTAAGGCTTAACTCTGCTTGAAAGAAGTGGTTAAAACTGAAGTATTGAAACTTCTTGATGCTAGTATCATCTATCAAATTACTGATAGTAAGTGGGTAAGTCCAACCCAAATTGTTCTAAAAAAATGTAGGGTAACAATTATTAAAAACGAGAATGTAGAGATGATACCCACTCGTACAACTTTGAGTTGGTGTATATGCATTAATTACATAAAATTAAATCAAGTAACACAAAAAGATCATTTTTTGTTAATATTTCTTGACCAACTACTTTAAAGAGTAGCTGGGCACGAATTCTATTGTTTTCTCGATGGTTATTCTGGTAATTATCAAATTAAAATTGATTTAAAGGATCCGGAAGTTACAATTTTTATTTGCCCCTTTATCACATTTGCATTTAGAAGAATGCCATTAGGATTATGCAATGCCCCCATAATATTTCAATGGTGTATGATAAATCTCTTTAGCAACATGGTTGAAGACTATCTAGAGTAATTCATGGATGATTTCTCGGTATTTGTAAATAATTTTGAATTGTGTTTGTCTAATCTAGGAGCTGTGCTTGAATGATGTCAACAGAAGAATTTGCTCCTAAACTAGGAAAAATGCCACTTTATAGTTACAAAAAGTATTGTATTAGTCCTTATAGTTTCATCTTAAAGATTAGAAGTAGATAAGACTAAGGTTGAGTCTATTCTCAAAATATCAATACCTAAAACTGTAAAAAATATATGTTCGTTTTGGAATGTGCAAGCTTTTATAGAAGGTTTATAAGGGATCCTGACATCTTTCTCACCTTTTTGTGTAAGATGTGCAGTTGAAAAATAAAATTTTTTCATAGTAGTGAATTTGATTAATAAATGTTTTTTTATTAATCATCATAGTAGTGATGTAATACTAGAAAAAGCATCATAGTATTTGATTAATAATTTTTTTCATTAATTTGTTATATTAATCAACAATATTGGATTACGCTTGCATAAAATAAACTAAAATAACTACACTTTTCAAGTGTAATTAGCTTCTAGCTGTACTTTCTGCTCTTGATAAATTTTGTTCATATATCTTAGGCTCAAATGTGGTTGTTTTTACAGATTGTTCAGTGCTCAAATACATTTTGTCAAAGAAAGATGCAAAACTACAATTAATTTGATGGATACATTTCCTCAAAGAATTTGATTTTGAAATTAAAGATAAAATGGGAGTAGAGAATGTGGTTACTAACCACCTCTCTCATTTGACATCTGATAATGATAAGCTACCAATTAGGGACTCGTTCCTTGAGCAACTATTTTCAATCAGAATAGCTCCCTGGTATGCTAATATTATCTTGTTACAGGTGAAATGCCGAATCAATGGAGTGCCCAAGATAAATGATGATTCCTATCTGAGATATGTTATTTCTTTTATGATGACCCTTACCTATTTAAATATTATTCAGATCAAATCATAGATGTTGTGTGCCGATAATAAGATTCAAAGCATAATTGCCTTCTATTCTACCATACAGAAGTATGTGGGGGCCATTTTTCAACTAAAAAAATGGTAGCCAAAAACTCCAATGTGGAATTCATTGACCCACTATGTTGAGAGACAAATATGAATATTGTAAATGTGCTAGTCATGTTAGAAACTAGGAGTGTTAACCTGGAAGAATGATATACCTCTAACTTTCATTCTTACAATTGAGATATTCGATTGTTGGGATATTGACTTCATGGGAATGTTTCCTATTTCTAACAAATATGTCTATATCCTTGTAGTAGTCGATTACATCTCTAAATGGGTGGAAGCTGCGACATGTAGAACTAACAATCAACAAACTATAATCAAATTTTTAAAGGAGCATGTATTGTCCGGATTTTGAGTTCCTAAAATCGTAAAAAGAAATGAGGGTTCTCATTTCTGCAATAAAACCTTTGAAAATTTGATTAGTAAATATTACATCATACATAAAATTTCTATACCTTATCACCTATAGTCAAATGGACAAGTTGAATTAGCCAACAGGAAAATCAAGCAAATTTTAGAGAAAATGGTTAATCCACTCATAAAAATTGGTTTTTTAGACTAATTGATACTTTATGGGCTTACCGTACTACATTTAAAATATCCTTCGGCATGTTCCCATATAGAATAGTTTATGGAAATACTTGCTATTTACCTGTAGAGATCGATTACAAGACTTATTGGGCAATCAATTAGTTAATTAAAATCTAAATTTAGCATGCCCATTACAAAAATTACAAAAAAAAATTTGGAAGAGTTAAGACGTGAGCATATGACAATTCATGCATTTCGAAGGAAAAGATGAAAATATAGCATGATCACTATATCACACGTCGTGTTTTTTACCCATCCGAGAAAGTGCTTCTCTATGATTCATGCCTTCATCTATTTCCAGTGAAATTGCATTCACAGTGGACCGGATCATTTATTGTTAAAACTATGTATCGGCATAGTGCAATTGATATTGAAAATCCTAAATATGGTCATACATTTAAAGTGAACAAGAGATGCCTAAAATATTACTTGGAATTCCTAAATCACATAAAGAAATCTTACGATTTAGTGGATCCTCCTACTCTCAGTGATACGAGCTTAACAAAGACATGTTGTATATTATTATATATTATGTACTAACAAATTTTGTTTTATAGATTGATGCACCATGAGTAGTGAAACGAGATAATATCTTTTTTAACTCTTATTCTTAATTGATTTAATAGAAATATCAATTCATCGAGGACAATGTGAATTTTAAGTTTGGGAGATGGCTTATTGATACCCACGATGTTTTCAACAATATTGTTTTTACATTTTTCAAAGTTTTCAAAATTTTCAAAAAATTTTAATTATTTTAATTTTACTTCTATAAAAACAAAAATATTTGCTAACCATAGTTTAGTTATTAATTTTAGAATTAGAAATTAGCAATTAGTTTTAAGAAATAACATTAGTATATATACTAATACTTTTTAAAACAAAATTTGGCTTGATGCAGTTCTCAAAAGAGAATGGTTGTCGAAGTGGCTGTCGAGAGGCATTCACTACAAGGAAAGAATTTTCTTGTTTGAGAGCAGCTGTCAAAGCCATTGTTGAGGCAGTTGTCTACAGCCATCGATAGCAAATCCCAGCTATAAATAGTCCCACAATCTTCTTTTTCTCCAAACCAAAACCCTAGCTTTTATCCACAACACCCATGGAGAAAATTTGTCTCCTTTCGAAAGACAAAACTGAACCAGCAGATTTTTCTTCAAATTTTCAAAAATCACTAAGTCTTCTTCTCTCCAATTTTTCATAGATTTTTCATCGTAGAAGTATATTTTTGTCTCAAAAAGCTTGATGTACAACTTATGTGAACTAATTAGAGTAGATCGAAAATGGATTTAAACTTCTTAGTAGATTTGGAGTGGTTAGCTAACTTTTATGAATTATTAATGAATTTCTCTAAAACTAAATGCCAATTCAAGGGTAAAATCAAATAAAAATCACAACATAAAATTTTGTGGATTGCTTGAATACATACCATATATCAAATTTATACATTAAAATAAATTAAAATGATGTTAAATATATTTGGTAGGGATAGAGAAGTATTTAAAAAATAGAGGAACAGTAAGAAAGAAAATATATATGAAATAATAACCACAAATATTTTTGAGAAATAGAGATAATTTGTTAGGAAATATATTCTGTGATTTTTTTAAGGATGGGACCCAAAAAGCAAACCATGATGCAAAGGGCAAGAGCACACTCTTTAAGCCCAGCTACTCCACAGAGATGTTGAGGTACTAAGGCAAAGAAAAAGCTACTAGAGAAGTATGAGAATTTCAAGCTCTTGCCTAAATGAGAGGTTAAATTATATGCATATACACAAAAATCTTTCATTCAGGGTACAGATGCAAGATGCAAGATTAGAAGCATACACATTGCATAAGCACACACTGCCTTGTAATGAGATAGTACAAGAATTCTATGCAATTTGCAACCCGCAATGGGAGATCAATATACATACTTTATAGTAAGTGAAGGAAATACCGTTTAAAGAGAGGTAGTCATACATGTTATTCCGATCCCCGAAGTGCCTGAAGTAGAATTGTGATTTAATGACAAAGTTAACAAAATACCAAGCAGCTCCCGAGCATTCAAAAAGCTTTGCACCAACTTTAGTGATTACACTTTTAACGAAAACTTATTAAAAGTTTTGACGCAGTTGAAAGATGTTTGATAGAATGGATTTTTTTTATATCGGTTGATGCAAGTGTCAAATATGCAAGTGTCAAAAAGGAAATTATCAGCAGCATTATTGATATTGAATATTTGATGGAGCGGATTTTTTGAAGAACTGACAAAAACAAGTGTTTTCTATTCTTAACCTCTTATATTATTTCTTAGTGTATTGTTTTCATAATTATATTCTTGATGCACTGAGAATAGTGCATAATTTAAGTTGGAAGGTGGATAGATACACTTTACTTTACTGTATCATATGTACCACATCTAACTAATTAACTTATACAATCATATACAAATTAAAAAAATTTATAATTTTTTTGTTTCATTGAAGTAAAAAAGCAAGATTAGAAGTATTCTATATAGTATATTGATGTGATAAATTTATTACAAGCATGCAGTGTCAATTTTAGTGCTTTATAGGTCGTTCCCAAAGGGATCTAGAGTGTTTTGCATTCTTGCTAATTCTTTAATCCTAACGAGCTAATAATTCTAAATGGAATTCGAGTTCTACTAATTAGCCTAGGATATAAAATCAACTAGTTCACAACCAAGTATTAATTTTATTATTTCTTCCTATCATATAAACTGATATCTTAGTTTTAATCTTTTAATTTAAAGTGTTCTAAGCATAAGGTATCAAGTGGTGTGTAAGTATAACTCATCAAAAATACTACTTTTCATAAAGATAAAATAAATTATTAGATAATTCTATGAAAAAGATGAAATCAATAACCCCAAACCTTAACTAAACATAGGCTATCAAGAAACTTAACTCAAGTATAACCTATTAAACCATTAATTTAAGAGTTGTTATATTATAATCTTTTTAAGGAAAAATCATATTTTTGTTATTTTATTTTAGAAAGAAAATAATAAAAAGTAATTACATGATTGATTCCTAGTTTTTCTACATTCTAGAACTAAACTAATTTAGCTACACATAGTTCTAATTAATTTTTCTAAGAAAGCAATTAAATATCTAAACTAGAAAGCAATTAAATCTATCTAAAAAGATTTTAAATATTTCTACTTACTAGAAAATCCTTGAAAACGAGTTACCTCTGGAGCGCAGTATGACGGCCATCACCCTTTCGGCAAAACCCTAATTTTTATTGATAATTACGACTACAAAATTATATAGTCCTAGGTTACAAGGACATGACCAATATATAGGTATCAGAGAACCCAATCCTAATCTGAGTACAACTGAGTAGCTACAAATTTACATCGAAGACTCTGTAAAAAACTCATGACATATGAGCCCCATAGTGCCGCTAAATAGAGGTAATTGCCACTAAATGTCGGAAAAAAAGAGAGATCCAGGCTTCAACTCTCTTCTATATGAAGATCTTTGGTTGTTCTTTTATTTTCAATGACCGTATTTGAGTTTGGTACTCTGCAGCTTCATAATCTTGTAGCTCTATTCACTTTTAGCTCTTTTTTAGACTTGGTTTTCTAATCCAGCTCTGAGTTTATACCATCTCCTTGTAAGAATAGGTCTAACATGAAAAACACACTAAAAATACCTAGGTAGTATTATTTTTATACAAAAATAGATAATATAGAGGCTATAAATATGTAATATATGACGCTCATCACACCCCCACACCTATCTTTTATTAGTTCTAGAGCAAAACCTAAAACTAAAACGAAAAATAAAAAATCCTAACTCACTTTTGCAAGAATTGTGATTGCACTTAGCATGTGAAACAAACCATTAAACTCCTGAGTTACCCTAGTAGACAAGTTGTGTCTCGTGAGGATTTACAGTGAATATACCCATAAAATTCATGAAGAAGTTAGATTAAGGAATAACGGAAAGAAAAATAAAGAAAGCCAAAAATCAAGAAAAACAAAAATTTTATACAAAAAAAAAGAAAATCTTTTTGTAATATCTTCTACAATTAATCTCACTAATGTACAAATTCAAAAAAAAAAATTAGATTATCAATTTTCAAGTCAAGTATCATATCAAATACACCTATCATTTTAATTAAAAATTCAAATTCTATCTTTTAATACCCACTAATAAATAATTCATTGGCTCCTATACATCTCCGTACATGTGTGATAGTCTATTTCGATTTTAGACTCTAACTCTAACTCATGATTCATATCTTCTCCCTAAATAATTTTTTCCTTTTTTTTCTTTTTTGTAAATATTTCATCTTTTATGCGAAGATTCACGCTTACTTAGGCGCAAATACCAGATTACTCGGATCATACTCTGATTAATTTTTTATTTCTAAAGAATTATTGCCCTAAATATTAGGCTCACCTTTTTTTCTTTTAAAGGATCATTACTTTAAATACCAAGCTCACCTTTTTCATTCTTATTTTTCCTTATTTAAAGAGAGAAGACTACTCAATCGTTATCATCTTTATCCTTAATCTAATTGATGAATATCATATTTTGTATTTTTTTCCTCCCATATTTTATCTATTTTTGTATATAAATAAATGTTACTTGGTATTTTTAGTTTGTTTTTTAGCTAATCCGATTCCTACAAGGAGATGGCATGAAATCAGAACCAGATTAGAAAATAAAGCCCGGAAAAGAGTTCAAAGAGACAAAACTACAAGATTAAAATACTTCAGAGAGTCAAAGTCAAATACAATTAAGAGAACCAGGAGTATACGACACAAGAATCATGCAGAAGAAAATTCAAGCAATGTTATCATTGTATTGCTGTTAAATAGTGGCATTTTGCCGCCAATTGGCAGCACAAAGAGGGCCCCACATTCTGAATTTTCTTTGAGGGCTTCGATGTAATTTTTTTATTTTTCAGTTGTATTAGAATTAGGGTTTGATTTCGGAAGTCTATATATTGACCGTATCGTTGTTTTCTAGGGTGGTTTTTTGTGCAGTAGTTAATATAGAATTAGGATATAGTTTATACTCATTTTTAATTTAATAAAATTAGGATTTTGCTGAAGGGGTGACGACCACAATACCAGACTTCAAAGATAATTCTCTTTACTCTTCAATTTTTTCTTAGTTAATTTAATTTATTTATTTGCTTTCTAGATCAGATTTAATTGCTTTTTATGAATAAAAATTTGATTTTGCTTGTTAGAAATATGAGTAGCTAATTTAACTTAGCTCTATGATGTAAATGAAGTTATGATCCACTATGTAATTACTCTCTAGAATTTTCTTCTTAAATAAAATAAATAAAGACATAATTTTTCTATGAAAAGATTAAACTACAAGAACTTGAAGATTAATATTTTGATAGGTTATACTTGAGTTAAGTATCTTGATAGCCTATACTTAGTTAGGGTTTGGAGTTGTTAGTTTTCATCTTATTCAAAAAATTATCAAATGATTTAGTTTATTTTTATGAAAAGTAGTATCTTTGATGAGTTATACTTGCATACCACTTGATAGTATGGTACTTTAAATAAAGATTAAATTAAAATATCAAATTTTTATGATAAAAGAAGATAATAGAAGTACGAATATTGTTGGAAACTAGTGGATTTTAGACCCTAAACTAATTAGAATAACTCTCAAATCCGACATAGAATCCTTTGTTAGTCCGTTAGACTATAGAATTAGTAAGAATCACAAAACACCTTAGATCTCTGTGGGACGACATGTATAGCGCTACAATTGACACTGTATGCTTGCAGTTAAATTATCACATCAAGTTTTTGGCGCCGTTGCTGGAGATCGATGGTGTTATTTTGCTTTTTCTAACGTTTTACGGGTTAACAGTGTGTGTTGAGTATGCAGGGATCTAGAAATTCAGATACAGGAATCAAAAAGGGAACAGAGGAATCACTATAGTGCACAAAAAAAACCAGGGATCCAAATACCCTAGTTTTGCCGCTAAATAGCGGTAATTGCAACTAATTAGCAGTAATTTTGGTGAGATTATCCCCCAAATTTTCTCTGTGTCTGTCATTTGGGTCCCTTGTTCTGTAAAAAAATATAACAAAACAAAAAATGAATTAGACACAGTAGGAATCACATCTTTTTTTTAATCATATCTATTCCACCACACCCCACTTCTTGCATTAGTTTAGAAAATTCACGCATACACTCATCTTTGTTGGTATATGCCAACGTGGACCCATAATTAATTTGGTCGACTTATGAAATCAGATTCTATCATGAGCAAGGCGATAATAAGCTCGCCCATTATTGTAAGCATGGTTCATAACATATATACTGAATCATCTCAAGTGCTAATGTTGAGCCAACATTTGAGCAAATTTTCAAAGGGGAGATCACATTATTAGATGAGTTGGCCCACAAATACTTTATGTATGATGACACGTTTGTGCGTGTGCCACTCAACAATGAACAAAGTTTTGAGGATTTATTCATGGAGGAGCTCGAGCTGCTTCATGAGTTAGAAGAGCCATCACATTTTATAGTTCGTGATTCACTGGATCATGGTGCGCACTTCACATCTCATGATAATCCAACATACTTATTTAATGTTTGTGATGATTGTAATATGTGCATTGAAGATTTATTTAGTCTAACCAAAATTTACATGAGAGAAAAGAGAAAGCGGAAACGCCATAAGAGGCACAAAAGATTTTTTACGACCGCTAGGAGATTGATAAGACCCCTTAATGAACTCACTTCACGTTTAAAATGCACACAATATGAAAGTGAGAAGCGATCGAGATGTCGTAATCACTTTTCATGCGTTAATAGGGTGACAATATTGAGATCGTAACTTGTTATGCCTCTCATTATTTGTATAGTATTTGTATAATAGTTTTCATATTTATTTTACCACACTTGGATTGCGTATGAGGGCATACGCAAGTTTAGGTGTCGTTGAGTAGGTTAGTCTTTTCTTCGTATTTTTCTAGAGTTTTTAGTTTTTTTTATAATTTTTATTTATTTTTTATATTTTTAGATTTTAGGATTTTTTTTATTTTTCACTTCGGGTAGTTTTAGGGTAACTAACTAAAAAGATTATTTTTAAATAAAAAACTAAAAAATTAATTTATATATTTTTATCAATAGATCAACCTAACTATAGATAAAGGAACAAATTTAGATTTGAAATTGAATATGAGAGCAGATTGGACGAAACACTTTCAATTTTATGAAAAACAATTAAAATCCGAAAAATAAATACCACTAACAGTAATTTTGAGGCAAGTGTATGTAATGCCCCCATTTTTCAGCTGCTTCCCAAAACGGAGGACGTTATTTATTATTGGCACTAGACAATCCAACAGTCATAGGATCTTGGAATAACCATAATTACTAGCACAATCAGATGAATAAATAACATATCTAAAACTGAAATGATTTTATTTATACAGAGAGTTCATTATATAAAATGGCACACTGCTTTAAATATGAACACAAAAGTGTCAAAGAGAAAAGCAGTGCTTAGACAAAAGGAAATATAAACAAAATATACAAAAATTCTCTAGATAGTACTTCGCTTGCCTATTGTCACTCAATCTGTCCAATGAAGTACGGATCTTCAACTGGGACTAGATTCCCTTCTTCACATTCCAAATCTGGATTCAAAACCCAGGGGATTAAACCGAGCAAGCAACACATTTAAAAGAGAAATTGTGTACTTTTATAGTACAGGAATATCAGTGTGCATGAGCATGTTTATGTCAGTGTTGTTTGTGTGCATATAAATTAACATGAAGGCAAACATAAATAAATGCATAAATAAATAAACATGACAACAACTATTCTATCTATTTAATCATATATTCTATTGTTCTCAGTCATCGTCCAATTTAATTATAGAAACTGTATTAATGGATAAAATAGCGCTATTCTCCATTGTCGTATAAGTGTCCGTGCATACTCGGAACCCGGCCAAAATATTCATAGCGCTGAACCATGACATACCGCTAGGCACTACAATCAATTTTCATACTGTATTACAGTAACGGACATACCACTCCGGATAAATATCAATTGGTGATCCAGTAATCACCCAGGCTGCTGCAGTAAAAGAATCCCGGCCCTAACAATACAATCAATCCTTATACGGTAAGACTCTTATCTATCATATAGTTTCTCCCATCCCCGTGTTCATAATGAATTATGCATATGAAAATTTTATTACACTTCTTTAATTATTTTTCAATTCATGATAATACGTTTGCATTTCCATGACTGTACATGATATGTAGTATTATAACACATGATCTGTAATATTAAACCACATGAAATATAGCATGCTAAATATTAGTGCGCAATTGTACCACAATTCATATCATTAAAATTATTTCAATAATCTGGTTCAATTTTTAATGCCAATCAATAACCCAATTTGGGAACCAAGTACATTATGTAATAATACTGCATTATTTATAAATTCAAACTTACGGACTTATTCTGAAATGAACTGTAAAAATGGTGCTAATTAAATGAAAAGATTGTTGTGAATAGCAAGCATATATGAGTGCCAAAAAAAGAATTACTAAGACTCATCATCAGATCATTTAGATGCAACAAATAAAACAAAAGTCACAAGAAGGTTAAAAAAAATGGCATATACAGTAGTCAACAGACTCTAGCTTACATTATCTGAAAAGCAGTATCTCATGAAGAGAGGGCAACACCCATAAGTGAAGATTGGATAACTAAAATTTAGTATGAGAAGAAATGCAAAAGGTGGAGGGGGTTTGTGGAACTGGAATTATAAGACAAAATGAAGCAGCCAGTCCAATAGATCACAAGAGATGATAGCAACTGCAATTGATCTCTAATTGCCAAAATTATGGTGAATACATGCAAATGCCAGTAGTAACTAATACTTAAATACTAACATCGAAACCAAAGCCTTTGAATTCAGAAATATTTAGCTAGCAGATTTGACCAAAGAACTAACTAAAATCAAGATAACGTACACTTAGGTTGGAGACCAATGACTAATTTTAATAGTAAATATATTGAGACTTACATAAAGAAAATTGTGTGCTTGGAATTCAATAGTGCTTCGATTTTGTACCCCTAATATACTTCCCAACATGAAAAATAAGACTGTTAGCCCCCTGATACAGAGGCCAGAATCATAAACATCATGGAAGCCTACACATGTCTACAGGACATATATGAAAACATATCATACATCCACCTCAGTATGGCAACTTTCTAGGACAAGCTTAAATAAAACAGCAGCGTAGTAAGCTAAATTCAATGGCACAGATAATTTATAAAAACTAGCTACAATCATTGATGGGCACACTGAAGATTGCAGTCGATAAAAGACATAACTGTCTATGAAAGACAAAACTACAACAACTTGATATTAACAATTAAATCCTTACCTCTTTTAAAGACAATGATGACAGCTTGTAGATGCAAATGCAGCATTAGTGTCACAGAGCTTATATAGTCGGAATACATTTCCATAAAATAATTAACAATTATGTAGTCAGAACCTGAAAACTTTTAGGACTCAACAAAGCCAAGTGAATGATGAAAAGAAGCCAACCACAATTCTTTCAAACAGCTCACTCTCATTTTAACAAATAAGACTCAGCAAACCAATCGAAACCAATTTACATAACCAACCATTTGCTTAAAACAAAATCTTTTCACTAAGCAATTCCATTTATGAACATGATGAAACGGCCCTAAACTAAATCAAAAATTGCCCTTTTTTTTTTTAGATGTTCGCCGTATTGATAAAGATTGCTAGCTAACTAAACCACACAAAATGCCAACTCATGAACAATAAACTAACGAAAATTTAAAAATTTTCAAGCATCCAAAATGTCAACTTTCTTGTAGCAGGGACCAAATCAGAAACCCTAGATCCCTCAAAACCCCTAATTTCATGGTCAAATAATACGGGAACTTCCCAACACTAAAACCTACCCATTCCCAAACTAATTACTTTTATTAAAACTAGTAAAAAAAACTGTTTTTCTAACAGTAAATGGCCAAAACAAGCCATTAAAGTTGAAAGGATCTCATTAAAAACACATAAATCTAAGGAAAACTTGAATATAAGCAATAAAGGAAGAATCGGGGGAGGAGAGCTCACCGAGGAACGAAATAGAATAGAAGCCAGATAGCGAAGCTCTCAAATTCGAAGAAAAAGAGGATTTCTCTGCTGGTTGGTTTTGGCCGAGAGAAGAAGAAAGGAGGAGTGAGTGAGAGAGAGTTTTCCTTTCTCTTCTCTCTTTTATATATAAATTTTTTTTCTCCACATGACACCTCACCATTAAAACCCTCTCCCTTTGACAGATCAACTCTCCCCTCACCTGGTGTCTCCACCGCATCATTTATTTTAATTTATTTAATAATTTAATAATTTTGGTTTCGTGTAACATTCTCCAAATACTACCAAATTTATGTATAACGTAGTGCTCGATGAGGGAAACACTACAAAATTATCCGTTTGTTGTTCCAATGTTCGAAATAAATGAACCGAAATTTCAAAGTAATTAGAAAGATAATTTAAATATTATTAAATTAGTAATTTTGGGAGTATTTTTCGTCCTCATAAGAAAAATCTCCAAAAATCCTAAATATTACAAAACTAATAATCGCGAAGACCGAATGTCATTTGGGTTTATGGATTTAAAGTTACGTTAACCGAAAGTTATTTCGGTGTCCAAAATTGACTTTAGTGGACTTATTTGGCACCACTGGTCTCAAGCAAGCAATACAGATAGCTCGAATTTTGGGGTATTACATCGTACCCACCAAACAAAAGAATTTCGTCCTCGAAATTCCAAATTAAACGACGTGCTTGTATTCACGGGTACCTACTGATATATATAAAAAAATATAAATTCAATTGACATACCTGATCATGAGAAAATGTATGGGTACTTTGCCATGATGTCCCTTTCAAGCTCCCAAGTTGAATCTATTGGTGATTGTATATCTCAGGAAACAAGGACTAACGGTATTACTTTATTCTTTAGGATCTTCTCCCGTCGGCCGATAATTACTACGGGATGCTTCTCATACTTTAGGTCTGATTTCAAATTTACCTCGGACAGATCCACTACTTTGTGCTCTTCACCCAAACATTTCCTCAGTTGTGATACATGGAACACATCATAAACCTTTCCATCTCTAGTGGTAATGATAATCGGTAGGCAAGACTTCCAATCCTCTCCACGATCTCAAATGGCCCGATGTATCAAATCTAATCACACCCTTCATCAGGAATATCTTAATAAATACTTTATCTCCTACTTCAAACTCCAGTGATTTTCTACGTTGATCTGCCCATTTCATTGGTCTGTCTTGTGCCACCTTCATGTGTTCTCTGATAACTTTCACTTACTTTGTTGCTTGAGTAATCAATTCTGGCCCCAAAATACTTCATTCTCCAAGCTCGTCCCAACATAATGGAGATCTGCATTTTCGCCCATACAAAGCTTCAAATGGTGCTATTTTGATACTCTCCTGATAACTATTATTATAAGAAAATTCCACCGTATACAAATACTCTTCCCAAGATCCACCAAAATCCAGCATGCATGCCCTAAGCATATCATCAAGTACTTGGATAGTCTGTTCTGATTGACCATCCGTTTGTGGATGGTAAGCTGAAGATAAATCCAAATGTATTCCCAGGCTATCCATTAATTTCTTCCAATAGTGTGATCTGAACCTTGAATCTTGATATGACACAATCCTGGCTGGGACTCCATGCAATCTCACTATTTCTTACATAAACCTTCTGGCTAGTATTTATGTTGACTGACCAACTCTAAATGAAATGAAATGAGCTGATTTAGTCAGTCGGTCCACAATTACCCAAATTGCATTATTACCCTTGGAGCCCCTAGGTAAGCCTATAACAAAGTCCATCGATATTTGTTCCCACTTCCCCTCTGGTATTGTTAATGGTTGGAGCAATCCAGCTGTCCTTTGATACTCAGCCTTCACTTGCTGATAAGTAGAACATCTAGATGCAATGTTATCATTGTATTGCTGTTAAATAGTGGCATTTTGCCGCCAATTGGCAGCACAAAGAGGGCCCCACATTCTGAATTTTCTTTGAGGGCTTCGATGTAATTTTTTTATTTTTCAGTTGTATTAGAATTAGGGTTTGATTTCGGAAGTCTATATATTGACCGTATCGTTGTTTTCTAGGGTGGTTTTTTGTGCAGTAGTTAATATAGAATTAGGATATAGTTTATACTCATTTTTAATTTAATAAAATTAGGATTTTGCTGAAGGGGTGACGACCACAATACCAGACTTCAAAGATAATTCTCTTTACTCTTCAATTTTTTCTTAGTTAATTTAATTTATTTATTTGCTTTCTAGATCAGATTTAATTGCTTTTTATGAATAAAAATTTGATTTTGCTTGTTAGAAATATGAGTAGCTAATTTAACTTAGCTCTATGATGTAAATGAAGTTATGATCCACTATGTAATTACTCTCTAGAATTTTCTTCTTAAATAAAATAAATAAAGACATAATTTTTCTATGAAAAGATTAAACTACAAGAACTTGAAGATTAATATTTTGATAGGTTATACTTGAGTTAAGTATCTTGATAGCCTATACTTAGTTAGGGTTTGGAGTTGTTAGTTTTCATCTTATTCAAAAAATTATCAAATGATTTAGTTTATTTTTATGAAAAGTAGTATCTTTGATGAGTTATACTTGCATACCACTTGATAGTATGGTACTTTAAATAAAGATTAAATTAAAATATCAAATTTTTATGATAAAAGAAGATAATAGAAGTACGAATATTGTTGGAAACTAGTGGATTTTAGACCCTAAACTAATTAGAATAACTCTCAAATCCGACATAGAATCCTTTGTTAGTCCGTTAGACTATAGAATTAGTAAGAATCACAAAACACCTTAGATCTCTGTGGGACGACATGTATAGCGCTACAATTGACACTGTATGCTTGCAGTTAAATTATCACATCAAGTTTTTGGCGCCGTTGCTGGAGATCGATGGTGTTATTTTGCTTTTTCTAACGTTTTACGGGTTAACAGTGTGTGTTGAGTATGCAGGGATCTAGAAATTCAGATACAGGAATCAAAAAGGGAACAGAGGAATCACTATAGTGCACAAAAAAAACCAGGGATCCAAATACCCTAGTTTTGCCGCTAAATAGCGGTAATTGCAACTAATTAGCAGTAATTTTGGTGAGATTATCCCCCAAATTTTCTCTGTGTCTGTCATTTGGGTCCCTTGTTCTGTAAAAAAATATAACAAAACAAAAAATGAATTAGACACAGTAGGAATCACATCTTTTTTTTAATCATATCTATTCCACCACACCCCACTTCTTGCATTAGTTTAGAAAATTCACGCATACACTCATCTTTGTTGGTATATGCCAACGTGGACCCATAATTAATTTGGTCGACTTATGAAATCAGATTCTATCATGAGCAAGGCGATAATAAGCTCGCCCATTATTGTAAGCATGGTTCATAACATATATACTGAATCATCTCAAGTGCTAATGTTGAGCCAACATTTGAGCAAATTTTCAAAGGGGAGATCACATTATTAGATGAGTTGGCCCACAAATACTTTATGTATGATGACACGTTTGTGCGTGTGCCACTCAACAATGAACAAAGTTTTGAGGATTTATTCATGGAGGAGCTCGAGCTGCTTCATGAGTTAGAAGAGCCATCACATTTTATAGTTCGTGATTCACTGGATCATGGTGCGCACTTCACATCTCATGATAATCCAACATACTTATTTAATGTTTGTGATGATTGTAATATGTGCATTGAAGATTTATTTAGTCTAACCAAAATTTACATGAGAGAAAAGAGAAAGCGGAAACGCCATAAGAGGCACAAAAGATTTTTTACGACCGCTAGGAGATTGATAAGACCCCTTAATGAACTCACTTCACGTTTAAAATGCACACAATATGAAAGTGAGAAGCGATCGAGATGTCGTAATCACTTTTCATGCGTTAATAGGGTGACAATATTGAGATCGTAACTTGTTATGCCTCTCATTATTTGTATAGTATTTGTATAATAGTTTTCATATTTATTTTACCACACTTGGATTGCGTATGAGGGCATACGCAAGTTTAGGTGTCGTTGAGTAGGTTAGTCTTTTCTTCGTATTTTTCTAGAGTTTTTAGTTTTTTTTATAATTTTTATTTATTTTTTATATTTTTAGATTTTAGGATTTTTTTTATTTTTCACTTCGGGTAGTTTTAGGGTAACTAACTAAAAAGATTATTTTTAAATAAAAAACTAAAAAATTAATTTATATATTTTTATCAATAGATCAACCTAACTATAGATAAAGGAACAAATTTAGATTTGAAATTGAATATGAGAGCAGATTGGACGAAACACTTTCAATTTTATGAAAAACAATTAAAATCCGAAAAATAAATACCACTAACAGTAATTTTGAGGCAAGTGTATGTAATGCCCCCATTTTTCAGCTGCTTCCCAAAACGGAGGACGTTATTTATTATTGGCACTAGACAATCCAACAGTCATAGGATCTTGGAATAACCATAATTACTAGCACAATCAGATGAATAAATAACATATCTAAAACTGAAATGATTTTATTTATACAGAGAGTTCATTATATAAAATGGCACACTGCTTTAAATATGAACACAAAAGTGTCAAAGAGAAAAGCAGTGCTTAGACAAAAGGAAATATAAACAAAATATACAAAAATTCTCTAGATAGTACTTCGCTTGCCTATTGTCACTCAATCTGTCCAATGAAGTACGGATCTTCAACTGGGACTAGATTCCCTTCTTCACATTCCAAATCTGGATTCAAAACCCAGGGGATTAAACCGAGCAAGCAACACATTTAAAAGAGAAATTGTGTACTTTTATAGTACAGGAATATCAGTGTGCATGAGCATGTTTATGTCAGTGTTGTTTGTGTGCATATAAATTAACATGAAGGCAAACATAAATAAATGCATAAATAAATAAACATGACAACAACTATTCTATCTATTTAATCATATATTCTATTGTTCTCAGTCATCGTCCAATTTAATTATAGAAACTGTATTAATGGATAAAATAGCGCTATTCTCCATTGTCGTATAAGTGTCCGTGCATACTCGGAACCCGGCCAAAATATTCATAGCGCTGAACCATGACATACCGCTAGGCACTACAATCAATTTTCATACTGTATTACAGTAACGGACATACCACTCCGGATAAATATCAATTGGTGATCCAGTAATCACCCAGGCTGCTGCAGTAAAAGAATCCCGGCCCTAACAATACAATCAATCCTTATACGGTAAGACTCTTATCTATCATATAGTTTCTCCCATCCCCGTGTTCATAATGAATTATGCATATGAAAATTTTATTACACTTCTTTAATTATTTTTCAATTCATGATAATACGTTTGCATTTCCATGACTGTACATGATATGTAGTATTATAACACATGATCTGTAATATTAAACCACATGAAATATAGCATGCTAAATATTAGTGCGCAATTGTACCACAATTCATATCATTAAAATTATTTCAATAATCTGGTTCAATTTTTAATGCCAATCAATAACCCAATTTGGGAACCAAGTACATTATGTAATAATACTGCATTATTTATAAATTCAAACTTACGGACTTATTCTGAAATGAACTGTAAAAATGGTGCTAATTAAATGAAAAGATTGTTGTGAATAGCAAGCATATATGAGTGCCAAAAAAAGAATTACTAAGACTCATCATCAGATCATTTAGATGCAACAAATAAAACAAAAGTCACAAGAAGGTTAAAAAAAATGGCATATACAGTAGTCAACAGACTCTAGCTTACATTATCTGAAAAGCAGTATCTCATGAAGAGAGGGCAACACCCATAAGTGAAGATTGGATAACTAAAATTTAGTATGAGAAGAAATGCAAAAGGTGGAGGGGGTTTGTGGAACTGGAATTATAAGACAAAATGAAGCAGCCAGTCCAATAGATCACAAGAGATGATAGCAACTGCAATTGATCTCTAATTGCCAAAATTATGGTGAATACATGCAAATGCCAGTAGTAACTAATACTTAAATACTAACATCGAAACCAAAGCCTTTGAATTCAGAAATATTTAGCTAGCAGATTTGACCAAAGAACTAACTAAAATCAAGATAACGTACACTTAGGTTGGAGACCAATGACTAATTTTAATAGTAAATATATTGAGACTTACATAAAGAAAATTGTGTGCTTGGAATTCAATAGTGCTTCGATTTTGTACCCCTAATATACTTCCCAACATGAAAAATAAGACTGTTAGCCCCCTGATACAGAGGCCAGAATCATAAACATCATGGAAGCCTACACATGTCTACAGGACATATATGAAAACATATCATACATCCACCTCAGTATGGCAACTTTCTAGGACAAGCTTAAATAAAACAGCAGCGTAGTAAGCTAAATTCAATGGCACAGATAATTTATAAAAACTAGCTACAATCATTGATGGGCACACTGAAGATTGCAGTCGATAAAAGACATAACTGTCTATGAAAGACAAAACTACAACAACTTGATATTAACAATTAAATCCTTACCTCTTTTAAAGACAATGATGACAGCTTGTAGATGCAAATGCAGCATTAGTGTCACAGAGCTTATATAGTCGGAATACATTTCCATAAAATAATTAACAATTATGTAGTCAGAACCTGAAAACTTTTAGGACTCAACAAAGCCAAGTGAATGATGAAAAGAAGCCAACCACAATTCTTTCAAACAGCTCACTCTCATTTTAACAAATAAGACTCAGCAAACCAATCGAAACCAATTTACATAACCAACCATTTGCTTAAAACAAAATCTTTTCACTAAGCAATTCCATTTATGAACATGATGAAACGGCCCTAAACTAAATCAAAAATTGCCCTTTTTTTTTTTAGATGTTCGCCGTATTGATAAAGATTGCTAGCTAACTAAACCACACAAAATGCCAACTCATGAACAATAAACTAACGAAAATTTAAAAATTTTCAAGCATCCAAAATGTCAACTTTCTTGTAGCAGGGACCAAATCAGAAACCCTAGATCCCTCAAAACCCCTAATTTCATGGTCAAATAATACGGGAACTTCCCAACACTAAAACCTACCCATTCCCAAACTAATTACTTTTATTAAAACTAGTAAAAAAAACTGTTTTTCTAACAGTAAATGGCCAAAACAAGCCATTAAAGTTGAAAGGATCTCATTAAAAACACATAAATCTAAGGAAAACTTGAATATAAGCAATAAAGGAAGAATCGGGGGAGGAGAGCTCACCGAGGAACGAAATAGAATAGAAGCCAGATAGCGAAGCTCTCAAATTCGAAGAAAAAGAGGATTTCTCTGCTGGTTGGTTTTGGCCGAGAGAAGAAGAAAGGAGGAGTGAGTGAGAGAGAGTTTTCCTTTCTCTTCTCTCTTTTATATATAAATTTTTTTTCTCCACATGACACCTCACCATTAAAACCCTCTCCCTTTGACAGATCAACTCTCCCCTCACCTGGTGTCTCCACCGCATCATTTATTTTAATTTATTTAATAATTTAATAATTTTGGTTTCGTGTAACATTCTCCAAATACTACCAAATTTATGTATAACGTAGTGCTCGATGAGGGAAACACTACAAAATTATCCGTTTGTTGTTCCAATGTTCGAAATAAATGAACCGAAATTTCAAAGTAATTAGAAAGATAATTTAAATATTATTAAATTAGTAATTTTGGGAGTATTTTTCGTCCTCATAAGAAAAATCTCCAAAAATCCTAAATATTACAAAACTAATAATCGCGAAGACCGAATGTCATTTGGGTTTATGGATTTAAAGTTACGTTAACCGAAAGTTATTTCGGTGTCCAAAATTGACTTTAGTGGACTTATTTGGCACCACTGGTCTCAAGCAAGCAATACAGATAGCTCGAATTTTGGGGTATTACATCGTACCCACCAAACAAAAGAATTTCGTCCTCGAAATTCCAAATTAAACGACGTGCTTGTATTCACGGGTACCTACTGATATATATAAAAAAATATAAATTCAATTGACATACCTGATCATGAGAAAATGTATGGGTACTTTGCCATGATGTCCCTTTCAAGCTCCCAAGTTGAATCTATTGGTGATTGTATATCTCAGGAAACAAGGACTAACGGTATTACTTTATTCTTTAGGATCTTCTCCCGTCGGCCGATAATTACTACGGGATGCTTCTCATACTTTAGGTCTGATTTCAAATTTACCTCGGACAGATCCACTACTTTGTGCTCTTCACCCAAACATTTCCTCAGTTGTGATACATGGAACACATCATAAACCTTTCCATCTCTAGTGGTAATGATAATCGGTAGGCAAGACTTCCAATCCTCTCCACGATCTCAAATGGCCCGATGTATCAAATCTAATCACACCCTTCATCAGGAATATCTTAATAAATACTTTATCTCCTACTTCAAACTCCAGTGATTTTCTACGTTGATCTGCCCATTTCATTGGTCTGTCTTGTGCCACCTTCATGTGTTCTCTGATAACTTTCACTTACTTTGTTGCTTGAGTAATCAATTCTGGCCCCAAAATACTTCATTCTCCAAGCTCGTCCCAACATAATGGAGATCTGCATTTTCGCCCATACAAAGCTTCAAATGGTGCTATTTTGATACTCTCCTGATAACTATTATTATAAGAAAATTCCACCGTATACAAATACTCTTCCCAAGATCCACCAAAATCCAGCATGCATGCCCTAAGCATATCATCAAGTACTTGGATAGTCTGTTCTGATTGACCATCCGTTTGTGGATGGTAAGCTGAAGATAAATCCAAATGTATTCCCAGGCTATCCATTAATTTCTTCCAATAGTGTGATCTGAACCTTGAATCTTGATATGACACAATCCTGGCTGGGACTCCATGCAATCTCACTATTTCTTACATAAACCTTCTGGCTAGTATTTATGTTGACTGACCAACTCTAAATGAAATGAAATGAGCTGATTTAGTCAGTCGGTCCACAATTACCCAAATTGCATTATTACCCTTGGAGCCCCTAGGTAAGCCTATAACAAAGTCCATCGATATTTGTTCCCACTTCCCCTCTGGTATTGTTAATGGTTGGAGCAATCCAGCTGTCCTTTGATACTCAGCCTTCACTTGCTGATAAGTAGAACATCTAGATGCAATGTTATCATTGTATTGCTGTTAAATAGTGGCATTTTGCCGCCAATTGGCAGCACAAAGAGGGCCCCACATTCTGAATTTTCTTTGAGGGCTTCGATGTAATTTTTTTATTTTTCAGTTGTATTAGAATTAGGGTTTGATTTCGGAAGTCTATATATTGACCGTATCGTTGTTTTCTAGGGTGGTTTTTTGTGCAGTAGTTAATATAGAATTAGGATATAGTTTATACTCATTTTTAATTTAATAAAATTAGGATTTTGCTGAAGGGGTGACGACCACAATACCAGACTTCAAAGATAATTCTCTTTACTCTTCAATTTTTTCTTAGTTAATTTAATTTATTTATTTGCTTTCTAGATCAGATTTAATTGCTTTTTATGAATAAAAATTTGATTTTGCTTGTTAGAAATATGAGTAGCTAATTTAACTTAGCTCTATGATGTAAATGAAGTTATGATCCACTATGTAATTACTCTCTAGAATTTTCTTCTTAAATAAAATAAATAAAGACATAATTTTTCTATGAAAAGATTAAACTACAAGAACTTGAAGATTAATATTTTGATAGGTTATACTTGAGTTAAGTATCTTGATAGCCTATACTTAGTTAGGGTTTGGAGTTGTTAGTTTTCATCTTATTCAAAAAATTATCAAATGATTTAGTTTATTTTTATGAAAAGTAGTATCTTTGATGAGTTATACTTGCATACCACTTGATAGTATGGTACTTTAAATAAAGATTAAATTAAAATATCAAATTTTTATGATAAAAGAAGATAATAGAAGTACGAATATTGTTGGAAACTAGTGGATTTTAGACCCTAAACTAATTAGAATAACTCTCAAATCCGACATAGAATCCTTTGTTAGTCCGTTAGACTATAGAATTAGTAAGAATCACAAAACACCTTAGATCTCTGTGGGACGACATGTATAGCGCTACAATTGACACTGTATGCTTGCAGTTAAATTATCACATCAAGTTTTTGGCGCCGTTGCTGGAGATCGATGGTGTTATTTTGCTTTTTCTAACGTTTTACGGGTTAACAGTGTGTGTTGAGTATGCAGGGATCTAGAAATTCAGATACAGGAATCAAAAAGGGAACAGAGGAATCACTATAGTGCACAAAAAAAACCAGGGATCCAAATACCCTAGTTTTGCCGCTAAATAGCGGTAATTGCAACTAATTAGCAGTAATTTTGGTGAGATTATCCCCCAAATTTTCTCTGTGTCTGTCATTTGGGTCCCTTGTTCTGTAAAAAAATATAACAAAACAAAAAATGAATTAGACACAGTAGGAATCACATCTTTTTTTTAATCATATCTATTCCACCACACCCCACTTCTTGCATTAGTTTAGAAAATTCACGCATACACTCATCTTTGTTGGTATATGCCAACGTGGACCCATAATTAATTTGGTCGACTTATGAAATCAGATTCTATCATGAGCAAGGCGATAATAAGCTCGCCCATTATTGTAAGCATGGTTCATAACATATATACTGAATCATCTCAAGTGCTAATGTTGAGCCAACATTTGAGCAAATTTTCAAAGGGGAGATCACATTATTAGATGAGTTGGCCCACAAATACTTTATGTATGATGACACGTTTGTGCGTGTGCCACTCAACAATGAACAAAGTTTTGAGGATTTATTCATGGAGGAGCTCGAGCTGCTTCATGAGTTAGAAGAGCCATCACATTTTATAGTTCGTGATTCACTGGATCATGGTGCGCACTTCACATCTCATGATAATCCAACATACTTATTTAATGTTTGTGATGATTGTAATATGTGCATTGAAGATTTATTTAGTCTAACCAAAATTTACATGAGAGAAAAGAGAAAGCGGAAACGCCATAAGAGGCACAAAAGATTTTTTACGACCGCTAGGAGATTGATAAGACCCCTTAATGAACTCACTTCACGTTTAAAATGCACACAATATGAAAGTGAGAAGCGATCGAGATGTCGTAATCACTTTTCATGCGTTAATAGGGTGACAATATTGAGATCGTAACTTGTTATGCCTCTCATTATTTGTATAGTATTTGTATAATAGTTTTCATATTTATTTTACCACACTTGGATTGCGTATGAGGGCATACGCAAGTTTAGGTGTCGTTGAGTAGGTTAGTCTTTTCTTCGTATTTTTCTAGAGTTTTTAGTTTTTTTTATAATTTTTATTTATTTTTTATATTTTTAGATTTTAGGATTTTTTTTATTTTTCACTTCGGGTAGTTTTAGGGTAACTAACTAAAAAGATTATTTTTAAATAAAAAACTAAAAAATTAATTTATATATTTTTATCAATAGATCAACCTAACTATAGATAAAGGAACAAATTTAGATTTGAAATTGAATATGAGAGCAGATTGGACGAAACACTTTCAATTTTATGAAAAACAATTAAAATCCGAAAAATAAATACCACTAACAGTAATTTTGAGGCAAGTGTATGTAATGCCCCCATTTTTCAGCTGCTTCCCAAAACGGAGGACGTTATTTATTATTGGCACTAGACAATCCAACAGTCATAGGATCTTGGAATAACCATAATTACTAGCACAATCAGATGAATAAATAACATATCTAAAACTGAAATGATTTTATTTATACAGAGAGTTCATTATATAAAATGGCACACTGCTTTAAATATGAACACAAAAGTGTCAAAGAGAAAAGCAGTGCTTAGACAAAAGGAAATATAAACAAAATATACAAAAATTCTCTAGATAGTACTTCGCTTGCCTATTGTCACTCAATCTGTCCAATGAAGTACGGATCTTCAACTGGGACTAGATTCCCTTCTTCACATTCCAAATCTGGATTCAAAACCCAGGGGATTAAACCGAGCAAGCAACACATTTAAAAGAGAAATTGTGTACTTTTATAGTACAGGAATATCAGTGTGCATGAGCATGTTTATGTCAGTGTTGTTTGTGTGCATATAAATTAACATGAAGGCAAACATAAATAAATGCATAAATAAATAAACATGACAACAACTATTCTATCTATTTAATCATATATTCTATTGTTCTCAGTCATCGTCCAATTTAATTATAGAAACTGTATTAATGGATAAAATAGCGCTATTCTCCATTGTCGTATAAGTGTCCGTGCATACTCGGAACCCGGCCAAAATATTCATAGCGCTGAACCATGACATACCGCTAGGCACTACAATCAATTTTCATACTGTATTACAGTAACGGACATACCACTCCGGATAAATATCAATTGGTGATCCAGTAATCACCCAGGCTGCTGCAGTAAAAGAATCCCGGCCCTAACAATACAATCAATCCTTATACGGTAAGACTCTTATCTATCATATAGTTTCTCCCATCCCCGTGTTCATAATGAATTATGCATATGAAAATTTTATTACACTTCTTTAATTATTTTTCAATTCATGATAATACGTTTGCATTTCCATGACTGTACATGATATGTAGTATTATAACACATGATCTGTAATATTAAACCACATGAAATATAGCATGCTAAATATTAGTGCGCAATTGTACCACAATTCATATCATTAAAATTATTTCAATAATCTGGTTCAATTTTTAATGCCAATCAATAACCCAATTTGGGAACCAAGTACATTATGTAATAATACTGCATTATTTATAAATTCAAACTTACGGACTTATTCTGAAATGAACTGTAAAAATGGTGCTAATTAAATGAAAAGATTGTTGTGAATAGCAAGCATATATGAGTGCCAAAAAAAGAATTACTAAGACTCATCATCAGATCATTTAGATGCAACAAATAAAACAAAAGTCACAAGAAGGTTAAAAAAAATGGCATATACAGTAGTCAACAGACTCTAGCTTACATTATCTGAAAAGCAGTATCTCATGAAGAGAGGGCAACACCCATAAGTGAAGATTGGATAACTAAAATTTAGTATGAGAAGAAATGCAAAAGGTGGAGGGGGTTTGTGGAACTGGAATTATAAGACAAAATGAAGCAGCCAGTCCAATAGATCACAAGAGATGATAGCAACTGCAATTGATCTCTAATTGCCAAAATTATGGTGAATACATGCAAATGCCAGTAGTAACTAATACTTAAATACTAACATCGAAACCAAAGCCTTTGAATTCAGAAATATTTAGCTAGCAGATTTGACCAAAGAACTAACTAAAATCAAGATAACGTACACTTAGGTTGGAGACCAATGACTAATTTTAATAGTAAATATATTGAGACTTACATAAAGAAAATTGTGTGCTTGGAATTCAATAGTGCTTCGATTTTGTACCCCTAATATACTTCCCAACATGAAAAATAAGACTGTTAGCCCCCTGATACAGAGGCCAGAATCATAAACATCATGGAAGCCTACACATGTCTACAGGACATATATGAAAACATATCATACATCCACCTCAGTATGGCAACTTTCTAGGACAAGCTTAAATAAAACAGCAGCGTAGTAAGCTAAATTCAATGGCACAGATAATTTATAAAAACTAGCTACAATCATTGATGGGCACACTGAAGATTGCAGTCGATAAAAGACATAACTGTCTATGAAAGACAAAACTACAACAACTTGATATTAACAATTAAATCCTTACCTCTTTTAAAGACAATGATGACAGCTTGTAGATGCAAATGCAGCATTAGTGTCACAGAGCTTATATAGTCGGAATACATTTCCATAAAATAATTAACAATTATGTAGTCAGAACCTGAAAACTTTTAGGACTCAACAAAGCCAAGTGAATGATGAAAAGAAGCCAACCACAATTCTTTCAAACAGCTCACTCTCATTTTAACAAATAAGACTCAGCAAACCAATCGAAACCAATTTACATAACCAACCATTTGCTTAAAACAAAATCTTTTCACTAAGCAATTCCATTTATGAACATGATGAAACGGCCCTAAACTAAATCAAAAATTGCCCTTTTTTTTTTTAGATGTTCGCCGTATTGATAAAGATTGCTAGCTAACTAAACCACACAAAATGCCAACTCATGAACAATAAACTAACGAAAATTTAAAAATTTTCAAGCATCCAAAATGTCAACTTTCTTGTAGCAGGGACCAAATCAGAAACCCTAGATCCCTCAAAACCCCTAATTTCATGGTCAAATAATACGGGAACTTCCCAACACTAAAACCTACCCATTCCCAAACTAATTACTTTTATTAAAACTAGTAAAAAAAACTGTTTTTCTAACAGTAAATGGCCAAAACAAGCCATTAAAGTTGAAAGGATCTCATTAAAAACACATAAATCTAAGGAAAACTTGAATATAAGCAATAAAGGAAGAATCGGGGGAGGAGAGCTCACCGAGGAACGAAATAGAATAGAAGCCAGATAGCGAAGCTCTCAAATTCGAAGAAAAAGAGGATTTCTCTGCTGGTTGGTTTTGGCCGAGAGAAGAAGAAAGGAGGAGTGAGTGAGAGAGAGTTTTCCTTTCTCTTCTCTCTTTTATATATAAATTTTTTTTCTCCACATGACACCTCACCATTAAAACCCTCTCCCTTTGACAGATCAACTCTCCCCTCACCTGGTGTCTCCACCGCATCATTTATTTTAATTTATTTAATAATTTAATAATTTTGGTTTCGTTTAACATTCTCCAAATACTACCAAATTTATGTATAACGTAGTGCTCGATGAGGGAAACACTACAAAATTATCCGTTTGTTGTTCCAATGTTCGAAATAAATGAACCGAAATTTCAAAGTAATTAGAAAGATAATTTAAATATTATTAAATTAGTAATTTTGGGAGTATTTTTCGTCCTCATAAGAAAAATCTCCAAAAATCCTAAATATTACAAAACTAATAATCGCGAAGACCGAATGTCATTTGGGTTTATGGATTTAAAGTTACGTTAACCGAAAGTTATTTCGGTGTCCAAAATTGACTTTAGTGGACTTATTTGGCACCACTGGTCTCAAGCAAGCAATACAGATAGCTCGAATTTTGGGGTATTACATCGTACCCACCAAACAAAAGAATTTCGTCCTCGAAATTCCAAATTAAACGACGTGCTTGTATTCACGGGTACCTACTGATATATATAAAAAAATATAAATTCAATTGACATACCTGATCATGAGAAAATGTATGGGTACTTTGCCATGATGTCCCTTTCAAGCTCCCAAGTTGAATCTATTGGTGATTGTATATCTCAGGAAACAAGGACTAACGGTATTACTTTATTCTTTAGGATCTTCTCCCGTCGGCCGATAATTACTACGGGATGCTTCTCATACTTTAGGTCTGATTTCAAATTTACCTCGGACAGATCCACTACTTTGTGCTCTTCACCCAAACATTTCCTCAGTTGTGATACATGGAACACATCATAAACCTTTCCATCTCTAGTGGTAATGATAATCGGTAGGCAAGACTTCCAATCCTCTCCACGATCTCAAATGGCCCGATGTATCAAATCTAATCACACCCTTCATCAGGAATATCTTAATAAATACTTTATCTCCTACTTCAAACTCCAGTGATTTTCTACGTTGATCTGCCCATTTCATTGGTCTGTCTTGTGCCACCTTCATGTGTTCTCTGATAACTTTCACTTACTTTGTTGCTTGAGTAATCAATTCTGGCCCCAAAATACTTCATTCTCCAAGCTCGTCCCAACATAATGGAGATCTGCATTTTCGCCCATACAAAGCTTCAAATGGTGCTATTTTGATACTCTCCTGATAACTATTATTATAAGAAAATTCCACCGTATACAAATACTCTTCCCAAGATCCACCAAAATCCAGCATGCATGCCCTAAGCATATCATCAAGTACTTGGATAGTCTGTTCTGATTGACCATCCGTTTGTGGATGGTAAGCTGAAGATAAATCCAAATGTATTCCCAGGCTATCCATTAATTTCTTCCAATAGTGTGATCTGAACCTTGAATCTTGATATGACACAATCCTGGCTGGGACTCCATGCAATCTCACTATTTCTTACATAAACCTTCTGGCTAGTATTTATGTTGACTGACCAACTCTAAATGAAATGAAATGAGCTGATTTAGTCAGTCGGTCCACAATTACCCAAATTGCATTATTACCCTTGGAGCCCCTAGGTAAGCCTATAACAAAGTCCATCGATATTTGTTCCCACTTCCCCTCTGGTATTGTTAATGGTTGGAGCAATCCAGCTGTCCTTTGATACTCAGCCTTCACTTGCTGATAAGTAGAACATCTAGATGCATATCTAACAATTTCTTTCTTCATGCCTGGCCATCATAAATACTTTTTCATATCCTTACACATCTTATTGCTCCAAGGATGAATAGAATTTGTTGATCTATGAGCTTCCTATAAAACTCTATCTCTTACTTCCCCCTTTGGCACCCATAATATTTCCTTGAATAATAGCTCCATCTGAGTACATTTTCTTTTCTGCTATCTTATCTGCTTCCATTTTGTTTTTTAGTTTCTGAAAATTTTCATCTCCAACTTGAGGTTGCTTAATCTTCTTTATCAATGGTGACTGCAATTGTATCTCCATAAATTGTGCTGTCACTCCTGGTAAAATTACGTCCAATTCCATTCTTTGCATCTCCATTAAAAGTTCATTTTGCTGAGTTAATCTCTCCACTGCAGGTTTCCTACTCAGTGCATCTGGCACAATATTAATCCTCCCTGGATGATATTTAATCTCCAAGTCATAATCTGCTACTAACTCCAACTATCGTCTCTGCCTCATATTCAGTTCCTTTTGAGTGAAAAATATACTTCAAACTTTTATGATCAGTATATACCTCTACCTTCTGTCCCAGCAAGTAATATCTCCAAATCTTCAAAGCATGAATCACCGCTGCTAACTCCAAGTCATGAGTTGGATAATTTCTCTCATAGGATCTCAACTGTCTTGATGCAAACTCAATTGCTCTTTCATTCTGTGTCAATACACATCCCAATCCCTATTTTGAAGCATCACTAATGACCTTCATTTCCCTAGAATTGTATGGAATTGCCAACATTGGTGCTGTTGTCAGCCTACGTTTTAATTCTTCAAATGCCTTATTACATTCCTCCGTCTAGACATATTCCACTCCTTTCCTAGTCAATTTAGTTAGAAGAGACGAGATTTTTGAAAAGTCTTGTACAAATCCTTTGTTCACATGTAAGCATTAACAATTGGGTTAAAGAATTCTTTATTATAAACCTGCCAATCATCGTTGTAACAAGCATACATGTAGAAATATCATAAGGTGAGAAGAGTGCTATAGGATCAAGTGAACGTGGTAGTGGCTCTTCTAACTCACGAAGTAATGCGAGCTCCTCTACAAACAAATCCTCAAAAATTTGCTCATAATTCGATGGCACACTTGCATAAATATCATCATACATAGAATCAGTATGTGCCAATTCTTCTAATAACACGAGCTCATCTTTGAACAATTGCTCAAATGAGGGTTCATCATCAGTGCAAGAGGTTAAATGAGAATGCAAACCGTGAATCATGTTAACCTCAATGAGGGAACTCGTTGCGTACTCATCCATATTAAATATGTTCAATGCCACAGTCATATTCCCAAACGATAACTTTATGAGACCACTCCTACACTCAATTAACGCATTTGATGTTGCAAGGAATGGTCTACCCAAGATAACGGAAATTTGATTCCGTAGATTGGAGATCGGCTCAGTTTCTAAGACAATGAAGTCTACAGGAAAGATAAACTCGCCGACCTTAATGAGCACATCTTCAACCATACCAAGTGGTCTCTTAAATGAACGATCAGCTAGCTGTAATGTGACCTTGGTAGGTTGAAGTTTTTCTAACCCCAGTTGCTGATAAACAGTGTAAGGAAGCAAGTTGACACTTACCCCTATATCAAGCAATGCCCTATCAATGTAGTATTCCCAATTATGCATGAGATTGTAGGGAAACCTGGATCTTTGTACTTGATAAGCAAGGAGTTAGAGAGGATATGTGATATATTTGCAACAAGAAAAATTTTCTTAGGAATATTTCTTGTTCATTTCTTAGTACACAAATCCTTGAGGAATTTAGCATAAGTAGGAACCTGTTGTATAATATCAAGGAGTGAAATATTAACCTTTACCTGCTGAAATGTTTCAATAATCTTTTCTACTTGCGGTGAAAGCTTCCTAAGCCGATTGGGATATGGTACTTTCGGTTTAGGAACAGGTTCTTCCAAATGAGTATATGACAGTGATGGAGGTGATGGAGATGGTTGTGGAGAAAGGGGTGGAAGAGATGGTGTAGCCTGCAAGATAGTAGGAGTTGGATCAGGGGGCATGAATACATTATTGTCCACTTGCTTGCCAGATCTAAGCGTGTGAATGGCATTGCATTGGTGGACATGCGACTGATTGGAGTTTGAGGAACTGGCATTAAGGTTCATTATGGGTTGACTTGGAAAGGTACCCTGGCCACGTTCACTCATCTGACTTGCTAATTGTCCAACCTGCTGCTCTATATTTTTTATAGATTGAGAGTTCACGAGCAGTTGCTGACCTGTACTTTAAATGAAGTCAGTTGACACTTTTATAAGATTTTGCATGTGTGTGTCAAGATTGGATATATGCGTGTCAAATTTGGAATGAGACTTGAGAAGATTTTCAACGTGCTTCTCAATTGACTGAGGTCGCTTTTCTTGATCAATATTAGACCCCTGTTGTGGATGTGAGTGGTTTTGTGCAGGTGGTCTATTCTGGTTGTTCCCATAATTTGAAGTGTGTGGGTGTTGATAAGCACCCATATTTGGTCTTGGGAACTGACCAGTGGCTGGAGGCTGTATGTTAGGGTTAGGGGCCCCCTGATATTGCCCTTGACCCCATGATAGATTTGGATGATTTTTCCAGCCAGAATTGTATGTAGAAGCGTAAGGATTATTCATGGATTGTTGATACAAGGCGTTAGCCTGTTCAAGTGTGGGACCCATGAGATTTGTTAGTAATGGACACTCCTCCATAACATGATTTAGAGTTCCGCAATTAAAGCATATGAGAACTTGAATTTGATTTACCTGACCCACCGGTGGAGCACTAGGAGTCTCCAATGCCTCAATTCTCCTCATAAGAGCTGCAATCTTAGCTTCGGTAGCTATAGAGCTGTCGACGCTATGGATTCCACCCTTATGCGTAGAAGTTGATGCACTAGACTTCTCAGCGGGACTCTCCCACTGCATAGTCTTCCATGATAGGTCCTCAAGAAAGTCCCATGCTTCATCCTCATTCTTTCTCATGAACTCCCCTTGACACAAGGACTCAAGAAGAGTTTTGGATGTGTAATCGAGTCCTTCGTACACGATTTGATACAACCGCCACTTTTCTATCGCGTGGTGGGGGCACTGAGCTAATAAGTTCTTGAACCGTTCCAAATATTTCCAAAGGGTTCTCCCGGTACTTGACGGAATTGATTAATTTGATTTCGTATCATTGCCGTTTTATGCGTGGGATAATACTTCTTAAGAAATACTGTAACGAATTCATCCCAAGTAGTGATTTAATCAGTAGGCATACTGTACAACCAATTCTTGGCATTATTCTTAAGTGCAAAGGGGATGAAGCGGAGCTTAATTGCATACTCTGATAAGTTCTGCAGTTTTATCATCACGCATACTTCCTGAAATTCACTGATAAAGAGATATGCTTTTTCTGAATCAGAACCAGTGAATTTAGGAAGCATACTAATATACTGCTGCTTCAACTCATAGTGATTACCCGCTGCATGTGGAAGTTTGATGCATGATGGTAATGATGTACGCAACAGGTAACATCGATCCTGAAGGATCGGGATCGGTTGGTCCATCTTATCCCCCATGAACAAATCTGATCTCACTAGTCGACCAAATTGATCACGAGTCCAATGTGGTATGAACCAGCGACCGTGAGTGTATGCGTGAATTTTCTAAACTAATGTAAGAAGTGAGGTGTGGTGGAGAGATAAAACGGTGTAATAGATATGATCAAATAAAAATGTGATTCCTACTGTTACTAATTTTTCTTTATTTTTTTTATATTTTTTTACAGAACCAGGGACACAAAATACAGAACTGGAAAAAATTTGGGACTCGAGTTTACCGCTTTGGCCTCTAAAAAGCAGTTTTGACCGCGGAATAGCGGCCAAACCAGAGAGTCTGACTCTTTGGTTTCTGCTACGCGGATCTGAGACTTCTTCGATCCTTTTTGTCTTCCTGTATCCGCACTTTATATTCCCTGCACTCAACACACACTGTTAAGCCATAAAACGTCAGAAAAAGCAAGAAAAACACCGTCGATCCCCGGCAACGGCGCCAAAAACTTGATGTGATAAATTACTGCAAGCGCACAGTGTCGGTGTAGCGCTGTACAGATCGTCCCACAGAAATCTAAGGTGTTTTTGCGTTCCTTACTCTTTCCATAGTCTAACGAACTAACCAAAGATTTTAGTTTGAAGTTGAGTTAATCTAAATAACCTAGAATTTAGAATCCACTAATTTCCAACCATAGTCTTACTTCTATTATCTTCGTCTATTATAAAAATTTGATCATTTTAGTTTAATCTTTATTCAAAGTGCCCTAAGTATGAGCTATCAAGTGGTGTGCAAGTATAACTCATCAAAAATACTACTTTTTATAAAAATAAACTAAATATTTAGATAATTGAATGAAAAAGATAAAATCAACAACTCCAAACCCTAACTAAGCATAGGCTATCAAGAAACCTAATTCATGTATAACCTATCAAAGTCTTAATCTTCGAGTTCTTGTATTTTAATCTTTTTATAGAAAAATCATGTCTTATTATTTTATTTAAGAAGAAAATACTAGAGAGCAATTACATAGTGGATTCTAGTTTCATCTACATCTTAGAGCTGAACTAATTAGCTACTCATGATTCTAGAAAGCAATTAAATCTATATTAGAAAATAATTAACTCTATCTAAAAAGCAAATAAAGATTAGAAAGCAATGGCTTACCTCTGGAGCATGGTATTGTGGCCGCTACCTCTTCAGCACAACCCTAATTTTATTAAATTAAAAATGAGTACAAAAGTTCATGATCCTCCTTAAATACAAGGATACGGCCAATATATAGGCTTCCGAAAACCAAACCCAATTCTAATACAATTGTAAAACTAAAAGATTACAATAAATCCACGGGAGAAAACACGGCGCATGGGACCCACAAAGGACTGCCATTTGGCCGGTCTCACCGCTAACTAGTGGCGTATTTGTGGAAAAAATTCATTAAATTTTCTCCTCAAGAAATTCTTGTCTTCTACGTTTAGTTTTCCTGACTGTATTTGACTTTAAGTTTTTGAAGCATCGTAGTCCGTAGTCTTTCCCACTTTAGAAACTTTTCGGACTTTGATTTCCTACTCTAACTTTGATTTTATGCCATCTCCTTATACGAATCTGATTACCTGAAAAAGACACTAAAAATACCCGAGTAGCATTTATTTATATACAAAAATAGATAAAGTATGGGAGGAAAAATACAATATATGATATTCATCATCAGTCAACTGAGTACACACTATCTCTACTCGATTTTCTTTTGGAATTCTTGCAGCCCTTAGAAGAATCTCCATGTCTACAATCCACTGTTCAGCCTTCAGTAGTCCTTCTGTCCCAGAAAATACTGATGGCTGCAGTCTCCGAAAGTCCGACACCATTTCGGTCCTTTCTGGCTCTTTAGACTGCAACATTCTTTCTAATATCATTGCCGTGGTCTCTTGCGTCTGTACTACTCTTTGTACTAGGCTCCTAAGATCAGACGTATCATCTATCGGACTTGCACTCGTACTCGTAGGAGATCGAATCGACATTGTTCTGCAATGGACCAGATAAGAATCAATAAAAAGAATTCAAGATAGATACCTCAAACGAATAGAAAACAATAGGATAGACACGTTATTAGATCTGATAGATATCAAAGAATAAGAAACAATTATTATGAATAAGTCACAGATATGTTCTTATGTGGCAGTAGTCGTATGGTCTTTCACCTAAACCTACGCTCTGATACCACCCTATAACGCCCCCGTTTTTCAGCTGCTTTCTAAAACGGAGGACGTACTTGCACTAGACAATCCAACAGTCACAGGATATTGGTAACTACTGCCACAATCTGATGAATAAATATCATGTCTGAAACTGAAATGATTTCATTTATACAAAGAGTTCATTACATAAAATGACATACTGCTTTAAATATGAATACAAAAGTGTCAAAGAGAAAAGCAGTGCCCAAACAAAAAGAAATATAAACAAAATATACAAAAATTCTCCAATAGTACTTCGCTTGCCTATTGTCACTCGATCTATCTAACGAAGTACGGGTCTTCAACTGGGACTGGATTCCTTTCTTCACGTTCTAAATCTGGGTTCAAAATCTAGGGAATTAAACCCAGCAAGCAACACATTTAAAAGAGAAATTGTATAATTTCATAGTACAGGAATATCAGTGTGCATGAGTATGTTTATATCAGTGTTGTTTGTGTGCATATAAATTAACATGAAGACAAGCATAAATAAATACATAAATAAATAAACATGAAAATAACTACTCTATCTATTTAATCATATATTTTATTGGTATCAGTCATTGTCCAATTTAATTATAGAAACTCCATTAATGGATAAGATAGCGTTATTCTCCATTGTCGTATAAGTTCCCATGCATACTTGGGACCTGGCCACAATATTCATGGCGCTGAACCATGACATGCCGCTAGGCACTACAATCAAATTCTGTACTGTATTACAGTAATGGACATGCCACTCTGGATAAATATCAATTGGTGATCCAGTAATCACCCAGGCCGCTGCAGTAAAAAAATCACGGCCCTAACAATACAATCAATCCTTATACAGCAAGACTCTTATCTATTATATAGTTTCTCCCGTCCCCGTGCTCATAATGAATTATGCACATGAAAATTTTATAACCCTTTTTTAATTATTTTTCAATTCATAATAACATACTTGCATTTACATGAATATACATGACATGTACTATCATAACACATGATCTGTAATATTAAAATACATGATCTATAATATTAACCCACATGAAATGTCGCATGATAAATGTTAGTGCACAATTGTATCACAATTCATATTATTAAAATTATTTCAATAATCTGGTTCAATTCTTAGTGCAATTCAATAACCCAATTTAGGAACCAAGTGCATTATGTAATAATACTGCATTATTTATAAATTCAAACTTATGGACTTATTCTGAAATGAACTGTAAAAATGGTGCTAATTAAATGAAAAAACTGATGTGAATAGCAAGCATATATGAGTGCCAAAAAAAGAATTACTAAGACTCATCATCAGATCATTTAGATGCAACAAATAAAATAAAAGTCACAAGAAGGTTAAAAAAAGAATGGCATATACAGTAGTCAACAAATTCTAGCTTACATTATCTGAAAAACAGTATCTCATGAAGAGAGGGCAACACCCATAAGTGAAGATTGGATAACTAAAATTTAGTATGAGAAGAAAAGCAAAAGGTGGAATGGGTTTGTGGAACTGGAATTGTAAGACAAAATGAAGCAGCCAGTCCAATAGATCACAAGAGATGATTGCAAATGCAATTGATCTCTAATTGCCAAAATTATGGTGAATACATGCAAATGCCAGGTAGTAACTAATACTTAAATACTAACATCGAAATCAAAGCCTTTGAATTCAGAAATATTTAGCTAGCAGATTTGACCAAAGAACTAACTAAAATCAAGATAACGTGCACTTAGGTTGGAGACCAATGACTAATTTTAATAGTAAATATATTGAGACTTACATAAAGAAAATTGTGTGCTTGGAATTCAATAGTGCTTCGATTTTGTACCCCTAATATACTTCCCAACATGAAAAATAAGACTGTTATCCCCCTGATACAGAGGCCAAAATCATAAATATCATGGAAGCCTACACATGTCTACAGGACAATTATGAAAACATACCATACATCCACTTCAGTATGGCAACTTTCTAGGACAAGCTTAAATAAAACAGCAGCGGAGTAAGCTAAATTCAATGGCATAGATAATCTGTAAAAACTAGCTACTATCATTGATGGGCACACTGAAGATTGCAGTCGATATAAGACATAACTGTCTATGAAAGACAAAACTACAACAGCTTGATATTAACAATTAAATCCTTACCTCTTTTAAAGACAATGATGATAGCTTGTAGATGAAAATGCTGCATTAGTGTCACAGAGCTTATATAGTCGGAATACATTTCCATAAAATAATTAACAATTATGTAGTTAGAACCTGCAAAACTTTTAGGACTCAACAAAACCAAGCTGAATGATGAAAAGAAGCCAACCACAATTCTTTCAAACAGCTCAGTCGCATTTTAACAAATAAGACTCAGCAAACCAATCGAAACTAATTTACATAACCAACCATTTGCTTAAAACAAAATCTTTTCACTAAGCAATTCCATTTATGAACATGATGAAATGGCCCTAATCTAAATTAAAAATTGCCCTTTTTTTTTAAGATGTCCGCCGTATTGATAAAGATTGCTAGCTAACTAAACCACACAAAATGCCAACTCAAGAACAATAAACTCCAGAGGGAGAGAGCAGCGACCTCAGATTGTACTATCATCATCGGTCGCCGATCACCGGGGGCAAGGAAGGAGGCCGTGCATCAACCTACAACCACTCACCAACTCCGGTGATGGACTTCGGGTGGAATTGGTTGGGGAGAGGGAAAAATAAAGAAGAAAATAGCAGTGAAGAGGACAAGAACCCCAAACATAGAAGAAGGAGCTGGTCGGAAATCGTCAAGGGGTCACCGGAAGACAAGGTTCACGACCCCAATGCTGGAGTGACCACTTACACTAGAGAGGAGGTGTTAGCAATGCTAGCAGCGGCCTCTGATGTGGCGGGTGGGGCAACGAACCTGATTTCTAAGGAAGAACTGTGGAAGACAGTCAAGTCAAGAGCAACCGTTAAGAAGGAGAGGATGGCTAAGTCAACCGGAGGTCTCACAGAGGGGAATAGGAAGAGGAAATTTTCTCCGGCGAGGAGGCCACTCCCGGGAAGTCCAGAACTTTGCTGGATTTGCGGGAATAAAGGACATTTTAAGGACGAGTGCCCTTTCATCCGCTGCAGGTTTTGTAAGGGACTCGGACATAAGATTGGAGAGTGTCCGATTGCTCCGGACAGAAATCAGAAGCCAAAGATCGTTCCCAGCCATGCTTTTGGTTTGCCATCAGGAAGCCGAAGACCGAAAGATATCATGGGGCTAAGAAGACCCGTAAGCAGCTCAATTGCAAACAGTGCAGCAAAGGATGACAACAACAAGGAACAAGACATGCCGATACCCATCTCAAGTGCTAAACCTGTAGTTTTTATCCCAGTATCGGATCATGCCAGGGAGGAACAACAAAGGCTCTCTAGAACCCTGGGGGTCTTGTATCCCGGCCATGGAAAGCCAACAATGGAGGAAATGAAGGAAGGATTGGCAGCGATGTCAAAGGAGTTTGCAAATTACAAGTGGATAATTCATGACGGGGGGAACAAATTCTTAACTTATTTCCCTACGGAGACTGGGCTATCTTTTGCAGCCAGTAGGACTTCGGTGCCATGCAGAGATTTCAAGGCGGGTTTCAGGGTGTGTCGATGGAGTGGAGAAGAAGATGGTCTTTTCTATTCCTTCCCGATGATGGCATGGGTAGAGCTCAGAGGCTTGCCTCTCCAGCACTGGAACAGAGTAGATATCAGCAAATTATTGATCAAATTTGCACACGTCATTGACATTGACGAGGATACTAGTCTAAAACGGAGTTTGGACTGTGCTCGAGTGAGGGTGGGATATGATAACCCTACGGCGCTCCCGTTACAGTTCAATGCAGTACTGGGAGGCCACCGCTATGCAATCAAAGTGAAAATTACACATATACTCTCCACGAACAGCTCGTCGTCGGTGGGTTTTGAGGACGTCGCGGTCACCGGCGAGATCGGGGGTACCGATCGGCCGTCGACCGGGATAGTTAACCTCCCCGCCGGAAAACGACGAAGCTTCACATGGAAGAGAGTCGGTAGCAGCTCGGAAACAGAGAAAGGGGCCACTTCGACAAAGCCGCTGGTCAACAAACGATTAGGGGCTTCAACAGTAACTGCTTTCGAAGAGGGACAGAAGAAGAACATCAATCAGGAAAGGACTCGGGTTGAGGGTCACCTGCCTCCGCCGAATGGCATGCAGGAACCCTCTTCCCGAGTTGCCCTATCCATGGCAAGTCAAAACCCCAACTTTCAAACGGGAACGAATAGCTTTCCACAAGAAGGGGAAATGGTACGGATGAATGAAGATCCATTGATCTTTGACGAAAATGGATCCAATTTTGGGATCTTGAGGAGGGATGCGAATGGGCAGCTTTTTATCAACAGTAAAGAGATCGGTCGTCTTACCTGTTTGAAGAAACCGACAACCTTACCTGTCGACATGAGAGAAGAAAGCAATAGCTGGCCGGATCTAAAGCTGAAAGGGAAGATGGAAGACAGTGGAAACCGAAGGGACATGCATGGGGAAGGAAGTCAGACATGCGGTGAGGATGGAGAGGAATTTCGAGGTGATAGGGACCTTGCGAGATTTGGGAAGGGGAAAGACAGGAGAGAGCAGCCGAGTCCTCATTTAGAGGACTTGGGATTTAATGAGGGGACCCACCCACATGGGGTTTCAGGGGAAACTAACACAACAAATTCAAAGGGGAAGGGGGTTCCTAGCTCATATCTAGGAGAGAGGAGTGTTGATGGGACCCAATCCTATGGGAAATTAGGAGGGGAAAAAGAAATTGAAGGAAATTTGAGTGAGATTTTTTCTTCTTTAGAGAAATCAACAGAGGCCCACATGAAGGATGGGTTTCTGGAGGAACCCTGTAATATCTTGGGGAGAATTGTAGGGAGCAACAGGTCTTCTGCAGTGAGCGGAAATCATAAAATCACAAATTTAGATAAGATGGGCCTGACTGAAGTTCAAAACCCAAATACGGGTTTGGAGAGGGTTAACCCCAATAAGAGTATAGCTGTTGATTTCAGACAGACTGGTGAGGGAACCTCCAGAAGACAGCTGAATTTTGGTCAAGATGACAACATTGAATATACGGGCTTGCTGGCAACATTAAACAACTTTGACAAAGATTTTGCAAGAGATACTATGGCCAAATTACTTGAAAATATTATGTGTAAAGAAAATCTGAGGCAAAAGAAGCGTATCAGGAAAAGACAACCTTCAAAACTTCCTAAGCGGGTCAGGGACATATCAAGGATGCTTAGTAGGGTCGCGCAGTCGCCTCTGAGGTTAGATAAAGATACAACAGAAGTAAGGGTCGTGACCGAAGCAACAAATGCAACACCAGTAGCAATCGACACCCCGATGAAAGTTCAGACAGAGGAAACAGCTAACCAATCTCAGGAGGGAGGGAATATGCGGGATAAGGGAGACATGGCAGATGAAGAAAGGTTGGCTTCTCCAACGAACTTGGGGGGATGTGCTAAGTCCCTGATCACACCTTCCAGGAGGAGCAAAAGGCTGGAAGAGAAGCGAGGTGGACAACATTACCAACTGGGACAGGTTGCAAGGGCTGCTACTATGCGAAAGGCGGAACTTGTGGATCCTCTCCCAGGTACCACTAATCTTGATTTTAATATTCTTAATTGTGTGCCTGATGATGTATTAATTGCTTTAGCCCATACCTGTGATATTGAGTTAGGGGTAGGGTACTCAGACCGATTATACGCCCTCACGAAACTCAAAAATCTAGAGGTTGTGTCCTTAGAGGACCAGAAGGAGGCCATCTCGCCTTAGTACACAGGGTAGGGCCGCTCGTGGAGAAGACAACATACTAGTTTAATGAAGTGCATTTTTTGGAATGTTAGAGGGTTGGGAAACCCGGTCAAACGGCGAATGGTTGCGGAAGTAATACGCACTAATAAGATTGATATTGTGTGTATGGAGGAGACAAAACTATCTGATCCTGACCCTCGGATTTTGGGTTCAATTGCTTCTGGGAAATTTTACAATTTTTGTATTTTGAATGCAAGGGGAGCATCAGGTGGAATCCTAATTGGGATCAATAAAAAATACCAGATTCTGAACTTCTGGGCAGGAGAATATTCTCTGACAGTAAGGGTAAGAAGTCCAATGGATGGATGGGTCCAAATGGTAACCGCGGTGTACGGACCAAATGCGAGTGATTTGCGGTCGCAATTTTGGCAGGAACTTACATCAATCCGAAGTACTTACAATGACCCGTGGATTATAGGAGGAGATTTTAATATCACTAGATTTGCATGTGAACGGAAAGGGGAAGATCGGTCACACAAAGATAGGCAGGAGTTCAATAACCTCATTAATCAACTGGATCTCATAGATTTACCATTGTCGGACCGGCTATTCACATGGTCAAATATGAGGCTTAATCCAGTCATGGCTAAGTTGGATAGAGTGTTAGTCTCGGATACTTGGGAAGCAAAATTTCCCTTAGCAGAGATTTGCTCCCTTCCGCGACCGACTTCAGACCACACACCAATATTACTTACAGCTGGAGAGAGGGAACAAAAATCACAGAAGCGTTTTCATTTAGAACGTTGGTGGTTGGAATATAGGGAAGTACATGACCTGATTAAAGAAAGTTGGGGTCATCAAACAAGAGCCAGAGATGCGGCAGAAAATATCTGCATCAAACTGCGTCGTTTACGAAAGGTATTATGGAGATGGGAAATGCGCTTTCGAAGAGAAGGGAAGAGTGAAAAGGATGACATTTTGAAGGAGATGGACAATTTACATAAAGTGGAAGAGAGCCGCAATTTGTCATTGGATGAGAACAGCAGAATTCTACATCTAAGGAGAAAGCTTGAAGAAATATATAAGAGGGAGGAATTACGATGGAGGCAGAGAGCTCATGCTAATTGGCTGAAAGATGGGGATGCAAATACTGCATTCTTTCATAGATGGGCAAATATGCGGCATAGAAATAACAAAATACATCAGCTGACAGTGAAGGATAGTCAGGTTAGAGGGGATGCACTGCAGGAACATGTTTACCATCATTTTAAGCGACTGTTTGGCAGGGCGAACACATTTCGTGTTCAACTGAAAGAGGAAGCATGGGAGAAGGAGGTGAATCTCTCAGATCTTGAAGAGGAGTTTCGGGAGGAGGAGATTAAAAGAGCAGTATGGGAGTTAGGCCAGGATAAGGCACCAGGCCCTGACGGCTTTCCTCTATTCTTTTTCAAATTATTTTGGGAAGACGTCAAGAGGGATTTAGTTTGGTTAATGGACGAGGTATTCCGAGGGATAAGTAGACTGGATAGAATCAACTACTCGGTCATTACCTTAATACCGAAGAAGTGTTCACCGGGACAAATTGGTGATTACAGACCGATTGCATTGTTGAATAGCACTATTAAGATAGTGTCGAAAGTTCTGGCTAATAGATTAGCACCGAAACTCCAGCTATTGATAAAGGACTATCAAACGGGTTTTATTGCCGGCAGAAATATTTTAGAAGGGGTGGCTACGACATATGAGGTCATCCACCAGTGCAAGAAAGCCGGAATAAAGGGTTTCATATTGAAGCTAGATTTTGAAAAAGCATACGATATGGTGGATTGGAACTGCCTGATAGAGACTCTCAAATATAGGGGATTTGGAGCGAAATGGAGACTATGGATTGAAGCTTGGTTATATTCCGGAAAAACACAGGTAATGGCAAACGACACAATAGGAAAAGAAATACTTCTGAAAAGGGGTCTAAGGCAAGGCGATCCCCTATCCCCTCTATTATTTGTCTTAATAGCAGATGGTTTGAACTCTATGCTTCAGAAGTTGAAGAAGAAGGAAGAGATAACAGGTCTCCCAGGGGCTCCCAATATGTCCTTTGTTAATTTACAATATGCAGATGACACGTTGATTTTTGGAAATGGTAGTCTACGAGAGGCTTTAATCATAAAATGGGCTCTCTGCTGTTACGAAGCTTGGTCAGGTCTAAAAATAAACTTTGCTAAGAGTTCTCTGATTTGTTTGGGAGCAAGAAACTTGTCCATGCAACTAATCAGGGAGGTATTTCGCTGTAAGGAGGAGCGGTTTCCGATCACATACTTGGGAATTCCGGTGACATCAGGAAAACCCTCGACAAAGGATTGGCTTCCCCTTTTGGATTGTTTTGAGAAAAAGTTGGAAGGTTGGAAAGGAAAATACATGTCATTGGGTGGGAAGGTTGTGATGCTCAACGCGGTACTCTCCTCGCTTCCTCTTTATTTAATGTCCTTTTTTATAATGCCAAGATGGGTGCGAGAGAAAATTGACCGGATCAGGAAAAGATTTCTTTGGAATGGAGTAGATGCATCATCCAACAAATATCACCTAGTGCCATGGGGACAAGTGTGTCGGCCAAAAGAGGAGGGCGGCTTAGGGGTCATTGATCTCAAGACTTTTAATTTGTCTCTTATGACCAAATGGTGGTGGCATCTAATCACACGGAGCCAGGGCTCACTTCAGAAGTTACTTCTTAACAAGTATGGCCCGAAGGGAGGTACGTTGTATGGGGAACTAAAGAATAAACATAATACTTCGGCCTTTTGGAAGGGGATGCTAAAAGTAAGACATCTAATTTGTCACAGCTTGGAGTACAAACTGGGAAATGGGAACAAGATAGCCTTCTGGCATGACAGATGGTGTTCGCAACTCCCTCTAAAGACATTATACCCAGACGTCTTTCAAAAGGCCAATGATAAAAATGCCAGGGTTTGTGACTATTGGGGCCGCTCAAGATGGAGATGGAATTCAACGGCATTATCGGGACACGATTTTGCAAGAATTAGACTCCTTAAACAGTCACTGATTGATTTAGCCCCCGCTCTTTCAGAAGATGATAGACCAATTTGGAGATGGGAGAAAAATGGTAACTTCACAGTGAAATCCACATACCGGCACTTTATAACCGGTGGACTTATCTCTGCAAATACTGCGTGGATTTGGAGAGCTAAGTGCCCTCAGAAGGTCAGACTTTTTCTTTGGCTAACTTGTAAAGATGCTCTCCTGACCTGGCCAAAATTACAAAAAAGAGGCTGGATTGGCCCCAACATATGTCTCTTATGCAAGAGGGATGAAGAATCAAGCGAACACATTGTATGTAACTGCTCGTTCGCTAAAAATTCATGGGAGGCGTGCGCCAGGGCATTAGACTTGAACATCGGAACTGCTATAGATGAAACTATCTGGAGGAACCTTGATGGAGGGGAAAATGATAGTCATAGGCTTCGAAGTGCTATTGCGGCATTTTGCTGGAATATGTGGAGAGAACGAAACAATAGATTATTTAATGACAAGTATCATTCTATTGAGTACTGTGTGAGACTCATTGTTCATGATTTCATTATTTGGACAGGTGTTCCTTCAGATGAGGAGAGACTTCACTTATCAAGTGGCTCTTCGGGAAATGACACTCAGCCAGATGAGGAGTAGGGATCTCTATCAGAAGCGCAAGGACGGATGGACTGACTATGAAATGCCACTTTTGCAGGATCATTGTATTTGTATTTTTACTTTGTTATGCTACTCTCCTTTTTAGTACTTTTTTGGACTTTTGCTTTGTAAGCTTATTATCGGGCCACTACTTCTGTGGATCCGGAATACTTTTTGTTCTATTATTCTCTCTTTAATGGAACGCGGAGGGGCACACCCCGCCGTTTATCGTCAAAAAAAAAACTAACGAAAATTTAAGAATTTTCAAGCATCCAAAATGTTAACTTTCTTGCAGCAGGGACCAAATCAGAAACCCTAGATCCCTCAAAACCCCTAATTTCATGGTCAAATAATACGGGAACATCCCAACACTAAAACCTACCCATTCCCAAACTAATTACTCTTATTAAAACTAGTTAAAAAAAAACTTTTTTTCTAATAATAAATGGCCAAAACAAGCCATTAAAGTTGAAAGGATCTCATTAAAAATACATAAATCTAAGGAAAACTTGAATATAAGCAATAAAGGAAGGATCGGGGGAGGAGAGCTCACCGAGGATCGAAACAGAATAGAAGCGTGATAGCGAAGCTCTCGAATTCGAAGAAAAAGAGGATTTCTCTGCTGGTTGGTTTTGGCCGAGAGAAGAAGAAAGGTGGAGTGAGTGAGAGAGAGTTTTCCTTTCTCTTCTCTCTTTTATATATAATTTTTTTTCTCCACATGACACCTCACCATTAAAACCCTCTCCCTTTGACAGATCAACTCTCCCCTCAGCTGGTGTCTCCACCGCATCATTTATTTTAATTTATTTATTTATTTAATAATTTAATAATTTTGGTTTTTTTGTAACATTCTCCAAAAACTACCAAATTTATGTAGGACGTAGTGCTCGACGAGAGAAATACTACAAAATGATCCGTTTGTATTTCCGATGTCCGAAATAAATGAACCAAAATTTTGAAGTAATTAGAAGGATAATTCTAATATTATTAAATTAGCAATTTTGGGAGTATTTTTCAGCCTCGTAAAAAAAATCTCCAAAAATCTGAAATATTACAAAACTAATAATCGCGAAGACTGAATATCATTTGGGTTTGTGGATTTAAAGTTATATTAACCGAAAGTTATTTCGGTGTCTAAAATTGACTTCAGTGGACTTATTCGGCACCACTGGTTTCAAGCAAGCAATACAGATAGCTCAAATTTTGGGATATTACAGTGTATATCTATTTTTAACTTTACAATAGTTTATTAGGTTAAGAACGAAAATGATAACGATTGAATAAGTCTTCTCTCTCTAAACAAAAAAAAAATTAAAAAAAGTGAGAATAAAATAGTGGGGTGCGCCTGGTATTAAGGCAATAGTCTCAAGAGTAATAAAATAATGAGGTGCGCCTGGTATTAAGACAATAGTCTCAAGTGTGAAATATTCTTAAAAAAAGAGAAAAAAGAATATGATCCAAGTAATTGGGTACTTCGCGCCTAAGCAAGCGTGAATGTTCGTATGAAAGGTGAAATATTCTTAAAAAAAGAAAAAAAAAGAAAAAAGAAAAAAATTGTTTTGAGAGAAAAGATGAATTATAAGTTAGAGTTGGAGTCCAAAACTGAAGTAGACTAACACACGTGCACGTACATGTATAAGAGCCAATGGATTATCTGTTAGTAGGTATTGAAAAATAAGATTTAAATTTTTGATTAAAATGATGTTCGTAGCAAAATTTTTGCCTCCTTTCATTGAATACAACTTAGATTACAACGAAAGTGAATAAGAAAAAAACAAACGAGAGGATTTATAGATTATTAGCTTGATTTTTGGACTCTTTAGCTTGATTTTGGAGTGATTTGGCTCGGTTTTAACCGACCAACCACTTCTTTACCGGCGAGATCGCCGTTTTCCGGCCGTACGGCTTGGAGAAGAAGAAAGGCGTCTGGTCTTCTTCCACGCAAAACTATCGCGTTATCTTCGCGTTTGGAAACGTAGAGCTATTTTTGCTAGCTGTCGCGTTTCAACGCGAGGCTATTAGCTTCGCATTTTACATATCAACGCGAAGTACCTCTTTAGCTTCGCGTTTTACCAAAACGCTAGGCTATCTTCTTAGCTTCACGCAGAGTTATTTTTAGCTCCGCGTCCCTATACTTAAAGGTTTTTCTGGTTTCTCAAAACTTTTCTAACTCTTAATTCTTCTTTTGCAGTGGGGTATTCGGTGGATGCTCTACCTCGTAGGTATTACTTTGGGTTTGCTGGGGGTGCAGATCTAACGGCTCAATTCTGCTTCACCACTGATCTTCCTGCTTACAAACCATGCATAAGGGAGCGCAGGGAGAGACTAATCAGATATAGCCCCGCAACTGCAAGGGAGATCATCACCGATGTGGCCTTTGAGGCAACCAACCGAGAAGCGTTGGAGAAGTCCGCCTTCCTTTTCGGAGACATGATGGGGTACTCAGACCAGATCTTATTCGAAGAGGACAACAAATGGCTTTACCAATCCGGAGACTTGCTGATGTTCTTACCTAGCATGGAGCACAGTTATCCTTTAGTTTATTTACAAAGGCTGGCCATGCACCGTGAGTTAGAGTGGGGGCTAATTCAGGAATATGACTGCGTTCCCACAGGGAAATTTGGTACACATGGGGCCTATCAAGATGGTCCCACCTGGTGTGTTACTGGGTTGCTTCCACGGAGAATCACAAAAGAGCACCAAGTGGGGGAAGTTCCAATCCGTGCACGGACTTTCCTAAGTGAGTTTATGGCTAAGGGTGGCCAATATCCAGCCAACGACTTCAGGATGCCTGGCTGGGTTTACTCTTCCAGTAACATGTGGTGGGCCCGCCTTGTCTAATATATGGTAGACTCTCATGAACCAGTTCTGAAGGAAATTGGCTTATACATAGCCATCAGAAATGTTCAATTTGGGCTACCTCAGAGCTCCTATCATTTCTTCAGCCTCCTGGAGATGTACAACCCTAAAACCGGCACCTTTTTCACACCAATAGGTGAATTGGGGCTTGCACTACACAAGATGTACGAGGTCTCAGGTTTATCAATGGGCAAAGTCCCTTATGAAGAGTACATCCCCACTACTGAGGAGCTGAATATGCTAAAGGCGAGGGATGAACGTATCTATGCCACTTACTGGGAGATGATGTGCCACTAGCGCATCTGTGCCGACATGGCAGGTGTGCGTAACCAAGGTATCGGCCACAAGAAGTTGGCCGATTACCTTTTTGAAAATTTGAACTTAAAAGAGAGTTCATCAAGTGTCTGTGGTCGCAATCCTGTTGACCCCAGAGAGATTGATCGCCGTATAGCCAAGACTCGTGCTGTATTTTACACAATCGAATCAAACGAAGGTGGATTTGGTCCCGGCATCGTCTTCAAGAGTTTCCACTACCAGGATCAGTTCCCAGTATCCAACAGAGGCCTTATTGTTGGGTTTCTGATGCTATAGTTGAAGAGATGTGTTGTGCCATCACTGCCAAAGGATGCCATTGCAATGAATGTGGTTTATCCAGCAGTTTTGCTTGCATACGGCCGACCATTCGGACTCCTTCCTTCCATGGTTAGCAACCTTCAGAGCGGGCTGCGAGCGCTCTGCAAGGCTTCGTCCCAGCTGACAAGGGCAAGGGGAAAGGAAAAGGCAAGTCAAAAGAGACTGCCAAAGCAAAGACTCCGAATCCTAGGGTGGAAATGCCCTATACCTATCTGATGGTGTGGCTCGTCATGTACTGCCCCTCTTTAATAAGTGTGGCCGAACACTCCCCAGCTGACAAGCCATTCCTTGCAGAGCTATACGAACGCTCCTCATGGAATAGTCATTATATGTAACAAATCCGAAAGACGCTCCGCCATCACCAGAATTACGAGATCTTCCAGTGCTTCCCAGATTTTTCCGGTGGGGAATACGGGTCAAAGTTCAAAGATGCTTGTGGCCCAGATTGTTTTTCAAGCCTGTCTTCAGGAGTCTTTTGGTGGCTACTATCCATCCGTCCCGGGCACCTGGTGTATAGGCAAGACACGATGTGTTACATAGAGCCATACATTCCAAGCCGCTTCGCTCGCCAATTTGGTTACTCACAACTTTACGTGGGTAACTCAAACAAGAAGCTGGCCTATGAGAGAAATTTATATGAAGGTGCTCGTGGCTGGTTCCACTTTGTAGCTGGTAGAACTCGGGCTGAATTCATGTTGCCCCAAAAAATCACCAGAACTGAGCATGACACTAAGTTTCTGCACGTGGTACAGCGTCGCCAACGCTGACGTGCCCAACTTCTCCGTCAACCGTAGTTATTGCAAGGAGATAGAAACTTTTTATTCTTGCCGCAAGGGGGCCAAGAGAGTAAGGGTGAAATGAATGGATGAATTCCTTAGCACGACGGCTGATCCATCAGATATTGGCGACTCTGATGGAGATGACGATGATGGTGACGATGATGATATTGATGTTGGAGGTGCTCCCCAACACGTAGTTACTTGTTTCCGGAGTCCAACCGTCAAACGCCGCGGACCCACGAGAGATGGGCCAGCCAAGAAGAAGAAGAAGTTGGCTGGTGAGACCCTAGTAGTCCCTCACGAGGCAGCTGTCCAGTTTGCCATGGATCTGCTTGCCTCAACTCTACCATCAGTTTCGGCAGAGGAGAATAGGCCTATTGAAGCTTCCAGTGCTCGTGATGCTCTGGCTCGCTTGCCAACTCAAGAATCTGGTGAGCACACTACGACGCAACCTTTTGGTGGTGAGACGGGTGTGCTCTTAGAGACGACGACGGCTCCTCCTTCAAGTCCAACCACAGGACTTGTATCCCCTGGTATGGTTCCTTTAAATTCTATATTCTAACTTCTGTTATTTTTCTATATATATAACACTCCATATTTGCTTTCAGAGATGCAGGTAGTCAACTCCATTCTCCCATGCACTCAACTACCAGGGTAGAGTCCGATGAGCTGGTGGACTATCCAGTACCACAGGATCGATAGGTGGATTGGGTAGCTCTGCTGATGGATTTGACGCAGACTACTTCATACCAGCTCTGTGTTCTGCTCCTTCATCAACCCCTCCAACTGACAAATTAGGGAGTGATAACAGGACAAACATCGTCGCCGTGTCCAGAGATACTCCCCTGTCTCCGAGTCTACCATCTCCAACTCCAGCAATCTGCTCTGAAGACACCTTCCCTGTTATCATTGGCATGCCCACTACTCCCCAACCAGCTGTATTAACACCGTCAACGATAATGGCTGTTGAGGCACCGGTGGCCCCTCCTGCTCCTGGTCGCTTGTCAATATGGGATGAAGACAACCTGAAGTTCTCGTTTGAAGCTACTTCTGTTACAGGAGGAGTTTCTGGTGAAGACACCCCAACATCTAACCCTATTGGCGGAGTTGCTCGACCAGCTGGTACTGACGATACTTCTCCTCGGATTCCCAGTTCTGCCAAGTCGCTATTTGCTTTACTGGCCTCGCATGCTATGAGTTTGGTATGGGGGCAAGCTTCTTCATCGACTCCTGTAGAAACTACTCCTCCCCCGACTACATCTTCCTTGGTACTGCCTGCACTAAATATAGACACTGTGGACCCACTTGAGGAATTATTTAACCACAGTGTTAACGATTTTATGCGGTTACTAAGGAGGTGTATCGGGATGATCCGGGATGGAAGAGATTTTCTTGATCTCGGACGCCCAATGTTGTCCAGTTATCTAGACAATATTGAAAGGATTGGGGGACGTGACCGAGCAGCTCCCTACCGAGCCCGCCTAGAAGCTTTGGAAGAATATGTGCAGATGCTGAACATAGTTCGCCAAGCAGATGTGGAAGCGATCACCGAGATTGAGTTGGCACGGCTTCGGGCTGAGCAGACGGTTCGTCAAAAGGAGAGGAGGCAACTGGAAGAAGGATGGTCACGGGAGTTGGCGAAGCTACAAGCCAGCAAGGAGTCGGTTCTCAGGGGGCTGGAGATGGTGAATTTTGAAATTGAAGGGAGCCAGGCAGCCATTCTAAGAGCCAAGGAGACCATCGCTAAAGCTCGGGTTATTTTAGAAGCCAGCGAGTCTCGAATAGGGGAATCCGCTAAGAAACGGGAAGAGCTGATTCTTCAACAAGGACAGCTTGAGTAAGAGGGCATAATAAGGAGCCGTTCTATTGAAGAATCTCGTCAGCGGTTGGCCCAGCAACTGGCAATAAATGACGATGATTTACGCCGACAGGCTCAACACTCTATGGAGGAGACTCGTCGTCGAGTTATTGATGAGACGATAAATAAGTCGAAGCTTTTGGGAGAGCCATAACTCCCTTTTAATTTCATTTATTCTTTATTCTTTGTAATAAGAAGAACTCAACAATTCTTTGAATTCCTTTATTTATTTTATTCTTTTATAACTTTATTCTTTTGATTCATGAATAAAGATAATTCTTTTGATTCTTTTATCTATTGGCGACAAATTTTCCTTGCACAACAAATAACTTGTCATAAAATTTGTTCATGGTTTTGGTAAGAACAATCCAAGGTTTATTTGCGTAACTTAGATCATTAATACCAACCGGGTCATAATTATTGACCACGGTAAAATTAATAGTTTGGTAAAAACGTTTAACTGCTTACACCGGGATGATCGGATAGGATCATTAACTTAGACAGAGGCACCTAATTGCACATGCCTTAGTTTAATAAAGGAGTCCATGTGCTCATATGCATAACTTGAACAAGTGGATGGTTATACTTCTAGGGATATGGACCAAAATCAGATGTGACAGTATTTTTTATTTTTTTATTATGCATAATACTTTTTCAAAAATTTACCATTAATCGCCATCATCATTCTATCGCCATTCTGGTTCATTAAGTGATAAGCTCCACTAGAGTATACCGTCCCCACGATGAACGGTCCTTCTCACTTGGGTTCAAATTTACCCTTAGTCTTGTGGGTCAGAATCATTGGCCTTTTAATAGCTAGAACCAAGTCTCCTTGCTTAAAGATTCTTTGTTTAACATTCTTATTGAACGCTTGTGAGACTCGGGCTTAATACAACTCAAATTGTTGTTGAGCCCGGAGACGCTTTTCATCCAACGCTTCTAGTTCTCGCAATCTTTGTCGATGGCGTTCTTCTGTCATCATCTTTGTGGCTAGGGCCACTCTTAATGATGGTATCTGGACTTCAAGAGGCAGGACGACCTCACTTCCATAGACCAAGGAGAACATGGTAGGTTTTGTTGGGGTGAGAACGGTGGTACGATAAACCCACAAACACTCTCCTAGCTTTTCATCCCAGTCTCGTTGTTGGAGGAGACGAACTTCCGAAGGAGTTTAATAATTGTCTTGTTGAAGACTTCGGCCAATCCGTTTGCTGCGGGGTTATATGGTGTTGAAGCGATGTCCTTGATTCTGAACTTATCACAGAACCATGAGAACCCGTGGCTAATGAATTGCGGTCCGTCATCGTGAATGATTCTTCGGGGGACGTCAAAACGGTAAATGACATGATGCTTAATAAACTTAATTACATCTGTCATTTTTACGTCTCTCATGGGCATGGTTTCGGCCCATTTTGAAAAATAATCGGTTATTGCGAGACTAAACCCATGTCCCGTGGATGACGGGGGAGTTATCGGCCCACAATATCCATTCCCCATGCCTCAAATGGCCAGCTAGTAATGGTACTGTGCAAGTATTCTGGGGGTTGATGAATAAAATTAGCATGTACGAGACATGCATGACATCGTTTAGAGTATGCCATTGCATCGGTAATCATCTTCGGCCAGTAGTATCCTAGTCTTTTTATGCGGTCCCCGAGTTTTGGACTGGGCTGATGAGCTCCACACACTCCATCATGCATTTCTCTCAGCACTTCTTCGGCCTCTGCTCTTGATATGCAGCGCAACAGGAGACCGTCATTCGATTTTCTATATAAAGTCCGAAGTGTATGATCATAATAAAATCTTTGAACCTTCCTCTTTATCGAGGCGACTTCCTTTGGATCCTCTGGCAGCATCCCATATAAGGTATAATCCACAAACGAAAATCGCCAATCACGGGGTTCCAGAGTTATGCCTGCTTGGCACACTTCCCTGGTTTGGAAGACAGTATCAGGATGGAGGAGTTCTCTACTCCCAATAGTTATACTTTTAGCTACGCCCGGCGGGATTACCAATGTTGCAGCTAATGCGGCAACGGCATCCACATAAATGTTCTCGTTCCGAGATATGTGATAAATGTAAAATTGTTCAAAGTATCCTGCCAATCAATGGCTAATTGATGGTAGGGTATGAGGGCTTCATGTCTAACTTCATACTTACCTGTCATCTGATTGACGATGAGCTTAGAGTCTCCATATGCCTGTAGATAGTTCACCCCCAGTTGCAGAGCCATTTTTAAACCAATAATGAGCACATTATATTCTGCCACATTATTTGTGCACGGTTCTATTAATGAGTAACCGTTAGGCAATATGTGTTTATGTGGGGAGATTAGTACAACCCCCACTCTGGCAGCAGATCGCCTGGCAGCACCATCAAAGAACATCTGCCATAATTGTTCTTTGCAATTGCATTGACTTCGGATGTCTGTTTAGAGATATCTGCTGATGATTTAGAGTTGGACCAAATTGGACGGTCTGCTAGGAAATTGGCGATCGCTTGTCCCTTCATAGCTTTTTGAAGAACGAAGTGGATGTCATATGGTGATAGCAATGATACCCGTTTTGCCAATCGGCCATTTAAAGACCCTGGTTTTGTCATCAGGATTTTCAAGGGATTAACCCGTGAGACGACATGAATTGTTTGCCCTGAAAGATAGTGTCGCATCTTCTGAATGGCGAACACTAGGGCTAAACATTCCTTTTCAATCGGAGTATACCGATACTCGGCCCCAATCATTGTCCGGCTTAAGTAATAAAGGGCATGTTCATGGTCATGCTCATTATACTGAGCGAGCAATGCTCCTAACGCGTTATCCATAGCCCTTACATATATGAGGAATGGTCGTTCAGGGACAGGTGCCATGAGGACGGGAGGTTTCGTAAGGTATTCTTTAAAATCGTCAAATGCCTGTTGACATGCCTCATCCCATATAAAGGAAAACCCCTTTTTCATAAGTCTGAAAAACGGCTGGCATCGTCCTGATAGGTTGGAGATAAAGCACCAAACATAGGCCAATTTTCCTTGTAACCCCCTTAATTCTTTAAGATTGCGGGGAGGTGGCATCTCATTAATCGCTTTTACTTTTTCAGGATCAAGGAAAATTCCTTTCGAGGTAACTATGAACCCAAGAAATCTCCCACTGGACACCCCCATGAAGGACTTGGCAGGATTCATCTTCAAGTGATGTCTTCGCATAAGATCGAAGACTGTTCTCAGATCTTGAAGATGGTCATCTTTGCTTTTACTCTTAACTGCCAAATCATCTACGTAACACTCTACCGTTTTGCGCATATATTCTTTGAATATTATTCTCATTGCACGTTGATAGGTGGCACCGGCGTTCTTCAACCCAAAGGGCATTACTGTATAACAGTACACCCCCAGCGGCATTCTGAAAGCCGTGTGTTTTTCAACGTCCGGGTGCATTTTGATCTGATTGTAGCCTGAGAAGCCATCCATAAATGACATCCTCTCGTAACCGCAGGTGTTGTCGATCATACATCGGTAATCGGGAGTGGGAACTCATCCTTAGGGCATGCAGCGTTTAGATCCCGAAAATCGATGCATATCCGAATTTTCCCGTTCTTTTTACAAACCGACACTATATTAGCCACCCATTCTGGATGTTCTCTTCAGGGATAAACCCTAACTTTATGAGTTTGTTAACTTCAGCAACTATTACCTCCATCAACTCTGGTTGAAAAAGCCTCTGCTGTTGTTTGACTGGCTTGGCATCTTCTTTAATATTTAACCGGTGCGTGGCAATTTGAGGGTCAAGCCCTGGCATATCTTCATAGCTCCATGCGAACACGTCTATATACTCCTTGATAAGAGATATAAGTTTCTCCTTTTCCAAGAGAGTTAACGTGTCGCTTATAAAAATGGGCTTCGGATTCTTTTCCGTCCCCATATTAACTTGTACTAGCTTATCCTCTGTAGGCGGGTCACGCTGTTCAAAGCGGACATCCCAGAGAGTGTCCATGTGTTTTGCCCAAGAATCATCTTGCACGTCAATTGGTTCCTCATCGCTTTCTGGTGCAGCTGAAACCATGTTTGCTGTTAGAGATTGAAACCAGGTGCCAGTACTTAGATCTGAATCATGGTCAAGCGGATATAAATCTTCATAGGCCGAAGAGCTCTCTCCGTATCTATATGATGGAGAGGGAGGAGTGGACACATATCCTAACCCCCTTCGAGTTTTCTAATAATAATCTGGGCTATTCCCTCTTGGTCTAAACGAGGGTATGAAATTTCGTTGCCATTTTCCAAAGTTTAATCCTGGTTTTTGGGTAAATTTATAACCCATCTTTTCCATCATTCGTTGGGATTTCTGTTCATATAAGTGAAATTGAGGTGATGTTTGTTCTTTCACTACTTTGTCTTTGGTTAGGCGACGCGATCACTTTTCCGAAGACTATGGGTTTTTGTGACACCTGTCGCGGAGGTACTTAAAAGAAGTGATCTCGTTCTTTAGTTATGTTAGACCGAGAGAAAAGAGACGACCTGATTGGCAGGTGATATGCCGCCAGAACTTCAAGCTTGGACAGGCCTTCTACTTCGGTGGAAGTACAAGAAGGCTCAGACTCTGTAGCTACAACAGGCTCGTAGACTAATTTTATATTTTCATTAATAATCCACTCATCCTCTGCTACATTAGCTACCTTATTATCAAAATTCACTTCACAATTTATGTGGGGGTTTATATCATAATCACCCCCATCATCCTCTTCGGAAGATTCGTACTCAGTATCCGCCTCGTTGCCGCTTTCGTCGGGTTGTTGAGGCCTTTTGCAGTCATTATTAGAGACTTCGTGGGCCGGCTTGTAGAGCATAGCATCTGTGAAGTAGTTTTCTAGTCCTTTGAATGGCTGCCTATTTACAACTAGTGTACGGAGTTCTCCTTATTCATCGCAGTATTTCATGCATTGGTGGAGAGTCGATGAGACTATCATATAGGTGTGTATCCATGGTCGCCCTAGTAGGATGTTATAAGACATGTCTGCGTCTATAACGTAGCATGTAACTTCCGTCCTCAGATCTCCGATTTGACATCGAAGTCGAATTTTCCCGAGGGGATAGCTATCATTAGCGTTAAACCCGTATATCATAGTATTTGTTGGTGTCAGACGATGGGGAGAGATCCCCAATAGCTGCATCAGTCTTCTGGGAATGACGCTTAATGCAGACCCCGGATTGATTTGAATACGGTCCACCTTTGTGGATCCGACATATCCGGTAAAATATAAAAGTCTATTGTGCTTTATATTCCTTACCTGCATATCCTATGGAGAAAAAGTAATCTGCGGGACCTGCCTCCTCACTTGATGACAGCGGGGGCAGGAGTCCCATTCTTCGTCGGCTGGCTCCACAATCTGTGCTAAGAAAGATTCAGAGTCTGCCAAAGCCTCTCTTAACGCTTCGCGAGTTGATTTTGACAATCGCAACAACTCATAAAGCATGACTCGAGCTAGGATATTTGCCAGCTGAGCTATTATATCAAATTTGAATGCAGCATCCTTGGCTTCTTCGTCTCTTGCAAGATTTTTCTGGAAACAAAGCCCATTTTGTTTTGCAGGCTTCGCGAGTTCCCCGTATATATTCTTCGGGTCTACTCTGGTGCAGTCTTTGAGGTATGATTTACCGGATCGAGTGTCTGAAGGGCCCCGCCTCATCTTGATGAGTGGCCATAATTTCGGCCTCCTCTTCAGAGTCTGTGAGTGCTCCTGCAACTAGGTACTCTTCTTTTTTCTTTGCGAAAATAGTATTACTAGACTGCTTTCTCCTCTGGCTATTTGAGGTGGTCCATTGTTTATCCTGTAGTAAATCAGGGTGGACCCACATGACTTCCCCTCTTTGTGTTGTTACGGGGACAAGTCCTTTCTATGCTTTTCATATGGGTCATGATTTTTCATGACCAGTTTCCCTGGTATTGGGGTTACCCCTGCAGGGAACTCATGGTTCCTACCACTAGGGTTGTCATATTAGCAGTGACTTTCTTCTTTTCCTCTTTCAGCGTCAAGACTCCAGTTTCTATCAACGCTTGGATCCTGTTCTTCAGAGGGAACAGTCCCTGATAGGGTGTCCAACATTCGTGTGGTAGAGACAATAGTTGGGGTTTTACCAGCGTCTTTCGGTTTTCTATTTTCCGGAAGTTTCAACATCCCCTTTCTATGGAGCAGATGAAAGAGTGTAGGTGTTTGTTCTGCCTTAAAAGTATAGGTCCTTTCTTGTTGGGGCCTATTCTGTCTCGTGCCCTTTTGATTTTGGAGTTTCGGGTTTGGAGGATTTGTTTTTTGTGGAGCGGCATCTGACGCCATCACCGTTTTTCCCTTGTTCTTGTTGTTGTTCTGTGTGTGTGCTCTATTGTTCCCAAGATTCCTGGCTCCACAAGATTCTTCGACTCGGCGGATCAAGTCTTCGGCTTGCTCTCCTTATTTGAGCAAATCCTTCCAAGTCTTGGACTCTACGACTCCCATTTTTAAGAGCACGTTGGTCTTGAGATTATGCCGGTATGTTTTCACTAGGGTTTCCTGAATCATTCCGTATTTACAGTGCACGGACTTCTCCCGGAACCTTTCTATAAAATCCTTTACCGTTTCTTGTTCTCCTTGTTTTGTTACAAAGAGGGAATGAACCGATATTTCGGTATCATCCTCGAAGAAACGTGCGAAAAATTATTTCTCAACGTCAAACCAGGTATTGATAGTACCTGGGGGCAACTGCATAAACCATGTGAAGGCAGGCCCTCGCAGGGTACTTGCAAATACCTAGTCATCACTGGGTCATTGCGCATCAAATGTCCGCTTGAGACAAGAAGTAGTAGATATGCTGACTGGGTGATCCTTTCCCGTCATATGACTCCAATTTGAGCGGTTTGTATTTTTCAGAGTACGGTGCCAGATCCCATTCAGGCGAGTATGGTCTTAAAACCCCCGATTCCTTTGACTCCTTCTTGTGCATCAATGCCTCCAGTTGGCTTTGTAACTTCTCAATTTTCTCTTCATGAGGGTCATGAAAAGAATATTTATCCTCATCCTCATGTGTCAAGTGAGCCTTTTCTTCTTTATCTTCTTCATTCATTTTGTTGAACGGAATTTCTTTTTCTTTCTTGGCTTTATCTTCTACAATTTTTTTGAGTATTTTCGACCACCTTCAAAAGCATCATTTTAAGATCCTCGATCGTCTTTTGCTGTTCTCGGATCATTTGTTCTTGGGCTTCTAATCTCTGATCGATATCGTCAGATTTAATTGCCATATGTGAGGTCGATTTCTGTAATCTGGATGACGCCGAAGAACGAGGTGAAGCTATGGCCGAATTGTCGTTGTCATAAGATCGTTTTACAAGTTTCTTATAATTTCGAGCTGGGACAGCGCCTGTCTTAAGTCAGGTAAAATGATGAGTTTTTTCGTCACTTGATTCCGAATCATCATTCCTTTCTATGATTTTCTTCCCTTTTTTGACCATGTTAGAAGTTACGATTCTCCATTCTTTTTCTCGGGGAGTAGTTTTCATTTTCTTGGCCGGGTTTTTGTCCGACTCAGTTAGTCGGTCGAACACTGATACTCTATTCTTTCTGCAACAATAACTATTCATTACAGTAGATATTACTGTCATAAGCTGCATGCAATGACAAGTAGGTTTAGACTGAACTTGATTTATACTTCTTTTCTTGGTTAGATATTCTCTGAGGTCAGTGGGCTTGAATATTGAATTGTGGGGCCCACTCATCTGTTGAGAGGGTCCAGGGGCCCACTGGAGCTTCTTGGAAACATTAGTGTCAAGTTCTTGTCCATCAGTGCGATGATTAACCCTGATTTCGTATTCAAGTTGGTTTACACGGAGCTGAGTAGCTTCGCGTTCTGATACGCGGAGCTGAGAACTAGCTTCGTGTTTTGATACGCGGAGCTGAGTAATAGCTTCCCGTTTTGGTACACTAGTCTCGCGTTTTACGCTGGTTTGGCGTTTCTGCAGAAGTTTAACTTCTAGAATGTTAGCCTCGCGTGGAAGAAAATTCTTGCACGCTGGCTTATCTTTGCGATTGACGCAACTCATAACTTCGCGTTTAACGCGATTCTTGCGATTAACGCATGTTTGCTAATCATCTTTGCGATTAACGCGAAGGTAAGGAGTTTTGCGATTAATGCAAATTTCACTGTTTCTGCGATTAACGCTAAGATCAGTTTTAGCCTCGCGTGGAGAACTTTCATCACACGCTGGCTTTAAGGAAAGTTTATTCTCGCGATTTACGCGAGTGTCAGAACATTTGCGATTAACGCAAGTCTTACTGGTTTTGCGTTTAACGCTAGGCTCAGTTTTAGCCTCGCGTGGAGAATCACCATCACACACTGGCTTTAAAAAATTTTTATCCTCGCGATTTACGTGATTTTCTCTTGTTTTAAGTCAAGATAGCATAGCCTTGCGTGGAGAATCACACGCTGGCTTGTCCTTACAATTAACGCAAGTTACAGCTTCGTGTTTAACGCGATATTGACTGGTCTTGCAATTGACGTAAGCCAGTTTGCGAGGGACTGTGAGGGCCTTAGTAGCCTCACGTTCTGCTGCCAGATTAGCCTAGCATTTTTTGGGGGCTTTGAGGGCCTTTCGCCTAGCTCTCCGATTTCTGTTTCGGAGTTGGTTCTGGTTAAACCAGTTCCCGAGCCTTCTTCAGAATACAGAGGTTATCCTCAGTTAGGGTTTCCTGCCCAAACGACGGCTCTATGGCCATGGTCTCCAAGGGTTTCCGATTAACGGTGGATTCCCGATTACCCGATTTACGGGTATTGGAGCAAACACGACGATAGCGTCGCGTTTCGGTCAAGTTACCTGACTCAGAGGAGAGATACTCCTCGTACTTTTGTTGGTCGATCTCTACGACACGCATGTTCACGTCGGATCCGATCCTCTCGACGTCAGATTACACCATGATCTCTTCTTTGGTGAAAGAGACTTCTCCCAAAGTGGTCGCCAGTTTGTTCGCAGCAAAATTTTTGCCTCCTTCCATTGAATACAACTTAGATTACAACGAAAGTGAACAAGAAAAGAACAAACGAGAGGATTTATAGATTATCGCTCTCTTTTACAATATATAGTGGGTTCTAGCAGCGATGAGATCTATCAAAGTAGCTCTTTTGGACTATCTGACGTCGATGATCTTCTTGCTTGACGAAGATGATGACCGACTCTTCTTGATCTTCTCTGGTTTTGATTCGTTCAAGGCTCTCACGCGTAACTTAAACTTCTTTTTATGCTCTCCCCAGATCACTCAAGGCTTCTTTAGGAGGGTATTTATAGCCTTAGGCCAATATGAGAGTTTTTATTTAAATCGAATTTGTGTCCATCAAGGATTCCAATCAAATATCTTAGTTTTGATTTAAATCTCTTGATTTGGAGTTCTGATTGGACTCAATTTAGGTATTTTAATAAGCCCAAAATCTCAATCGTAAACAATTTATAATTCTGGTTTAACTGCTCACGCGACGTTAATGGTGTCAGAACGCGGAGCTATCGATTAGCTCGTCATTTTGTTCAACGAGGGGCTAAAAATAGCCAAACGTGGAGCTGCAGATTTAGATTCGCGTTCTGTTGTGGAAAATTCCTTTTTACTTGAAATTTTCACTACCAACAAATGATAAGTGTATCTGATATGACACTCGATTTGAAAATTGATAATCTAAATGGTTCTTGAGTTTGTATATTAGTGAGATTAATTGATGAAAATGCTATTTTAAAAAAGATTTTTCTTTCTTTTGTATATTTTTTTTAATTTTCTTGATTTTCGGTTATCCTTATTTTTTATTTCTTTATTCCTTAATCAATTTTCTTCATGAATTTCGTGGGTATATTTACTGCAAACCCTCGCGAGACACAACTCGTCTACTAGGGTAACCTAGGGGTTTAAAATCTTCTTTCACGTGCGAAGTGCAATCACGATTCCTGCGAAAGTGAGTTAGGTTTTTTCTTTTTCTTTTTTGGTTTAGGTTTTACTCGAGAACTAGCAAAGATAGGTGTTGGGGTGTGATGAATATCATATTTTGTATTTTTTCTCCCATATTTTATTTTTTTTGTATATAAATAATTACTACTAGGATATTTTTAGTTTGTTTTTTAGGTAATCCGATTCTTACAAGGAAATGGCGTGAAATCAGAGTCGGATTAGGAAACAAAAACTCGGAAAAGAGTTCAAAGAGACAAAACTACAAGATTAAAATACTTCAGAGAATCAAAATCAAATACAGTAAGGAGAACCAAGAGTACAAGACACAAGATTCATGCGGAAGAAAATTCAAGTAATGTTATCATAATATTGCCACTAAATAGCCGCATTTTGCCACCAATTGGTGGCACAAAAAGGGCCCCACATTCTAAGTTTTCTTCGAGGAATTCAATGTAATTTTTTCGTTTTTCAGTTGCATTAGAATTAGGGTTTGATTTTGGAAGCCTATATATTGACCGTATTCTTGTATTCTAGGGTTTTTATGTAGTAGTTAATATAGAATTAGGATATAGTTTGTACTCATTTTTAATTTAATAAAATTAAAATTTTGCTGAAGGGGTGACGGCCACAATACCAGACTCCAGAGATAATTCTCTTTGTTCTTCAATTTTTCCTTAGTTAATTTATTTTAATTACTTTCTAGTTTAGATTTATTTGCTTTCTAAATTAGATTTATTTGCTTTCTATGAATAAAAAAATGATTTTGCTTATTAGAAATATGTCTAGCTAATTTAGCTAGCTCTAGGATGTAGATGAAGTTAGGATCAACCATGTAATTACTCTCTAGAATTTTCTTCTTAAATAAAATAAATAAAGACATAATTTTTCTATGAAAAAATTAAAATACAAGAACTTCAAGATTAATATTTTGATAGGTTATACTTGAGTTAAATTTCGTGATAGCCTATGCTTAGTTAGGGTTTGGAGTTGTTGATTTTTATTTTATTCAAAGAATTATCTAATGATTTAGTTTATTTTTATGAAAAGTAGTATCTTTGATGAGTTATACTTGCACATCACTTGATAGCTCATACTTAGGGCACTTTAAATAAAGATTAAACTAAAATATCAAACTTTTATGATAGAAAAAGATAATAGAAGTAAGAATATGGTTAGAAACTAGTGGATTCTAGATCCTAGGTTAATTAGAATAACTCTCAAATCCGACTTAGAATCCTTTATTAGTCCGTTAGACTATAGAATTAGTAAGAATCGCAAAACATCTTAGATCCCTTTTGGATGACCTATATAGCGCTACAACTAATACTGTACGCTTACAGTTAAATTATCACATCACTAATAAACTATTGTGAAGTGAAAATAGATATATACCTATCTCATAATTACTATTAGCGGTATTTATTTTTTTTATTTTTATTTTTTCTTAAAATTCTAAGTGTATTATCTCTACTCTCCTATCAAACTTCAAATCTAAATTTATTATTCTATTTGTAATTAGGTTAATTTATTGAAGAAAATATTTTTGTATTTATTTTTTAGATTTTTTTAGTTACCCTACAAACTATCGAAAGTGTAAAATAAAAAAACCCAAAAAAATATAAAAATAAAATAAAAATCCTATAAAAAAACTAAAAATTCTAAAAAAATTAAAAATCCTAGAAAAACAAAAAAAATCTCTTAACCCACTCCCCCATACCTAAACTTGTGTATGCCCTCATACACAAATTATCGGTGTCTTCCTCTCTGCCTCCAACTTGATTCTTCCGGTGCACAGTATGCACGTGCAGTGAAATCCCCTCCATGGTTAATTTATTTCAATCAACGCCATATTTTTCCAAGACCACGCCAGACAGCATTTATCTGCTCAGTGGGATCTGTTGGTAGGTCTTGATCAAAAAAGGCGTCATCTTCCTCCTTTTGTGTTAAATCAGTAGCATATATATCTTCTTCAACTGTGTTTCTATTCCAATCTTCTAGAATAGTAGTGTGATATGTCACCGATATGTGCTCCATGGCTATGGACACATGTGAGGATGTATGTGCATCAAATTCTACAGCTGATATAAATCCGCAACACAATTGTATAATCTAATACGGTAAAGGCAAACTAGTCCTTGACCGCATCTTGGCATCTATCATGGTATCAACTAATTATGTGCATAAACAAAAATGAGTATCCTGACGCATGATGCAATCAACAATATATAATGTTGGTGTGTAAAATGAAGACATGTGTGTAATCCCCATTAACTAGTGTTGATCCAGCGGCAAGTCACATGTATACTGCGATAAAGTGTCTTACTGCTGATCTCTCTATCATATGTCAATGTGCAATTGGGACCCATTCGTGTAAGATATTCCTCAATCATATTCGGAATTTGATTCCCAGAGTGAAGTAGGATACCAGTGGATACAGAGATGTCCATCACGTGCATATCATGGATTTCTCCATGCTAGTGGAGTTTAATGGTTTTGCGATCCTCCAAATTATCAGATTTCGCAAAACTCACCTCGCATAAAACTCTTCTACTAACTCTAGGATATAAAATAAAGTGGGCGTGTATAACAAGTAATTTTATCACAAAGTTTCTATGGTGGATAAAAAATATACCAAAAATATAGCAAAATCTCACAAAATTATTTTTCACAAACAAACCGTGCCATTTGACTATTGCAGAGGCCACAGAAATTTTTTTGATTTAGCAGTAAATATAGAATCCAGAAAACTCACCTCCCTTGAAGATTCAGGGGTAGAAATCCAAATTTTGATGTTGATTCGCAGTTGTTGCCATTGATTGGCAGCAATATGGAAGAATACTGGGTACGGCCACTTCTAGGTGGAAGCTGAGGGGGAGATCTGCTCTTTGGTCTCCCCTGATTTGAGAACAAGTTGAGGAAGCTCTACGAATCTGAAAAGAATAAACAAAGAGAACAATGGGGGGTTTTGGGGAAGATGAGGGAAATTAGGGTTGGTTTGGGGCTAGTATGGGGAATTTATAGGGGGTGCAAATTTTGACCAGCCCCTCTCCTTTTTAATTTTGCTTTTTAGCCCTCAACTTCTTTTCTACCCTACATCATATTAGAAATACACAATATACATAATATACACTCTAATATACAAATGAATTCATGCCCCTACGCATAAATTAGGTCGTGCAGTATCACAACCTCTGTATTATCGTTCGCTCGAGTTTCTAAAAATAGTTTTAAATTCTGACCATTTACTTTAAATAAATCACCATTTTCAGGGTTCTCGAGATCGATTGCAGTGTGATGGTACACAGCCCGTATTATGTACGGTCCACTCTATCTTGACCTCAATTTTTTGGGAATAAATAAAGTTTCAAATTATATAAGAGAACTTTCTTCCCTGGTGTAAATAACTTGCGAATAATCACATTGTCATGAAATACTATAGTCTTCTCTTTATAAATCTTATCATTCTCATAGGTATCCATTCTAATCTCATCTAGCTCATTGAGCTGCAACCTCCGCTGTTCACTGACATTTTCGAGCTCAAAGTAAAGGAACTTAATGATCCATAAAACCTTATTGTTCGCAGTAAAAGTTTCTTTGCTTCCTCCCATTGAATACAGCTTAGATAACAATGAAAGTGAACAAGATGAAAAAGAGAACAAACGAGAGGATTTTCTATTTCAATCTCTCTCTTTTACAATATATATGTGTTGTGGGATCTATGGCGATAGGATCTGTCAAGCAGCTCCTTTGGACGATCAGTACGTCAAACTCTTCTCTTTTGAAGATATCGGCCGACTGTAGACGATCTTTTCTGGTCTTTTCCGAGCTCAAGGCTCTGCGCGTAACTTGAATTCTCTAAGATGCCGAAAAGAAGATGATCAACAAAGGCTTCAAGGCTCTCTCGCGTACTTGAATTGCCAAAGGATCGATAGAAGACTTTAGATGCCAAAACGAAGACCCAAAAGAGGACCCCTAGGGTTTCACCGAGAAGGTATTTATAGCCCCAGGTTAATGCAAGAGTTTCTATCTAAATAGAATTTGCATTCATCAAGGATGCCAATCAAAATTGATTTAAATCTCTTAATTTAGAGTTCTGATTGGACTTAATTTGGGTGTCTAGATAAGCCCAAATCATAATCTCAATCAATTTGAGATTCTGGTTATCTGCTCACGCGGAGCTTTAATCGCATCAAAACGCGGCTCTAAATAACCAGAATACAAAGCTAACGCGGAGCTATTGGTCATCTCCGCATTTTACTCAACGCGAGGCTAAAAATAGTCAGACGCGGAACTACTGAGTTATCTCCGCATTCTGTTTTGGAAAATCCTTTTAACTTAGAAATTTTCACTGTCAACAGAACCCCCTCCAAAGTTTTCAAAATGGTTTAGAACTTAGCAAATTTTCAAATACTTTGGATCTTCAAATTAGAAACGCGGAGTTAAAATACCAAGTTTACCTCGCGTTTTGCTCACTTACGCGGAGCTAATCAGCTTCACTTCATTTTCAGTGAAATGAGTAATTATTTCATTAATTACTCTGGATTTCTGCGCCGAATACCAATAGGCGGAAATCCTGATTAAATAGAGCTCCTGGCTCATCTTCTTCTTCATTCAAAGAGTTTGAAGAATTCAAAGCTCCTGCAACCGAGTGAGCGATGTCAACGAGCGATCTTCAATTGCTCTCCGTTTAACTCTCCATAGATTTTCATTATTAGGATGTCTCTCCAGAAGAGTTTGGCTTTATGCACGTTGGCCGACGTTAATGGCGGCAGCCGTGGGAATAGACGCTGTGGCGAACCAGTTAATGCAGTGTCTCTTGAAGGTAAAAACCTTGACTTTTGATCTTCTAAGAACCATTTCGGGATGTTTTGGCTCGGTTTAAATCGGCCAATTGTTTGCTTCACCGGTGAGATCGCCGTTCTCCAGCCGTAAGGCTTGAAGGAGAAGGAGAAGTCAGAGAGGAACTCTGATCTTTCTCTACGCGAAGTTATCACGTCATCCTCGCGCTTGAAATGCGAGGCTATCTTAATTAGCAGTCGCGTTTTAATCGAGAGGCTATTTTGACTAGCAGTCGCGTTTAAATCGCGAGGCTATTAAAGGGAAGGAAAAGGCAGAGAGAAACTCTGTTACGCGAAGTTATCACGTCATCCTCCGCGTTTTAAAACGCGAGGCTATTTCAATCAGTGGTACGCGAAGTTAGCTTAGCTCCACGTTCTTATACTTAGAAAATTTTCCAAGTTTTGTTGAACTCCTGATTCTTCTTTTGCAGTGAACCAGATTCAGTCTGATGACTCGCTGATATCTTTAGCCATCGTGGTGTGTAGCCTTTTCCTAATATATCTTCAAAAGCTAGCCGTGCACCCATCTTCATCAGAAAAAGTAACTCCAAGGAAGCCAGAAACATATACCTTTCAGTTTTCAAGCCTCTGGCTCCTTTTGAAGGAGTTACAAGAACTCTGCAGCAGCCTATTAAGTTTTCTTGAGGATCATTTCTGTTAGATGATCATGTAAGGGCTTGCAGCACTTCAAATTCAACTTGTGCTTCATTTCATATGACAGATCATAGTTGACATTTGCAGAGGAGATCTCTTGTATTTGAATCCAGGAATTGAACTTCAGCACCCCGCGGAGGAACGCCGTAAGGTTATTGATGAGTTGATGAATATGTAGAAGCTTTTGGGAGAGCTATAACTCCCTCTTCTTTTGTAATCTTTTTCTTTATGAATAAAGGCAAATTATTTTCCTCTCTATCTGTCGGCTTCAAGAATCTTGCTTGCTCAACAAATAGATAGTTTATAATTTTGGCAAAATAATCTAAGGCTCATTTGTGTAACTTAGATTAATACCAAGATGATCGGATAAAGATCATTTTAACTTACATGGAAGTGCCTAATTGCAACTTGCCAGAAATCCAAGTTCTTCATAGGAACGCGAAGCTAAAATACCAAGTTATCCCCGCGTTTCGCGAAGTTGCACAGAGTTAATAACTTCACGTTTTCCATCATCACGCGAGACTAATAGCTCCGCGTTTCTGGAGAGTAACTGATCAGTCATTTTCTCCGAAATTCGTGCCGAACTCCAAGAGGCGGTTTCCTTCGTTTAAATGACATCTCTATTTCTTTTCTTCTCACTTCACTTGAGAATTTTCCAGAAACCCTAGAGATTCAGGCGATCAGAGCTCAGGCGACCCGAGCGTTCTCCGACCGATTTTCTCCCAATTTACCGTCGATTTTCCTCAACTTTTTGAGAAATGGCGCCCAAGACTCGTGCTACTTCTCGTGCAGCTCCATTGTTGGCGACTGGCGCAAGCAGTGGTGGCAGCGGCCATGGCAGCGACGCGCCAGCCCACACCTCGCCTATTGGGGGTAAGAATCTCTCTATCGAGACTCTTTAGAACGTTTTTAGAGTGATTTGGCTTGATTCTGACCGATCACCTCTTTTATCGGCGAGATCGCCGTACTCCGGCCATAAGGCTTGGAGAAGAAGAAAAGCCTCTGGCTTTCTTCTTACGCGAAGATATCGCGTCATCCTCGCGTTTTGAAGCGCGGGGCTATTTTAAGTAGCAGTCGCATTGGAACGCGAGGCTCTTTTAATTGGCAGTCGCGTCGAAACGCGAGGCTCTTTTAAGTAGCAGTCGCGTTGAAACACGAGGCTCTTTTAATTGGCAGTCGCGTCGAAACGCGAGGCTCTTTTAAGTAGCAGTCGCGTCGAAACGCGAGGCTCTTTTTGACTTCCGTGCAGTCTAATCTTTAGCTTCGCGCGTAGTTACTTTTAGCTTCGCGCGGTCTAATCCTTAGCTTCGCGCATCCATAGTTTAGAGAAATTTTTCTGTTTTATAGAAACTTCTCTAACTCTAGTGCTTTTCTTTTTGCAGTAGGGTATTCGGCGGAAGCTCTTCCCCATAAGAATTATTTTGGCTTTGCTGGTGGTTCTGATCCATCAGCTCAATTTCACTTCACCACTATCCTGGCCGCATACAAACCGGACTCGAGAGGGTGCAGGGAGAAGTTGATCAAATATCATCCCACTACTGCACGTGAAATCATCACTGATGCAGTGTTTGAAGATGTGAACAGAGAAGCGTTAGAAAAACCTGCATTTCTCTTTGGGGACCAGATGGAGCAATCAGACGAGATCCTATTTGAAGAGGATCGCATGTGGCTATATAACTCTGACGAAACTTTAATATTTCTGCCTGGGATGGATCGTAGCTATCTCCTGATCTATCTTCAGAGGCTGGCGATGCCTCGGGAGTTAAAGTGGGGACGGACTCAAGAACAAGATGGCGTCCCAACGGGCAAATTTGGTGCACAAGGGGTTTATCAAGATGGTTTCCCCAGATGCATTACTGGTTTGCTTCTAGGCCGTTTTGGCAAGGAGCTCCAAGTAGGAGAAGTTCCAATCCGCACAAGAACTTTCTTAAGTGAGTTCCTGGCTAAAGATGGTCAATACCCAGCTAGCGACTTTAGAATGCCTGGCTAGGTCTATTCTTCTGGCAACATGTGGTGGGCCCATCTTATTCAGTACATGTTGGATTCTTATGAACCCATTTTGAAGGAGATTGGTCTGTACAATGCCATTAGAAACGTTCAATTCGGGTTCCCTCAGAGTGCCTATAATTTCTTCTGCTTTCTTGAGATGTATAACCCTGAGACCTGCACTCTTTTTACACCAGTGGGTGAGCTAGGGTTTGCTCTCCACGAGTTATTTGAAGTTTCTAGACTCTCAATGGGCAAAGTCCCCTACGAGGAATACATCCCCACTACCGAGGAGCTGAACATACTATTGGCAAAGGATGAGCGCATCTATACCACATACTGGGAGATGATGTGCCATTACCGCATCTGTGCTGACTTAGCAGGTGTGCGTAATCAAGGTGTAGCGCTGTACAGGTCGTCTCACAGGGATCTAAGGTGTTTTGTGATTCTTACTAATTCTATAGTCTAACGGATTAACAAAGAATTTTGGGTTGAAGTTTGCTTGTTCTAATTAGCCTACGATCTAGAATCCACTAGTTTCCAACCATGTTCTTACTTCTATTATCTTCTTCTCTCATAAAAATTTGATCTTTTTAGTTTAATCTTTATTCAAAGTGCCCTAAGTATGAGCTATCAAGTGGTGTGCAAGTATAACTCATCAAAGATACTACTTTTCATAAAAACAAACTAATTCTTTAGATAATTTAATAAAAAAGATAAAATCAACAACCCCAAACCCTACTAAGTATAGGCTATCAAGAAACCTAATTCAAGTATAACCTATCAAAGTCTTAATCTTCGAGTTCTTGTATTTTAATCCTTTTAGAGAAAAATCATGTCTTTATTTATTTTTATTCAAGAAGAAAGATATTAGAAAGCAATTACATGGTGGATCCTAACTTCATCTACATCCTAGAGCTAAACTAATTAGCTACTCATGATTCTAGAAAGCAATTAAATATAATCTAGAAAGCAAATAAATCTATACTAGAAAGCAATTAAATCTATCTAGAAAGCAAATAAAGATCTCAAAACAATGGCTTACCTCTGGAGCACGGTATTGTGGCCGCCACCCCTTCAGCAAAACCTTAATTTTATTAATGAAATACGAGTACAAACTAAATCCTAATCTACATTAACTACTGCATAAAACCTAGAATACAAGGATACGACCAATATATAGGCTTCGGAAATCAAACCCTAATTGTAGCCACACTAGAAAACCAAGAAATTACATCGAAGCCAGGGAAGAAAATTCAAAATGTGGGGCCCACATTTGGCCGCTAAATAGTGGCCAAAACCGCTAAATAGCGGTTTTATTTCGAGTAAATCAATTGGAATTTCTTCCACGTGCGTCTCATGTCTTGATAATTATATTTCCTTGACTGTATTTGACTTTTCATCTTTGTAACATCGTAGTATCGTAGTTTTCTCACTTTAGAAACTTTTCGGACTCTGATTTCCTACTCCAACATTGATTTCTTGCCATCTCCTTGTACGAATCGAATTACCTGAAAAAGGCACTAAAAATACCCGAGTAGTATTTATTTATATACAAAAATAGATAAAGTATGAGAGGAAAAATACAATATATGATATTCATCACAAGGTATCGGCCGCAAGAAATGGGCTGATTACCTCTTCGCCAATTTGAATTCTAAGGATAGTTCAACGACTGTCCATGGCCATACTTCTGTCTACATCACAGAGATTGAGCGCCGCATTGCCAAGACCCGGCTATCGTTTTGTACCACCGATTCCAATGAAGGTGGATTCGGTCCTGGTATCTCTTTCAAGAGTTACCACTATCAGGCTCAGTCCCTAGTGTCCAACAGAGGTCTTATTGCTGGATTCTTGATGCTGTGGCTGAAGAGATGTGTCGTGCCATCGTTGCCAAAAGAAGCAATTGCAATGACTGTGGTATATCCAGCAGTCCTCCTCGCATACGGCCGACATTTCGGACTTCTTCCCACCATGGTGTGCAATCTACAGCATGGATTGCGAACACTCTGCAATGACTTTATCCTTGCCAATAAGGGCAAAGGAAAAAAGAAAGGCAAGTCGAAGGAGATCGCTCAAGTGAAGACTCCGAACCCTAGGGTGGAGCTTCCTTACACTTATCTGATGGCATGGCTCGTAATGCACTGCCCTTCTCTGATGAGTGCTGTTTCACGCCGCTCAGGTGACAAGTGTTACCTTGCGGAATTATACGAGCGTTCCTCATGGAAGCAATACTACATGTCCCAAATTCGTAAGACTCTCCGGCAACACCAGAATTATGAGATTTTCAGGTGCTTCCCCGACTTTTCTGGTGGAGGATACGGATTGAAATTGAAGGATATTGCAGGAGCAAACAATTTTACTGCCTTATCCTCAGGAGCATTCTGGTGGCTTCTCAATATCCGACCCGGGCATCTGGTGTATCGCCAAGACAACAAATGTCTTATCGAACCGTACATCTCGAGTCGCTTTGCTCGCCAATTTGGATATTCTCAACTCTATGTGGGTAATCCAAGCAGGAGTTTTGCCTATGAGGGGAATTTGTACGAGGGTGCCCGCGGTTGGTTTCATTTCGCAGCTGGCGGGACCGAAGCTGAATTCACCCTGCCCCAGAAGTTGCCAGAACTGGCCACGACTCTCAGTTTTTGCACATGGTATAGCATTGCAAATGCTGACGTGCCTCACTTCTCCATTAACCGAAGCTGTTGCAAGGAGATTGAGACTTTCTACATTAGCCGCCAGGGTACTTCAAGAGTAAGGATAAAAGGAATGGAGGAATTTCTTGGCGCCGCGGCTGAACCGTCAGACGTCAGCGAGTCTGGCCATGATGATGATAATAATAATGATGACAACCCTGATGTTGGAGGTGCTCCCCAACTTGTTGCCACTCATCTCCGGAGTCCGATCCTCAAACACCGTGGTGTCCCAAAGAAAGGGCCTGCCAAAAAGAAGAAGTTGGCTCCGGAAATTTTAGTAGCCCCCCAAGAAGCGGCTGTCAAGTTTGCTTCAGATCTGCTGGCTTCAACTTTGCCTCCAGCGCCGGCAGAGGAGGGTGGACCTGTGGGAGCTCCAAGTGCTTCTGAGGTCCTGGTTCTTCCGGCCATAGCACTTGTCGAACATCCTGCGGCGCAACCACTGGGTAGTGAGACGGGTACTATGTTGGAGATAACAACGGCTCCCCCTTCAAGCCCAACAACTGGACTTGTATCTCCAGGTATGGCTTTTAATATTCTGTCTTTTGTCTATTATTTTACTGTAACACTACTTTTCTTATCTCCTGAAATGCAGGTGGTCAGCTCCTCTCGCCAATGCATTCAACTACCCAGGTGGAGTCTGATGACAGGGTGGACTATTCCGGCGTTACCGACTCGGTGGGTGGCTTAGGTAGCTCCGCAAGTGAACTTGATGCTGATTATTTCACGCCAACTACATATCCAGTTCCCTCATCAATTCCACCCATTGACGAACTAGGAAGCGATGAGAGAACAGAAGTTGTCATTGCAGCTGCTGCTAAAGAGGCTACACCGTCTCCAAGTGTGCTGTCTCCAACACCATCGGTCTGCTCCACTGAGACCTTTCCAGTGGTCTTCGGTGCACCTTCTGCTCCTCAAACAGCAATATCAACTCCTTCTATCATAATGGCTGTTGAGACACCTGTAACTCTTCCAGCTCCAAATCTTCCAGCAGGGGATGAGGATAATTTGAAGTTCTCGTTCGAAGCTACTTCCACCACTGAGGGAACTTCTGGTGGAAATACTTCCTCCTCTTCTCCTGTCGGTGGCGCTTTCCGAGCGATCTGTACTAGCGCCGCTTCTACTCAGGTTCCCAGCTCTGCCAGATCTGCGTTGGCCTTACTGGCCCCGCATGTTATGAACTTGGTGCAGGGACAAGCTTCTTCTTCTTCAATTCCAGTGGGTACCACTCCTCCTCTGGCGACATCTTCTTTAGCACTTCCTGTTTTAAATACAGGCACCGTGGCTCCTTTTGAGGACCTTCAAGTATAGCGTTAATGATTTTATGCGGTTGCTCAGAAGATGCGTCGAGATGATCTCTGGCGGCATGGATTTCTTCAGTCTCGGCCGTCCGATGTTATCCAGCTATTTGGATAATATTGAAAGAATCGGGGCACAGGACCGAGCAGCTCCCTACCGGGCCCACTTTAATGCCTTGGAAGAGCAGATGAACACGCTAATCACAGTTTGTCAAGCGGACGTGGAAGCGATCACCGCAATAGAGGTAGCGCGGCTTCGGGTGGAATTAATGGCGCACCGAGAAGAACTGGTACGACAGGAAGAAGCATGGTCCCGGGAGTTGGCAGAGCTTCAGGCCAGTCGGGAGTCCATTCTTAAGAGCTTGGAGACAGTGGACTCTGAAATTGGGGAAAGTCAGGCCAAAATCCTTAGAGCCCAGGAGACCATTGCTAAAGCTCGGGCAGTCATAGTAGCCAACGAGCTTAAATTAGGGGAATCCGTTAAGAAGCAGGAAGTGCTAATTCTTCAACGTGGGCAGGTCGAGCATGAGGAGGCAATAAGAAGTCGTGCTATAGAAGACTCTCATCAACGTCTGACTCAGCAACTTGCCATGAATAACGATGTCTTACTTCAGCAGGCTCAAGACTCCATATAAGCAAACCATCGTCAGGTGATTGACGAGGCGATGAATAAGCTGAAGCATCTAGGAGATCCATAGTTTTCTTCTATTCTTTTATTCTTCATTCTTTTTGTCATAAGAACTTGTAATAAGAGAAAGAATTTTTGTAACTTCATTTTTTTGTTGATGAAATAAAGATAATCATTCGATTCATTTACCTGCTGGCTACAAAATTTGTTTGCTCAACAGCTAACTTGTCATCAAAATGATTTAGTTGTTTAGGTATAGTTTTTTTTTATCATACTGTCAGAGGTAGAAGTTTAACATGACAGGGTTTATAGAATTTTTAGCAAACCCCCAGTTATCAACGGATTTGATTAGCCTTTACCAACTACCGTTTGAGTTGAGCTAGCCATATTATTCCTCTCAACATGGTGAGTTGTCGAGAATTTTGTTTGGGCTTAAATGCCAAACTTCTCCTCATCCCTTTGCCTTATCGGCGTTGGGTAATTCATACTTTTTACCCCCAGCATGAAGGGGTTGGCAAGAAACTGGTTCTCTTCCCATTGCCTAGTCGGCGTTGGGTAATTCATCAGATTTAGGTCAGAGGCGCTCAATTGCACATGCCTAAGAGAAAGAATGGAGGAAGTTCAAGCTTGAGAACCGGGCACACCAGGTTTAGGTTAGAGGCGCTTAACTGCTCATGCCTAAGAAAAGACTGGAGGCTGTTCAAACTTGAGAACTGGGCACACCAGGTTTTAGGTCAGAGGCGCTCAATTGCGCATGCCTAAGAAAAGACTGGAGGCGGTTCAAACTTGAGAACCGGGCACACCAGGTTTAGGTCAGAGGCGCTCAATTGCGCATGCCTAAGAGAAAGATTGGATGCGGTTCAAGGCTCTCTCGCGTAACTTGAACTGGGCACACGAATTTTAGGTCAGAGGCGCTCAACTGCGCATGCCTAAGAAAAGATTGGAGGCAGTTCAAACTTGAGAACCGGGCACACCAGGTTTAGGTCAGAGGAGCTCAATTGCGCATGCCTAAGAGAAAGATTGGAGGCGGTTCAAGGCTCTTTCGCGTAACTTGAACTGGGCACACCAATTTTAGGTCAGAGGCGCTTAACTGTGCATGCCTAAGAAAAGATTGGAGGCTCTTCAAACTTGAGAACTGGGCACGCCAGGTTTTAGGTCAGAGGCGCTCAATTGATCATGCCTAAGAAGAAGACTGGAGGCGGTTCAAACTTGAGAACCGGACACACCAGGTTTTAGGTCAGAGGCGCTCAATTGCGCATGCCTAAGAAAAGACTGGAGGCGGCTCAAACTTGAGAACCGGACACACTAGGTTTTAGGTCAGAGGAGCTCAATTGCGCATACCTAAGAAAAGACTGGAGGCTGTTCAAACCTGAGAACTGGGCACACTAGGTTTTAGGTCAGAGGCGCTCAATTGCGCATGCCTAAGAAGAAGACTGGAGGCAGTTCAAACTTGAGAACCGGACACACCAGGTTTAGGTCAGAGGCGCTCAATTGCGCATGCTTAAGAAAAGGCTGGAGGCGGTTCAAACTTGAGAACCGGGAACACCAGGTTTAGGTCAGAGGCGCTCAATTGTGCATGCCTAAGAGAAAGATTGGAGGCGGTTCAAGGCTCTCTCGCGTAACTTGAACTGGGCACACCAATTTTAGGTCAGAGGCGCTCAACTACGCATGCCTAAGAAAAGACTGGAGGCTGTTCAAACTTAAGAACTGGGCAGAGCAGGTTTTAGGTCAGAGGCGCTCAATTGCGCATGCCTAAGAAGAAGACTGGAGGTGGTTTAAACTTGAGAACCGGACACATCAGGTTTTAGGTCAGAGGCGCTCAATTGCGCATGCCTAAGAAGAAGGAGACGCGTACCTCCGGGGATATTAAGAATATTATTTCTTCAGAAATTTGCTATTGATCGGCATCATCATCCTGTCGCAATTTTGATTCATTAAGCGATAGGCACCACTGGAGTATACTGTCTCCACAACAAACGGTCCTTCCCACTTGGGTTTTAATTTACCCTTAGTCTTGTGGGTTAGCACCATTGGCCTTTAAACAGCCAGAACCAAGTCTTCTTGTTTAAAGGTCCTTGGTTTAACGTTCTTATTGAACGTTTGTGAGATTCGGGCTTGATACAACTCAATTTGTTGTTGAGCCCTGAGACGCTTTTCATTCAATGCCTCTAATTCTTTCAATCTTTATTGATGGCACTCTTCTATCATTATCTTTGTGGCTAAAGCCACTCTTAATGATGGTATCTGGATTTCAAGAGGCAAGACGGCCTCGCTTCCATAGACCAAAGAGAATGGAGTAAGTTTTATAGGGGTGCGAACAGTGGTGCGATAAGCCCACAGGCACTCTCCTAGCTTTTCATCCCAATCTCGTTTATTGGAAGAGACGAACTTCCGAAGGAGTTTAAATAATCGTCTTGTTTCGGCCAATCCATTAGCCGTGGGGTTATATGGCGTTGAAGCAATATCTTTGATTCTGAACTTATTACAGAACCTGGAGAATCCCTGACTAATAAATTGCGGACCATTATCATGAATGATCCGTCGGGGAACGCCAAAACGGTAAATGACATGATGCTTGACGAACTTGATCACATCTGTCGTTTTCACCTCTTTCATGGGCACAGCTTCGGCCCACTTTGAAAAATAATCGGTTATTGCAAGAATAAACCGATGTCCTCTGGATGACGGGGGAGTTATATACCCCACAATATCCATTCCCCATGTCTCAAATGGCCAACTAGCAACTTTATTGTGCAAGTATTCTGAGGGTTGATGAATAAAATTAGCATGCACTTGGCATTCATGGCAATGTTTAGCGTACGCCATTGCTTCCGTGATCATGTTCGGCCAGTAGTATCCCAGCCTTCTTATGCGGTCTCCGAGTTTTGGACCGGGCTTATGAGCTCCACATACTCCATCATGTGTTTCCCTCAGCACTTCTTCTGCTTCTGCTTTTGATATGCAGCGTAGCAGCAGACCATCTCTTGACTTTCTATATAAAGTCTAAAGCTTATGGTCATAATAAAATCTTTGGGCCTTCCTCTTTATCGAGGTGGCTTCCTTTGGATCTTCTGGTAAATCCCATGTAAAGCATAATCCACAAACGAAAATCGCCAATCACGGGGTTCCAAAGTTAAGCCTGCTTGGCATACTTCTTTCTGAAGAACAGTATTTAGATGGAGGAGGTCTCTGCTTCCAATGGTGATGCTTTTAGCCTCACCTGGCGGAATCGCCAATGTTGCAGCTAATGCGGCAAGGGCATTTGCATATACATTCTCATTCCGAGATATATGAGAGATGTAAAATTGTTCAAAGTACCCTACTAGTTCTATGGCTAGCTGATGATAGGGGATGAGGGCTTCATGTCTGACTTCATACTCGCCCGTCATCTGATAGACGATGAGTTTAGAGTCTCCATATGCCTCTAAATAATTAACCCCCAGTTGTAGAGTCATTTTCAAGCCGATAATGAGCGCATTGTATTCAGCGACATTATTCGTGCACGGTTCTGTTAATGAGTAACCGTTAGGCAATATATGTTTGTGTGGGGAGATTAGTACAACCCCCACTCCAGCAGCAGATCGTATGGCAGCACCATCAAAGAACATTTGCCATGATTGTTCCTTGCTAACTGTGTTAACCTCTGACGTCTGTTTAGAATTAGACCAAATTGGATGGTCTGCTAAGAAATCGGTAATTGCCTGTCCCTTCATTGCTTTTTGAGGGACAAAGTGTATGTCATAGGGCGATAGTAGCAGAGCCCATTTTGCTAACCGACCATTTAAGGATCCCGGTTTTGTCATCAAAATTTTTAGGGGATTAACCCGTGATATGACATGAATTATTTTCCCAGAAAGATAGTGTCGCATTTTCTGAACAGCGAACACTAAGGCTAAACATTCTTTTTCAATCGGGGTATACCGTTGTTCGACCCCGATCATTGTTCTGCTTAAATAATAGAGGGCATGTTCATGGCCGTGCTCATTATATTGAGCAAGTAATGCTCCTAAGGCATTATCCATGGCCCTTACATATATAAGGAATGGCTGCCCAGGGACCGGTGCCATAAGAACGGGAGGTTTGGTGAGGTATTCTTTAAGGTCATCAAAGGCCTGTTGACATGCCTCATCCCATACGAAAGAAACCCCCTTTTTCATAAGCCGAGAGAACAGCTGGCATCGTCCAGACAGGTTGGAAATGAAGAGCCGAATATAGGCGAGTTTCCCTTGTAACCCCCTCAACTCTTTAAGATTGCGGGGAGGCGGCATCTCGCTAATTGCTTTTACCTTTTCGGGGTAGAGGAAAATTCCTTTTGAAGTTATTACAAATCCAAGGAATTTCCCGCTGGACACCCCCATAAAAGACTTAGTGGGATTCATCTTCAGATGGTGTTTCCTCATGAGGTCGAAGACCGTTTTTAAGTCTTGAAGGTGGTCCTCTTTAATTTTACTTTTGACTGCCAAGTCATCCACATAGCACTCTACTATCTTGCGTAGGTGTTCTTTGAATATAGTGCTCATCGCACGTTGATAAGTAGCACCGGCATTCCTCAGCCCAAATGGCATCACCGTGTAGCAGTATACCCCCAGCAGTGTTCTGAAAGTTGTATGCTTTTCAACATCTGGGTGCATCTTGATCTGGTTATAACCTGAGAAGCAATCCATAAAGGACATCCTCTCATAACCACAAGTACTGTCAATCATCACGTCGGTGATGGGAAGTGGAAATTCATCCTTTGGACATGCAACGTTCAGATCCCGAAAGTCAATGCATATCCGGATTTTGCCGTTCTTTTTACGAACCGGAACTATATTGGCCACCCAATCAGGATGCTGCTCTTCACGGATGAATCCGGATTTTATAAGTTTGTTGACCTCAGCAACTATTGCCTCCATCAATTCCGGCTGAAAACGCCTTGTTTAACAGGTTTAGCATCTTCTTTTATATTTAACCGGTGTGTGGCAATTTGTGAGTCAAGCCCAGGCATGTCTTCATAATTCCATGCGAACACGTCTATATACTCTTTTATAAGAGATATAAGTTCCTCCTTCTCCAATGGAGTTAGCGTGTCGCTTATAAAGATGGGTTTCGGATTTTCTTCCGTTCCCATGTTGACTTGTATCAATTGTCTTTAGTGGGCGGATCACGCTGTTCAAAGCGGACATCCCAAAGAGTGTCCATATGTTTAGCCCAGGTATCATCCTGAACATCAATTGGTTCTTCGTCGCTTTCTGGTGTGGCTGAAACCATATTGGCCGTCAAGGACTGAAACCAGGCGCCAGTACTTAGATCTGAGTCATGATTGGGTGAAGATATATCTTCCTTGACCAAAGAACTCTCTTCTTGTTCGGAGGGTGACGGGGGAGGAGTAGATACATAGCCCAACCCCCTGCGAGTCTTCTGATAATAATCAGGGCTCTTTCCTCTCGGTCTGAACTAGGGTATAAGATTCCGTCGCCCTTTTCCTAAGTTTAATCCTGGTTTCTGGGTAAAATTATAACCCATCTTCTCCATCATCTGGAGGGATTTTTGTTCATATAAGTGAAATTGGGGTGATGTTTGCTCATCACTTTCACTGCTTTGTTTTCGCCGGGGTGACGTAATTACCCTGCCGAACATAATCGGCCTTTGGGATCCTTGCCGAGGAGGCACTTTGAAGTAGTGACCTTTTTCCTCAACTATTTTAGACCGAAAGAGGAGGGATGACCTAAGTGGCAAATGATATGCTGCCAGAACTTCAAGTTCGGATAGGCCATCCACTTCAGTGGAAGTACAAGAGGGTTCAGACTCAGTAGCTACAGCATGCTCGTAGACTAACTTTATATTTTCATTAAAAACCCATTCACTCTCTATTACATCCACTATATTATCAAGACTCAAACTAAAATCTAGGTGAGGGTTGATTTCATAATCACCCCCATCGTCTTCTCTAGGAAGCTCGTACTCAGTGTCGGCTTCATTGCCACTTTCGTCAGGCTTTGGAGGTTTACTGCAATCATCATTGGAGACTTCATGGGATGGTTTATAAAGTGCAGCATCCGTGAAGTAATTCTCCAGCCCTTTGAATGGTTGCTTATCGGCAATTAGTGTCCGGACTTCTCCTTCCTCATCGCAATATTTCATGCATTGGTGAAGAGTCGACGGGACTATCATGTGAGCGTGGATCCAAGGCCGCCCCAATAAAATGTTGTAAGAGGTATCTGCATCAATAACGTAGCATGTAGCCTCCGTCCTCAAATCCCCGATCTGACATCGGAGTCGAATTTTTCCGAGGGGACGACTATTATTGGCATTAAACCAGTATATCATTGTATTGGTTGGTGTCAGACGATGGAGGGAAATCCCTAACAGCTGCATCAACCTTCTGGGTATGACACTTAGCGCAGAACCTGGATCAATCTGAATTCAGTCCACCTTTGTGGATCCGACGTATCCGGTGAAATATAAATGCCTGTTATACTTTATATTCCTCACTTGCATATCTTCTGGAGAGAAGATAATTTGTGGGACTTGCCTCCTCACTTGGTGATAGCGGGGGCAAGAGTCCTGTTCTTCATTGGCCGGCTCGACTATCTGAGCTAAGAATGACTCAGAGTCTGCCAAGGCTCTCTTAATGCTTCACGTGTTGATTTTGATAACATCAACAATTCATAAAGTGTTACTCGTGCTGGAATGTTGGCCAGCTGAGCAATTATGTCAAATTTGAAGGTAGACTCCTTGGCTCCTTCATCTCTAATAGGATTCTTCTGGAAACGAAGTCCTTTCTGCTTTGCGGGCTTTGCAAGTTCCGCATAGATGTCTTTCGGATCTACTTTAGTGTAGTCCTTAAGATATGTCTTTCCGGATCGAGTACCGGAAGGGCCTGCCCCATCTTCATGAGTGGCCATAGTTTTGGGCTCTTCTTCAGAATCTGTGAAGGCTCCCGAAGCTATATATTCTTCCTTTATTTTTGCGGAAATAGCATTAACCGTCCGCTTTTTCCCTTGACCTGCTGTGGTAGTCCACTGCTCATCTTCTAGTAAGTCAGGGTGCACCCACATAACTTTCTCCTTTTGGGTTGTCACGGGGACAAGTCCTTCTTGGGCTTTGTTATGAGGATCAAGGTTCTTTGTAACCATCTTACCCTTTGGGATTGGGGTCACTCCTGCGGGAAACTCATGGGTTCCAACCACTATGGTTGCCATATTGGCAGGACCTTCTTCTGTTCTTCCTTAAGCGTCAGAACTCCAGCTTCTATTAGTGCTTGGATTCTATTCTTAAGGGGAAAACAATCCCTAGTAGGGTGCCCAACATTCCGATAATAGAGACAGTAGTTGGGATCTTTGGTCTTGCCAGCGTCTTCTGGCTTCTTATTCTCCGGAAGTTTTAACATTCCCTTCTTTTGGAGCAGGTAAAAGAGGATAGGCATCTGTTCCGCCTTGAAAGTATAATTTCTCTCCTGCTGCGGTCTATTTTGCCTTGAGCCCTGCTGATTTTGGGGCTTCGGCTTTGGAGGAGGATTTGACTTCTGAGGAGCAGCTTCTGATGCCATCACTGCTTTTCCTTTATTCTTATTGCTGCTATTTTGGGTATATGACTTACTACCCCCAGCACTTCTTGATCCACGAGATTCTTCGACCCGACGAATCAAGTCCTCACCTTGCTCTCCCTGTTTGAGCAAATCCCTCCATATTTTAGAATCAACGAACCTCATTTTTAGGAGGACATTGGTCTTAAGATTGTGTCGACAAGTCACGACAAGAGTTTCCTAGACAATTCCGTGTTTGCAATGCATGGACTTCTCCCGGAACCTTTCTATAAATTCTTTTACTGTTTCTTGTTCCCCTTGCCTAGTTGCAAGGAGGGAATGAACTGTAATCTCGGTGTCATTCTCGAAGAAACGTGGGAGAAATAATTTCTCTACATCTAACCAGGTATTAATAGTACCTGGGGGCAGCTGCATGAACCAATAAAAGCAGGCCCTCGCAAAGTACTTGCGAATACTTTGGTCATAATCGGGTCATTACCCATCAAATGTCCTGCTTAGGATAAGAAGTAATATATATGCTGACTGGGCAATCCCTTCCCGTCATACGGCTCTAACTTGAGCGGCTTATACTTCTGTGGGTAAGGTACCATATCCCATTCTGGTGGATATGGTCTTGAGACCCCTGCCTCTTTCAACTCCTTTTTACACACTAGCGCTTCGAGTTGACTTTGTAATTTTTCTATTTTCTCTCCATGTGGATTATGAAAAGAGAATTTATCCTCGTCCTCATGTATCGAGTGGGCTTTCTCCTCCTGTTCTTCTTCATTCGGAGTCTCCTTGCCCTCTTGGCATTATCCTCAACAAATCTCGATTTAAGGTCTTCAATCGTCTTTTGCTGCTCGCGAATCATTCTTTCTTGAGCTTCAAATCTCTGTTTGATATCATTAGATTTGTCTGCCACGTGCGATACTGATTTATGTAGTCGAGACGATGCGGAGGAACGAGGCGAGGCTATAACTGAATTATCACTGTCCTCGTCGTAAGAACCCCTTGCAAACCTCTTATAATTTCGAAGCGGGACGGCTCCTGATTTAAGCCGAGTGATATGAGGAGGTTCTTCATCACTCGATTCCAAATCGTCATCCTTCTCTACAATCTTCTTCTCTTTTCCCACCATGTTGGAGGTTACAGCTCTCCATTGTCTTAGGGAAGCAGTCTTTGGTTTCTTAGTAGGGTTCTTTTCTGACTCGGTTAATCGATCAAACGCAGATACCCTGCTCTTGCTGCAGCCGCAGTTGTCCATCACGGCAGATACTACCATCATAAGCTGCTGGCAATGACAAACAGATTCAGCTTGAAGTTGGTCTATGCCCCTCTTCTTGGACAGATACTCCCTGAGATCAACGCCTTCAGCCATAGAGTCGTGGGACCCATTCAACTTTTGAGAGGGTTTAGGAACCCACTGAAGCTTCTTAGGACTACCGATGCCCAGTTCTGATCTACTGATGCGAGGATCAGCTCTGAATCTGTAGTCGCGAAGTTCAGAAATAGCTCCGCGTTATGTATTGCGGGCCTGAAGAGTAGCTCCGCGTTTGTCTATGCTAGGCTCGCATTTTGTGCTGGCTTGGAGTGTTTTCAGAAGTTTCTCTTCTGTAATCTTAGCCTTGCGTGGAATAAAATTCCTATACGCTGGCTTACTCTTGTGGTTATCACAAGTCATAACTTCACGTCTCGCACAATTTTTACGACTGACAACAATTTGCCAATCATCTTCGCGTTCCTCGCGAGTATTAGACATCTTGCGCCTCTCGCAAGTATTACCGGCCTCACGTTTCTTGCTTGGCTCAGTATCAGCCTCGCGTAGAGAATCATACGCTGGCTTTAAAGAATTTTTATACTCGCGTTTCTCGCGAGTGTCAGAAGTCTTGCGTTTCTCGCAAGTAGCCTCGGCTCAGTATCAGCCACGCGTGAAAAATCACACGCTGGTTTTAAAGAATTTTTATACTCGCGTCTCTCGTGAGTGTCAGATAGTTTGCGACTAGCGCAAATTTCGCTGGCTTCGCATCTCTCGCTAAGCTCAGCTGTAGCCTCGCGCGGAATATCACACGCTGGCTTTAAAGAATTTTTATACTCGCGTCTCTCGCGAGTGTCAAATAGTTTGCGACTAGCGCAAATTTCGCTGGCTTCGCATCTCTCGCTAAGCTCAGCTGTAGCCTCGCGCGGAATATCACACGCTGGCTTTTCCTTGCTTTTAAGGCAAGTTGTAACTTCGCGTTTAACGTGATAGTGACTGGTCTCACGATTAGCGCGAGCCAGTTTGCGAGGGACCATAGCCTCGCGTCCTCTGGTGTTAGCTCTGCTTCCGAGGCGGGCATTGAGGGCTTTACGCCTCTCTCTCTTCGATTCCTATTTCGGAGTTGGGTTCTGGTCAATCCAGTTCCCAGGTCTTCTTCGGTAGTAGGAAGCTCATCCTCTGCTAGGATTTCTTGTGCGAACTCCGACCCTATAGCTGCAGTCTCCAAGGATCCCCGTTTCTCGGTGGATACCTTTCTACCCGTTGCTCGAGTATTGGAGTATATGCGACGATAGTGTCGTGTCTCATCCCAGTCACCTAATTCAGAGGAGAGAAACTCTTCGTACTTCTGCTGGTCGATTTCAACGACCAGCGTGTCTACTTCGGATCCGATCAAGTCGACGTCCGATTGCGCCATGATCTCTTCATCAGTGAAAGAGATGGCTCCCACTGTGGTCGCCAGTTTGTTCGCCGCAAAAGTTTCTTTGCTTCCTCCCATTGAATACAGCTTAGATTATAACGAAAGTGAACAAGATGAAAAAGAGAACAAACGAGAGGATTTTCTATTTCAATCTCTCTCTTTTACAACATATATGTGTTGTGGAATCTGTGGCGATGGGATCTATCAAGCAGCTCCTTTGGACGATCAGTACGTCAAACTCTTCTCTCTTGAAGATATCGGCCGACTGTAGACGATCTTTTCTGGTCTTTCCCGAACTCAAGGCTCTGCGCGTAACTTGAATTCTCTAAGATGCCGAAAAGAAGATGATCAACAAAGGCTTCAAGGCTCTCTCGCGTACTTGAATTGCCAAAGGATCGATAGAAGACTTTAGATGCCAAAAAGAAGACCCAAAAGAGGACCCCTAGGGTTTCACTGAAAAGGTATTTATAGCCCCAGGTTAATGCAAGAGTTTCTATCTAAATAGAATTTGCATTCATCAAGGATTCCAATCAAAATTGTTTTAAATCTCTTGATTTAGAGTTCTGATTGGACTTAATTTGGGTGTCTAGATAAGCCCAAATCATAATTTCAATCAATTTGAGATTCTGGTTATATGCTCACGCGGAGCTTTAATCGCATCAAAACGCAGCGCTAAATAACCAGAATACAGAGCTAACACGGAGCTATTGGTCATCTCCGCGTTTTACTCAACGCGAGGCTAAAAATAGCCGGACGCGGAACTACTGAGTTATCTCCGCGTTCTGTTGTGGAAAATCCTTTTAACTTAGAAATTTTCACTGCCAACACTTATGTTCAAGCTCCACCGGTAAATGGCACGATTTTTCAAATATCAACCGATAGGGAGACATGCCTAAATTGGTCTTGTAAGCGATACGGTAAGCCCATAACTCGTCTGCTAGTTTACATGACCAATCTTTTCTGCTGTGTTGCACTGTCTTCTCCAAAATCAGTTTTATTTGGCGATTGGAAAGTTTCACTTTCCCACTAGTTTGAGGATTATACAGTGTAGCTAATTTATGGGTAATGGAATATTTCCACATGAGCACCTCAATTGATTGGTTAGTAAAATAGGAACCGTTATCACTAATGATAGCTCGAGGAATACCAAATCAAGTAAAGATATTCTCTTTCAAGAACTTGACAACAATTTTGTTGTCATTCAATTTTACGGCGATTGCCTCTACCCATTTGGAAATATAATCGACACCGACCAATATGTATTGGTTTTCAAATGAGTTGGGTAACAGTCCCATAAAATCTATACTCCATATATTGAGTATCTCGACCTCAAGGATAGGTTGCAGAGACATCATATTGCGCTGTAAAATTTTGCCTACAATTTGACATCGTGTGCATGTTTTGCAATAATCCACATCGTCTTTTAAAAGAGTTAGCTAATAAAAGCCACTCTGCAACACCTTTTCAGCCGTTTTCCTTGGACCAAAGTGTCCTCCACAAGAATGATCATGACAAAAAGAGAGGACACTTTGTATCTCATTTTCAGGTATGCATCAACATGTGATCCGGCCTAGACAACATTTGAAAGAATTTTACTTGGCGCAAGAATCTATATCGGTCTTGCTTGGACCAATGGGATGGAATCTCTTTGGTCACAAGATAGTTCACAATGTCAGCAAACCATGGTTTATGCATTAATGCAAGCAATTGCTTATTAGGAAATTATTCGTTTATGGGGTAATAATTAGTTGGAACATTGGGCAGGCGAGACAAGTGAGCAACTACTAGATTATCAGCACCTTTATTGTCTAATATCTTGATATCAAACTCTTATAATAAGAGGATCCATTGAATGAGCCTTACTTTTGCATCTTTCTTCCTCAAAAATATTTCAAAGCAGCATGATTAGTGTATACTATAATCTGTAATCCAATCAAGCAGGAGCGAAACTTTCCAATTGCAAAGACGACTACCAGAATCTCCTTCTCTGTGGTAGAGTAGTTCAAATGAGCATCATTAAGTGTCCAACTTGCATAATATATTACATGTGGCTACTTATTAATACGTTGTCCAAGGATGGCACTAATAGAATAATCAGATGCTTCACACATAAGCTCAAAGGAAAGACTCCAGTCTAGCGCATGAATGATAGGAGTGGTGGTAAGCACCTACTTGAGTTGCTTAAATGCTCTATTACAATCAGGTGTGAAATAGAATAGTATATCCTTGGTCAGTAGATGTGTCAAAAGTCTAACAATTTTACTAAAGTCTTTGATAAATCTTCTGTAGAATCTAGATGGCCAAGGAAGGAGCGTATATTTTTCACTGATCGTGGAGGTAGAAGATTCATAATGAGATCCACCTTGGCTTTGTCAACCTTGATACCATTCTTCAAGATGACATGCCCAAGCACTATGCCATTTTTGACTATAAAATGACATTTTTCCCAATTGAGTGTCAAGTGTTTCTCATGACAACACATGAGAACTAACTCTAAATGATGCAGACACTCTTGGAATAAATCTTCGAAGATGGAGACGTCATCCATAAAGATTTTGAGAAATCTTTCAATCATGTCGGAAAAAATACGCACCATGCATATTTGGAATGTAGCAGGCGCATTGCATAACCCAAACGGTATGCGTCTATATGAAAAGGTGCCAAATGGACATGTGAATGTAGTCATTTCCTGATCCTCTGGAGCAATGAAAATTTGGTTGTAGCTATAATATCCATCTAAGAAACAATAAAACTCATGTGCGGCCAACTATTCCAACATCTGATCAATAAAAGGTAAGAGGAAGTTGTCCTTCCTAGTTACAGCATTCAGCTTTCTATAATCAATACAAACTCGCCATCCTATCTGCATTTATATCGGGATAAACTCATTTGCATCGTTCTTAACTACAGTGGTTCCGGACTTCTTAGGCACTACTTGAACCGGGCTTACCCATGCATTATCAGGATAGGTTAGATGATCCCATTGTTAAGGCACTTAAGAATATCCTTACTTTTTTCATTACTGAATTCAACCTACACTAAGAATCTCTTGTAGGTCATGCATTATCTAATTAATTATATGCTGCACTATAGATAGACTAATCCCCTTTCTATCGGCCATACTCTAGCCTATGGCTTTCCTATATTTTTTCAACACTAATATGAGTTATTTCTCCTGAGCATCAGTTAAATCTCCAAAGATAATGACTGGTAGTGTATCGTGTTTACCCAAAAAAGTGTACTTAAGATGACTTGAAAGGGTCTTCAACTCAAACTCAGGTGGACATTCAATAGATAGTCGTAACTAAACTCGTGGTTTAGTCATCAATGGCTCAGGTGGAAATTCCATCTAGTGGAAGACACATAACTAGATGACTCATCAAGCGTATCTAAGAATAAGCTCCATCAACTAAACTATCTAGCTCGCCAAAGAATTCCTCCTTTTGGTGCTTACTAGACAACTCTTGGATTATATTCACCTCTAGGAGCTCATTATGTGGATCACTCGGTTGACGCCCTAGATTAAATATATTCAAGTCCAGTGTCATGTTTCCAAAAGACAGTCTCATCAATCTACCCCGGCAATTAATAACAGCATTAGAAGTGACCAGGAATGGACGTCCCAAAATAACTGAGATACAATATTGTGGGTCCACCATAGGTTGAGTCTTGAGAACTATGAAATCGATTGAAAAATAAGCTCTCCAATTTTAATCGAAACGTTCTCAATTTCTCCCATAGGCTTCTTCACAGATCTATCAGCTAGTTGTACTGTAATTCTTGTAGGTTTCAACTCTCCCAGTTCTAACTGTTGGTATACTAAATATGGAAACAAGTTAACACTTGCTCCTAGATCTAGCAGAGCCCTTTCAATCATTGTAGTTTCTATGGTGCAGGAAACAATAGGACTTCCAGGGTCTTTGTAATTTATAGGTACTGACAGGATGTTAGAGATATTAGCAGTTAGGAAGACTTTCTTTAGAACATTTATTGTTCTCTTCTTCATGCATAAATCCTGTAAGAATTTTACATAAGCAGGTACTTGTTGGATTGCATCAAGAATAGAAATAACCTTAACTTGCTTGAATAACTCAAGGATGTGCTCAACCTGAGGAGAAATTTTTTTAGTCGAATTGGATAGGAAGCCTTCGGCTTATAAGTTTGGTCAATAGGAGGATCAGATTCATAGGGGTTAGACTCCTCTGTTGTGCTAGTGGGTAGATCGTGGGATAATCATGATGATAATGATGGAAAATTATGAGATGATGATGGAATCGTGAAATCAAGGAGAATAGTTTATCATGCACTAGGAGGTGAATTAGGTGGCATGGCTACATGATTGTCAACCAGCTTGCCAGAGTGAAGCGTGTGAATGACATTAACTTGGTTGACATGCGACTTATTGGAGTTAGAGGAACTGGTATTAGGGTTTGTTAAGGATTGACTTGGGAATGTACATTTGCCGCGTTCACTCATTTGACTTACTAATTGTCCAACCTGTTGCTCTAAGTTTTTAATAGCTTGAGAGTTCATGAGCAGGTGTTAATCTGTTCTTTGAATAAAATCAGTTGACACTTTGATGAGATTTTGCATATGTGTGTCAAAGTTGGACAAGGACTTGAGAAGATTTTCAACACTCTTCTCAAGTGACTGGAGTCACTTTTCTTAATTGTTGTTAGACCCATGTTGTGAATGTGATTGATTGTGTGTAGGTGGTCAGTTTTGTTTGTTCCCATGATTTGAATTGTTTGGGTGTTGATAAACACCCATATTTGATCTTAGAAACTGACTATTGGTTGGAGGCTGCATATTAGAGATATTGCTCCTGACCCCAAGAGAAATTTGTATGGTTGCTCTAATCAGGATTGTATGTAGGAGCATATGGATTATTCATGGGTCTTAGATATAAGATGTTTGCTTGCTCAAGTATCGGACCCATGGAATTCACTAATAATGGACACTCCTCCATGACGTGATTTGGAGTTCCGCAATTAAAACATGTGGGACCTTGTATTTGATTGACTTGACCCACTGGTGGAGTACTAGAAGTCTCTAATGCCTCAATTCTCTGCATAAGGACTGCAATCTTAGTTTCGGCAGCTATCGAGCTGTCGACACTATGAATCCCACCCTTATGTGTAGATGTTCATGCATTGGGTTTCTCAGCAGGACTCTCCCATTGTATAGTTTTCCATGATAGATCCTCAAGGAAGTCCCATGCTTCATCCTCATTCTTTCTCATGAACTCCCCCTAACACATGGACTCAAGAAGTGTTTTGGATGTGCAATCAAGTCCTTCGTACATGATTTGACACAACCACCACATTTTTATCGCATGGTGGGGGACTGAGCTAATAAATCTTTGAACTGTTCCAAGAATTTTCAGGAGGGTTCTCTCAGCACTTGACGGAATTAATTAATTTGATTTCGAATTTTTTTCATCTTGTGCGTGGGATAATACTTTTTAAGAAAAACCGTAACGAATTCACCCCAAATAGTGATTGAATTATTAGGCATATTATACAACCACTTCTTCTCATTATCTTTGAGAGCGAATGGAATGAAGTGAAGCTTAATTGCATCCTTCGATAAGTGTTGCAATTTAATCATCACGCACACTTCCTAAAATTCACGGATAAAGATATATGCATTCTCAAAATCAGAACCAGTGAATTTAGGAAGCATGCTGATGTACTACGGTTTTAGTTCATAGTGATTACCCACTGTGTGTGCAAGTTTGATGCATAACGATAGTGACGTACACAATGGGTAATATCGATCCTAAAGGATCAGGATCGGTTGGTCCATCTTGTCTTCTATGAACAAATCTAATCTCACTAGTCAATCAAATTGATCACGGATCCAATGTGGCATGAACCAGTGACCGTGAGTGGATGCGTAATTTTCCTAAACTAATGCAAAAGGTGGGGTATGGTGTAGATGAAACGGTGGAAGAAATATGATCAAAGTAAAATATGATGTCCTTATGTTCCTACTATTTTTAATTTTTTTTTTACAAAACCAGAGACCAAAATACAGAACAGGAGAAAATTTGTGGTTAGAATTCATCTGGGCTGCTGCTATTTGGTGGTTCTTGTTGCCAATTAGCGGTAGAACCAGAGAGATTGTCTCTCTGGTTTCTGCTACGCAACTCTTAAGCTTTTTTTTATCCCTTTTTCCTTCTTGTATCTGCACTTTCTAGTCCTTGCACACTCAACATATACTATTAATCCATAAAATGTTAGAAAAAGTAAGAAAACACTGTTGATCCCCAGTAACGGCGCAAAACACTTGATGTGATAAATTCGTTGCAAGCGTACAGTATTGGTTGTAGCGTTTTATAGGTCGTTTCCACAGAGATCTAGAATATTTTTGCATTCTTGCTAATTCTTTAGTCCTAATGAGCTAATTAGGGTTCTAAGTGGAATTTGAGTTATTCTAATTAGCCTAGGATATAAAATCCACCAATTCACAACTAAGTATTACTTTTAATATTTTCATCCTATCATAAAAATTAATCTTTTAATTAAAGTATTCTAAGCATGAGCTATCAAGTGGTGTGTAAACATAACTCATCAAAGATACTACTTTTCATTAAAGTAAACTAAATCATTAGATAATTCTATGAAAAAGATGAAATCAACAGCCCCAAACCCTAAATAAGCAAACGTTATCAAGAAACTTAATTCAAGTATTATCTATCAAATCATTAATCCACAAGTTGTTGCCTTATAATTTTTTCATAGAAAAACCATATCTTTATTATTTTATTTTAGAAAGAAAATAATAGAAAGCAGTTACATGGTTCATTCCTAGTTTCTTCTATATCCTAGAGCTAAACTAATTTAGCTACTCATGTTTCAAATTAAAATCCTATTTCTTCTATGAAAACAATTAAATATCTAAACTAGAAAGCAATTAAATCTTTCTAAAAAGCAACTAAATATTTCTACTTACTATAAAATCCTTTAAAACAGTGGAGTCACCTATAGAGCGCAGTATGGCGGTCGTTACCTCTTCGGCAAAACCTTAATCTTTATTGATAATTACGAGTACAAAATTGCATAATCCTAGGTTACAAGGACACGGCCAATATATAGATTTCGGAGAACCAAATCTTAATCTCAGTACAAGTGAGTAACTAAAAGTCTACATCGAAGACCCTCTAAAAAACTCATGACATATGGGCCCCATAGTGCCACAAATAGCAGCAATTGCCACTAAATAGCGGCAAAAGAGTGAGATCCGGGCTTCAACACTTTTGCATGAAGATCTTGGGTTGTTCTTTTAATTTGAATGACTGTATTAGACTTTAGTACTCTTCAGCTTCATAATATTGTAGCTATATTCACTTTTAACTCTTTTCTGGACTTGGTTTCCTAATCCGGCTCTGAATTTATGCTATCTCCTTGTAGGAATAGGTCTAACCTAAAAAGTACACTAAAAATACCCAAGTAGAATAATTTATATACAAAAATAGATAATATAGAGTTTATAAATATATAATATATGACACTCATCATATATTCATGAAATTGATATCTGAATATTGATGCTTATATAGTAATAATTTTTAGGAATCTTGATTGTGAAATTAAATCCTATAATAAGATATATAGATACTTAAGAATTGAGTCAAGTATGCACTCTAAACACTTAAACACTAAGTCATGAAAAGTTAATAATAAAGAGAAAACATAAAAGGATGGCCTATCTTATATATATATATATATATATATATATATATATATATATATATATATATATATATATATATAAAGAAACAAAAAATGAAGTGAGCCTGGTCTTAAAGCAATATTCCTCGAAATGAATATATATAGATAATATAATAATAAGAGAAAGTATTTAAGTAGTTGGATTCCTGCTCCTCGAGAAGCGTACATATTCACATGAACAATACTTATAGACTTTTATTATAAACATGAGCTAAGTAAGTAGATATTTGTGTCTGAGAAAGTATAAATGTTCACATAAATGAAAAGTATTTATAAAATAAAAAAGAAAGAATATATATATATATATATATATATATATATATATATATATATATATATATATATATATATATATATATATATATATATATATATATATATATATATATATATATATATATATATATATATATATACATATACATATACATATACATATACATGTGTGTGTGTGTGAAATTTATGTGAAATGAGTTTCTATAAGTTTGATTGGAGTTTGAAACTTGACCAAACTCATATACATGATCAAAAGAGTGCATAGGAGAGGATAATTGGAAATAAAAGTAGATCTACGATATGATTTAAATGATCGTGATAGGTACATAAAGATATTAGATTACAAGTGATTTGTTAGGTTGATATCTTTTTAAATATCCATGTGCATTTCTCTAATTGAATTTGGTATGGAAAAGAAATGAAAAGCATATATATAAGTTCTATGATTTTTTTAATTTTTCTCTATTTTACACTTATCCTTATTTTTCATTATATTTATTTCTTTTAACCCAACATTTGTCAATGCTTGTGGATAATATCACTAGAAATCCTTACGAGACAACAATTATCCACTAGGATAACCTAGAGGTATAACAGCTTGTTGCATGTACTAAATGCAATCTTGATTCCTACGAAAATAAGTTAGGATTTATTTATTTTCATTTAGGATTTACTTTATTTCTTAATTTAACAATTTTGCTAGGGACTAGCAAAACTCATGTTGGGGATGTGATTACAAATAAAAAAAATATAGTTATTTTAATTTATTTTATGCACTCATAATCCAATTTTATTGATTAATAAAGAAAATTAATGATAAATTATTTTTATTGTTTAGATTCTCCACTATAATATTTTTCTAGTGCTTTATATCTTTTTGGCAGGGTTCTATGTGGAAGGAAATCAAAAAATCAAAGCGTATCTTAAATGTCAGTTTTAAACTGTGATTTTACTGATATGACTATCGACAGTTATCTATTGAATGTCAAAAGCCATTGACTGGGAATCAAACTCGAAAGCAGCTGTCTGGAGGGCTTTGGAAAGCCACGGCCATAGAACTTAAATTTAAGACTTTTTTGAGAGAAAAGAGAGTTTTCTTGTAAAAAAAATTCTTGCTATGGCTTTTGAAGGCTATAAATATCCAATGTAATTGAGAATTTGAGTTATGCATCAATAATGAGAGATATTAGAGAGATTATAGTTTCTAGGTTTTGTAACTTTTCATAGTTATTAATAAAAAAAATTGTTTATTTAAATATTGATGGCTATGATGAGTATGAGCAGCTAAATTCTTGTGTTGGTTCAGATGAGGTAACGAATCCTAAAAAATTTACTGGTATGTAATTTATTTACTTATCATGCTTGATTGATTTATGTGAAGTTGATATTTTTGGTTCTCTATTATCTTGTTAGGTTTTAAACATGATCTTGAGTCTTTGATAATTCATTATTTGATGGTATATTCGTTGCTTAGTTTTAGTTATCCATAAACTCTTTAGGCATGATATATGCTTGGATTTTGAACTTTTATTTTATTATTCATATATCATATTTAGATAAACTCAAAATACATATAGGTTTAATTAGAGAAAGTTATGCAAATTATCAAATTTACAACTTTATTTGATTTTATGCTTTAAAGATATATTTCTTGGTCGAAGAAAGACTACGTGATCTATACAACTAAGATAAATAAGTATAAATAAATCAAATAAATTATTCTATGGGGAAGTTAACTTATCATACTAACAACTTTATTTTAAGTAATTTAAAAATCCTTAAATTTTTAGTTTTAGTTAATAAAATTCACTTTTTCTTCTAATTTCGTAATTTACTTTCTATAGCGTCTAACACAATAAACAAAACAATCCTAGAGAGAACAATCTTAAATTACCTTCCTTATACTACTTGTTGATCTCTTACACTTGGAAGTGTATGATTTAGATCGCAATCTACAGCCTTCAGCGGATGTGTACACCATCATTATTCTGTGATTGATCAATAAGAATCAATAAAGGAGTTTCAACTGGTAGATTGGCATAATACTAGATAACAAAGATGACTAAGATTAATGATAATAATCAAGAATCATTGGTAGATATATTCTTATTGGTAGTAGTCCTATGGTTTTTGAATCTAAATCTAAGCTCTAATATTATCCCGTAACGCCCCTATTTTTAGCTACTTATTTAAAAAAATGAGGAGTTTAGAATTTCTTACCGCACAAGTATAGAATTTTGAAATAATCGTAACTACTATCGTATTAAGATGAATAAATAACATATCTACAATTGAAAAGATTTTTTATGGATAAAAGAGTTGACTACAAAAAAATGGCTTACTCTTTAAATTATGTACAACAAAAGAATCAAAAGAAAAGAATAGTGCTAAGAATAAAAGAAAGCACAAAAAACTAAACACAGGAGATTTGAGTCACCCTATCCGTCACCGTCGTTCCGCCTGGTTGAACAAGTATCTATCTTCAGCTAGGGTTGGTGGCTTCCTTTCGCATCGTCTTAATTAGATTTGAAATTTAGGAGATTAAATCAAACAAGAATATATAAAAAGAGAAAATGGTGTATTATATAATACTAGAGAAATGATGTACGTGAACATATTATATTGTTGTTGGTCATGCTAACATGAAACATGAATAAATAGATTGAGCATGAATAACTAGATATGTTAGGTGCATGTAAAGTAGTAAACAATATGAACAAATATTTAGGTCCTGGTCATGTCCTATACCAGATTTTAGAAACTACAATTATAGAATATGATAGCATTATTTTTCCTTATCTTACTAGTACCCATACTTATCTGGGACTCAGTCGTAACCAATAATATCAAACCATGATGTGCTACGAAGCACTACGTGATTGACCACACTATTAAATGCAATAGAGTACGTATCTCACAAGGATACTAGATTTGTAAAACAAAGCTTAGTAATATACTGGCCCGCAATAAAAGCCTCCGACCCTTGGATTGCAATCAATTTATCTTTATATAATATAGTTTCTATCCATCAGTCAATTTCTCCTAATCGTCATGTTAAAGATACATAATACACATAATTTATCAAGACATCATGGCATATACATGTCTTAAGTGTGCACATGTCTGTTACTAAAAAGCCAATAGTCTAATATCATGTTGAGTCTGGACTATGTACACATTAACCCATATGATGGAATTCCTTGTTCAAGCTATGTCGTCATGTCCCATGTTCACATTGTGTATCATGCTTGTGATTAATTAAATTATAAATTGTATCATGTAAACTTGTCATGGATATGTATCATGTATAATACGCAATGTTCACTATGCATGTATCATAGTGTCACATATAAATTGTGCATCCCGTGTCATACGGTGTTTAAAATTAACAGTTACATGTCTCGGATTCTTTAGTACACGGTTACGTATTTTACATATTATTCTAGCTTCCCACCATGATGAAATCCCATTCTCAATAGCAAAACTAATCTGGCACCCTAACTCGATTCATAATCATCCTCTATTATAATATTTTCCAATTACAAATAATGGTATCAACTGAGTCAAGACATCACACTAAGACCATGAGGAAAATCTCTATCTCTCTGTAGACCATAGGGTCCCCAGTTGACGGTCCTAACCACCAGATGACAGTTTTTGTTCCATGGCCTAAGATTTCTCTTCAAAATATCCAAAAAAATAAAGCACCATCTCTAACCTATTAGATCCTTAACAAATGTAGTGTATGGAAAATTAAATATAAACCCTAATTTCAACATCTAATTCGTTATCTAGAATTAATCTCAAAATTATAGTTTTTCAATTAAATAAGAATCAACAATCAATTAACTAATTGAAAATTACTAGGGGATATCCATGAACTGAACCAAACTATAGGCTCAAACTTCATTATCATTAGTGAAAATAGGACCACTAGCTAGCAGCATGGGCTACTGGCTAGTAGTCCCCTCTTTATTAATGCTCTTTGCATCTCACATGTAATCTAGAGAACAATAATATACCGTCTATTCATGCACGGGTAATCTATAAATGTTTCAAATCATATTACCAAAATCAAGAAACTGAGAAATTTATATCTTTCAAGTTTCATCTAGGTTTATTTATTTTAACCATCATCAAAACAAAAAATAATAGTCTTTGCAATCTAAACTTATAAATGAAAACTCATGATCATTGCCCATGACCGGAGCATTGGCCAGCAGTCATGACCGCTAGCTGAAAGCCTATTTAGATTTAAATGACACGAAATTTTTATGGCATAATATTTACTACATCAACTACATCATTGCATCCAATTGAAAATTTTGGAAAATTAATAGAGAGAGAAAGAGAATTGTATTACATACTTGATTTCTCTAAAATTTCACTGAAATAATCTTTTACTGACTTCCTCTCTGGCCTTAAGCTCGTAGTTTCTGTGGATATGAAAAGAGAATGAGAGAGAAATTTCTCTCTTGCTTGTGAATGTGAAAAATGATCAAAGAATCATACTTTTGATGCATGCATGGGGTTTAACACATAATCTTCATTTACTTTCTCCATTAGCCACCTAACCCTTTGCTTTGCCACCTTAATTGTGGTGCTGACCCTTCAACACCGGCATGGCTGAAGGAAACAAGAAGTAGGGTTATTTCGTATAGTTTTTATATAATTGCTTTAATTAATTATTTATAAATTTTAGTTTTGATCGATATTCTATAAAAAAGTATAAAATTAATGCAAGAGGTAGATGTGGATGAGAGAAGCACAAAAATTTTCAATACATTTTTTTGAGATCTACAATAGAAGACAAAAAATACCGAAAATAAAACGATTATAAATTAATTTTAGCATAATCATCATTTTTAGATATAGAATACCATACCACTCATGGGCCAATCCATCTCCAGCTATAGACCAGTCAGAGAGGCCACATGTTCTAAGTCACCGTTAGACTATCGACCCTCTCTGATAATCATGTGGCATCTCCACAAATAATTTTTGGGTGAGTCAACCAACCCCCTCTCTTTGGCTTAACAGTATCAGATAATTGTATAACCACGGCAATCGAGTGCCTCCTCTGGGTCAAAAAGGTCGTTTTCCTACTTGCGGAAAGCCATTTTCAATAATATGCTTACTCTAGCTCTGTTAGTGCAATTGGGAATATCTCTCTAGATTTTCTTCAGCTTTTGAGCCCCTTTATATACAATCTCTTGTTGTCTTTTCCCAAAGGGCAAGTTTTGATTCATTTCTAGCCAAGTTTTGTGTTTCGAGTCTCATGTTGAGCTTTTCTTTCATGTGATACTTTGTCTTGACGAACTACTTTCTCAAAAAATAATAAGAAAAATATTAAAAATCAGAAATATTAGAAAAATGACAAACTGAAAGATGAAATGTGATTTGGAATTATAAAATATAATTTTTATCTACCAAAAGTCTAATCGATTATTAATCAATTTCAGTAACTCTAATTTGTCATGATCAACTCTCATAAAAAAATATAGGCAAATAGAAAATGGGAATATTATGAAATGAGCCAAATATTAAAAGAGATGTCTATGCATGTATGATGAGGTAAATCAACTCACTAAGAATAATGTATGGAATTTAGTTCCTAAACAATATTGTCATCCAATTGTAAGAACTAAATGCGTCTCCAAAAAATAATTTGATTAACAAGGTAATGTAGTTAGAAACAATGCTAGACGTAGTCTCAAGGAATATAATCATATTGAGGGGATTGACTTTCATGAAACTTTTACATATGTTGGTAGACTTGAGGTTCGTTAGATTTTACTTTTATATTCTTGACACTGAGACATTAAATTATTTCAAATGGATGTTAAACGCAGTAGTGCTAGACACCCGCACCTAGGTGCATGCAACCTAGGCACACACATGTACCCTGGCGAGTGCGACAATGCATGCACCCACGTGCGCGTTGTGCCCATCGTGCTCGTGCCCAGGGCATACTGTGCTAGCGCTCAGTGCCACCGCATGTGCAACTAGGGCACATCGCCTGCACCTAGGATACTCCGAGCATGTGCATAGGGCCCAGGTACACCCAGGGCTCTATGTGTGCGTGCCCCCTGTATGCTACGCATGCACCCTTGAGGTGTTGCACACGCGCACCTCTGGGCATTACGCGAGTGCCGCCTAGGTCATTGCGTGCGCACCCGGGGAGCTACACGCTCCTACCCATTCGGCACTATGCACGCGCCCAATACGCTTCGTGCACTTCATGCATCTCGTCCACTCCACTCCACATGTGGAGTTTGTTGTAATTATCTAGAAGATCTATTATAATCTCCCATGATTTAATCTCCTATTGTAGAGAGATTTAAGGGAACTATTATGTTGTCTCATTCTATAAAATGAAGACTGCTCTCTAATAGAAGACCACATGGAGAAAAGTCACAGCGGCAGTTGCAGATGGAGAGAAATCCAAAGAGAAAAGAAGCGCTTCAGACTTCTTCTTCCTCCAGCCAGAGCTTGGTGTTGCAGAATCGAAGATAGTTCACATCCAGATTGTCAATGGAATAGATCAACGATGTTCCATTGCTACTAAAGATGCCACAAAATTTAAAAAGGAAAACAAAACTATCTCTTTCCCTACCCCTATAATCTCGGATAAATCAATTGTAATTTTTTTTTGCTATATTCGCAATTAAGGGCAACAAAAGAAAATTCCCCAAATTCAGGTGAACATAAGTTAGCAACCACAATTGGAGTCTCTTTATTAACAACAGAGACATGGTGGCCCAGTTTGACGTGAAACTTATTGGAAAGGTGGTTGAGAATCTGGTCGTCGAATTTGACTAGTAGAAGTATGAAGATTATCTTTTCTCTGGTTCATCTAGTTCAAAACCAAGCATTATCGCCGTGTGATAGCCAAAAAGTATGAGGCATCATTGCCCATTGACAATGACAAGGCGTTATCGCCTATCAAAAATTATGAGGCATTATCGCCCATAAACAAAAACAAGATGTCATTGTTTGTCAATGAACATAAATTGTTATCATCTCTTAACAAAGATACGGCGTTATCGCCTATCACCAAACTAGACTCAGCTTTGGTGTAGTCATAAAAAAGAAATTAAGACCGCCAAAGAAGACGCAAGGCCCAACGGGCACACCTCAACATCAGAGGCTTTTATTGAGAATAGATAGTCTGAAACTCTTGAGAACACACGTAGTAGAACCAACCGTGCGAGCAACAAAATGAAGAATGCACATAGGAGAAACAAGCACGGAGTGCACTACTCTCCGCGCATTTGCTTGTGCGGGTGAAGGCGCACTGCAGACGCATGCGCCCGTGCCTATGCATGCAGATGCATGCGCTCATAGTTTTCAGGCGCACGCCAAGCGCTCCTGCACAAGATTTCAAAGACAGAGCATGCAGATCTGTGAATATTTTTTGGTCCAAATCGTGCACCTACATGCTTCCTTTCAGATGATGAACACGTCCAGTGTGCCCTTTCGCATCATCTCCTTGCCACAAATATTGAGGCGTGCCCTCTGCACAGTCTTTCGAGTGCAGCAGTAGAGGCGTGCACTCCATGCACTTCTCAGCAATAGTCTTTAAAGCCGCTCCAGAGGTGTGCTACTGTAACACCCTGCATCCTAATATACAAATAGCATTCGACATCAACATGAGCTAATTTAAAGATTTATTGAACTCATATAAAAAGATATCTCAACAATAGAAGATAACTCAAAATTTCATTATAATTTAGAGTCAAATCTAAACATAAGATACGGATAGAAGTAAACAGTATCTTCTTTATTGATGTACTACAAAAGTTAATGAGAAAAAGAGACCTTTCACATTCTAAAACTAAAATATATAAAATTCCTTCACTTTCCACAGTGTACACTTTCAAATTTGAAAGTTCTCCCTCATTAATTACCTGAATATTTATGTCTAGGCATGCCAAACCAAAATCGTTAGAGCGACCTAGTAAGTACCACAAGAAAAGGAATAATAATACACAAGCACACTATGTGTATATATAAATAAAATATGAAACTAGATAAAATAGTAAAATCATGATAGTATCATAAAAATCTAAATCTTAAAAAGAATGTGAAATACAAATTTAAATTATATTTATTTTGGAAAGAATAATAAATCAACCAGTATCAATGGAAACATATCTTGAATGGTAGTGGAATTTAACATGACGGTAAAGAGTTATGAGAAACTTTAAAATCATAAATGTATCACAAAATATAAATATTGAAAAAGTTATAAAATATGAGTTAAACTACACTTGTCATGAGCATGATAATGGTCAACGGGTATATATATGTGTGTGTGTGTGTTATGAATGACATTGTAGCAAATATAGCAAAAAAAGAAAATAAGCATGCATTTAAAACATGACATGTCATATTATATTTATTGTGAACTTATTTAGAACTGTTCGGAGTAAAAATCACATATTTTAAGAGCATCCCATACATGCTCGACATCCCATACATGCTCGGGATCACGATCCCATGACTCTTGGTACTGTCCAGGACATACTGCTAGGTACTCAAGAGTGATGGATGAGCATACACTTAGGGTTCGAAATCCTATAACATGTCATGACGGTGATCCGGTAATCACTTGGAACCTCCATAGTAGGTCTCTAAAATTTGGCTGTGCAACCTAAAAATGTATGCCTCTCAAAACATATGTTCAAGTTCCTCCATTAATTTTCCCCTTAACCCCACTACTTAATTTAATATTCAATGAGTAATAATTCTACAAGCTAACGTGTAAAAATGAATATTAAATGAACACTTATATACATTAGTTCTGATTACGGTAGACAAAAGTATCACTAGATAAAATACATAACTACACAAAGTAACCATAATACATCGATAAAAGGTTTTCACCATCAAAAGTTGCCTAGCAAATTACATAGAAATGGAGGGCTTGTTAAAGTTAGATTTCTTTTCTTATTTTATTTGTATTTCAGAACAAGACATTTTAAGTGGTTTGATTAGACATTTATAATGTTACTTCTTTCTAATAATTATAAAATAAGGTTTTGAATAATTCACATATAAATGTTATAGTGTGACCACTTTAAAGACCTTATCCATGCGATAATTATCTTGTTTATCAAAATCATACAACGATAAGTCCAAAGTCTAACCATGTTATTATAATTTCTTTCTGCTATTACAAAAAAAAGTTCTTTGTGTTGTCACCCTAATTTTAATCTCGTATTAATCCATATTCATATTATTTTATTTTGAAAATTATCCAAATTAATAATTACTGCTAGCATATGGTTAAACCAATAATATCAAATTAACAAAAAAATAATAATAAAAGTACAGAGAAAATTGAATTCAACTGAACGTACAAATAAATTTTTTGATTTCTCCTATTAGAAAGCTAACAAGTTATTCAATTTCTTTTTATCTTTTAGCTGGATTAATCTATGGGCAATAAGGGATAAATAACAGTTCATTTTAAGATTTAGCTAGTTCTATAATATTTAGTATGCTTTTTTGTGTATCACATACTGAACTATAATATATTTTTTGAAACTTAATTGCAACAATTAATAATAATAATAAAGGAAAAGCATCTGCCCAAGTGTGTTAGGCTATTTACGTATGAAATTGTTATCTTGGGAATAGGAATAAGGAGAAGAAAAGTTAGGAGCCATCTTGTCTCTCGCTAGCAACACCATTATCAAGGGCATAATAGATTTGGTTGCCAAATGTTTGACAATGCCAAATCCTCTTCGTACAGACAAAATAAATAAATCATTGCCAAGTTCTATTTTATTTTTTCGCTTCAACTAACATACATAAATAAATTATATTTGCTTGCATTTTTTCTTTCTTTAATAATAATTTTTTTTCTTTTGTTGTTCTATTCTGTGCTGTGAATATAACAAAGTTTTTTTTCTTTTATTTTAAATTATTTTTTAATGATTTATTTATAATTGTAATTATATTCATAGGAAAATAAATATCATGATAGAGACAAGAATAAGCTGCATATGAACCTCAAGCAGGGATAGAAACCATAGCACAAGTCTAAAACATCACTTGCATTTATACATTAAAAGAACAAATTTTTATTATTATATACATGTATTTTAAGTAAGAAGGTAAGGAAAAAATGAAATCAACACTTTGCCTCAAAAGCGTCCAAGCTGAAAATTGACCGCTAATGATTCAGATCATATCTCGTTTTTCTCCCTTCTCTTTCCCTTTTCTTGCCTTTATTATTTTTCTCTTTTTTTTTCTTCTTTTCTTCTCTTCTTATTCTTTTCTTCACTATTTTTCTTTTGTTCTCTTCTACCATGTGGCTAAAGAAAAAAAATGTGTTTTTAGTTCCTTTTTCTTGTTTTTATCCAATCCAGATCCATTCAGATTAGGTTAGTTTAAGATAAGGTTATATACATGATAGATCATCTTTATCCAATCCAGATTCATTCGGATTTGTTATAATCAAACTAACTAATATTTTAGATAAACTCAAATCACAAGTTAGATAAATGATAACATTGGTAAAATAATAATAATAAATAATAACATAATATTTATGATAATAATTTAAAAATAAATAAAAACAAAAGTATTGTATAGGAAAATGGGGTGTTACAATCTACCCACCTTAAGAGAAATTTCATCCTCGAAATTTAATTGAAGGGTGAAATAACTATTGGATATCAATTACCTATGATATAATATAGATAAGAGTCCACAGTTTTCGCTACGCACTATGATATCAAGTGATAGGGCAAAAAAATGAAAGGTCAACTCTTAAAGAACTGAAACACGAGAAATATCAGGTCAGATAAAGAGTCAATAGTCAAGGATGTAATGAACTTTTGGAATCAATAGATAGGATAGGGACTAAAGAAGTAAGTATATACATGTGTATATGTGATAGTAATCCTAGATAGAGATCTTAGATAGACACCAAAGTCAAACTAAGCTCTGATGCCAACAGTAACACTCTGCATCTCAATGTATGGATAGTATTTGACAACATATTGTAGACGAATTTACCAAGACTTAAAAATATAAATATTGGATATGAATTATTGCCACACTAATACAGTACACATATTTCAAAAAAAGATAACATGAGCTAATATAAAGATTTATTGAATTTATATTAAAAGATATCTTGACAATAGGAGGCAACTCAAAATTTTACTACAATTGAGAGTCAAATCGAAATATAAGATATGGATAGATGTAAACAATATCTTCTATATTGATGTATTACGAAGACCCTGCATATTCTAAAACTGAAATCTATAAAATTTCTTCACTTTCCTTGGTGTACACATTCAAATTTGAAAGTTCTCCCTCATTTATTATCTGCAAATTTGTGTATGGGTATGCCAAATTATGTGATAATTTAACTGCAAGAGTACAGTATCAGTTATAGCGCTATACAGATAGTCCCATAGATATCTCAAGTGTTTTTCAATTTTTACTAATTCTATAGTCTAACGGACTAATAAAGGAGTTTAGGTTATATTTGGGAGTTATGATCTAATTAGCCTATGATATAGAATCCACTAGTTTGCAATCATATATTTACTTCTATTATCTTTTTCTATCATAAAAATTTGATCTTTTAGTTTAATCTTTAGTTAAAGTGCCCTAAATATGAGCTATCAAGTGGTGTGCAAGCATAACTCATCAAAAATACTACTTTTCATAAAAATAAACTAAATCATTAGATAATTTTTTGAATAAGATGAAAACAACAACTCCTAACCCTAACTAAACATAGGCTATTAAGAAATTTAATTCAAGTATAACCTATCAAACTATTAATATTCAAGTTCTTGTATTTTAATCTTTACATAGAAAAATCATATCTTTATTTATTTTATTTAAGAAGAAAATTCTAGAGAGTAATTATATGGTGGATCCTAATTTCATCTACATCCTAGAGCTAAGCTAAATTAGCTATCATATTTCTAACAAGTAAAATCTAATTTTTATTCACAGAAAGCAATTAAATCTAATCTCGAAAGCAAATAAATCTAAACTAGAAAGCAATTAAACTAAATTAACTAAAAAAATTGAAGAACAAAGAGAATTATCTCTAGAGTCTGGTATTGTGGCCATCACCCCCTTCAGCAAAACCCTAATTTTATTAAATTAAAAACGAGTATAAATTATATCCTAATTCTATATTAACTACTGCATAAAAAATCCCTAGAATACAAGGATACAGCCAATATATAGGTTTCGAAAATCCAACCCTAATTATAATACAACTTAAAAACTAAAAAACTATATCAAAGCCCTCAAAGAAAATTTAGCATGCGGGGCCCACTTTGTGCCTCCAAATGGCGGCAAAATACAGCCATTTAGCGGCAATAATATGGAGAAACATTCTAGTTTTTCTTCTGTATAAGTCTCTTGTTTTTTACTCTTGTTTCGTCTGACTGTATTGTACTTTGACTCTCTGAAGTATTTTAATCTTATAGTTTTGTCTTTTTGAACTCTTTTCCGGGTTTTGTTTCCTACTCCAGCTCTGATTTCATGCCATCTCCTTATAGGAATTGAATTACCTTAAAAAAAAATAAAAATACCCGAATAACATTTATTTATATACAAAAATAGATAAAATATGGGAGGAAAAATACAATATATGATACTAATCACACTCCCACACCTATCTTTCGCTAGTTCTCGAGCAAAACCTAAACCTAAAAAGAAAAATAAAAATTCTAACTCACTTTCATAAGAATCGCGATTGCACTTAGCATGTGCAACAAGCCTTTAAACTCTTAGGTTAGCCTAGTGGACGAGTTGTGTCTCGTGAGGGTTTGCAGTGAATATACCTACAAAATTCATGAAGAAAATAGATTAAGCAATAAAGAACGAAAAATTAAGGATAACCAAAAATTAAGAAAAATAAAAATTTATACAAAAGAAAGAAAAATCTTTTTTTAAATATTTTCTTCAATTAATCTCACTAATATACAAACTTAAGAAAGCATTTAGATTATCAATTTTCAAATCAAGCGTCATATCAGATATACTTATTATTTTAATTAAAAATTTAAATCCTATCTTTCAATACTCACTAACAGATAATCTATTGGCTCCTATATATCTACATGCACATGTGATAGTCTACTTCGATCTTGGACTCCAACTCTAACTCATTATTCATCTCCTCTCTCATAACAATTTTTTTCTTTTTTTCTCTTTTTTTTTGTTTTTTTGTTTTTTCATTTTGTAAGAATATTTCACTTTTCATGTAAATATTCACGCTTACTTAGGCGCAAAGTACCTGATTACTCAGATCATACTCTTTTTTCACTCTTGAGACTATTTCCTTAATACCAGGCGCACCCATTATTTTATCACTCTCGAGACTATTGTCTTAATACCAGGCACACCCTATTTTTTTATTCTCACTTTTTTGTTCTTTTTTTTTTCTTGTTTAGAGAGAGAAGATTTACTCAATCGTTATCATCTTCGTTCTTAACTTAATAAACTATTATGAAGTGAAAAATAGATGTATACTTACCTCAAAATTACTGTTAGCAGTATTTATTTTTCGGATTTTAATTTTTTTTCATAAAATTCTAAGTGTATCGTCCAATATACTCTCTTATCCAATTTTAAATATAAATTTGTTCCTTTATCTGTTATTAGGTTGATCTATTCATGAAAATATATAGTTTTTTTTCAGTTTTTCTATTTTTTATTTAGTTAAAAACTACCCAAAGTGTAAAATAAAGAAACCCAAAAATCTAAAAAAATAAAATAAAAATCCTTAAAAAATAAAAAAATAAAAAATCCTAAAAATCCTAGAAAATAAAAAAACTCCCTAATCCACTCCCCACACCTAAACTTGTGTATGCCCTCATACACAAACCAAGGATAGTAAAATAAATATGAAAACTATTGTACAAATACTATACAAAATAATGAGAGTCGAACTAGTTACGATCTCAATATCGTCATCCTATTAACACATAGAAAGCGATTACGACCTCTCGATCGCTTCTCACTTTCATAGTGTGTGCATTTTAAACATGAAGTGAGTGCATTATTATATCTCATAAACCTCCTACAAGTCACGAAATTATCTGTATGTAACTTATGTTGCCCTCGCTTTTTCTTCGTCCGCATATAAGTATTAACAATTGGGTTAAAGAATTTTTTATTATAAACCTGCCAATCATCGTTAGTAACAAGCATACATGCAGAAACATCGTGAGGTGAGAAGAGTGCTATATGATCAAGTGAATGTGGTGGTAGCCCTTCTAACTCACGAAGTAATTCGAGCTCCTCTGCAAACAAATCCTCAAAAATTTGCTCATAAATCAATGGCACACTTGCACAAGTATCATCATACATAGAATCAGTATGCGCCAATTCATCTAATAATATGAGCTCATCATTGAACAATTGCTTAAATGAGGGTTCATCATTAGTGCACGAGGTAGAATGAGAGTGCAAACTGTGAATCATATTTACCTCAATGAGGGAGCTCATTGTGTGCTCATCCATATTGAATATGTTCAATACCACAGTCATATTCCTAAATAATAACTTTATGAGACCACTCCTACAATCAATTAATGTATTTGATATTGTAAGGAATGGTCTACCCAAGATAACAAGAATTTGATTCAATAGATTGAAAATTGGCTCAGTTTCTAAGGCAATGAAGTCTATAGGAAAGATAAATTCACCGACCTTAATGAGCACATCTTCAACCATACCAAGTGGTCTCTTGATCGAACGATTAGCTAACTGTAATGTGATCTTGGTAGGTTGAAATTTTTCTAATCCCAGTTGTTGATAAACATATAAGGAAGCAAGTTGGCACTTGCTCCTACATCAAGCAACGCCCTATCAAATGTAGTGTTCCCATTGGTGCATGAGATTGTAGGGGAATCTGGATCTTTGTACTTGATAGGCAAGGAGTTATAGAGAATTTGCGATATATTTGCAGCAAGAAAAACTTTCTCAGGAACGTTTCTTGCTCGTTTCTTAGTACACAAATCCTTGAGGAACTTAGCATAAATAGGAACCTATTGTATAATGTCAAGGAGTTGAATATTAACCTTCTCCTGCTAAAATATTTCAAGAATATTTTTTACTTATGGTGAAGGCTTCCTAAACCGATTGGGATATGGTACTTTCAGCTCAGGAATAAGTTCTTCTAAATGAGTATGCGACGGTGATGGAGGTGATAGAGATGGTCGTGGAGAATCGGGTGGAAGAGATGGTGTAGCCTGCGAAATATTAGGAGTGGGATCAGGAGCATAGCTATATTATTGTCCACTTGCTTACCAGATCTGAGTGTGTGAATGGCATTGTATTGGTGGACATGCGACTGATTCGAGGAAGTGATATTAGAATTCGTTATGGGTTGACTTGGAAAAGTACTTTTGCCACGTTCACTTATCTGACTCGCTAATTTTCCAACCTGCTACTCTACATTCTCAATAGAATGAGAGTTCACGAGTAGTTGCTGACCTGTACTTTGAATAAAATCAGTTGACACTTTCATAAGATTTTGCATGTGTGTGTCAAGGTTGGACATATGCGTGTCAAAGTTGGAATGAGACTTGAGAAGATTTTCAACGTTCTTCTCAAGTGGCTGAAGTCACTTTTCTTGATCATTATTAGACACCTATTGTGAATGTGAGTGGTTTTCTGCAGGTGGTCTATTCTGATTATTCCCATAATTTGATGTGTTTGGGTGTTGATAAGCACCCATATTTGGTCTTGAAAACTGACCAGTGGCTGGAGGTTGCATGTTAGGGTTAGGGGCTCCCTGATATTGCCCTTGACCCTATGATAGATTTGGATGATTCCTCCAGCCAGGATTGTATGTCGGAGCGTATGGATTATTCATAGGTCCTTGATACAAGGCGTTAGCCTGCTCAAGGGTGGGACCCATGAGATTCACTAATAGTGGACACTCCTCCATATCATGATTCGGAGTTCCGCAATTAAAACATGTGGGAATTTGAATTTGATTTACTTGACCAATTTGTGGAGCACGAGTAGTCTCCAATGCCTCAATTCTCCTTATAAGAGCTACAATCTTAGCTTCGGCAGTTATAGAGCTATCGACGCTATGGATCCCACCCTTATGCGCCGAAATTGATGTACTGGGCTTCTCAGTGAGACTCTCCTACTGCATAGTCTTCCAAGATAGGTCCTCAAGAAAGTCCCTGTTCGTCGCAAAAGTTCCTTCGCTTCCTCCCATTGAATTAACTTAAATTACAATGAAAGTGAACAAGATATAAAAGAGAACAAACGAGAGGATTTTATATTTTCAATCTCTCTCTTTTACAATATTGTGGGATCTGTGGCGATGGGATCTGTCAAGCAGTTCCTTTGGACGATCGGTACGTTGAAATCTTCTCTTTTAAAGATATCGGTCGAATATAGACGATCTTCTCTGGTTTTGATTCGTTCAAGGCTCTCTCGCGTAACTCGAACTTCTCAAGAACTCCAGAAAGAAGATGGTGGTTTTCTCTGATCTTCACGAACTCAAGGCTCTGTGCGTAACTTGAATTCTCCAAGATTTCAGAAGATGATCAGCAAAGGCTTCAAGGCTCTCTCGCGTACTTGAATTGCCAAAGGATCAATAGGAGGCTTCCGATGCCAAGAAGAAGCAGAAGACCCTAGGGTTTCACCAAGAAGGTATTTATAGCCCCAGGTTAATGCAAGAGTTTCTATCTAAATAGAACTCGTCATTATCAGGGATTCCAATCAAATATCTTAGTTTTGATGGAATTCTTATTAGACTTGATTCGGGTATTTGGATAAGCCCAGAATCATAATCTCAATCAATTTGAGATTCTGGTTATCTGCTTACGCGGAGCTTTAATCGCATCAAAACGCGACGCTAAATAACCAAAACGCGGAGCTAACGCGGAGTTATTGATCATCTCCGCGTTTTACTCAAACGCGAGGCTAATACAAGCCAGACTGCGGAATCAACGCGGAGCTATTAAACATCTCCGCGTTTTATTCAAAAGCAGGGTTAATATAACCAAACGCGGGGCTATTGAATTAGCTCCGCGTTCTGTTGTGGAAAATCCTTTTAACTTAGAAATTTTCACTGCCAACAGAACCCCCTCCAAAGTTTTCAAAATGGCTTAGACTTCAGCAGATTTTGAAATACTTTGGATATTTAAACTGAAACGTGGAGTTAGAATACCAAATCTATCTCGCGTTACGCTCACTTACGCGGAGCTAATCAGTTTCACTTCGTCTTCAGTGAAATGAGTAATTATGTCATTAATTACCCCGAGTTTCCACGCCGAATACCAAGCGACGGAAATTCTGTTTAAATAGAGCTTCCGGCTCATCTTCTTCTTCATCTCATCCGATGAATTTCTGAGAACTCGAGTGACTCACGAATGATCTTCAACTGATCTTCGTTCAATTCTCCATAGATTTTCATCATTAGGATGTCTCTCAAGAGGAGTTTGGCTTTTCGCGAGTTGGCCGGCGTTAACGGCAGCAGCCGTGAAGGTAAACGCAACGGTGAACCAGTCTATGTAGCGTTTTCCGAAGGTAAAAACCTCATCTCTTGGTTTTCTAAGAACCATTCTGAGATATTTTGGCTTGATTTTAATCTGGACGATTGTTTTGTCTTGTTGGCGAGATTGCCGTTTTATTGTGTCGTCCCTGCGCTTGAAACGCGGGGCTTTACTAGTAGTCTTAATGAATCTGCGAGGCTATCTTTGATTAGCAGTCGCGATGAATTGCGAGGCTATCTTTGATTAGCAGTCGCGATGAATTGCGAGGCTATCTTTGATTAGCAGTCGCGATGAATTGCGAGGCTATCTTTGATTAGCAGTCGCGAGGAATTGCGAGGCTATCTTTGATTAGCAGTCGCTATAAATTTGAAAGAGAAGGAAAGAGCAGAAAGAAATCTTGTCCCCCTTTACGCGAAGTTATCGCATCATCCTCTGCGTTTAAAGCGCGAGGCTATTTCTTCAACTGTGCGCGGAGTTAGCTTAGCTCCGCGTTTTCACTCTTTTGGAAACTCTGTTCCTTTTGCAGTAAGTTCAATCCTTTCTGAAGAGGAACGTATGTGGGTCCATCGATCTTCATCAGCAGAAGTAACTCTAAGGAAGTCAGAAGCATATGCTTTACAACATAGTTGCAAGTTTCAAGCTCTGGCTCCGAGAGATAAACTCCAGAAGGGGCTGTAAATAAGGAGCTGTAGCACTTGTAGTGCAAAATTGCAGCACTTGGAGTTCAGAATTGCGCTTCAGTGCAGCACTCTCCTTTCCTCTCGTGCTTCATTTCGGATGACAGATCCTAGTTGACATTTGCAGAGGAGATCATTTGCATGTGAACCAGGGAACTGAGCTTCAACACCCCGTAGAGAAATCTTACTGTTTTTGCATGTGAACCAGGGAACTGAGCTTCAACACCCCGTAGAGGAGTCTTACTGTTTGGTTATTGACAAATTGACCATGTAAAAAGCTTTTGGGAGAGCTTTAACTCCCTCTTTGTAATCTTTTGCTTCATGAATAAAGATAAATTATTTTCCTCTCTATCTGTTAGCTTCAAGAATTTTGCTTGCTCAACAAACAGATGGTTAATAATTTTGGTAAAATAATCTAAGGCTCTTCCGCGTAACTTAGATTACTAATCCAAATGATCGGATAAGGATCATTTTAGCTTAGATGGAAGCGCCTAATTGCACTCGTCAGAAAATCTAAGTTTTTCCATGAAAGCGCGAAGCTGAGGCACAGGCTATCCTCGCATTTTGTATAGTTGCGCGAAGTTAATCAACTTCGCTTTTTCTTAGTCGCGCGAGGCTAATAGCTTCGCGTTTTAGAGAGTAACTGACCAGTCACTTTCTCCGAAATCCGCGCCGAATTCCAAGAGGCGGTTCCTTTCATTTAAAAGAAATCTCTATTTCTTATCCTTCTCACTCTAATTGAGAATTTTCCAGAAACTTAGAGATTCAGGCGATCAGAGTTCAGACGACCCAATCTTCTTCCGACCGAGTTTCTCCAAATTTTCAGTCGATTTTTCTCAGCAATGGCTCCCAAAACTCGTGCTACTTCTCGAGCGGCTCCATCTTCGGCGACTGGTGCAAGCAGTGGTGGCGGCGGCCAAGGCAGCGACGCGCCAGCCCACATTTCGCCTATCGGGGGTAAGAATCTTTCCATCGAGACTCTTTAGAACATTTTTAGAGTGATTTGGCTTAATTTTGACTGATCAATCAACTCCTTTACCGACGAGATCGCCGTACTCTTGCCGTAAGACTTGGAGAAGAAGAAAAGTCTCTGACTGCCTTCTTACGCGAAGTTATCGCGTCATCCTCGCGTTTAAAGCGCGAGGCTATTTTAAGTAGCAGTCGCGCTGAAAACGCGAGGCTATTTTAAGTAGCAGTCGCGTTAAAAACGCGAGGCTATTTTAAGTAGCAGTCGCGCTGAAAACGCGAGGCTATTTCAAGTAGCAGTCGCGCTTAAAACGCGAGGCTATTTTAAGTAGCAGTCGCGTTAAAACGCGAGGCTATTTCAAGTAGCAGTCGCGTTAAAACGCGAGGCTATTTCAAGTAGCAGTCGCGCTGAAAACGCGAGGCTATTTTAAGTAGCAATCGCGCTGAAAACGAGAGGCTATTTTAAGTAGCAATCGCGCTGAAAACGCGAGGCTATTTTAAGTAGCAATCGCGCTGAAAACGCGAGGCTATTTCTGCGCGGTCTAATCTTTAGCTTCGCGCGTCCATACTTAGAGAAATTTTCTGCCCTAGAGAAACTTCTCTCATTCTGCTTTCTTTTTGCAGTAGGATATTCAATGGAATCTCTTCCCCACAAGAACTACTTCGGCTTTGCTGGGGGTTCTGATCCCTCAGGCCAATTCCGTTTCACTACCATCCTGCCCTCATACAAGCCAGACCCGAAGGAACACAAGGAGAAGCTGATCAAGTACCACCCCACTACTGCCCGAGAAATCATAACTGACGCGGCTTTTGAAGATGTGAACAGAAGGGCGATGGAGAAACCCGCTTTCCTCTTTGGAGACCAGATGGATCACTCAGATGAGATTCTTTCTGAAGAGGAGCATGTTTGGTTATATAACTCAGGCGAAATGCTGATGTTTCTGCCTAGAATGGATCGTAGCTATCCTCTGGTCTATCTTCAGAGGCTAGCAATGCCTCGAGAATTAAAGTGGGGACTGACTCAGGAGCAAGATGGCGTCCCAACAGGCAAATTTGGTGCAAAAGGGGTTTATCAAGACGGTTCCCCCAGATGCATTACTGGCTTGCTTCCAGGCCGATTTGGCAAGGAGCTTCCAGTGGGAGAAGTCCCATCTCGTGCCCGAACTTTCTTAAGTGAGTTCTTGGCGAAGGATGGTCAGTACCCGGCTAGCGACTTCAGGATGCCTGGCTGGGTTCATTCTTCTAACAATATGTGGTGGGCACGCCTTGTTCAGTACATGCTGGATTCCCACGAGCCCATTTTAAAGGATATTGGCTTGTATAAAGCCATCAGGAATGTCCAATTCGGGTTCCCCCAGAGTGCTTATCACTTTTACTGCCTCTTGGAGATGTATAACCCTGAAACCTGTACTTTCTTTACACCAGTGGGTGAGCTAGGGTTCGCTCTCCATGAGATGTTTGAGGTTTCTGGGCTCTCGATGGGCGAAGTCCCTTACGAGGAGTATATCCCCACCACTGATGAGCTGAACATGCTATTGGCGAGGGATGAGCGCATTTATGTCACGTACTGGGAGATGATGTGCCATTATCATATCTGCGCTGACCAGACAGGTGCACGTAATCACGGTATTGGCCACAAGAAGTGGGCCGGATACCTTTTTGCCAACCTAAATTCTAAGGATAGCTCGGCCACTATCCATGGTCATTCTCCTGTCCCCTTTTCAGAGATCGACCAACGTGTAGCCATGGGCCATTACCGTTTGTTCTATACTACGGAATCCAATGAGAATGGATACGGTCCTGGCACTTCATTCAAGAGCTATCACTATCAAGCCCAGTTTCCGATCTCTAACAGAGGTCTCATTGCCGGGTTTCTGATGCTGTGGCTCAAAAGATGCGTCGTGCCGTCATTGCCCAAGGAAGCGATTGCAGTGACCGTGGTATATCCAGCGGTTCTTCTTGCATACGGCCAACCCCTTGGACTCCTTCCCGCTATGGTATGCAATTTGCAGTATGGACTGAGGGTATTCTGTCGTGATTTCCTCCCTACTATTAAAGTCAAGGGGAAAGGAAAGGGCAAGTTGAAGGAGACTGCCCAGCCGAAAACTCCAAACCCTAGGGTGGAGATGCCCTACACCTATTTGATGGCGTGGCTTGTCTTGCACTGTCCCTCTTTAATGAGTGCACCAGAGCGTCGTTCGGGCGAAAAGAGCTTCCTTGTAATAAGAACTTCGTAAACAGGAGAGAGATAACTTTACTATGTTTCTTTGAAATTCTTTTTGTATCTTCACCTTAATAAAGATGATTCTTTTGACTCTTTTATTTGCCGGCTTCAAAACAGATTTGCTTGCCCAACAAATAACCTGTCGTCAAAACGATTTATCTCGGTACCGTTTATGCTCAATTTCTTGAACCGAAATAACAATTAAAGTTTAATATGGGATTTTTAGCAAACCCCCAGCTACTAACGGATTTGATTAGCCTTTACCAACTACCGTTTGAGTTGGGCTAGCCATGTTATTCCCCTCAACATGGTGAGTTGTCGAGGAATACGTTTGGGCTTAAATGCCAAACTTTTCCTCTTCCCTTTACTTTATCGGTATTGGGCGATTCATACTTTTACCCCAGCATGATGGGTTGGCGAGAAACTCGTTCTCTTCCCATTGCCTAGTTGGCGTTGGGCAATTCATACTTTTACCCCAGCATGATGGGTTGGCGAGAAACTCGTTCTCTTCCCATTGCCTAGTTGGCGTTGGGCAATTCATACTTTTACCCCAGCATGATGGGTTGGCGAGAAACTTGTTCTCTTCCCATTGCCTAGTTGGCGTTGGGCAATTCATACTTTTACCCCAGCATGATGGGTTGGCGAGAAACTTGTTCTCTTCCCATTGCCTAGTTGGCGTTGGGCAATTTAAACTTTTAGGTCAGAGGCGCTTAATTACACATGCCTAAAAGAAGATTGGGGGCTGTTCAAACTTGAGAACTAAGCACACCAGGTTTTGGGTCAGAGGCACCAAATTGCGCATGCCCAAAAAAAAGACTGATAGTGGTTCAAACTTGAGAACCAAACTGGAGGCGGTTTAAGGCTCTCTCGCGTAACTCGAACTGGGTACTCCAAACACACCAGGTTTAGGTCAGAGGCGCACAATGCGCATGCCTAGAAAAAGACTGGAGGTGGTTCAAACTTGAGAACCAGACACGCCAGGGTTTAGGTCAGAGGCGCCAAACTGCGCATGCCTAGGAAAAGACTGGAGGTGGTTCAAACTTGAGAACCAAACGCACCAGGTTTAGGTCAGAGGCGCACAATGCGCATGCCTAGAAAAAGACTGGAGGTGGTTCAAACTTGAGAACCAGACATGCCAGGATTTAGGTCAGAGGCGCCAAACTGCGCATGCCTAGGAAAAGACTGGAGGTGGTTCAAACTTGAGAACCAAACGTACCAGGTTTAGGTCAGAGGCGCCAAACTGCGCATGCCTAGAAAAAGACTGGAGGTGGTTCAAACTTGAGAACCAGACACGCCAGGGTTTAGGTCAGAGGCGCCAAACTGCGTATGCCTAGGAAAAGACTGGAGGTGGTTCAAACTTGAGAACCAAACGCACCAGGTTTAGGTCAGAGGCGCCAAACTGCGCATGCCTAGAAAAAGACTGGAGGTGGTTCAAACTTGAGAACCAGACACGCCAGGGTTTAGGTCAGAGGCGCCAAACTGCGCATGCCTAGGAAAAGACTGGAGGTGGTTCAAACTTGAGAACCAAACGCACCAGGTTTAGGTCAGAGGCGCACAATGCGCATGCCTAGAAAAAGACTGGAGGTGGTTCAAACTTGAGAACCAGACACGCCAGGGTTTAGGTCAGAGGCGCCAAACTGCGCATGCCTAGGAAAAGACTGGAGGTGGTTCAAACTTGAGAACCAAACGCACCAGGTTTAGGTCAGAGGCGCCAAACTGCGCATGCCTAAGAAAAGACTGGAGGCGGTTCAAACTTGAGAACCAAACACGCTAGGGTTTAGTGGGTTAAAATCACCAGAATAGAAGAAGTCCAAGTGCTCATCTGCGTAACTTGGATAAATTGGAGGCTTATACTCCCAGAGATATTAAGCATAGTATTTCTTCAGAAATTTGCCATTGATCGGCATCATCATCCTATCGCCGTCTTGATTCATTAAGCGATAAGCTCCACTGGAGTAGACTGTCTCCACAATGAACGGTCCCTCCCACTTGGGTTCAAACTTACCCTTAGTCTTGTGGGTTAGCACCATTGGCCTTTTAACAGCCAGAACCAAGTCTCCTTGTTTAAAGGTCCTCGGTTTAACGTTCTTATTGAACGTTTGAGATATTCGGGCTTGATACAACTCAATTTGTTGTTGAGTCCTGAGACGTTTTTCATCTAACGCCTCTAGTTCCTGCAATCTTTGCTGATGGCGTTCTTCTGTCGTCATCTTTGTGGCTAAAGCCACTCTTAATGATGGTATTTGGATTTCAAGAGGCAGAACAGCCTCACTTCCATAAACCAAAGAGAACGTGGTTGCTTTAGTCGGGGTGCGAACAGTGGTGCGATAGGCCCACAAACATTCTCCTAACTTTTCATCCCAATCTCGTTTATTGGAAGAGACGAACTTCCGAAGAAGTTTGATGATCGTCTTGTTGAAAGCTTCGGCCAACCCATTAGCCGCAGGGTTATATGGTGTAGAAACGATATCTTTGATTCTGAATTTATTGCAGAATCTGGAGAATCCCTGACTGATGAATTGCGGACCATTATCATGAATAATCCGTCGGGGGACGCCAAATCGGTAAACGACATGATGCTTGATGAACTTGATCACATCTGTCGTTTTCACCTCTTTCATGGGCACGGCTTCGGCCCATTTTGAAAAATAATCGGTTATTGCAAGAATAAATCGATGTCCTCTGGATGACGGGGGAGTTATTGGCCCCACAATGTCCATTCCCCAGGCTTCAAATGGCCAGCTTGCGACGGTATTGTGCAAGTATTCTTAGGGTTAATGAATAAAATTGGCATGTATTTGGCATGCATGACATCGTTTAGCGTATGCCATTGCTTCAAATGGCCAGTAGTACCCCAGCCTCCTTATACGGTCTCCAAGTTTGGAACCGGGCTGATGAGCTCCACATATTCCATCATGTATTTCTTTCAGCACTTGTTCTGCTTCTGCTTTCGATATGCAGCGTAGCAATAGACCACTTCTTGACTTTCTATACAAAGTCTGAAGTTTATGATCATAATAAAATCTTTGGGCCTTCCTCTTTATTGAGGTGGCTTCCTTAGGATCCTCTGGTAATATCCCATGCAAAGCATAATCCACAAACGGAAATCGCCAATCACGGGGCTCTAAGTTTAAGCCAATCTGGCATACCTCTTCGGTTTGAGATACCACATCTGGGTGGAGGAGTTCTCTGCTACCAATGGTGATGCTTTTAGCTTCACCTGGCGGGATTGCCAGCGTTGCTGCTAATGCGGCAAGAGCATCTGCATAAATGTTCTCGTTTCGAGATACATGATATATGTAGAATTGTTCAAAATATCCTGCTAGCTCAATAGTTAGCTGATGATAGGGGATGAGGGCTTCATGTCTGACTTCATACTCACCTGTCATCTGATTGACAATGAGCTTAGAATCTCCATATGCCTCTAGATGGTTCACCCCCAGTTGAAGAGCTATTTTTAAGCCGATAATGAGCGCGTTGTACTCCGCTACATTATTAGTGCACGGTTCTGTTAATGAGTAACCGTTAGGCAATATATGTTTATGTGGGGATATTAGCACAACCCCCACTCCAGCAGCAGATCGTCTCGCGGCACCATCAAAGAACATTTGCCAAGGCTGTTCTTTGGTAACTGTGTTGACTTCTGATGTCTGCTTTAATTTGGACCAAATTGGATGGTCTGCAAGGAAATCAGCGATTGCCTGTCCCTTCATGGCCTTTTGAGGGACAAAATGTATGTCATAGGGCGATAGTAAGAGCGCCCATTTTGCCAATCGGCCATTCAAGGATCCCGGTTTTGTCATCAGAATCTTCAAGGGATTAACCCGTGATATGACATGAATTGTTTGCCCCGAAAGGTAGTGTCGCATTTTCTGAACAGCAAACACTAGGGCTAAACATTCTTTTTCAATCGGGGTATATCGCTGTTCGGTCCCAATCATTGTTCTACTTAAATAGTAGAGGGCATGTTCATGGCCGTGCTCATTATATTGAGCAAGTAATGCTCCTAAAGCATTATCCATGGCCCTTACATATATAAGGAAGGGCTGCCCAGGGGCTGGTGCCATTAGTACAGGAGGCTTAGTAAGGTACTCCTTGAGGTCATCAAATGCCTGCTGACATGCCTCATCCCATATGAAGGACACTCCCTTCTTCATAAGTTTGGAGAATGGTTGGCATCGTCCAGATAAGTTGGATATGAAGCGCCGAATATAAGCGAGTTTTCCTTGTAATCCCCTTAATTCCTTAAGATTGCGGGGAGGCGGCATTTCGCTAATCGCTTTTACCTTTTCAGGGTCGAGGAAAATTCCTTTTGAAGTTATTACGAATCCTAGAAACTTCCCGCTGGATACCCCCATGAATGACTTAGTGGGATTCATCTTCAAATGATGTTTCCTCATAAGATCGAAGACCACTCTTAAATCGTGAAGATGATCTTCTTTGTCTTTGCTTTTAACTGCTAAGTCATCCACATAGCACTCTACTGTTCTGCGTAGGTGTTCTTTAAATATGGCGCTCATTGCGCGTTGGTAAGTGGCACCTGCATTCTTTAATCCGAATGGCATCACCGTATAGTAGTATACCCCCTGTGGCGTTCTGAAAGCTGTATGCTTTTCATCATCTGGGTGCATCTTGATTTGGTTATAACCTGAGAAGCCATCCATAAAGGACATCCTTTCATAACCGCAAGTATTATCGATCATCACGTCGGTGATGGGGAGTGGAAATTCATCCTTGGGACATGCAGCGTTCAGATCTCGAAAGTCAATGCATATCCGGATTTTGCCATTTTTTTTGCGAACTGGCACTATGTTTGCCATCCAGTCAGGATGTTGTTCTTCACGGATGAACCCGGATTGTATAAGCTTGTTGACCTCAGCAACTATTGCCTCCATCAATTCCGGTCGAAAACGCCTCTGTTGTTGTTTAACAGGTTTGACATCCTCTTTTATATTTAACCGGTGTGTGGCAATTTGAGGGTCAAGTCCAGGCATATCTTCATAACTCCATGCGAACACATCTATATACTCTTTGATAAGAGATATAAGTTCCTCCTTTTCTAAAGAAGTTAGTGTGTCGCTTATGAAAATGAGTTTCGGGTTTTCTTCTGTTCCCATGTTAACCTGTATTAATTTATCTTCTGTGGGCGGATCACGCTGTTCAAAGCGGACATCCCAGAGAGTGTCCATATGCCTGGCCCAAGCATCATCTTGGACGTCAATTGGTTCCTCGTCGCTTTCTGGCGTGGCTGAAACCATATTGGCTGTCAAAGACTGAAACCAAGCACCGGTGCTTATATCCGAATCATGATCTGGTGAAGATGTTTCTTCTTTATCCGAAGAATTCTCTTCCTCCTTTAATGGTGACGAAGGTGGAGTAGATACATAACCCAACCCCCTGCGGGTCTTCTGATAATAATCAGGGCTCTTTCCTCTCGGTCTAAACGAGGGTATGAGATTCCGTCTTCCTTTTCCAAAGTTTAATCCCGGCTTCTGGGTAAAATTATATCCCATTTTCTCCATCATCTGTCGGGACCTTTGCTCATATAAGTGAAATTGAGGTGATGTTTGTTCATCACTTTCACTACTTTGTCTCTGTCGAGGCGACGTGGCCACTTTGCCGAACATGATCGGCCTTTGGGACTTCTGTCGGGGAGGCACTTCAAATAAGTGCCCTTGATCCTCGGTTATTTTTAATTGAGAGAGGAGGGAAGACTTGAGGGGCAAATGATATGCCGCCAGAACTTCAAGTTCGGTCAGGCCATCCGCTTCGGTGGAGGTACAAGAGGGCTCAGACTCAGTAGCTACAGCATGCTCGTAGACTAACTTTACACTTTCATTAATAACCCATTCACTTTCTATTACATCCACTATATTATCAAGACCTAAGCTAAGATCTAGGTGAGGGTTGATTTCGTAATCACCCCCGTCATCTTCTCCAAGGAGCTCGTACTCAGTGTCGGCTTCATTGCCACTGTCGTCAGGCCTTGGAGATTTGTTAAGACTGTCATTGGAAGCTTCATGTGCTGGCTTGTAGAGTGCAGCATCTGTGAAGTAATTTTCCAACCCTTTGAATGGCTGCTTGTCAGCAATTAGTGTCCGGACCTCTCCTTCCTCATCGCAATATTTCATGCACTGGTGAAGGGTCGACGGAACTATCATATGAGAGTGAATCCAAGGTCGCCCCAATAAAATATTGTAGGAGGTATCAGCATCAATTACGTAGCATGTAACCTCCGTTTTTAAGTCTCCAATTTGACACCGCAATCGGATCTTACCAAGAGGATGGCTATTATTAGCGTTGAATCCATAGATGGTAGTGTGTGTAGGTGTCAAGCGATGAAGGGAAATCCCCAACAGCTGCATCAATCTACTGGGCACGACGCTGAGTGCAGAACCTGGATCAATCTGAATTCGGTCCACTTTTGTGGACCCGACATATCCAGTGAAATATAAAGGCCTATTATGCTTTATATTCCTCACCTGCATGTCTTCTGGAGAGAAGATAATTTGTGGGACGTGCCTCCTCACTTGATGACAGTGGGGGCAAGAGTCCCGCTCTTCGATGGCCGGCTCGACAATCTGAGCTAGGAATGACTCAGAGTCTGCCAAGGCCTCTCTTAGAGCTTCACGTGTTGATTTTGATAATCTCAACAATTCTTAAAGCATCACCCGTGCTGGGATATTAGCCAACTACGCGATTATGTCAAATTCGAAGGGAGTTTCTTTGGCTCCTTCATCTCTGGTAGAATTCTTCTGGAAACGAAGTCTTTTCTGCTTCGCAGGCTTTGCAAGTTCTGCATAGATATCTTTTGGATCCACTCTAGTGTAGTCCTTAAGATATGTCTTTCCAGATCGAGTACTGGAAGGGCCTGCCCCATCTTAATGGGTGGCCATAGTTTCGGGTTCTTCTTCAGAACTTGTGAAGGCGCCTGAAGCTATATATTCTCCCTTTATATCCGCAGAAATGGCATTGACAGCCCGTTTCTTCTCTGGACCTCTTGACCTCCGCGTTCCATTGTTCATCTTCCAGCAAATCAGGGTGAACCCACATAACTTCCCCCTTTTGGGTTGTTACGGGGACAAGTCCCTCTTGGGCTTTATTGTGCGGATCAAGATTCTTCGTGACCATCTTACCCTTAGGGATTGGGGTCACTCCTGCGGGAAACTCGTGGGTTCCGACCGTTATGGTTGCCATATTGGCAGTGACTTTCTTCTGCTCTTCCTTAAGCGTCAAAACTCCAGCCTCTATTAGTGCTTGGATTCTGTTCTTAAGGGGAAAACAATCCCTGGTAGAGTGCCCAACATTCCGGTGATAAAGACAGTAATTTGGGTCTTTAGTCTTACTCGCATCTTCTGGCTTCTTATTCTCCGGAAGTTTTAGCATTCCCTTCTTTTGGAGCAGGTGAAAGAGGACTGGTGTCTGTTCAGCTTTGAAAGTGTAATTCCTTTCTTGCTGCGGTCTAATTTGCCTTGACCCTCGCTGACCTTGAGATTTCAGCTCTGGCGGAGGACTGATTTTCTGAGGAGCAGTTTCTGATGACATTACTGCTTTCCCTTTATTCTTGTTGCTGTTGTTTTGGGTATATGATTTACTACCCCCAGCACTTCTTGGCCCGCGGGACTCTTCAACTCGGCGAATCAGGTCTTCAGCTTGCTCTCCTTGTTTGAGCAGGTCCCTCCACGTCTTAGACACTACGGCCCCCATTTTGAGGAGCACATTGGTCTTAAGGTTGTGTCGACATGTCTCGACTAGAGTTTCCTGGATCATTCCGTGTTTACAATGTACGGACTTCTCCCGGAACCTTTCTATGAAATCTTTAACCGCTTCTTGTTCCCCCTGCCTAGTTGCAAGGAGGGAATGAACCGTTATCTCGGTGTCATCCTCGAAGAAACGTGAGAGAAATAATTTCTCAACATCTAACCAGGTATTAATAGTACCTGGGGGCAGCTGCATGAACCAAGTAAAGGCAGGCCCTCGCAAAGTACTTGCAAATACTTTGGTCATGATGGGATCATTACCCATTAAGTGTCCTGCTTGGGACAAGAAATAATAGATGTGTTGACTGGCGATCCCTTCTCGTCATAGGGCTCCAACTTGAGCGGCTTATACTTCGGTGGGTAGGGTACCACATCCCATTCTGCTGGATATGGTCTAGAGACTCCTGACTCCTTCAACTCTTTTTTACGCATCAAGGCTTCGAGTTGATTATGTAACTTTTCAAGCTTTTCTTCATGCGGATCATGGAAAGAAAATCTATCTTCTTCCTCACGCATCGAGTGGGCTTTCTCCTCCTGTTCTTCTTCATTTGGATTCTTCTTGCCCTGTTTAGCATTATCTTCAACAACTTTTTAAAAGTAGCATCTTAAGATCTTCAATCGTTTTCTGTTGCTCTCGAATCATTCTTTCTTGAGCCTCAAATCTCTGATTGATATCACCAGATTTATCTGCCATGTGCGATGCTGACTTCCGTAGTCTAGATGACGCGGAGGAACGAGGTGAGGCTATGGCTGAATTATCACTGTCCTCATCATAAAAACCCCCTGCGAGCCTCTTATAATTTCGAGGCGGGACGGCTCCTGATTTTAGTCGAGTAATACGATGAAGTTCATCATCGCTCGATTCTGAATCATCATCCGTCTCTGCAATTTTCTTCCCTTTTCCTACCATGTTGGAAGTTACAGCTCTCCCTTGTTTCAGGGGAGTGGTTCTTGTCTTCTTAGCAGGATTCTGGTTTGACTCATTTAATCGGTCGAACACAGATATCCTGTGCTTGCTGCAGCCACAGTTATTCATCACGGCTGATACTGTTGTTATAAGTTGCTGACAATGGCAACTATGTTCAACTTGAAGTTGGTCTATGCCTCTCTTCTTAGAAAGGTGCTCCCTGAGGTCAGTGCCTCTAGCCATGAAATCAAGAGGTCCATTCAACTCTTGAGAGTGTTTAGGAATCCACTGAAGCTTCTTTGATTGATCAACCCTGACTCTGGGGTCGGACTGATCCTCGCGTGGCTTAGGAATAGCCTCGCGTTTCATATTGCGGGCCTGAAAAATAGCTCCGCGCTGATCCACACTAGCCTCGCGTTTCTCGCTGGCTTGGTGTGTCCTTGGAAGTTTAGCCTCTGGAATAATAGCCCCGCGTGAAGGGAAGTTCTTGCACGCTGGCTTATCTTCGCGATTGACGCAGATCATAGCTTCGCGCTTAGCGCGGTTTTTACGACTGACAACTATCTGCCAATCATCTTCCCGTTCCTTGCGGGTGTCAGAAGTCTTGCGTTTATTGCAAGTATCACTGGCTTCGCATCTCTAGCTCGGCACAGTAATAGCCCCGCGTGGAGAATCACACGCTGGCTTTGAATAATTTTTATACTCGCGTAACTCGCGAGTGTTGGGTATTCTGCGACTAGCGCAACCCTTACTGGCTTTGCGTCTCTCGCTAGGCACAGTAATAGCCTCGCATGGAGAATCACATGCTGGCTTTGAATAATTTTTATACTCGCGTAACTCGCGAGTGTTGGGTATCTTGCGTAACTCGCCAGTATTACCAGCCTCGCGTGGAAAATCACACGCTGGCTTTTCCTTGCTTTTAAGGCAAGTTGTATCTTCGCGTTTAACGTGGTAGAGATTGGTCTCTCGGGTAGCGCGAGCCAATTTGCGAGGGACCATAGCCTCGCGTCCTCTAGAGTTAGCTCCGCGTCCAAGGCGGGCTTTGAGGGCTCTACGCCTCGCTCTCCGGTTCCTGTTCCGGAGTTGGATCCTGGTCAGTCCAGTTCCCATGTCTTCTTCGGCAATCGGAAGCTCTTCCTCGGTTAGGATTTCTTGTGTGGACTCCGGCGTTATAACCGTAGTCTCCAAGGATCCCCGTCTCTCGGTGGATACCTTTCTACCCGTCACTCGGGCATTGGAGTACATACGGCGATAGTGCCGTGTCTCATCCAAGTCACCTGATCCGGAGGAGAGGAACTCCTTGTACTTCTGCTGGTCGATTTCAACGATCAGCGTGTCTACTTCGGATCCGATCAAGTCAACGTCCGATTGCACCACAATCTCTTCATCAGTGAAAGAGATGGCTCCCACTGTGGTCGCCAGTTTGTTCGTCGCAAAAGTTCCTTCGCTTCCTCCCATTGAATTAACTTAAATTACAATGAAAGTGAACAAGATATAAAAAAGAACAAACGAGAGGATTTTATATTTTCAATCTCTCTCTTTTACAATATTGTGGGATCTGTGGCGATGGGATCTGTCAAGCAGTTCCTTTGGACGATCGGTACGTTGAAATCTTCTCTTTTAAAGATATCGGTCGAATATAGACGATCTTCTCTGGTTTTGATTCGTTCAAGGCTCTCTCGCATAACTCGAACTTCTCAAGAACTCCAGAAAGAAGATGGTGGTTTTCTCTGATCTTCACGAACTCAAGGCTCTGTGCGTAACTTGAATTCTCCAAGATTTCAGAAGATGATCAGCAAAGGCTTCAAGGCTCTCTCGCGTACTTGAATTGCCAAAGGATCAATAGGAGGCTTCCGATGCCAAGAAGAAGCAGAAGACCCTAGGGTTTCACCAAGAAGGTATTTATAGCCCCAGGTTAATGCAAGAGTTTCTATCTAAATAGAACTCGTCATTATCAGGGATTCCAATCAAATATCTTAGTTTTGATGGAATTCTTATTAGACTTGATTCGGGTATTTGGATAAGCCCAGAATCATAATCTCAATCAATTTGAGATTCTGGTTATCTGCTTACGCGGAGCTTTAATCGCATCAAAACGCGACGCTAAATAACCAAAACGCGGAGCTAACGCGGAGCTATTGATCATCTCCGCGTTTTACTCAAACGCGAGGCTAATACAAGCCAGACTGCGGAATCAACGCGGAGCTATTAAACATCTCCGCGTTTTATTCAAAAGCAGGGTTAATATAACCAAACGCGGGGCTATTGAATTAGCTCCGCGTTCTGTTGTGGAAAATCCTTTTAACTTAGAAATTTTCACTGCCAACAGTCCCATGCTTCATCCTCATTCTTTCTCATGAACTCCCCTTGACACATAGAGTAAGAGTTTTGGATATGTAATCGAGTCCTGCATACACGATTTGACACAACGACCACTTTTCTATTGCATGGTGGGGGCACTGAGCTAAAAGATCCTTGAACTATTCCAAGTATTTTCAGAAGGTTCTCCCGATATTTGACGGAATTGATTAATTTGATTTCAAATTCTTGTCGTCTTGTACGTGGGATAATACTTCTTGTGAAACACTATAACGAATGCATCCCAAGTAGTAATTAAATCAGTAGGCATACTGTACAACCACTTCTTAGCATTATACTTTAGAGAAAACGAGATGAAGCGGAATTAATTGCGTCCTCCAATAATTGCTATAGTTTAATCATCATACATACTTCCTGAAATTTACTGATAAAGAGATATGCATCCTCTGAATCAAAACTAGTGAATTTAGGAAGTATACTGATGTACTGCGGCTTCAACTCATAGTGATTACCTTCTGCTTGTGGAAGTTTGATGCATAATGGTAATGATGTATGCAATGGATAATATCGATCCTGAAGGATCGGGATTGGTTGGTCCATCTTGTCACCCATAAACGAATCTGATCTCACTAGTCGACGAAATTAATCACGGGTCCAATGTGGTATGAACCAGCGACCGTGAGTGTATACATTAATTTTCTAAACTAATTAAAAAAGTCGGGTGTGGTGGAGATAAAAACGGTGGAATAGATATGATCAAATAAAAATGTAATTCCTATTGTTCCTATTTTTTTTGTATTTTTTTTAGAACCATGGAACCAAATCACAGAACTAGAGAAAATTTGGGTTCAGAAGCTACCTTCACTGCTGCCAAATGGCAGTTTGTGCTGCCAAATAGTGGTAGAACTAGAGAGTTTGACTCTCTAGTTTCTTTTGTGTACTTCTGAGGCTTCTCCGATTCTTTTTGTCTTCCTGTATCTACAATATCTGCTCTCTGCACACTCAACATATACCGTTAACCCGTAAAATGTTAGAAAAAGAAAAAAAAACACCATCGATCACCGACAACGGCGCCTAAAACTTGATGTGATAATTTAACTGCATGCATACAGTGTCGGTTGTAGCGCTATATAGGTCATCTCAAAAAAATCTCAGGTGTTTTGCAATTATTACTAATTCTAGAGTCTAATGGACTAACAAAGGATTCTAGGTTGTATTTGGGAGTTATTCTAATTAGCCTATGATCTAGAATCTACTAATTTCCAACCATATATTTACTTCTATTATCTTCTTCTATCATAAAAATTTGATCTTTTAGTTTAATTTTTATTTAAAGTGTCATAAGCGTGAGCTCTCAAATAGTATGCAAGTATAACTCATCAAAGATACTACTTTCATAAAAATAAACTAAATCATTAGAAATTCTTTGAATAAGATGAAAACTAACAACTTCAAACCCTAACTAAGTATAGGCTATCAAGAAACGTAATTCAAGTATAACCTATCAAACTATTAATCTTCAAGTTCTTGTATATTAAACTTTTCATAGAAAAATCATGTCTTTATTTATTTTATTTTAAAAAAAAATTCTAGAGAGTAATTACATGGTGAATCCTAACTTCATCTACATCTTAAAGCTAAGCTAAATTAGCTACGCATATTTCTAACAAAAAAAATCAAATTTTTATTCATAGAAAGCAATTAAATCTAATCTAGAAAGCAAATAAATCTAAACTAGAAAGCAATTAAAATAAATTAACTAAAAAAAATGAGAACAAAGAGAATTACCTCTGGAGTCCTGTATTGTGGCCGTCACCCCCTTCAGCAAAATCTTAATTTTATTAAATTAAAATTGAGTACAAACTATATTCTAATTCTAAATTAACTACTGCATAAAAAAAACCCTAGAATATAAGGATACGACCAATATATAGGCTTTGGAAATCAATCCCTAATTATAATACAACTGAAAAACTAAAAAATTATATCGAAACCCTCGAAGAAAATTAAGCATGTGGGGCCCACTTTGTGCCTCCAAATGGCAGCAAAATACCGCTTTTTAGCGGCAATAATATGGAGAAAATTCTGGTTTTTCTTCTGCACAAGTCTCTTATCTTTTACTCTTGTTTCTTCTGACTTTGTTGTACTCTACCTCTCTGAATTATTTTAATCTTATAGTTTTGTCTTTTTAAACTCTTTTCCGGGCTTTATTTTCTAATCCGGCTCTGATTTCATGCCATCTCCTTATAGAAATCGGATTGCCTGAAAAAATACTAAAAATACCCGAGTAATATTTATTTATATACAAGAATATATAATATATGGGAGAAAAAAATACAATATATGATACTAATCACCAAACCAAGATCATTAAAACAACCTAGGGAGTACTACAAGAGAAGGAATAATAATTCATAGGCACGCTATGTGTATATACAAATAAAAATAAAACAAAAATAAAATAGTAAATTTATGATAGTATCACAAAAATATAAATCATGAAAATAATGTTAAATATAAATTTAAATTATATTTGTCTTAGAGAGAATAATAAATCAACCAGTAGTAGTAAAAATATATCTTGAATTATGTTGGAATTTAACATGATGGTAATGAGTTATATGAAATTGTAATATCATAAAAGATAAATCTTCAAGAAGTTTGAAAAATATGAGTTAAACTATACTTATTTTTAGGATGATAATGGTCAATGGGTATATTTACATATACATGTTATGAATAATACTGTAGCAAATATAGAAAAAATAGAAATAAGCATAAATATAAACATGATATATCATATTATGTTTATTGTGAATTTATTTGGAACTATCTGGAGGAAAGATCACATATTTTAAGAGTACTATGTACATGCCCAGGACCACGATACCATGACTCCTTATACTACCTCAGGACGTACCGCTAGGTAATTATGCTTGAAAAGTGTAATATTTGTAGTTAATTTTGTGCAAGCGTAATCCAATTTTGATAATTAAGAAACTAATGAAAATTTATTTTTATTAATCAAATTCCTCACTATGATATTTTTCTAGTGTTTTTCAATGTTTTTGCAAGGTTTTATATGCAAGGAAATCGAAACATATCTCAAATATCAGCTCAGATCTGTGCATTTTTAGAAGTGACTGTCGACAGCCACTTGCTAACTGTCGATAGCCACTTGCTTATTGTCGATAGCCATCGACTATAAACCATATACCTGAGAGCAGTTGTTGATAGGCCTGTCGAAGGGAGCAACTACAGATCCTTTTCTGGGGATTTTTTAGAAGAATTAAGAGTTTCCCTTTAAATAAAATTCCTATTATAGTTTGTAAGGGTATAAATAGCCAATGAGTCTCAAGTTTTGTAACAACGTTTAGAGAGGACAATATAGAGTTTTTATAGTTTTAGATTAAAGATTTAATTTTTGTAGTCGTTCATAAAAATCAATAAATGAATTCTATTTCTCTTTATTCTTGGCTATAATGAGTATGACTGGCTAAATTTTTTGAGTTGGATCAGATGGAATAACAAACCTTAGGTGATTACTGATATGTATTCGTATATGGTTATGGATTTTAATTCTTTTAAGTGGAATTGATATTTTCTTGTAGAAAGCAATTAAAGATTAAACTAGAAAGCAAGATAAATTTATCTAGAAAGCAATTAGAAGAAAATTACCTAGGAACAATTGACGAACAATGAGAAATATCTCTGGAGTCCGGTATTGTGGTCGTCACCCCTTCAGCAAAACCCTAATTTTATTATTCAAATCCGAGTATAATTTATCTCCTACTTTCACTATGATTCTTCACTACTACATAAAACCCTAGAATACATAGATATGACCAATATATAGGTTTCGGAAATCAAATACTAAGTTTGATATAACTGAAAACCTAAAAAGCTACATCTAAGCCCCCAAAGAAAATTCACCATGAGGGCCCATATTTTTGCCGCCAAAGAGCGGCACTATTATGGAGAAAATTTTTTATATTTCTTTTGCATGAGTCTCGTGTCTTCTTATTTTGATTCTCCTGACTGTATTGCACTTTGACTCTCTAAAGTATTTTAATCTTATAGTTTTACTTTCTTAGAACTCTTTTTTCGAACTTAGTTTCTTAATCTGGATCTGATTTTATAACATCTCCTTTTATGAATCGGATTATCTAAAAACAAACTAAAAATACCCGAGTAGCATTTATTTATATACAAAGATAGATAAAATATCGGTAGAAAAATACAATATATGATACTCATCACACCCTACACCTATTTTTTACTGGTTCTCATGCAAAACCTAACCCTAAAAAGAAAAAGAAAGCCTAACTCACTTTCATAGGAATCACGATTGCACTCAGCACGTGTAACAAACCTTTACACCCCTAAGTTATCCTAGTTGATAAGTGTTGTCTCATGAGGGTTTGCAGTGAATATACCCACAAAATTCATGATTAAAATAGATTAAGGAATAAAGAAAAGAAAAATAAGGATAACCAAAATCAAGAAAAATAAAAAATTTTATGCAACAAAAAGAAAAAAATCTTTTTTTAATATATTTTCTTCAATTAATCTCACTAATATACAAACTCAAGAATGCATTTAAATTATCAAATATAAGTTTCGAAAATCAAATCTAAATTTTGATACAACTGAAAAACTAAAAAGTTATGTCTAAGCCCCAAAAGAAAATTCACCATGTGGTCCCATCTTTTTGCCGCCAATAAATGGCAAAATGCCGCCAAATAGCTGCACTATTATGGAGAAATTTTTTGATTTTTCATCTGCATTAGTCTTTTGTCATATTACTTTGATTCTCCTGACTGTATTGCACTTTGACTCTCTAAAGTATTTTAATCTTGTAGTTTTGCTCTCTTTGAACTCTTTTTTCGGACTTGGTTTCCTAATCCGAATCTTATTTTATGACATCTCCTTGTATGAATCGGATTATCTAAAAAACAAACTAAAAATATCCGAATAGCATTTATTTATATATAAAAATAGATAAAATATGGTAGGAAAAATACAATATATGATACTCATCACACCCCTACACCTATCTTTTGCTAGTTCTCGAGCAAAATCTAACCCTAAAAAGTAAAAGAAAAAGACTAACTCACTTTCGCAGGAATCACGATTGCACTTAGCATGTACAACAAGTCTTTAAACCCCTAGGTTATCCTAATAGACGAGTATTGCATCGTGAGGGTTTGTAGTGGAATATACCCACAAAATTCATGATTAAAATAGATTAAGGAATAAAGAAAAGAAAAATAAGTATAACCGAAAATCAAGAACAATAAAAAAATTTATACAACAAAACGAAAAAAATTTAATATATTTTCTTAAATTAATCTCACTAATATACAAACTCAAAAACGTATTTAGATTATCAATTTTCAAATCGCGCATCATATTAGATACACTTATTATTTTAATCAAAATTTAAATCTTATCTTTCAATACTCAATAACAGATAATCTATTAGCTCCTATACATCTACGTGCACGTGTGATAGTCTACTTAGGCCTTGAACTCCAACGCTAACTCATGATTCATCTCCTCTCTCATAACAATTTTTTTTCTTTTCTTTCTTTTTTTTATTTTTTGTTTTTTTTAAGAATATTTTATCTTTTATGCGAATATTCATGCTTGCTTAGACGCAAAGTACTTGATTACTCAGATCATACTCTTTTTTTCACTCTTGAGGCTATTAACTTAATACCAGGCGCACCCAATTATTTTTTCACTCTCGAGACTATTGGCTTAATACCATGCGCACCTCATTTTTTTATTCTCACTTTTTTTCCTGTTTAGAGAGAAATCTTACTCAATTATTATATTTTTTGGCCTTAATTTAATAAATTATTGTGAAGAGAAAAAATAGATGTATACTTCCTCAAAATTACTGTTAGCGGTATTTAATTTTTGAATTTTAATTTTTTTCATAAAATTCTAAGTGTATCATCCAATCTACTTTGCTATCCTATTTCAAATCTAAATTTGTTCTTTTATATATAATTAGGTTGATCTATTGATTAAAAAATATTAATTTTTTTTTCAGTTTTTATTATTATTTTTAAATTTCTTTTAGTTAGTTACCCAAAAAACTATTCAAAATGTAAAATAAACAAACCCAAAAATCTAAAAAATAAAATAAAAATCAAAAAAATAAAAAAAATCCTAAAAATCCTAGAAAAAAATCTACCTAATCCACTCCCCCACACATAAACTTGTGTATGCCCTCATACACAAACAAGAGTGGTAAAATAAAAAAGAAATCTGTTATATAAATATTATATATTTACTAGAAATTTCAAACCGGTTACGACCTTTTGATCGCTTTCCACTCTCATAGTGTACCCTTTTATGTTTTGATATGGTTGAACTTAGCTTTTTCGCCAATTTTGCATTTAATCTCTCTATCTTATTTTAATTTTTTTCAATTTATTTCTACCCTTCTTGCTTTTATTCAATAGTAAAATTTAAGACTTGAAATCGTACTTTTATTGTCGATATTTGACCTACGAGCATCTTTCATGGCAGTAAGTATTTTGCTCTTATCAATATGTGAAATAGTATATTCACCTTGATATTGTGGAATTATGATCTCGATTTTGGAGCGCTCTTTCAAATTATTAGGTACCATAACCTCTTCTTTATACAGTTCCTTCCAAATTTCTAGTGTTCTAGGCTCGTCATGCAAATTTTCTTCAAAGCTGTTATTAAAATTCTCAAAAGAAAATGTCTTATTAGTAGACTTATCATTAGTCAAGTTATTATGAAGAGATAAAAATTCTTGTTCACAAATTTCTTTACAATTTTCATCAAATGAATCAAATGATAATATGTCATTAGCAAGATTATCATGAGGCAAATCACCAAGTAAAATTTTTTCTTTATCACCAATTTCTTCATAATTATTTTCACAAAGGTCTAAAATAAGTTGATCACAATATTGAACTATAGACTCATCATGCTCAAAATTATTTAACTCAATTTGAATCATATCTTTTCAAAAGACGACTGAAGTAATTGCTCGTTAGAGTAAGATATGTTCAAACAATTAGATGGTTGATCTCAAAAAAAATTAGTATGAGAAATTATTTGAGAAGATCTTTCATACAGGATGTAGTTTGAGGGGATGATTTAGTTGAGAGTATGATTTTAGCAAACTCTATACCTTCCTCTATTGTACGTGCTTGCTCCTCAGTTCATGATTATAATTTTTCTTATTTTTTTTCAAATGATTGCATCTCGAGATCATGAGTAAAATTTGACGAATGATATGATGGATTCATGTGCATATTTGATGACAAATATGAAGTGGTTGAATGTAGATTCTCATGACAGGCATACCTTGTTTCTAATCTTTTTAATCTTTCATCTAACATGTTCAATTGAATATCTTGTTTATGATTGAATTTAGAACATGAAGATGAATAGCCCATAAAGAAAGGATCAGATGGAGGGCTCTCTCGATAGGGCAATTGATTATATGCAAAATTAGATTGATTCATCCATTCACAATTGTAATTTTGTGTATAGGAAGCGCTCGTAGGTTCATTATATGTGGTGTGAAATTGATTATGACCTAATCCTAATGAACTTTCTATCCACGGACACTGATAATAATTATGATATAGATCACGATAATGATAGCAACCTGAAACATTTTTTTTAATTTTTTTAAAATTGTTTTTGAAGAAGGTGGAGAGGGAAAGAGAAAGAAAAACACCGTCAATCCCCAGCAACGGCGCAAAAAACTTGATGTGAAAATTTGCAGCAAGCGTACAGTGTCGGTGTAGCACTATACCGGTCGTCCACATGGATCTAAAGTGTTTTGTTATTTATACTAATTCTACTATTCTAGCAGGTTAACTACAAGTTCTAAGTGGGATTTTGGTTGTTCTAATTAGTCTAGAATATAGAATCCACTAGGTTCCAACCATGAATTACTTCTATTATTTTCTTTCTATCATAAAAATTTCATCTTTTAGTTTAACTTCTACTTAAAGTATCCTAAATATGGACTATCAAGTAGTGTGCAAGTATAATCCATCAAAAAAACTATTTCTCATAAAAATAAACTAAATCATTAGATAAATCTATGACAAAGAAGAAAAGTAACAACCCCAAACTCTAACTAAGCTTAGGCTATTAAGAAATCTAATTCAAATACAACCTATCAAAACATTAATCTACATGATATTATATTTTAATCTTTTCATTGAAAAATCATATCTTTATTATTTTATTTTAGGAAGAAAATACTAGAGAGCAACATATGGTTGATTCTAGTTTCATCTACATCCTAGAACTAAACTAAATTAGTTACCCATAGTTCTAATTTGTAAGATCATAATTTTATCAAGAAAGTAATTAAAGTTACATTAGAAAGCAAGATAAATTTATCTAGAAAATAATTAGAAGAAGATTACCTAAGAACAATTGAAGAATAATGAGAAATACCGCTGGAGTCCGGTACTGTGGATGTCACCCATTCAGCAAAACACTAATTTTATTATTCAAATCCGAGTACAATTTATCTCCTACTTTCACTATGATTCTTCTCTACTACATAAAACCCTAGAATACAAGGATACGGCCAATATATAGGTTTCAGAAATAAAATCTTAATTTTGATACAACTGAAAACCTAAAAAGTTACGTCTAAGCCCACGAAGAAAATCCATCATGTGGACCCATCTTTTTGCCACGAATTGGCAGTGAAATGCCACCAAATTGCTGCACCATTATGGAGAAAGATTTTGAGTTTCTTTTGTATTAGTCTCTTGTCTTGTTAGTTTGATTCTCCTGACTGTATTGCACTTTGACTCTCTAAAGTATTTTTATCTTGTATTTTTGCTCTCTTTGAGCTCTATTTTTGGACTTGGATTTCTAATCCGGATCTGATTTTATGACATCTCTTTATATAAATCGGATTACCTGAAAAACAAACTAAAGATATCTTAGTAGTATTTATTTATATACAAAGATAGATAAAATATGGGAAAAAATATAATATATGATACTCATCAGACCCCCACACCTTTCTTTTCTTAGTCCTCGAGCAAAACCTAACCCTAAAAAGAAAAAGGAAAAGCCTAACTCACTTTTGCAGGAATCACGATTGCACGTTGCAACAAGCCTTTAAACCTCTAGGTTATCCTAGTGGACGAGTGTTGTCTCATGAGGGTTTGCAGTAAATATACCCACAAAATTCATGATGAAAATAGATTAAGGAATAAAGAAAAGAAAAATAAGTATAACCAAAAATCTAGAAAAATAAAAAAAAATTATACAACAGAAAGAAAAAATCTTATATATTTTCTTCAATTAATCTCACTAATATACAAACTCAAGAACGCATTTATATTATCAATTTTCAAATAACATATCATATCAGATACACTTATTATTTTAATAAAAAATTTAAATCCTATCTTTCAATACTCACTAACAAATAATACATTGGTTCTTATACATCTACGTGCATGTGTGATAGTCTATTTTGGCCTTGAACTCCAATTCTAACTCATGATTCATCTCCTCTCTCATAACAATTTTTTTCTTTTTTTCTTTTTTCTTTTTTTATAATTATTTCATCTTTCATGCAAATATTCATGCTTGCTTAGGCGCAAAGTACCCGATTACTCGGATAATACTCTTTTTTTCACTCTTGAGAATATTGCCTTAATACCATGCGCACTCCCTTATTTTATCACTCTCACGATTGTTTTAATATCAGGAGTACTCCATTTTTTTTATTCTCACTTTTTTTCTTGTTTAGAGAGGGAAGTCTTACTCAATCGTTATCATTTTTGTTCTTAACATAATAAACTATTGTGAAGTGTAAAATAGATGTATACTTTCTCAAAATTACTATTAGCGGTATTTATTTTTCAAATTTTAATACAACAACAACTTAGGCTTTTATCCCAAGTATTTGGGGTAGGCTACAGAACCAAAAAAAGAATCACGCCAGATCGATCACTTTGATATTCCTTCTCCATTCATTTCTATCAAGTAATATCTCCTTATTTAAACATTTAGACTCCATATCTTTGCGTATCACCTCTGTCCATATTTTCTTTGGTCTTACTTTCGTTCTTTTAACTTGTCCTACATTGATAAACTCGCCTCTTCAAATCGATACACTTGTAGGCCTATGTTGCACATGACCAAACCATTGCAAGCGATTTTCACGCATCTTCTCATCGATGGGAGCTACACCTATCTTAGCACGTATATCTTCATTTCTCACTTTATCTCTCCTAGTGTTACCACACATCCAACGGAGCATGCGCATCTCTACTACACTTATCTTCTGTGAATGATGTTTCTTTATAGCCCAACATTCTGTGCCATATAATAAAACTGGTCTAATAGCAGTCCTATAAAAATTTTCTTTTAATCTTAACGGAATGATATGGTCTCATAAAACTCCTATTGTCCTCCTCCATTTCAACCAGCCAGCTTGTATCCTATGGTTAACATCATTATGTATCTCTTGCCTATCCAGTTTTACAGCATTATAGTCTATGGTGCGTCATTTACTAAATTTACACTCCATATACTCTGTTTTAAACCTACTCAATATAAAACCTCTAGATTCTAATGTATGCCTCCATATCTCTAACTTGGCATTTATCCTTACTCTTGTCTCATCAACTAAGACAATATCATCAGAAAATAACATACATCAAGGTATCTTATTCTGAATAGTTTTAGTAAACTCATCTATCACTATAGCAAATAAGAATGGGCTCAATGCAGATCCTTGATGCAATCCAATTGTAATAGAAAAATCACTTGTTAAACTACCACATGTTCTGACATTGGCTACTACTCCATCATACATGTCCTTAATTATGTCGATATATTTGATGAGAACTCTTTTTTTCATCAGTGTCCACCAAAGTATCTCTCATAGAACCTTATCATAGGCTTTCTCTAAGTCAATAAATACCTTATGCAAATCTCTATTTCTCTCTCAGAATCGCTCTATATAGTTGACGAAGTAAATGAATAGCTTCTGTCGTCGATCGTCCCCGCATAAATTGTCTTTAAAATTCTCAAAAGAAAATACCATACTAGTGAACTTATCATTAGTCAAGTTATTATGAAGGGATAAAAACTCTTCTTCACAAATTTCTTCACAATTTTTATCAAAAGAATCACATGATAATATGTCACTAGCAAGTTTATCATTAGGCAAATCACCAAGCAAAATTTTTTTTATCACCAATTTCTTCATAATTATTTTAACAACGGTCTAAAATAGGTTGATCACAATGTTGAAGTATAGAATCATCATGCACAAAATTATTTAACTCATTTTGAATCATATCTATTTCAAAAGATGACTGACGTGATTACTCATTGGAGTAAGTTATGTTCAAACAATTAGATGGTTGATCTCCAAAAAATTTTGTATGAGAAATTATTTTGAGAAGATCTTTCATACAAGATACAGTTTGAGAGAATGATTTTTGTAAACCTTCTATACCTTTATCTATTGTACGTGCTCGCCCCTCAATTTCAAAATTATAATTTTTCTTATTTTTCTCAAATGATTGCATCTCGAGATCATGAATGAAATTTAATGAGTGATATGATGGATCCATGTACATATTTGATAATAGATATGAAGTGGTTGAAGGTAGATTCTCATGACATGTATACCTCGCTTCAAATCTTTTTAATTTTTCATCAAACATGTTCAATTGAATATCGTACTCATGATTGAATTTAGAACATGAAGATGAATAGCCCATAAAGAAAGGATCAGATGGAGAACTCTCTTGGTACGACTCTTGATTATATGAAAAATTAGCTTGATTCATCCATTCACAATTGTAATTTTGTATATATGAAGCGCTCGTAGGTTCATTATATGTGGTGTGAAATTGATTTTGTCCTAGTCCTAACAAACTTCCTATTCATGGACACTGCTAATAATTATTATATGGATCACGACAATGATAGCAACCAATTGGATTTTGGAACATTTTTTGTAATTTTTTTAAGAAGGTGGAGAGGGAAAGAGATGGAAAAGAAAAAATTTAAAAACATGAAGTTTTATTTTTATATTTTTTTTTTATAGAACCAGGGACCCTAAATATAGAATCAGACAAAATTTGGGAGAGAAACTCTCTAAATTTCCACTAATTAGCAGAAATTGCCGCTAATTAGAGGCAAAACCAGGGAGTTTAGCTCCCTAGTTTTTGCATTGCACTTTGGAAACTCTTTTCTTTCCTTTTTACTTCTTGTATCTGAAGTTCCAGATCCCTACACACTCAACACACACAGTTAACCAGTAAAACGTAGGAAAAACAAGAAAAATACCATCGATCTCCGACAACGGAGCCAAAAATATGATGTGAAAGTTTACTCCAAGCGTACAGTGTCAGTGTAACACTTTACAGGTCGTCCCACAGGGATTTAAGGTGTTTTTTTATTCGTACTAATTCTACTATTCTAGTGGGTTAACTACGAGTTCTAAGTGGGATTTTGGTTGTTCTAATTAGCCTAGGATATAGAATTCACTAGTTTCCAACCATGAATTACTTCTATTATCTTCTACCTATCATAAATATTTGATCTTTTACTTTAGTTTCTACTTAAAGTATCCTAAGTATGGACTATCAAGTAGTGTGCAAGTATAATCCATCAAAGAAGCTACTTCTCATAAAAATAAACTAAATCATTAGATAAATATATGATAATGATGAAAAATAACAACCCCAAACTCTAACTAAGTATAGGCTATCAAGAAATCTAATTCAAGTGTAACCAATTAAAGCATTAATCTACGAGTTGTTATATTTTAATCTTTTCATGGAAAAATCATATCTTTATTATTTTATTTTAGGAAGAAAACACTACAGTGTAACTACATGGTGGATTCTAATTTTATCTACGTCCTAGAACTAAACCAAATTAGCTACTCATAGATCATATTTTTATCTAGACAGTAATTAAAGATTATATTAGAAAGCAAGAAAAATTTATCTAGAAAGCAATTAGAAGAAAATTATCTACGAACAATTGAAAAACAATGAGAAATACCTCTAGAGTCCTGTATTGTGTCCGTCACCCCTTCAGCAAAACCCTAACTTTATTATTTAAATCTGAGTACAATTTATCTCCTACTTTCACTATGATTCTTCTCTACTGCATAAAATCCTAGAATACAAGGATATGGCCAATATATAGATTTCGAAAATCAAATCTTCATTTTGATACAACTGAAAACCTACAAAGTTGCGTCCAAGCCCCCGAAGAAAATTCACCATGTGGACCCATCTTTCTGTCAACAATTGGCATCAAAATGCCGCCAAAGAGCTGCACTATTATGGAGAAACACTTTAATTTTTTTCTGCATGAGTCTCTTGTCTTGTTATTTTGATTCTCCTGACTGTATTGCACTTTGACTCTCGGAAGTATTTTAATCTTATAGTTTTTCTCTTTTTGAACTCTTCTTTTGGACTTGGTTTTCAAATCCAGATCTAATTTTATGACATCTCCTTGTATGAATCGAATTACCTAAAAAACAAACTAAAAATATCCGAGTAGCATTTATTTATATACAAAGATAGATAAAATGTGGAGAAAAAAATACAATATATAATACTCATCACACCCCCACACCTATCTTTTGCTAGTTCTCCAGCAAAAAACCTAACCCTAAAAAGAAAAAGAAAAAGCCTAACTCAGTTTCGCAGGAATCACGATTACACTTAGCACGTGCAACAAGCCTTTAAACCAATAGATTATCTTAGTGGACGAGTGTTGTTTCATGAGGATTTGCAGTTTATATACCCACAAAATTCAAGATTAAAATAGATTAAGGAATAAATAAAAGAAAAATAAAAATAACCAAAAATCAAGAAAAATAAAAAAAATTATACAACAAAAAGGTAAAATAATTTTTTAATATATTTTCTTCAATTAATCTCACTAATATACAAACTCAAGAACGTATTTAGATTATCAATTTTTAAATCACACATCATATCAGATACACATATTATTTTAATAAAAAATTTAAATTTTATTGTTCAATACTCACTAACAGATAATCTATTGGCTCCTACATATTTACGTGCACGTGTGAAATCTACTTCGGTCTTGGACTCTAGCTCTAACTCATGATTCATCTCCTCTCTCAAAACAATTTTTTTCTATTTTTCTATTTTTCTATTTTTTTTCTTTTTCCTTTATTTTAAGAATATTTAATCTTTCGTGCAAATATTCACGCTTACTTAGGCGCAAAGTACCCGATTACTCGGATCATACTTTTTTTCACTCTTGAGGCTAACGTCTTAATACCAGACGCACCCATTATTTTATCACTCTCGAGATTATTGCATTAATACCAGGCACACCCCATTTTTTTATTCTCACTTTTTTTTTCTTGTTTAGAGAAAAACATCTTACTAAATCGTTATCATATTTTTCCTTAACTTAATAAACTATTGTGAATAAAAAATTGATGTATTCTTCCTCAAAATTACCATTAGCGGTATTTATTTTTCGAATTTTAATCTTTTTTAAAAAATTCTGAGTGTATCATCCAATCTTTTATCCTAGCTAATTTCAAATCTAAATTTGTTCCTTTATCTGTAATTTGGTTGATCTATTGATTAAAATATCAAAATTATTATTTTAGTTTTTATTATTTTTTTATTTACCTTAAAAACTACTTGAAGTGCAAAATAAAGAAACCAGAAAACTAAAAAATAAAATAAACATAAAAAAATAAAAATTAAAAAAATCCTAGAAAATAAAAATCTCCCTAATCCACTCCTCCACATCTAAACTTTTGTATGACCTCATACATAAACCATGGGTGGTAAAATAAATAAGAAAGCTGTTATATAAATATTTTATATTTACTAGAAAATTCAAATAGGTTACGACTTTTTGATCGCTTTCCACTCTCATAGTGTGTCCTTTTATATTTTGATATGGTTGAATTTAGTCTTTTATCAATTTTGCATTTAATCTCTCCATCTTATTTTTGGTTTTTTTAATTTATTTCTACCCTTCTTTCTTTTATTCAATAGTAAAATTTTAAGATTGGAAATCGTACCTTTATAGTCAATATTTGACCCAAGAGTATCTTTCATGGCAGTAAGTATTTTGGTCTTATCAACATGTAAAATAGCATACTCACCTTGGTATTGTGGAATTATGAGCTCGATTTTGCAGGGCTCTTTCGAATTATTAGGTATCATAACCTCTTCCATTTGCATTTCCTTCCTATTTTCTAGTGTTCTGGGCTCGTCATGCAAATTTTCTTCAAATCTATCATTAAAATTCTCAAAAGAAAATGCCATACTAGTGGACTTATCATTCGTTAAGTTATTATAAAGAGACAAAAATTCTTCTTCACAAATTTCTACACAATCTTCATCAAAAGAATCAAATGATAATATGTCACTAGCAATCTTATCATGAGGCAAATCATCAAGCAAAATTTTTTCTTTATCACCAATTTCATCGTAATTATTTTCACAATGGTTTAAAATAGGTTGATCACAATTTTGAAGTATAGACTTATCATGCACAAATTTATTTAACTCATTTTGAATTATATCTAATTTAAAAGATGACTGAAGTGATTACTCGTTGGAGTAAGATATGTTTGAACAATTAGATGGTTGATCTCCAAAAAATTTAGTATGAGAAATTATTTTGAGAAGATCTTCCGTACAAGATGCAGTTTGAGAGGATGATTTTATTTGAGAGGATGATTTTAACAAACCTTCTATACCTTCCTCTTTTATACGTGCTCACTTCTCAGTTTCATGATTATAATTTTTCTTATTTTTCTCAAATGATTGCATCTCGAGATCATGAGTGAAATTTGAAGAATGATATGATGGATCCATGTACATATTTGATGGATGATATGAAGTGGTTGAAGGTAGATTCTCATAACATGCATACCTCGCTTCTAATCTTTTTAATATTTCATCTAACATATTCAATTAAATATCTTGTTCAGGATTAAATTTAGAACATAAAGATTAATAGCACATAAAGAAAGGATCAGATGGAGGACTCTCCTTGTACTACTCTTGATTATATGCAAAATTAGATTCATTCATCCATTTGCAATTATAACATCCATTTGCAATTATAATTATGTGTATAGAAAACACTCGTAGGTTCATTATATGCGGTGTGCAATTGATTATGACCTAGTACTAACGAACTTGCTATCCATGAACACTGATAATAATTATAATATGCATCACGACAATGATAGCAACCTGTTGGATATTGAAACATTTTTTAAATTTTTATAAATTATTTTTTTAAGAAGGTGGATAGGGAAAGAGATGGAAAAGAAAAAAATAAAAAAATTGAAATTTTAATTTAATTTTATTTTTTTATATTTTTTTTACAGAAACAAGGACCCTAAGCACAGAATCAGACAAAATTTTGGGGAGAAAATCTCTAAAATTGCTACAAATTAGCGAAAATCGTAGCTAATTAGCGCCAAAACCAGGGAGTTTAGCTCCCTGGTTTTTGCAGTGCACTTTCGAGAATTTTTTCTTCCCTTTTTACTTCCTGTATCTGAAGTTCCAGATCCCTACACACCTAACACACACAGTTAACCGGTAAAACGTTAAAAAAAGTAAGAAAAATGCCGTCGATCTTCGACAACGGTGCCAAAAACTTGATTTAAAATTTTACTGCAAACGTGCAGTGTCGGTATACCACTACACTGGTCATCCTACAGGGATCTAAGGTGTTTTGCTATTCCTACTAATTCTACTATTCTAGCGGGTTAACTACGAGTTCTAAGTGGGATTTTGTTTGTTCTAATTAGTCTAAGATATAGAATCCACTAGTTTCCAATGATGAATTATTTCTATTATCTTCTTCCTATCATAAAAGTTTAATCTTTTAGTTTAGTTTCTACTTAAAGTATCCTTAGTGTAGACTATCAAGTAGTATGTAAGTATAATACATCAAAAAAACTACTTCTCATTAAAATAAACTAAATCATTAGATAAATTTATGATAAAGATGAAAAGTAACAACCCCAAATCCTAACAAGTATAGACTATCAAGAAATCTAATTCAAGTATAACCTATCAAAGTATTAATCTACGAGTTGTTATATTTTTAAACTTTTCATGTAAAAAGCATATCTCTATTATTTTATTTAAGGAAGAAAACACTAGAGAGCAACTACATAATTGATTCTAGTTTCATCTACATCCTAGAACTAAACCAAATTAGCTACTCATACTTCTAGTTAGCAAGATCATATTTTTATCTAGAAAGTAATTAAAGATTATATTAGAAAGCAAGATAAATTTGTCTAAAAAGCAATTAGAAGAAGATTACCTAAGAACATATTAAGAGCAATGAGAAATAACTCTGGGGTCCGGTATTGTGCCGTCACCCCTTCAATAAAACCCTAATTTTATTATTCAAATCCGAGTACAATTTATCTCCTACATTCATTATGATTCTTCTCTACTAAATAAAACCCTAGAATACAAGGATACGGCTAATATATTGGTTTCGAAAATCAAATCTTAACTTTAATACAACTGAAAACCTAAAAAGTTACGTATAAGCCCCCAAATAAAATTCACCATGTGGACCCTTCTTTTTGCCACCAATTGGCGGCAAACTGCCGCCAAATAGCTGCACTATTATGGAGAAAATTTTTGACTTTTCTTCTGCATGAGCTCTTGTCTTGTTATTTTAATTCTCCTGACTCTATTGCACTTTGACTCTCTGAAGTATTTTAATTTTGCAGTTTTGCTATGTTCGAACACTTTTTTCGGACTTGGTTTCCTAATTCGGATGTGATTTTATGACATCTCCTTGTATGAATCTGATTATCTGAAAAACAAACTAAAAATATCCGAGTAGCATTTATTTATATACAAATATAGATAAAATATGGGAGGAAAAATACAATATATGATACTCATCACACTCCCACACCTATCTTTTACTAGTTCTTGAGCAAAACCTAACCTTAAAAAGAAAAAGAAAAAGTCTAACTCACTTTCGCAGTAATCGAGATTGCACTTAGCACGTGCAACAAACCTTTAAACCCCCAGGTTATCATAGTGGACGAGTGTTGTTTCGTGAGCGTTTGTAGTGAATATACCCACAAAATTTATGATGAAAATAGATTAAGGAATAAAGAAAAGAAAAATAAGGATAATCGAAAATCAAGAAAAATAAAAAAATATATACAAAAAAAGAAAATATCTTTTTTTAATATATTTTTTCAATTAATCTCACTAATATGCAAACTCAAGAATACATTTAGATTATCAATTTCAAATCGCACGTCATATCAGATACGCTTATTATTTTAATCAAAAATTTAAATCATATCTTTCAATACTCACTTATAGATAATCCATTGGCTCATATACATCTATGTGTACGTGTGATAGTTTACTTCGACCTTGGACTACAACTCTAACTCATGATTCATCTCCTCTCTCATAACAATTTTTTTCTTTATTTTTTCAATTTTTTTGTTTTTATCTTTTTCCTTTTTTTTTAAGAATATTCCATCTTTCATGCGAATATTCACGCTTGCTTAGGCGCAAAGTACCCGATTTCTCGGATCATACACTTTTTTTCACTCTTGAGCCTATTGCATTAATACCAGGTGCATCCCATTATTTTAACGCTCTCGAGACTATTGCCTTAATAAGAGGTGCACCCCATTTTTTTATTTTCACTTTTTTCTTATTTAGAGAAAGAAGTTTTAATCAATCGTTATTATTTTTGTCCTTAATTTAATAAACTAATGTAAAGTGAAAAATAGATGTATACTTAACACAAAATTATAGTTAGCGGTATTTATTTTTCAATTTTTAATCTTTTTCATAAAATTCTGAGTGTATCGTCCAATCTACTCTCATATCTAATTTCAAATCTAAATTTGTTCCTTTATCTATAATTAGGTTGATCTATTGATGAAAAATATAAAAATTATTTTTTTAGTTTTTACTTTTTTTAAAAATATTTTTTAGTTAGTTACCCTAAAAACTACCTGAAGTGTAAAATAAAGAAACCCAAAAATTAAAAAATAAAATAAAAATCCTAAAAAAGTAAAAAATAAAAAAATCCTAAAAATCCTAGAAAATAAAAATCTTCTTAATCCACCCCCCAACACCTAAACTTGTGCATGTCCTCATACATAAATCAAGGGTGGTAAAATAAATAACAAAACTATTATGTAAATATTATATATTTACTAGAAAATTCAAACCGGTTACGACCTTTTGGTCGTTTCCCACTCTCATAGTGTATCCTTTTATATTTTGATATAGATGAACTTATCCTTTTTGTCAATTTTGTATTTAATCTCTCCTTGTTTTTGATTTTTTTAATTTATTTTGACCCTTATTTCTTTTATTCAATAGTAAAATTTTAAGGTTGGAAATCGTATCTTTATCATCAATATTTGACCCACAAGTATCTTTCATGGCAGTAATTATTTTAGTCTTATTAATATGCGAAATAGCATACTCACCTTGATATTTTAGAATTATGAGCTCGATTTTGGAGGGCTCTTTCAAATCATTAGGTATCATAATCTCTTCCTTTTTTAGTTCCTTCCAATTTTCTAGTGTTCTGGGCTTGTCATGAAAATTTTCTTCAAACCTGTCATTAAAAACCTGAAGTGATTGCTCGTTGAAATAAGATATGTTCGAACAATTAGAAGGTTAATCTCCAAAAAATTTAGTATGAGAAATTATTTTGAGAAGATCTTCCATACAAGATGCATTTTGCGAGGATGATTTTATTTGAGAGGATAACTTTAGCAAACATTCTATACCTTCCCCTATTGTACATACTCGCTCCGCAGTTTCATGATTATAATTTTTCTTATTTTGCTCAAATGATTGCATCTCAAGGTCATGAGTGAAATTTGAAGAATGATATGATCGATCCATGTACATATTTGATGATAGATATGAAGTGGTTGAAGGTAGATTCTAATGACATGTATATCTCACTTCTAATCTTTTTAATCATTTATTTAACATGTTCAATTAAATATCTTATTCATTATTGAATTTAGAACATGAAAATGAATAGCACATAAGGAAATGATCAGATAGAGGACTCTCTTGGTACGGATCTTGATATATGCAAAATTAGATTGATTAATTCATTCACAATTGTGATTTTGTGTATAGGAAGCGTTCGTTGGTTCATTATATGTGGTGTGAAATTGATTATGTCCTAATCTTAACGACCTTCCTATCCATGGACAGTGGTAATAATTATGATATGCATCACGACAATGATAGCAACTAGTTGGATTTTGAAATATTTTTTTAATTTTTTTTAAATTTTTTTTTGAAGAAGGTGGATAGGGAAAGAGATGGAAAAGAAAAATAAAAAAATTGAAATTTTATTTTTATATTTCTTTTTAAGAACGAGGGACCCTAAATACGGAATCAGACAAAATTTAGGGGAGAAAATCTCTAAAATTGCCTCCAATTAGCGGAAAACCGCTAATTAGTGGCAAAACCAGGGAGTTTAGATCCCTGGTTTTTGCAGTGCACTTTCGAGACTCTTTTCTTCCTTTTTTGCTTCTTGTATCTGAAGTTTCAGATTCCTACACACTCAACACACACTAGTAACCCGTTAAACGTTAGAAAAAGCAAGAAAAATACCGTCGATCCCTGGCAATGGCGGCAAAAACTTGGTGTGAAAAGTTACTGCAAGCGTACAATGTTGGTGTTGTGTTATACAAGTCTTCCCACAGGGATCTAAGGTATTTTGTTATTCCTACTAATTCTATTAATCTAGTGGGTTAACTACGAGTTCTTAGTGGGATTTTGGTTGTTCTAATTGCCTAGGATATAAAATCTACTAGTTTCCAACTCTTAATTACTTCTATTATCTTCATCCAATCATAAAAGTTTGATCTTTTAGTTTAGTTTATGCTTAAAGTATCCTAAGTATGGACTATCATGTATTGTGCAAGTATAATCCATCAAAAAAACTACTTCTCATAAAAATAAACTAAATTATTATATAAATCTATGACAGATGAAAAGTAACAATCCCAAACCTTAACTATGTATAGGCTATCAAGAAATCTAATCAAGTACAACAAATCAAAGCATTAATCTACGAGTTGTTATATTTTAATCTTTTCATGGAAAAATCATATATTTATTATTTTGTTTTAGGAAGAAAACACTAGAGAGCAAATACATGGCTGATTCTAATTTTATCTACATCCTAAAACTAAACTAAATTAGCTACTCATAGTTTTATTTAGCAGGATCATATTTTTAACTAGAAAGCAATTAAAGATTATATAGTATAAAACAAGATAAATTTATCTAGAAAGCAATTAGAAGAAGATTACCTAAAAACAAATGAAGAACGATGAGAAATACCTCTGGAGTTCGGTATTGTGGCTGTCATCCTTCAGCAAAAGTCTAATTTTATTATTCAAATCCGAGTACAATTTATCTCCTACTTTCACTATGATTAATCTCTACTGCATAAAACCCTAGAATACAAGGATACGACAAATATATAGGCTTTAGAAATCAAATCTTAATTTTGATACAACTTAAAACCTAAAAAGTTATGTCTAAGCCCCCGAAGAAAATTCACAATGTGGACCCATCTTTTTGCTGCCAATTGGCGGCATTTTGCAGCCAAATAGCTGCACTATTATGGTGAAAAATTTTGTTTTTCTTCTGCACGAGTCTCTTGTCTTGTTATTTTGATTCTCCTGAATGTATTGCATTTTACGTGCACGTGTGATAGTCTACTTCGACCTTAGACTCCAACTCCAACTCTAACTCATTATTCATCTCATCTCTTATAACAATTTTTTTTATTTTTTCCTTTTTTAAGAATATTTCATCTTTCTGGCGAATATTCATGCTTGTTTAGGCACAAAGTACCCGATTACTCGGATCATATTTTTTTTTTCACTCTTGAAGCTATTGCCTTAATACCAGGCGCACCCTATTTTTTTATTCTCACTTTTTTTTCTTATTTTGAGAGAGAAATCTTACACAATCGTTATCATCTTTGTCCTTATCTTAATAAACTATTGTGAAGTGAGAAATAGATGTATACTTACCTCAAAATTACTGTTAGCAGTATTTATTTTTCGGATTTTAATCTTTTTCATAAAATTCTGAGTGTATCGTCCAATCTACTCTCCTATCTAATTTTAAATCTAAATTTATTCCTTTATCTGTAATTAGGTTGATCTATTGATGAGAAATATAAAAAATATTTTTTTTCAGATTTTATTTTTTTTTTAATTTTTTTTAGTTAGTTACCCTAAAAACTACCCAAGTATAAAATAAAGAAATCCAAAAATCTAATAAATAAAATAATAAACATAAAAAATAAAATAAAAAATCCTAAAAATCCTGGAAAATAATAATCTTCCTAATCTACTCCCCCACACCTAAACTTGTGTATGTCCTCATACACAAACTAAGGGTAGTAAAATAAACAAAAACTATTATATAAATATTAAATATTTACTAGAAAATTCAAACCAGTTACGACCTTTTGATCACTTCCCACTCTCATAATTTGTCCTTTTATATTTTGATATGGATGAACTTAACTTTTTTGTCAATTTTTATTTAATCTCTCCATCTTATTTCTACCTTTCTTTTTTTTATCCAATAGTAAAATTTTATGGATGGAAATCATTCTTTTATCGTCGATATTTGACTCACGAGTATCTTTCATGGCAGTAAGTATTTTGGTCTTATCAACATGTGAAATAGCACACTCATCTTGATGTTGTGGAATTATGAGCTCCATATTGGAGGGCTCGTTCAAATCATTAGGTACTATAAACTCTTCATTTTGCAGTTCCTTCCAATTTTCTAGTGTTGTAGGCTCGTCATGCAAATTTTCTTCAAACCTGTCATTAAAATTCTCAAAAGAAAATGCCATACTAGTGTACTTATTATTAGTCAAGTTATTATGAAGGGATAAAAATTCTTCTTCACAATTTTTTTCACAATTTTTATCAAAATAATCAAATGATAATATGTCACTAGCAAGCTTATCATGAGGAAAATCACAAGCAAAATTTTTTCTTTATCACCAATTTCTTCATAATAATTTTTTACAATGGTCTAAAATAGTTTGATCACAATGTTGAAGTATAAACTCATCATGTACAAAATTATTTTGCTCATTTTGATTCATATCTATTTCAAAAGATGATTGAAGTGATAGCTCGTTAGAGTAAGATATGTTCAAATAATTAGTTGGTTCATCTCAAAAAAATTTAGTATGAGAAATTATTTTGAGAAGATCTACCATACAAGATGCAGTTTGAGAGAATAATTTTATTTGAGAAGATGCTTTTAGCAAACCTTCTATACCTTCCTCTATTGTACGTGCTGGCTCCTCAGTTTTATGATTATAATTTTATTTATTTTTCTCAAATGATTGTATCTCGAGATTATGAGTGAAATTTGAAGAATGATATGATAGATCCATGTACATATTTGATGACAACTATGAAGTGGTTGAAGGTAGATTTTCATGACATACATATCTCGTTTCTAATCTTTTTAATCTTTCATCTAACATGTTCAATTGAATATCTTATTCATGATTAAATTTAGAACATGAAGATGAAGAGTTAATAAAGAAAGGATCAGATGGAGGACTCTCTTGGCACGGCTATTGATTATATGCAAAATTAGATTGATTAATCCATTCACAATTGTAATTTTGTGTATAGGAACCACTCGTAGGTTCATTATATGTGGTGTGAAATTGATTATGACCTAGTCCTAACGAACTTTTTATCAATGAACACTGATAATAATTATGATATGGATCAAGACAATGAAAGCAACCAGTTGGATTTTGAAATATTTTTTTATTTTATTTAAATTTTTTTGAAGAGGTGGATAGGGAAAGAGATGGAAAATAAAAAATAGAAAATTGAAATTTTATTTTTATATTTTATTAATATTATTTTACAGTACTAGGGACCCTAAACACAAAATCAGACAAAATTTGGGGGAGAAAATCTCTAAAATTGCCTCTAATTAGCCACAAAACCAGGGAATTTGGCTACTTGGTTTTTGCAGTGCACTTTTGAGACTCTTTTCATCCCTTTTTGCTTCATGTATCTAAAATTGCAGATCTCTGCACACTCAACACATTCTGTTAACCTGTAAAATGTTAGAAAAAAATAAGAGAAATACCGTCGATTCCCGGCAACGACACCAAAAACTTGATGTGAAAATTTACTACAAGCATACAGTGTCGGTGTAGCGCTATACAGGTCGTCCCACAGGGATCAAATGTATTTTGCTATTTCTACTAATTCTACTATTCTAACAAATTAATTATGAGTTCTAAGTGGGATTTTAATTGTTCTAATTAGTTTAAAATATAGAATCTACTAGTTTCCAACCATGAATTACTTCTATTATTTTCTTCCTATTATAAAAATTTGATATTTTAGTTTAGTTTCTACATAAAGTATCCTAAGTATGGACTATCAAGTAGTGTGCAAGTATAATCTATCAAAAAAACTATTTCTCATAAAAATAAACTAAATAATTAGATAAAACTATGACAAAGATAAGAAGTAACAACCTCAAACACCAACTAAGTATAGGCTATCAAGAAATCTAATTCAAGTATAACCTATCAAAATATTAATCTACAAGTTGTTATAATTTAATCTTTTCATGGAAAAATTATATCTCTATTATTTTATTTTAGGAAGAAACACTAGAGAGCAACTACATTGTGAATTCTAGTTTCATTTACATCCTAAAACTAAACTAAATTAGCTAATCAGCGTTCTAGTTAACAAGATCATATTTTTATCAAGAAAAAAATTAAAAATTATACTAGAAAGTAAGATAAATTTATCTAGAAAGAAATTAGAAGAAGATTACCTAAGAACAATTGAAGAACAATAAGAAATACATTTGAAGTCCGGTATTATGCCCGTCACCACTTCAGAAAACCCTAATTCTATTCTTCAAATCCGAGTACAATTTATCTCCTACTTTAACTATGATTCTTCTCTATTACATAAAACCCTAGATTACAAGGATACGACCAATATATAGGTTTTGGAAATCAAATCTTAATTTTGATACAACTGAAAATCTAAAAAGTTTCGTCTAAGCCCCCGAAGAACATTCACCATGTGGACCCAACTTTTTGCCGCCAAATAGATGCACTATTATGGAGAAAAAATTTCATTTTTCTTCTGCATGAGTCTCTTGTCTTGTTATTCTGATTCTCCTGACTGCATTACACTTTGACTCTCTGAAGTATTTTAATCTTATAGTTTTGCTCTCTTTGAACTCTTTCTTCGGACTTGGTTTCCTAATCCGGATATGATTTTATGATATCTCCTTATATGAATTGGATTACCTGAAAATCAAACTAAAAATATCCAAGTAGCATTTATTTATAAAGATAGACAAAATATGGGAGGAAAATATAATATATGATACTTATCACACCCCCACACTTATCTTTTACTAGTTCTCGAGTAAAACCTAACCCTAAAAAGAAAAAGAAAAAATCTAACTCACTTTCGCCGGAATCGCGATTGCAATTAACACGTGCAATAAGTCTTTAAACCCCTAGGTTATCCTAGTGGACGAGTGTTGTTTCGTGAGGGTTTGCAGTGAATATATCCACAAAATTAATGATGGAAATTGATTAAGGAATAAAGAAAAGAAAAATAAGAATAATCGAAAATCAAGAAAAATAAAAAAATTTATACAAAAAAAGAAAAACCTTTTTTAATATATTTTCTTCAATTAATCTCACTAATATACAAATTTAAGAACGCATTTAGATTATTAATTTTCAAATCGCGTGCCATATCAGATAGATTTATTATTTTAATCAAAAATTTAAATTATATCTTTTAATACTCACTAATAGATAATCTATTGGCTCCTATACATCTACGTGCATGTGTGATAGTCTATTTCGGCCTTAGACTCCAACTCTAACTCATGATTCATCTTCTCTCTCAAAATCTACTCTCCTACATCTAAACTTGTGAATACCCTCATACACAAACCAAGGTGGTAAAGTAAATAAGAAAATTTTTATATAAATATTATATATTTAATAGAAATTCAAACCGATTACGACCTTTTGATCGCTTCCCACTCTCATAGTGTGTCATTTTATGTTTTAATATGGATGAACTTAATCTTTTTGTCAATTTTGCATTTCATCTCTCCATCTAATTTTTGATTTTTTTAATTTATTTCTACCCTTCTTTCTTTTATTCAATAGTAAAATTTTAAAATTGGAAATCATACTTTTATCATCGATATTTGACCCACGAGCATCTTCCTTGGCAGTAAATATTTTGGTCTTATCAACATGTGAAATAGCATACTCACCTTAATGTTGTGGAATTATGAACTCAATTTTGGAGGGCTCTTACAAAATATTAGGTACCGTAACCTCTTCCTTTTGTAGTTCCTTCCAATTTTTTAGTGTTCTGAGCTCGTCATGCAAATTTTCTTCAGACCTGTTATTAAAATTCTCAAAAAAATTCCATCCTAGTAGACTTAACATTAGTCAAGTTATTGTGAAGGGATAAAAATTCTTCTTTACAAATTTGTTCATAATTTTCATCAAAAGAATCAAAAGATAATATGTTACTAGGAAGCTCATCATGAGGCAAATCACCAAGCAAAATTTTTTCTTTATCACCAATTTCTTCATAATTGTTTTCACAATAATCTAAAATAGGTTGATCACAATGTTGAAGTATAGACTTATCATACACAAAATTATTTAACTCATTTTGAATCATATCTAGTTCATAAAATGACTGAAGTAATTGCTTGTTGGAGTAAGATATCTTCAAACAATTAGATGGTTGATCTCCAAAAAATTTAGTATGAGAAATTGTTTTGAGAAGATTTTGCATATAAGATGTAGTTTGAGGGGATGATTTTAGCAAACTTTCAATACGCTCGCTCCTCAATTCCATGATTATAATTTTTCTTATTTTCCTCAAATGATTGCATCTCGAGATCATGAGTGAAATTTGATGAATGAGATGATGGATCCATGTACATTTGATGACAGATATGAAGTGGTTGAAAATAGATTCTCATGACATGCATATCTCGCTTCTAATCTTTTTAATCTTTCATCTAACATGTTCAATTGAATATTTTGTTCATGATTGAATTTAGAACATGAAGATGAATAGCCTATAAAGAAAGGATCAGATAGAGAATTCTCCTGGTATAGTTCTTGATTATATGCAAAATTAGATTGATTTATCCATTCACAACTGTAATTTTGTGTATAGAAAGCGCCCGTAAGTTCATTAAATGTGGTGTGAAATTGATTATGACCTACTCTTAACGAACTTTCTATCCATGGATGTTGATAATAATTTTGATATCAATCACGACAATGATAGCAACTAGTTGAATTTTGAAATATTTTTTTAATTAAAAAAATTTTTTTTAAAGAAGGTTGAGAGGGAAAGAGATGGAAAAGAAAAAATAAAAAAATTAAAATTTTATTTTTATATTTTTTAATATTTTTTCTACAGAACCAAGGACCCAAAAATAGAAGTAGACAAAATTTAGGGGAGAAAATCTCTAAAATTGCAGCTAATTAGCGAAAATTGCTGCTAATTAGCGGGAAACGGGAGTTTAGCCCTCTGGTTTTTGCAGTGCCCTTTTGAGACTCTTTTCTTCCTTTTTACTTCATGTATCTGAAGTTTCAGATCCCTGCACACTCAACACACACTGCTAACCCGTAAAATGTTAGAAAAAGTAAGAAAACTACCATCGATCCCCCGCAATGGTGCTAAAAACATGATATGAAAATTTATTGCAAGCGTACAGTGTCGGTATAGCTCTATACAGGACGTTCCACAGAGATCTAAGGTATTTTGCTATGTCTACTAATTCTACTATTCTAGCGGGTTAACTACGAGTTCTAAGTGGGATTTTGGTTGTTCTAATTAGCCTAAGATATAAAATTCACTAGTATCCAACTATGAATTATTTCTATTATCTTTTTCCTATCATAAAAGTTTGATCTTTTAGTTTAGTTTCTACTTAAAGTTTTTTAAGTAGGGACTATCAAGTAGTGTGCAATCATAATCCATCAAAAAAACTACTTCTAATATAAATAAACTAAATCATTAGATAAATATATGACACAGATGAAAAGTAACAACCCCAAACCCTAACTAAGTATAGGCTGTCAAGAAATCTAATTCAAGTATAACCTATCAAAGTATAAATCTACGAGTTGTTATATTTTAATCTTTTCATGGAAAAATCATATTTTTTTTTATTTTAGGAAGAAAACACTACAGAGCAATTACATGGTGGATTCTAGTTTCATCTATATCCTAGAGCTAAACTAAATTAGCTACTCATAGTTCTAGTTATAAGATCATATTTTTATCTAGAAAGCAATTAAAAATTATTCTAGGAAGCAAAATAAATTTATCTAGAATGCAATTAGAAGAAGATTACCTAAGAATAATTGATGAACAATGGAAAATACCTCTGGAGTCCGGTATTGTGGCCGTGACCCCTTCAACAAAACCTTAATTTTATTATTCAAATACGAGTACAATTTACCTCCTACTTTCACTATGATCTTTCTCTACTACATAAAACTCTGGAATATAAAAATACGACCAATATATAGGTTTCGAAAATCAAATCTTAATTTTGATACAATTGAAAACCTAAAAAGTTACATCTAAGCCCCTGAAGAAAATTCACCATGTGGACCCCTCTTTTTGCCGCCAATTGGCGGCAAAATGCCGCAAAATAGCTGCATATTATGGAGAAAAATTTTGAATTTTCTTCTGCATGAGTCTCTTGTCTTGTTATTTTGATTCTCCAGACTGTATTGCACTTTGACTCTTTGAAGTATTTTAATCTTATAATTTTGCTCTCTTTGAACACTTTTTTCGGACTTGGTTTCCTAATTTGGATATGATTTTATGACATCTCCTTGTATGAATCAGATTCACTGAAAAATAAACTAAAAATATCTGAGTAGTATTTATTTATATAAAAAAATAGATAAAATTTGGGAGGAAAAATACAATATATGATACTCATCACACCCCTGATCTATTTTTTGCTAGTGCTTGAGCAAAACCTAACCATAACAAGAAAAAGAAAATGCCTAACTCACTTTTGCAGGAATCTCGATTGCACTTAGCATGTGCAACAAGACTTTAAACACCTAGGTTATCCTTGTGGACGAGTGTTATCTCATGAGGGTTTGCAGTGAATATACTCACAAAATTCATGATGAAAATAGATTAAAGAATAAAAAAAATAAGGACAACCGAAAATCAAAAAAAAAATTTACACAACAAAACGAAAAAAATCTTTTTTTTAAAAATATTTTCTTCAATTAATCTCACTAATATACAAACTCAAGAACGCATTTAGATTATCAATTTTCAAATAGCGCGTAATATCATATACACTTATTATTTTAATCAAAAATTTAATTCCTATCTTTTAATACTCACTAACAGATAATCTATTGGCTCCAATACATCTACGTGCATATGTGATAATCTACTTCGGCCTTAAACTCCAACTCTAACTTATGATTCATCTTCTCTCTCATAACAATTTTTTTCTTTATTTCTTTTTACTTTTTTAAGAATATTTTATTTTTTATTCGAATATTCACGCTTGCTTAGGCACAAAGTAACCGATTACTCGGATCATACTTTTTTTCACTTTTGAGGCTATTGCCTTAATATCAAACGCACACCATTATTTTATCACTCTCGATACTATTGCAATAATACCAGGTACACCCAATTTTTTTATTCTCAATTTTTTTTTATTTAGAGAGAGAAGTCTTACTCAATCGTTATCATTTTTGTCCTTAACTTAATAAACTATTGTGAATTGAAAAATAGATGTATGCTTACCTGAAAATTACTGTTAGCGGTATTTATTTTTCGGATTTTAATATTTTTCATAAAATTCTGAGTGTATCGTCTAATCTACTCTCCTATCCAATTTCAAATCTAAATTTGTTTATTTATCTTTAATTAGATTGATCTATTGATGAAAAATATAAAAATTATTTTTTCTATTTTTATTGTTTTTTAATATTTTTTAGTTAGTTACCCTAAAAACTACTCAAAGTGTAAAATAAAGAAACAAAAAAATCTAAAAAATAAAATAAAAATAGTAAAAAATTAAAATCCTAGAAAATAAAAATCTTCCTAATCCGCTCCCCCACACCTAAACTTGTGTATACCCTCATACACAAACTAATGGTGATAAAATAAATAAGAAAAGTGTTATATAAATTTTATATATTTACTAGAAAATTCAAACCGGTTATGACCTTTTGATTGCTTCCCACGCTCATAGTGTATACTTTTATATTTTTATATGGATGAACTTAGGCTTTTCATCAATTTTGCATTTAATCTCTCGATCTTATTTTTGATTTTTTTCAATTTATTTCTACCTTTCTTTCTTTTATTCAACAGTAAAATTTTAAGGTTGGAAATTGTACATTTATCGTTGATATTTGACCAATGAGTATCTTTCATGGTAGTAAATATTTTGGTCTTATCAATATGTGAAATAGCATACTCACCTTGATATTGTGAAATTATGCGCTCGATTTTAGAGGGCTCTTTCAAATCATTAGGTACCATAACCTCTTTCTTTAGCAGTTCCTTCCAATTTTCTAGTGTTCTGGGCTCGTCATTCAAATTTTCTTCAAACCTGTCTTTAAAATTTTAAAAAGAAAATGCCATACTAGTGAACTTATCATTAGTCAAGTTATTATGACAGGAAAAAAAATTCATTTTTACAAATTTCTTCATAATTTTTATCAAGAGAATCAAATGATAACTTGTCACTAGCAAGCTCATCATGAGGCAAGTCACCAAGCAAATTTTTTTCTTTATCACCAATTTCTTCATAATTATTTTCACAATGGTCTAAAATAGGTTGATCACAATGTTGAAGTATAGAATAATTATGCATAAAATTATTTAACTCATTTTGAATAATATCTACTTCAAAGAATGACGGAAGTGATTGCTCGTTGGAGTAAGATAAATTCAAACAATTAGATGGTTGATCTTCAAAAAATTTAGTATAAGAAATTATTTTGGAAAGATCTTCCATATAAGATTCAGTTTGAGAGGATGACTTTATTTGAGAGGATGATTTTAGCAAACGTTCTATACCTTCTTCTATTGTACGTGCTCGCTTATTAGTTTCATGATTATAATTTTCCTTATTTTCATCAAATGATTGAATCTCGAGATCATGAGTGAAATTTGAAGAATGATATGATGGATCCATATACATATTTGATGACAGATATGAAGTGGTGGAAGGTAGATTCTCATGACATGCATACCTCGCTTCTAATCTTTTTAATCTTTCATCTAACATGTTCAATTGAATATCTTATTTATGATTGAATTTAGAACATGAAGAAAGGATCTGATGGAGGACTCTCTTGGCATAGTTCTTTATTATATGCAAAATTAGATTGATTCATCTATTCATAATTGTAATTTTGTATATAGGAAGCGTTCGTAGGTTCATTATATGTGGTGTGAAATTCATTATGACCTAGTCCTAACGAACTTTCTATCTATGGACACTGATAATAATTATGATATGGATCACGACAATGATAGCAACTAGTTGGATTTTGAAACATTTTAAAAAAAAATTAATACTTTTTTTTTTGAAGAAGATGGAGAGGAAAGAGATGGAAAAGAAAAAATAAAAAAATTGAAAATTTATTTTTATATATATTTTTATATTTTTTTTTACAGAACTAGGGACCAAAACACAGAATCAGACAAAAGTTGGGGGAGAAAATCTCTAAAATTGCCTCTAATTAGCGGAAATTGCCGCTAATTAGTGTCGAAACGAGGGAGTTTAGCTCCCTGGTTTTTGCAGTGCACTTTTGAGACTCTTTTCTTTCCTTTTTACTTCTTGTATCTGAAGTTCCAAATCTCTGCACACTCAACACACACTGTTAATCCGTAAAATATTAGAAAAAATAAAAAAACACCGTCGATCCCCGGCAACGGTGCCAAAAATTTGATGTTTAAATTTACTTTAAGCGTAGAGTGACGGTATAGCTTTGTACAGGTCGTTCCACAGAGTCCACTAGTTTCCAACCATGAATTACTTATATTATCTTCTTTCTATCATAAAAGTTTGATCTTTGAGTTTAGTTTCTATTTAAACTATCCTAAGTATGAACTATCAAATAGTATGCAAGTATAATCTCTCAAATAAACTATTTCTTATAAAACTAAACTAAATCATTAGATAAATCTATGACAAAGATGATAAGTAATAACGGCAAACCCTAGCAAGATCATACGAGTTGTTATATTTTAATCTAATTCAAATATAATCTATCAAAGTATTAATCTACGAGTTGTTATATTTTAATATTTTTGTAAAAAATTATATCTTTATTATTTTATTTTAGGAAGAAAATACTAGAGAGCAACTACATGGCGGATTCTAGTTTCATTTATATCCTAGAACTAAACTAAATTACATACTCATAGTTCTAGTTAGCAAGATCATATTTTTATCTAGAAAGCAATTAATGATATACTAGAAAGTAAGATAAATTTATCTAGAAAGCAATTAGAAGAAGATTACCTAATAACAATTCAAGAACAATGAGAAATACATAAAACCCTAATTTTATTATTCAAATTCGAGTACAATTGGAGTCCGGTATTGTGATTATCACCCCTTCAGCAAAACCCTAATTTTATTATTCAAATTCGAGTACAATTTATATCCTACTTTCACTATGATGCTTCTCTACTACATAAAACCCTAGAATATAAGGATACGGCTAATATATAAGTTTCGGAAATCAAATCCTAATTTTGATATAACTGAAAAACTAAAAAGTTACGTCTAAGCCTTCGAAGAAAATTCACCATGGGAGCCAATCTTTTTGCCGCCAATCGGCATCAAAATGCCGCCAAATGGCATCACTATTATGGAGAAAAATTTTGATTTTTCTTCTGTATGAGTCTCTTGTCCTTTTTATTTTGATTCTCCTGATTGTATTGAACTTTGACTCTCTAAAGTATTTTAATCTTGTAGTTTTGCTCTCTTTGAACTCTTTTTTCGGACTTGGTTTTCTAATCCGGATCTGATTTTATGACATCTCCTTGTATGAATCAGATATCTGAAAAACAAACTAAAAATACCCGAGTCGAATTTATTTATTTATAAAGATAGATAAAATATGGGAGGAAAAATACAATATATGATACTCATCACCACACCTATCTTTTTATAGTTCTCAAGCAAAACCTAACCCTAAAAAGAAAAGGGAAAAGCCTGACTCACTTTCGCAAGAATCGCGATTGCACTTAGCACGTGCAATAAACCTTTAAGCCCCTAGGTTATCCTAGTGGACGAGTGTTATCTCGTGAGGGTTTGTAGTGAATATACCCACAAAATTCATGATGAAAATAGATTAAGTAATAAAGAAAAGAAAAATAAGGATAACCGAAAATCAAGAAAAAAAAATTATACAACAAAGAGAAAAAATATTTTTTTAATATATTTTCTTCAATTAATCTCACTAATATACAAACTCAATAACGCGTTTACATTATGAATTTTCAAATCGCTCGTCATATCAGATACACTTATTATTTTAATCAAAAATTTAAATTCTATCTTTCAATCTCACTGAAAGATAATTTATTGGCTCCAATACACCTATGTGCATGTGTGATAGTCTACTTTGGCCTTGGATTTCCACTCTAACTCATGATTCTTCTTCTCTCTCATAACAATTTTTTTTGTTTTTTTTTTTATTGTTTTTTTCTTTTTTTAAAGAATATTTCATCTTTCATGCGAATATTCACGCTTACTTAGGCGCTAAGTACCTGATTATACTCGGATCATACTCTTTTCTTCACTCTTAAAACTATTGTCGTAATACTAGGTGCACCTCATTATTTTAACACTCTCGAGGCTATTGCCTTAATACCAGCAGCACCCCATTTTTTTATTCTCACTTTTTTTTTCTTGTTTAGAGAGATAAGTCTTACTCAATTGTTATCATCTTTGTTTTTAACTTAATAAACTATTGTGAAGTGAAAAATAGATGTATACTTACCTCAAAATTACTGTTAGCGGTATTTATTTTTTGGATTTTAATATTTTTCACAAAATTCTGGGTGTATCATCCAATCTACTCTCCATCCAATTTCAAATCTAAATTTGTTCTTTTATCTGCAATTAAGTTGATCAATTGATGAAAGATATAAAAATTATGTTTTTAGTTTTTATTTTTTTCAAATTTTTTTTAGTTAGTTCTCCTAAAAACTACCCGAAGTGTAAAATAAAGAAACCCAAAAATCTAAAAAATAAAAAAAATACTCAAACAATAAAAAATAAAAAATCCTAAAAAACCTAGAAAATAAAAATCGCCCTAATCCACTCCCCACACCTAAACTTGTTTATGCTCTCATATACAAACCAAGAGTGGTAAAATAAATAAGAAAACTGTTATATAAATATTATATATTTACTAGAAAATTCAAACCTGTTACGATTTTTTGATCGCTTCCCACTCTCATAGTGTGTTCTTTTATATTTTGATATGGATAAACTTAGTCTTTTTGTCAATTTTGCATTCAATCTCTCCATTTTATTTTTGATTTTTTTAAATTTATTTTCTTTTATTCAATAGTAAAATTTTAAGGTTGGAAATTGTACCTTTATTATCGATATTTGATCCACGAGCATATTTTATGGAAGTAAGTATTTTGGTCTTATCAACATGTGAAATTGCATACTCACCTTGATATTGTGAAATTATGAGTTCGATTTTAGAGGGCTCTTTCAAATCATTATGTACCATAACCTCTTTCTTTTGCAGTTCCTTTCAATTTTTTAATATTCTGGGCTTGACATGCAAATTTTCTTCAAACCTGTCATTACAATTGTAAAAAGAAAATGCCATACTATCATTAGTCAAGTTATTATGAAGGGATAAAAATTCTTCTTTATAAATTTCTTTACAATTTTTATCAAATGAATCAAATGATAATATGTCACTAGCAAGCTCATCTGAGGCAAATCACCAAGCAAAATTTTCTTTTTATCACCAATTTTTCATATTATTTTTACAATGGTCTAAAATAGGTTGATCATAAAGTTGAAGTATAGACTCATCATGCACAAAATTATATAACTTATTTTGAATTATATCTACTTCAAAAGATGACTGAAGTGATTGCTCGTTGGAGTAAGATATATTCAAACAATTAGATGGTTGATCTCCAAAAAATTTAGTATGAAAAATTATTTTGAGAAGATCTTCCATACAAAATGTAGTTTGAGAGGATGATTTTATTTGAGCGGATGATTTTAGCAAACCTTCTATACCTTCCTCTATTATATGTGCTCGCTCCTCTGTTTCATGATTATAACTTTTCTTAATTTTCTCAAATGATTACATCTCGAGATCATGAGTAAAATTTGAAGAATCATATGATGGATCCATGTACATATTTGATGACAGATATGAAGTGGTTGAAGTAGATTCTCATGACATGCATACCTCACTTTTAATCTTTTTAATATTTCATCTAACATATTCAATTAAATATCTTTTTCATGATTGAATTTAGAATATGAAGATGAATAGCCCATAAAGAAAGGATCAGATGGGGGTATCTCTTGGTACGGCTCTTGATTATATGCAAAATTAGATTGATTCATCCATTCACAATTATAATTTGTGTATAGAAAGCACTCGTAGGTTCATTGATTATGACCTAGTCCTAATGAACTTCCTATCCATGGACACTGATAATAATTATGATATGGATCATAACAATGACAGCAAACAGTTGGATTTTGAAACATTTTTTTAAAATTTTAAAAAAAAAATTTTTTTGAAGTAGGTGGAGAGGGAAAGAGATGGATAAGAAAAAATAAAAAAAATTGTATTTTTTATATATATTTTTATATTTTCTTACAGAACCAAGGACCAAAACACAGAATCAGACAAAATTTGGGGGAGAAAATCTCTAAAATTGCTGCTAATTAGCGAAAATTGTCGCTAATTAGCGGCAAAACCAGGGAGTTTAGCTTCCTGGTTTTTGCAGTACACTTTCGAGACTCTTTTCTTCCCTTATGCTTCCTTTATCTGAAGTTCCAGATTCCTGCGTACTCAACACACACTGTTATCCCGTCAAGCGTTAGAAAAAGCAAGAAAAATACCGTCGATCTCCGGCAATGGCGCCAAAAACTTGATGTGAAAATTTACTGCAAATGTACAGTGTCAGTGTATTGCTATATAGGTTGTCTCACAGGGATCTATGATGTTTTGCTATTCCTACTAATTCTACTATACTAGCAGGTTAGCTACGAGTTCTAAGTGGGATTTTGATTTTTCTAATTAGCCTAGGATATACAATCCATTAGTTTCCAAACATGAATTACTTCTATTATCTTCTTCCTATCATAAAAGTTTGATCTTTTAGTTTAGTTTCTACTTAAAATATCTTAAGTATGGACTATCAAGTAGTGTGCAAGGTATCCAATATTCTTTCGTCTAAACAAGCAATCATAATTGGTGTATCTATTCCTGAATGGAACAGTCCAGTAATTTTTATTTGAATTAATCTTATATGAAGATATTTCATTTTAGAATATTTTTTCTTAGTTTATTGATTTGTTGTGGATTGATGAGTTTTACCGAAGTAAAATCCTCATCTCCTTTTAATTCGATATTATCTTGTATTCTTTCGAATACATAGGTTTTTCTATTTATAAATCTTGGTCTAAATGGTGTATTTTTGTATACATCCTTTTTCTCTATATGAGGTATAGCTTCCTTTATTCTTTCTAGAACTTCATGTGTAATGATGAATTGCTCACCCATACTATCTTGTATACTATTATTTTGTATTTTAGATCCAGATATACTTGAACTAGAAGATTATGGTCTTTTTGAAATAGTATTTATATAGTTTTTATCTTCAAAACTTGTACTTTTAAATAATACACTAACATTGAGTTTTGTCATTGGTTCTATTAAACCATGTATAATAAAAATATTGTTTTTTTACATGTTTTTGGATATTGTATATAATTCCAAAGTAACCAAATGGTATATATATAATTAAATCTAAAAAGATTTCCGTAGATCTATATCTTTGTCATTATGCAAATGAATGCCCTTTAAATATGAAAACAATAATATTAGACGACATTGATAGTTATGAAATCAATGTAGGTACTATACAAAATATACCTAGTGATGTTTCAACTATATATGAAGTTGAAAATATATATTCAAGTCCTGAGTCTGAAGAGTAACTCTCAGATTTTGAAAACTTTAATATTAATATGCTTACACTCAGTGAAACATATAATAGAATAAAAATTACAATGTTAACACCGTATGTTATTCTTCCTAAAAAAGAAAGGATACATTCGGCTAGTTATATACTTTACAGTGGTAGAAGTTATAAATTAAAAAAATATAGATCTACGAAAATATTTTTAGATTTAATTATACATATACCATTTGGTTACTTTGGAATTATATACAATATCCAAAGACATGTAAAAAAAAAATATTTTTATTACTCAATTTTGTACATGATCTTGCAAACTATTATCAAAAGCTATTAAACATATGAAAAATCTGATATTAAAGTCAAAACTTTGTACATCTTGTTGTCGTAAGTATGACGAAGAAATAAATACAAAATTTGGATGTCCTTCAGCATATTATTCTAGACATCAATATAAATCCAAAAAACATAAATATAGAAATAAATACTACAAACGAAAGAAATTTAGGATTACTAAAAAGAAATGGAAGCCTGAATTCAAAAAGAAATACCAAAAACATAAATCATTTGAAAATTTTGTTGTATAAAAAATAAAAAATTTATGAAAGGTTATAGATGTTTCAAATGCAATAAAGAAGGTCATTATGCTAATGAATGCCCTTTAAATATTAAAACAATAATATTAGACGACATTGATAGTTATGGAATCAATTAGTTACTATACAATATATACCTAGTGATGTTTCTACTATATATGAAGTTGAAAGTATATATTAAAGTCCAGAGTCTGAAAAGTTACTCTCAGATTTCGAAAGCTTTAATATTAATATGCTTACACTTATTGAAACATATAATAGAATAAAAATTACAATGTTAACACCGTATGTTATTCGTCCTAAAAAAGAAAGGATACATTCGGCTCGTTATATACTTTACAGTGGTAGAAGTTATAAATTAAAAAATATAGATCTACGAAAATATTTTTAGATTTAATTATACATATACCATTTGGTTACTTTGGAATTCTATACAATATCCAAAGATATGTTAAAAAACAATATTTTTATTACTCAATTTTGTACATGATCTTGCTAACTATTATCAAAAGCTATTAAACATATGAAAAATCAGATATTAAAGTCAAAACTTTGTGCATCTTGTTGTCATAAGTATGACGAAGAAATTAATACAAAATTTGGATGTCCTTCAGCATATTATTCTAGACATCAATATAAATCCAAAAAACGTAAATATAGAAATAAATACTACAAATGAAAGAAATTTAGGATTACTAAAAAGAAATGGAATCCTGAATTCAAAAAGAAATACGAAAAACATAAATCATTTGAAAATTTTGTTTTATAAAAAATAAAAAATTTAAGAAAGGTTATAGATGTTTCAAATGCAATAAAGAAGGTCATTATGCAAATGAATGCCCTTTAAATATTAAAATAATAATATTAGAAGACATTGATAGTTATGGAATCAATGTAGTTACTATACAATATATACCTAGTGATGTTTCTACTATATATGAAGTTGAAAGCATATATTCAAGTCCTGAGCCTGAAAAGTTACTCTCAGATTTTGAAAGTTTTAATATTAATATGCTTACACTTACTGAAATATATAATAGAATAAAAATTACAATGTTAACACCGTATGCTATTCTTCCTAAAAAAGAAAGGATATATTCGGCTGGTCATATACTTTACAGTGGTAGAAGTTATAAATTAAAAAGATATAGATCTACGGAAATCTTTTTAGATTTAATTATACATATATCATTTGGTTACTTTGGAATTATATACAATATCCAAAGACATGTAAAAAATAATATTTTTATTACACATGGTTTAATAGAACCAATGATAAAGCTCAATGTTAGTGTATTATTTAAAAGTACAAGTTTTGAAGATAAAAACTATATCATAGATCAAGGTAATCCTATAGGATTATTAATCTTACAAAAATATGAAGATCTACCTTTAATTAGAGATGATCTAAGTGACATATACAATACTCAGAAATCACCAGCTTCAAGTTCTCAAAGTGATAAAGAAAAATACTATGAATATCGAGTCTATATAAATACTATGAATACTATTTCAGAAAGACCAGAATCTTCTGGTATATCTGGATTTGAAATACAAAATAATAGTATACAAGATAGTAAATTCTCTAAGTTCTTTTCTTTCTGCTTGCTTCTGTAAATTGCTTTAAGTTTCTTTGAAGCTTTTTGAGTGCATAAGATTGGTATCAGAGCAAGGTTTCTTTTTATTCTGTAAAAATTGAAGACAATCAATAAAGCTCTGTAAGTTTTTATTTTATGTCTGAGTAAATACAGAGGCATATTGTTATCTTAGCTACTATTTATTACTCTACTGTTATTACTTTTCCTTCGTACGCATGGGGTAGGAAACGAACCAGTACGCATGGGGTAGGAAACGAACCATTGCTGTGCTCTACCTCTCTGAAGCAATGGTATAAGGCTGTGGTGGATAGACCAAGAGGGTCAGGTTCTTGCAACTTTACTCTACCAGAAAGCCACGGTTAGAGGTGCCATGTAGCCGGAGAGACTAGGGTCAAAAAGAAGTTAAAAATAATAATAGTTAGAGAAATAAGCATTTAACACAAGATAACAACATGACCTCGCCTTTATCCAACACCATGGATAAAACTCACTTAGTCCTACTGGACAAAAACTATATTTGCCCATACAAACTTACTGAAGCACATCATGTCTTTCATGTTCTTGGACATACACCAAATGATGGAATTACCAATTATATCTATGATGAATTGAAAAAAATCTCGATAGATATAACTCAAATTAAAACTTATTTAAATTTAGAAAGAAACATGTCATTATCTGTTTCTACAAACACAAACAAATCAAGAGAAAAATTAGGCATTTGTTTAATTCAAATGATATAATATTCCTCAAAAAATACTATTCCTGTTGATACTAACACTGTAAATGAAAAATTCTATAGACAATTTCTTATCATGAAGGAAAAAGAATTAACTAGTGAAATACCCAGTTCCGAAGTGTATGACTTCTATGAAAAGTATACAGCTTCTATACAATATTTTAGATTTGAAAAAGATCAAGATTCTGATCAAGCGGTTAGTTTAAACCACACTGATACAAAATTTTCATCAGGAGATTCTTCGGAAAAAGAGTCACACTGATATCTTTCGGGCGATTCTTCGGAAGAAGATTCACACCGAAAAATTAAAGTATATCATACTGGTTATGAATATTATAACATAAATATGGAATAAGGATTCACTTCGCAACTTACGATGGGGAGTTATGTTCCTCCAAATCCAAATCCAACTCAGATGAAAGAAGAAGTAACATTTGATAATACAATACCAACAAATCCTATAGATAAAGAAACTTTTGTTAATAATTATATCTTAAGAAAAAGCAAAAGATCTCCAGTACAAGATTCTCCACATTTATATTTTAATATTAATAATATACCACATACACAATTAAAAAAATATATCAGAATGGAGTCAATATATTATTGGCCATGTTTTTATATCTCCTATAGAAATACCAAACATAGAATTTGTTTTATATGCTATAAGTAAATGGGAAGGAATTGCTTTAGATTGGTTATCCCAATATGAAAGATTCCATCCTAATGCCATAAAAGAAATATAAAAACATTCTACAAAAAAGAGGCTTTGGGTAGTATAATAGCATTATTTTATGCTGATATAACAGGAGAAGAATTTATAGAAGAAGATAGTTTTTCAAAAACTTTCTTACTCAAATTACAATTATGCAATATATGTGCCTTAGAGGAATTTGTAAATATATATATCGGTCTCATCTTTAAATTGACCAAATTAGAAATGAAATTATTCTGGATTAAAACGTTTTTCCAAAATTGCCATATCCATGGAATGATTTGATAAAAAATAAGTATGATCAAATACGATTAAAAAACTTTACTGGAACTGATCCAGAAAGTACACATTCTATTGGATTTCTAAAATAATCCTATATGGATACTTTAAAAGAAGTATGTCCAAATACAAAAGCTATTAAACATATGAAAAATCAGATATTAACGTCAAAACTTCACACATCTTATTATCCCAAGTATGACGAAGAAATAAATACAAAATTTGGATGTCCTTTAGCAAATTATTCCAGACATCAATATAAATCCAGAAAACATAAACATAGAAATAAATACTACAAACGAAAGAAATTCAGAATTACTAAAAAGAAATGGAATCCCGAATTCAAAAAGAAATACAAAAATCATAAATCATTTGAAATTTTTTTTATAAAAAATAAAAAATTTAAGAAAGGTTGTAGATGTTTCAAATGCAATAAAGAAGGTCATTATGCAAATGAATGCCCTTTAAATATCAAAACAATAATATTAGATGACATTGATAGTTATGGAATCATTGTAGGTACTATACAAAATATACCTAGTGATGTTTCTACTATATGAAGTTGAAAGCATATATTCAAGCCCTGAGTCTGAAAAGATACTCTCAGATTTTGAAAGTTTTAATATTAATATGCTTACACTTAGTGAAACATATAATAGAATAAAAATTATAATGTTAAAACCATATGCTATTCTTCCTAAAATAGAAAGGATGCATTCGGATGGTCATATATTTTATAGTGGTAGAAGTTATAAATTAAAAAGATATAGATCTACGGAAATCTTTTTAGATTTAATTATACATATACCATTTGGTTACTTTGGAATTATTTACAATATCCAAAGACATGTAAAAAAATAATATTTTTAATACACATGGTTTAATAGAACCAATGACAAAACTCAATGTTAGTGTATTATTTAAAAGTACAAGACTAGAAAATAATGACTATATCATAGATCAAGATGATCCTATCGGATTATTAATCTTACAAAAATATGAAAATCTACCTATAATTAAAGAAGATCTAAGTGACATACAATACTCAGAAATCACCAGTTTCAAGTTCTCAAAGTGATAAAGAAAAAACACTATAAATATCGAGTCTATATGAATACTATTTCAGAAAGACCAGAATTTTCTAGTTCAAGTATATCTGTATCTGAAATACAAAATGATAGTATACATGATAGTATGGTGACAAATTCGTCATTACAGATGAAGATCTTGAAAGACTAAAGAAAGGTATATCTCATACAGAGAAAAATAATGTATACAAAAATACACCATTTAGATCAAGATTTATAAATAGAAAAACCTATGTATTCGAAAGAATGTAAAGTAATATCGAATTAAAAGGAGATGAGGATCTTACTTCGGTAAAACTCATCAATCCAAAACAAATAAATAACCTAAGAAAAAATATCCTAAAATGAAATATCTTCATATATGATTAATTCAAATCAAAATCATTGGATTATACCATTCAGGAATAGATACACCAATTATGATTGCTTGTTTAGGCGAAATAATCATAAATAATCCATTAAATAGTTTAATGGGTGGTGCTAAATCAAATTTAGCAAATAGAATATTTGGAGTTAATATTCATTCTGACTTTTCCATAAGTCTAGATGATAAAAATATTGATAAAGTATATTATTTATCAATAAGTTTGAAAAGAATTGAATTATTACCTGGTTCGAAAGTTTTAGGAATACAATGGGAACATTGTATGGCCCTAAATGACACTTCAACTTTTAAATGTATTACACCAAATTAGTTTAAAAAATCATTTGAGGTTGGTAATAGAAAAGTAATGCAACTAAGATTAGTAGATATACGACATTTTAAATTTGATAACGTTATGCAAATCTTTATTAAATTATTAAAACCAAAAATATAATTAGTAGTAGAACAATTTATAGTTTCTGGTAATACAATATCTACTACAATTATTAATCCCATTCTGGATTCAACACCAAGAATAAATAGAAGTAGAAATATTGATTATAGATCAGTACCCTCTACATCTTATCAACATGAAACTATAAATATTGAGCCTTCTAGACATAGTTTGTCAACAACAACAGGAGAGCAAGAACCAATAGAAGGAAGAACACAACACTTATTAGATAATCAAAATATCTAAGATAATGTCATAAGATTGCCTTATGATTGATTTAAAGAAAAAGGCTTTACTTCATACTTATATTCCTATTACAATCAAATTTTCTGGTTCTCCAGAATTTACTATACATGCTTTAGTAGATACTGGCACTGAAGCTAGTTTAATACAAAGTGCTTTTATACCTCAACAATATTGGATATGTTTAGATAAAAAAGGCATGCTAAATAATTTTTTGGCTAAACAATAACCTGTAACATATAAATCTGAAGTACCTATCTCTATACCTGATATAGATGGTAGTGATAAAGCATATATATTTGAATTTGCATTATTATCAAAAGAATTTGATTCTGATTGTATTATTGGCATGAATAATTTACACAATTTTCCGCCATATAATACACATTATTTTGCTTTTGATGGACGAATGATACTGCGTGTACTATTCCTTACACCATTTCTCCAACATTTTACACCAGCACAGCGTGCTGAAGTTTATTTAATTGACTCTGCTACTGCTACTGCTTTAAATTCTACAACTTCTATTTTTCATGATTCTCATTATTACTGCACTTATACAATTCCTGTTCAGAATAATTTAAAAAAACTATTCATGATATACTTAGTCCTTTATATAGTGACAATCCATTGAAATATTTTGAAAAAGCTCCAAGATATTGTACCCTAAAATTACTAGAACAATATCATACTATAAAGATATGAGTAAATAGTATTATGGTAACTCCTTCTGATAAAGAAGAGTTTGCCCAACAAATAGAAGAATTAGAAAAATTAAATTTAATACAAAAGAGTTCTAGTCCTCATTCTTCGCCTGCTTTTCTGGTAAGAAATCATGCGGAGATTAAATGAGGAAAAGTTAGAATGGTTATAAATTATGAAAATTTAAATAGTTGTACTAAGTTTTATGGGTATTTGATTCCATCTACTGAACAACTAATTAAACAAATACAAGGAGCTAAATATTATAGTAAATTTGATGCAAAATCTGGATTTTGGCAAATAAACTAAAAGACCAGTAGTCAAAACAATTAACAACATTTAGTTGTCCACAAGGATATTACGAATGAAACGTAATACCTTTTGGATTAAAAAATGCACCACAAATATTTAAAAAATGGATGAATTCCATGTTTGGACATTTACAATATGTTTCAGTATATATAGATGACATTTTAGTTTTTTTCTAATTCGTTAGAAGAATACAAAAGACATTTATTAGCAGTCAATAAAATCTTATTGGATAATGGAGTAATCCTAAGTCGACAAAAGATAGAATTATGTAAGGAAGAAAAATAATTCCTTGGCAAATATATCAAAAAGGGTCAGATAGAGCTAGAATAGCATATCTACTCTAAAATAAAAGAATATCCTACTACATTTAAAACTTTGAAAGAATTACAAAGTTTTCTTGGAACTTTAAACTATGGTATAAAGTTTATTCCAAATTTAACCGAGAAGGTAAAACACCTTCAAGACCGGTTAACTATCAAAAAAAGTAAATATAAACAAGAAACATGTGAACAACCTAGATGATGAAATACAGACAAAATTCCAATCACACTAACACAAGAAGAAGAAAAAGAAATTGAAAAAAATAATTCTTTGATACAAGAGCAAAAGATATTATATTTTCCTTCTGAAGCTGAATTAGTTATTCTTCAAACTGATGCTTCTAATGCTTTTTGGACAGATATTTTAATTGCTTAAAAGAAAGAAATTATTGCTTATACTTCTGGCAAATTTTCTAAAGTCTAGCAAAAGTATTCTACTTATGGTAAAGAATTGCTTGCCATAAAATTAGCTTTGAAATCTTTACGCATTTATTTGCTAAATAGAAATTTTGTTATTGAATCTGAAAATAAATCTGTTGCTCAGTTTCTTAAGAAAAAAATAATAAATAATCCTGAAGAAAATCTCAGAAGAATATGCATTTCTTTATACCTGGAAATATTTAATTATGATGTCAAATATATTCTTGGTTATACTAATACGGTTGCTGACCTTTTAACTAGACCATGAAAGAGGATACGCTCAAGCGTATCAAAGAATTAGAGGATCAGACCAAGCGCCAACAACAATGGCACACTATTTCTGCCTCCAAGAAGGGTAAGAAGGCTCTCGGTGAGCCTTCCATTGCTACTCCAGCCTCCACCAAGGTGCAACCAGTTCTAGTTGGATCTACACCAATCCCAACAGCAGCAACCAACACCATATCAGGCCAACTAGCTATTTCTAGCCAAGTAGCTAGCCAACCAGCAGGCAAACCAGCTACTTCCAGCCCACAAGCTGTAGCCTTTCCCACTCTACAGGCGGCAAAGAGGATTCAACAAAAAAGAGGACAACAACAAGGTGTCCAACTCCAGAGAGCTACTCTCAGTGTAGCCAAACCATTTGTATCAGCCGTTGTGAGAGATTGGTATAATCAATCTTTCAGGACGACAGCAGAGGAAACCTACAATAGACTAAATGGCTGTTTCAGAGCCATTCAGTCGAATGATTTAAAATCAGCAAATTACTGGCTCACACAGAATGAGAAAGAGTTGATGATTTCAAGACAACAAAATCAACATGCTGCTCAACAGAGAGCACAGTTTTCTGAAATTGTGCGAGAACTTTACCAGTATTCTACAACTCACAGATATGAGGTACTAGCTCGGAGAGAAGAAAGTTTCTACACTGGTTCTTCTACAAAATAGAAGAAACTGAAAGCTATTTTGAAAGACTTGAACACGGTGGATCTTGTAAGTGTTCAAATCCAAGATTTTGTTAAATTGATTGAACTATGCCAGGTACAAACAGAAATGGCCAGGCAATTAGAAGTAGATTAACTATCCAACGAATGGTAACTCTCAATCAACAAAATCACTTGGAAGATGGATAGCTTCTTACCTTCTTCTAGAACCTCGAAGCAACAGATCTCCCACAGTTCTTCCAGACTAAAGAACTGATTCTCAACAAGTACAAGCGTCCAAGGCTGATGGTTTACATGAAAGATATACCCAAATATCAAAGAGCTATCAAGTTGGGTATTGTTCATGCACTTTATGTTAATACTGATCATCCGGAGAAATACACCGGATACATTCCACGAATCTGCAGCGAGCGACTCAAGTTTTATGCTCGTCCGTGGCAATCAGTATTTTCCTTTCAGATCTGGAGTATCTGGGATGAAAGGAATTACTTGAAGTTATTTTTATCATATCAAGTATGGGAGTTGCATGACTAGAGCCAGTAGAATGCCCATGGGTACATATCCTAAAGAAGAATTTAATTACGAAGAACAAGCTCACTATGCTGCAAAGGAGTTCTTTGCTGAGGCATCAAAAGACTCCCTTTCTGGCACTCATTCCATTCTAGAAGGGAATGATGTTTTTCTTTATGACTATCATTCTGCCATTAAAATCGGTGAAGAAAAGTTTCAAAAGGTATCCCAATTTTTAAATACAATTAATTTGGGAAGAATTGGGTTAAAAGCTTGGTTAGAGTTTTTAGATGCAGATAACCAACCAATGACAATAATGCAGAGTTGGATGATGAGATGCCTGCTCACATCAAAATTGGAGAATAGAAGCATGGTGGGCCTATATGATGTGACAGCTCACCAACCCAACAATAATTCTGCAACAATAATTTAGCAGCCGACAACTTTTGAACAGTACTTTTTGAAAAGTAACTTTTAAAAAAGAAGATTCGGTTCTTTATTTTCCACTCACTCAACGGCAGACAAAAAGCATCTTCGGCCCTCTATTACTGCCTCATTGGACAACAACCCGTGAGAGCAACTGTTTACAGATTCCTTCTAATCCATGAGTTGAAGGCACTTCTGTATGTCTATAAATAGACCCTCATTCCATAGCAAAGGGATATAGGAAATTTTTAGTCTTCTTTTTCTTTTTGCCTACTTCTATAAATTTCTGTAAGTTCTTTTCTTTCTGCTTACTTCTATAAATTTCTATAAGTTTCTTTGAAGCTTTTTGGGTGCATAAGATTGGTATCAGAGCAAGTATAATCCATCAAAGAAACTACATCTCATAAAAATAAACTAAATCATTAGATAAATCTATGACAAAAATGAAAAGTAACAACTCCAAACCCTAACTAAGTATACGCTATCAAATAATCTAATTCAAGTATAATCTATCAAAGCATTAATCTACGAGTTATTATATTTTAATCTTTTAATGGAAAAAATCATATATTTATTATTTTATTTTAGGAAGAAAACACTAGAGAGCAACTACATGGTGGATTATAGTTTCATTTACATCCTATAACTAAACTAAATTAGCTACTCATAGTTCTAGTTAGCAAGATCATATTTTTATCTAGAAAGCAATTAAATATTATACTAGAAAGCAAGATAAATTTATCTAGAAAATAATTAGAAGAAGATTACCTAAGAACAATTGAAGAACAATGATAAATACTTCTTGAGTTTGGTATTGTGGCCGTCACCCCTTCCACAAAACACTAATTTTATCATTCAAATCTGAGTACAATTTATCTCCTACTTTCACTATGATTCTTCTCTACTACATAAAACCCTAGAATACAAGGATACGGCCAATATATAGACTTCGAAAATCAAATCTTAATTTTGATACAACTGAAAACTTAAAAAGTTACCTCTAAGCCCCCGAAGAAAATTCACCATGTGGGACCATCTTTTTGCCGCAATTGGCGGCAAAATGCCACCAAATAGCTGCACTATTATGGAGAAAAATTTTGATTTTTCTTTTACATGAGTCTCTTATTTTGTTATTTTGATTATCCTAACTGTATTGCACTTTGACTCTCTGAAGTATTTAAATCTTGTACTTTTGCTCTCTTTGAACTCTTTTTTCGGACTTGGTTTTCTAATTCGGATATGATTTTATGACATCTCCTTGTATGAATCGGATTACCAAAAAAACCAACTAAAAATATCCGAGTAGAATTTATTTATATACAAAGATAGATAAAATATGGAAGGAAAAATACAATATATGATACTCATCAAATATCATGGGATATATCCTAACAAAGGAATTGTATGAAGAGTTATCTAATATTACAAAACCTAATATTACAAAGAAATTGATACCATCTGACATCCAAACGTCAATACTTTAGTTAAAACTGCTACCTGAAGATATCAAGTATGCATTTTGGGACTTAAGAAAACTTTTTCAGTGGTCATCTCTGTGCAGCTTGATGAGAGTTTGGAAGAGTGACGATTATCCACATTGTAAAAGTATAAAAGAGCTCTTGGATGGAATATGTCGGACATCAAAGATATGGACACCCTTATTTATATACATTGCATTACTTCGGAGGATGGAGCCAAGCCTATTAGGTAAATGCAATGAAAACTTAATCCTGCCATAAAGGAAGTGATTAAAGCCGAAGTGTTAAAATTTTTTGATGCTGGCATCATTTATCCAATTGCTGATAATAAATGGGTAAGTCCAACCCAAATTGTTCTGAAGAAGAGTGGGGTAACAGTAATTAAAAATGAGGATGGAGAGATAATATCATTCGTACTACTATGAGTTGGCGTATGTGCACCAATTATTGAATGCTAAATCAAGTAACACGTAAAGATATCACTGTCACTATTTCTTAACCAATTACTTGGGAGAGTTGTTAGGCATAAGTTTTATTGTTTTCTTGATAGTTATTCTAACTACTATCAAATTGAAATTGCTTTAAAGGACAAAAAAGGACAACTTTTACCTATTCCTTTGATACTTTTGCTTTTAGAAGAATTCTATTTGAATTATGCAATGCACTCGCAACATTTTAAAGGTGTATGATAAGAATTTTTAGTGATATGGTTGAAGATTATCTAAAGGTATTCATGGATGATTTCTTCGTATTTGGAAACAATTTGAAATCTTGTTTGACTAATTTAGAATCCGTGCTTGAAAAATGCCTAACCAAAAAAAACTATTGTGTTAGGCCATATAGTTTAATCTAAAGGGATGGAAGTATATAAGGCTAAGGTTGAGTTTATTTCCAAAGTATCAATACCCAAAATCGTGAAAAGCATATGTTCATTTTTAGGACATGCAGACTTTAATAGAAGGTTCTAAAGGAATTTGTACTATTTCTAGACCCTTTTCTCACCTTCTCACACAAGATGTGCAGTTTGGATAGATGTAAGGATGCCAAATAGCTTTCGAAATGCTCAAGGAGATGTTCATTACCGCGCCAATAATGTAACCTCCAGATTGGTCACTTCCATTCAAGATTATGTGCGATGCAATCGACTGTGCAATAGGAGTCGTACTAGGGCAACGAAGGGATAAAAAGCCCTATATGGTCTACTATGCAAGCAAGACTCTCACTAATGCTCAGATGAATTATACCACAAAAGAAAAGAACTTCTACCTATTATTTTTACTCTTGATAAATTTTGTTAATATATTTTGGGCTCATATGTAGTTTTTACAGATCTTTGGGTGATGAAATATCTTTTATTAAAGAAAGATGCAAAGTCTTGGCTAATTTGAAGGATACTACTGCTCTAAGAGTTTGATGTTGAAATTAAGGACAAAAAGGGAGTAGAGAATGTGGTTGTAGACCACCTCTCTCGACTAATATTTCATAACGACAAGCTACCTATTAGGGACTCATTCCCTGATGAGCAACTATTTTAAATTAGAACAACTCTTTGGTATGCTGACATTATTAAATTTCTTGTTACAGGTGAAATGCCAAATCACTAAAGTGTGCAAGACAAACAATGATTCTTATACAAGGTATGCCAATTCTTTTTTCGATGACCCTTACTTATTTAAATAATTCTCGGATCAAATCATTAGGCGTTATGTGTCTGACGACAAGATTCAAAGCATGATTGCTTTATGTTATACAGAAACATGTGGGGTTCATTTTTCATCTAAAAAGACAACAGCTAAAATACTCCAATATAGTTTCTTTTGGCTTACTATGTTTAGAGACGCATATGAATTTTGTAAAAGATGCGGGTCTTGACAGGAACTAGAAGCATTAATCAGGAAGAATGATATGCCTCTAACACCCATAATTATAATTAAGATATTCGATTATTGGGGCATTGACTTCATGAGACCATTTTCTATTTCTAAAGGACATGCTTATATCTTCATAACAATCGATTATGTCTTTAAATGGGTAGAAGCTATAACATGGAGAAATAGTATTAAACAAACTGTTATTAAATTTTTAAAGGAACATATATTGTCCAAATTTGGAGTTTCTAAACTCATAATAAGCGATGGAGATTCTCATTTCTGCAACAAAACCTTTGAAAATTTAATGAAGAAGTATCATATCATGCATATAATTTCTATACCTTATCACCCGTTGTCAAATGGACAAGTCAAACTAGCCTATAGGGAAATCAAGCAAATACTAGAGAAAACGGTTAATCCGTCTTATAAAGCTTGATCATTTAGACTAACTGATACTTTATGGGCTTACCTACAGCATATAAAACACCCTTAGGCATGTCTCTATATAGATATTCTATGGAAAAGTTAATCATTTGCACGTAGAGATAGAACATAGGGTGTATTGGGTAATTAAATCAGTTAATGTAGATCTCAATTTAGTTAGTCTATTACAAAAACTACAAAGAAATAAATTAAAAGAGATAAGATGTGATGCATATGCATTTCAAAAGAGAAAATGAGAATATGGCATGATCACCATATCAGAATATGGCATGATCACCATATCTCACACTGTGTTTTTCATCCTTCTGACAAAGTGCACTTATACAATTCATGCATTCATCTATTTTTGGAAAAATTGCATTCATGATGGATAGGATAGTTCATAGTTGAAACTATGTATCCACACAGCACAATCGATATCGAAAATCCAAAAAATGGTCATACTTTCAATGTAAATGGAAAACAATTGAAGCACTATTTAGAATTTTCAAAGCACTCAAAGGAATCTTGCAATCTAGTGAATCCTCCGACATTTTATTGATACAAGCTAAAAAGAGACAATGTATATTATTTTATATTATGTACCATCAATTTTGTTTTGCAGTTGTTATGTCATGAGTACAGATTACACTTGAAAAGTGTAATTATTTTAGGCTTATTTTATGCAAGTGCAATCCAATTTTTTTGATTAATATATGAAATAAATGGAAAATTATTTTTGTTAATCAAATTTCTTACTATGATATTTTCTAGTGTTTTTTACTGCTTTTATAAGGGTTTTATATGCAAGGAAATTGAAGTGCATCTCAAATATTAGTTCATATCTGCGAAATTACAAGACTGGCTATTGACAACGATCAGATAGTTATTGACAGCGGTCGACTATAAGTTGAACCTGAGGGTTACTATTGAAGAACCTATTAAAGGGAGTAGTTGCAGTTTGGATTTTTGAAGATTTCTGAGAGAATTTAGAGTTTTCTTATAAATAGAATTCCAGTTAGGGTTTGTAAGGCTATAAATAGCCAATGTAACTCAAGTTTTATAAGCTTATAAATATCTTTTAATTATTAGAGAGTTTTTAAATTCAATATTTAGTTGTTATATTCGTTCAAAGAATCAATAAAAGAATTTTTTTTCTCTTTACTCATGATTATGATAAGTATGAGTGGCTAAATTCTTGAGTTGTATTAGATAGAATAACAAACCCTAGGTGATTTAATGGTATGTATTTTCTATGCTTATTGAATTTAATTAATTTATATGAAATTAATATCTTTGATTCTCAATTATCTTTGAAGGGATTAAGATATGATTTTGAGTCTTTGGTATTTTATTGTTGGATAATATATTCGTTGCTTAGTTTTAATATACAGTAGACATTTTAGGGACCGTGTATGCTTAGACTTTGAATGCTTATTTTTATTAGTCATACTGCATACGTAGATAAATTTAAAATTCAAATAGGATTAACTAGGAGAACTTATTCAAAGTATCATGTTTTTAACTTTATATATTTTGTATTTCATTGATTTATTTTACAATTGTAAGAAGACCACGTGACCTATGTAAATAAGAAAAAAAAGCATAAATATATTCAGTAAATTATCCTATGGGGATTTACATCTATCTGAGCAACACTTTTAATTAAACTTATATCCTTGTTAATTTAGTTTAAGTTTTTAGTTAATAAAAATCAAATTTTTATTCTCTTTTTAATTCCGTAATTTATTTTTAGTCACACAATTACAAAAGAATCATTGAGAGAATGATCTTAGGGTACTACTTTTGTATTACATGTTAATCTCTTACACTTAGGAGTGTATGATTTAGATCGCATTCAAGTTTTTGGCATCATTGTAAGGGATCAATACTATTGTGTTACACTTTAGTATAGTTTACGGTTCCTACGTCATTAATTTTTGCGATTTTGAGTTTGCATGACCAGTTGGAGGAGAAGTTTAAATGATAGACTAATTCGATCGTACTCAAATCCACACACACTTCCAATCAACCAAACATTTCTCGACTTAAGCACTAATAATAATAATAATAATAATAATAATAATAATAATAATGGATCTAAAGATGACTTTACGAGATTATCTATAACTTAATAGGACAACCCAACCTTCATGCAATCGTTTCTTTTGAATTTGGAACACTTTGAGATTAAATTTGTAGTAGTTCAACTTTTATTTAAATTCCGTGAGATAGATTTAGTTAGCTCATATTTGCACCTTCGATAATTCGAAGTTTGCTCAACCATGAATCTTCAAAACATTACTGTAAAGCAACTTAAACATAAGCTCTTTCCATCCCCCCTGAAGGATAAAGTAAAGACTTGGCTACATTCTTTACATCCCAATTCAATAGAAAGATGGCATGAGATGCAAAGAGAATTCTAAATGAAATTATTTTCTTCACAGTGAACAAATTATCTTTTGACAGAAAGAAGATGAACCATTGTTTGAATGTTGGGATGGATTTAAAGATTTACTACTCTCATATCCACATCACGGTTTCGAGATATGGAGGACTGTAAGTACCTTCTATCAAGGGTTGAACACTACAATTAGGCAACTTATAGAAACTATGTTGTTCTCCGCAAAATTCTTGCATTCTTCCATTGCCTTTGATATTAATAATTAAAATAATCTCAAAATTATAATGAAAGAAGAACAAAAGAAAACAAATGAGAGGACTTATATTACATCACTCAACATGGCAGTGGGATCTATCTCGTAGATCCTGATGACAATCTGACGTGAAGATTTCTGTTTAGGGAAGGGGAATGGCCTACCCTAGCTTCTCCTTTACTGGTCTGAAGGCTTCAAGGCTCTCGCGTATAACTTGATCTTCCAAAAGGTCCCCTAAAGTCCCCTCTTGAAGGGTATTTAAAGATTTCAGTTTGTTATGAGAGTTTCCTAAGGGAAAAGGATAAAAGGTCTTTTTATTTATCAAAGATTCTAATCAAATATTTAATTTTGATTTAGATCTCTTAATTTTGTTTTCGGGTGGGATTTAATTCGAATATTGAATGATCTCGAATCTCAATTAGAGCCAATAATAGATTCTGAGAATCTATCAATGTTAGGCTATCGGCCCTGGAATGCGAACCTAAAAGTTAGCTTTGCATTTTCTTTTCATCGTGAGGCTAGGCCCCACATCTTACTTTTTAATGCGAGGCTAGGGGATAGCCTCGCGTCTGATTGACCGCAAAGCTATTTTCATTATTTTTCTCCTCTTCGAAATTTTCTCCTTCAACAGCCTCACCAAAGTTTTCAAAATTGTCATGATCTTAAAGGCAAATTTTGAAACACTTTGGATTTTAAATTTGTCAACTTAAAGTGGATCCATCATTTGTAAGCGATGTTGATTCTCTGAATCTCTATGTATATTAGTGATGAGTATCATATATTATATTTTTCCTCCCATATTTTATATAATTTTGTATATAAATAAATGCTACTTGGATATTTTTAGTATCTTTTTTAGGTTATCTTATTCGTACAAGGAAACGGCATGAAATCATAATTGGAGTAGGAAATCAAAGTCCGAAAATTTCTAAAGAGAGCAAAGCTACATGATTCAACTACTTCAGAGGGTCAAAGTCAAATATAGTTACGAATATCAAGTTTCCAAGACCAGAGACTCGTGTAGAAGAAAACGAAGAAGAAATAACCAAGGTTTGGCCGCCAACTGGTGGCTCTAGCCGCTAAATAGCGGCTCAACATGGGCACCAGAGGCTGTATTTTCTTCGGGGACTTTTTTGTAATTTTATAGTTTTTTGGTCGTGTTATAATTAGGGTTTGATTTTCGAAGCCTATATATGGGCCGTATTCTTGAATTCTAAGGGGATTCAAGAATTTTATACTCGTTTTCTGATTAATAAAGTTAGGGTTTTTTTTTACTGAAGGGTGACGGCCACAACACCATTCTCCAGAGGTAAGCCATTATTTTGAGATCTTTACTTGCTTTGTAGATAGAGTTAATAGCTTTCTAGTTTAGGTTTTACTGCTTTCTAGATAAGGGTTAATCATGTTCATGAATAAAAATTTGATTTTGCTTATTAAAAATATGAGTAGCTAATTAGTTAGCTCTAGAATGTAGATGAACTTAATATCCACCATGTAATTGCTTTCTAATATTTTCTTCTTAAATAAAATAATAAAGACATGATTTTTCTTTAAAAAGATTAAAATACAAAAACTCAAAGTTAAAACTTTGATAGGTTATACTTGAATTAGGCTTCTTGATAGCCTATGCTTAGTTAGGGTTTGGGGTTGTTGATTTTATCTTTTTCATTGAATTATCTAAATATTTAGTTTGTTTTTATGAGAAGTAGTATCTTTGATGAGTTATACTTGCACACCACTTGATAGCTCATGCTTAGGTCACTTTAAATAAAAATTAAACTAAAGGATCGAATTTTTATGATAGAAGAAACTAATAGAAGTAAGAACATAGTTGGAAATTAGTGGATTCTAGATCCTAAGCTATTTAGATTAACTTAACTTCAAACTAGAATTTTTGGTTAGTCCGTTAGACTAAGGGAAGAGTAAGAAACGCAAAAATACCTTAGATCCCTGTGGGACGACCTGTACAGTGTTGCACCGATACTGTGCGCGTGCACTAAATATCACATCAAGTTTTTGGCCGTTGTCGGGGATCGACGGTATTTTTCTTGCTTTTTTTAACGTTTTACGGGTTAACAGTGTGTGTTGAGTATTCAGGGAGCAGATATTACAGATACGGGAAGCTAAGAAGAATCGAAGAAGGCTTATAACTGCGTATCAGAAAGATCAGAGTCAAATACCCTTGTTTGACCGCTATTTAGCGGTGGAAGCCGCAATTTGGCGGCCTTTAATGTACTTCTTGATCCAAATTTTCTCCAGTTCTAGAATTTTGTTCTCTGGTTCTGTAAAAAAATATAAAAAAAATTAGTAATATTAGGAATCACATTTGTATTTGATCATATCTATTCCACCGCTTTTTCTCTCCACCACACCCCACTTTTTGCATTAGTTTAGGAAATTCACGCATACACTCATGGTCGCTGGTTCATGCCACATTGGACCCGTGATCAATTTAGTCCCTAGTGAGATTAGATCTGCTCATGGATGCCAAGATGGACCAACCGATCCCGATCCTTCAGGATCGATGTTACCCGTTGCGCACATCACTTCCATCATGCATAAAACTCTCACACGCAGTGGGTAATCACTATGAATTGAAGCCGCAGTACATCAGTATGCTACCTAAATTCACTGGTTCTGATTCAGAGGATGCATATCTCTTTATCAGTGAATTTTGGGAAGTATGCGTGATGATAAAACTGCAGCATTTATCGGAGAACGCAATTAAGCTCCGCTTCATCCCTTTTGCACTTAAGGATAATGCCAAGAAGTGGTTGTACAGTATGCCTACTGATTCAATCACTACTTGGGATGAATTCGTTACAATGTTTCTCAAGAAGTATTATCCCATTCATTAGGTAAAAATTCGAAATCAAATTAATCAATTCCGTCAAGTGCCATGAAAACCCTTTTGGAAATACTTAGAACGGTTCAAAGATTTATTAACTCAGTGCCCCCACCATGCGATAGAAAAGTGGCAGTTGTGTCAAATCGTGTAAGAAGGACTCGATTACACATCCAAAACTCTTATGGAGTCCATGTGTCAGGGGGAGTTTATGAGGAAAAACGAGGATGAAGTATGGGACTTTCTTGAGAACTTATCGTGGAAGACTATGCAATGGGAGAGTCTCACTGAGAAGCCCAGTGTATCAACCTCTGCTCATAAGGGTGAGATCCATAGCATCGACAGCTCTATAGCTGCCGAAGCTAAGATTGCAGCTATTATAAGGAGAATTGAGGCACTGGAGACTCCAAGTGCTCCACTAGTGGGTCAAGTGAATCAAATCCAAAGTCTCACATGTTTTAATTGTGGAACTCCCAATCACGTTATGGAGGAGTGTCCATTGTTAGTAAATCTTATAGGTCCCACACTTGAGCAGGCTAACGCCATGTATCAAAGACCCATTAATAATCCATACGCTCTGACATACAATCCTGGCTGGAGGAACCATCCGAATCTCTCATGGGGTCAAGAGAAATATCAGGAGCCCCGAACCCCAACATGCAGCCCCCAGCCACTGGTTAGTTCCCAAGACCAAATGTGGGTGCTTATCAACACCCAAACGTTTCAAATCATGGGAACAACCAGAATAGACCACCTGTACAAAACCACTCATATCCACAACAGGGGTCTAATAATGATCAAGAAAAGCGACTTCAGTCACTTGAGAAGAACGTTGAAAATCTTCTCAAGTCTCATTCCAAGTTCGACACGCATATGTCCAATCTTAACACACACATGGAAAATCTTATGAAAGTATCAGCTGATTTTATTCAAAGTACAGGTCAGCAACTGCACATAAACTCTCAATCTATTAAGAATGTAGAGCAACAGGTTGGACAATTAGCGAGTCAAATGAGTGAGCGTGGCTAGGGTACCTTTTCAAGTCAACCCATAACAAATCCTAATGCCAGTTCCTCAAATTCTAATCAGTCGCATGTCAACCAAGTTAATGCCATTCACACACTTCGATCTGGCAAGCTGGTTGACAATCACGTAGCCATGCCACCTGATTCCACTCCTATTGTACAACAGGAAACACTCCCTGATACCACAATTCCATCATCACCTCATGATTCATCATTATCATCGTCCCACGATCTACCCACTAGCACGATAGAAGAATCTGACCCTTCTAATTCTGATCCTCCTATTGACCATACTTATAAGCCAAAGGCTCCCTATCCAAATCGATTGAAGAAAAATTCTCCTCAGGTGGAGCACATCCTTGAGTTATTCAAGCAAGTTAAGGTCAATATTCATCTTTTTGATGCAATCCAACAAGTCCTGCTTATGCAAAATTTTTAAAGGATTTATGAACAAAGAAGAGAACAGCAAATGTTCCAAAGAAAGTCTTCCTAGCTGCTAACATATCTAGCATCCTCTCTTAGTCAGCACCTGTAAAGTACAAAGACCCTGGAAGTCCTACTGTCTCCTGCACTACAGGGACTACAGTGATTGAAAGGGCTTTACTAGATTTAGGAGCAAGTGTCAACTTGCTTCCTTATTCAGTGTACCAACAATTAGGACTGGGAGAGTTGAGACCTACAAGGATTACGTTATAACTAGCTGATAGATCTGTAAAGACACCTATGGGAGAGATTGAGAATGTTTTGATTAAGATTCGGGAGTTTATCTTACCAGTTGATTTCATAGTCCTCAAGACTCAACCTGTGGTGGATCCACACCATTGTATCCCAGTTATTTTGGGACGTCCATTCTTGGCCACTTCTAATGATGTTATTAACTGCCGGAGTGGATCGATGAGACTTTCCTTTAGAAATATGATACTTGACTTGAATATATTCAATCTAGGGCACCAACCAAGTGATCCACATGACGAGCCCCTATAAGTGAATATGATCCAAGGGTTGTCCAGTGAGCACCAAGAGGAGGAATTCTTTGATCAGATGGATGTTTAGTTGATGAGAGTGTATTCTTGGAGATGCTCGATGAGTCATCTAACTGTGTGTCTTCCACTCAATGGAAACTTCCACCTAAGCCATTGATGACTGAACCACAGGTTCAGTTACGACCATCTGTTGAGTGTCCACCTGAGCTTCAGATGAAAACCCTTCCGAGTCATCTCAAGTACGCTTTCTTGGGTGAATACGACACACTACCAGTCATTATCTCTGTAGAATTGACTGACACTCCGGAGGAAGTACTCATATCAGTGTTGAAAGCACATAGGGAAGCCATAGGCTGGAGTATGGCCGATATTAAGGGGATAAGTCCTTCTATAGTGCAGCATAGAATTCATTTACTTGACAATGTGCGACCTACAAGATATCCTCAGCGTTGGTTGAACCCGGTAATGAAAGAAGCTGTGAGGAAGGATCTTCTTAAATGCCTTGACAGTAGGATCATCTATCCTATCTCTGATAGTGCATGGGTAAGTCCAGTTCAAGTAGTGCCTAAGAAGTCTGGAATTACTGTAGTCAAGAACGATGCAAATGAGTTTATCCCGATGCGTTTGCAGACGGGATGGCGAGTCTGCATTGATTATAGAAAGCTTAATGCTGCAACTAGGAAGGACCACTTTTCCTTACCATTTATTAATCAGATGTTGAAACGGTTAGCCGGATATGAGTTATATTGTTTTCTAGATGGATACTCTGGATACTCTGGCTACAACCAAATTCCCATCGCTCCGGAGGATCAAGAAAAGACCACGTTCACATGTCCATTCGGCACCTTTGCATACAGACGCATGCCCTTTGGGTTATGCAATGCACCTGACGTTCCAAAGGTGCATGGTAAGTATTTTCTCTGACATGGTTTGAACGATTTCTTAAAATTTTCATGGATGTTCTCTATCTTCGGAGATTCTTTCAAGAGTGTCTGCATCATTTAGAGTTAGTTCTCACACGTTGTCATGAGAAGCATTTGACACTCAATTGGGAAAAATGTCATTTTATGGTCAAAAATGGCATAGTGCTAGGGCATGTCATCTCGAAGGATGGTATTGAGGTTGACAAAGCCAAGGTGGACCTCATCATTAATCTTCCACCTTCACGATCAGTGAAATATATATGATCCTTCCTTGGTCATGCTGGTTTTTATAGAAGATTTATTAAAGACTTTAGCAAAATTGCTAGACCTTTGACACATTTACTAGCCAAGGAAGTGCTATTCAATTTCACACCTGATTGTCTAATAGCATTTGAGCAGCTCAAGAAGACGCTTACTACCACTCCTATTATTTATGCGCCAGATTGGAGCTTACCCTTCGAGCTTATGTGTGACGCATCCGATTACGCTATCGGTACCGTCCTTGGTCAACGTATTAATAAGCAGCCACATGTGATTTACTATGTAAGTAGGACACTCAATGACGCCCAGTTCAATTACTCTACCATAGAGAAAGAGCTTCTGGCAGTCGTCTTTGCACTTAAGAAGTTTCATTCCTACTTGATTGGATCACGGATTATAGTTTACATTGATCATGCTGCTTTGAAATATTTGTAACCAAGAAAGACGCAAATGCAAGGCTCGTTCGATGGATCCTTTTGCTACAAGAGTTTGATCTTGAGATATTAGACAAGAAAGGTGCTGAAATTTAGTAGCTAATCACTTGTCTCGTTTGCCCAATGCTCCAACTAATTCTTACCCCATAAATGAATCATTTCCTGACGAGCAATTGTTTGCATTGATGCGCGAACCATGGTTTGCTGACATTGTGAACTATCTTGTGACCAAGAAGATTACATTCCATTGGTCCAAGCAAGATCGATATAGATTCTTGTCCCAAGTAAAATTCTTTTACTAGGATGAACCATATCTGTTCAAATGTAGTCCTGACCAGATCATACGTCGGTGCATACCTGACGATGAGATACAAAGTGTCTTCTCTTTTTGTCATGATTTTGCTTGTGGAGGACACTTTGGTCCTAGGAAAACGGCTGAAAAGGTATTGCAGAGTGGTTTTTATTGGCCAACGCTTTTCAAAGACGCCGTGGAATATTGCAAAGCATGCACACGATGCCAATTCATAGGCAAAATTTCATGGTGCAATATGATGCCTTAGCAACCCATCCTTGAGGTCGAAATATTTGATGTATGGGGTATAGATTTTATAGGACCGTTACCCAACTCGTTTGGAAACCAATACATATTAGTCGCTGTTGATTATGTTTCTAAATGGGTAGAGGTAATAGCCGCAAAATTGAATGACAACAAAGTCGTTGTCAAATTCTTGAAAGAGAATGTCTTTTCTCGATTTGGCATTCTTCGATCTATCATTAGCGATAACGGTACCCATTTTATCAACCGGTCATCTGAGGCGCTTATGCGGAAATATTCTATTACCCACAAGTTAGCTACACCGTATCATCCGCAAACTAGTGGGCAAGTGGAAGTTTCCAATCGCCAAATCAAACTGATTTTGGAGAAGACAGTGAGTCACAATAGAAAAGAATGGTCTTGTAAACTAGCAGATGCATTATGGGCCACCGTACCGCTTACAAGACTAATCTAGGTATGTCTCCCTATCGGTTGATATTTGGAAAAGCGTGTCATTTACCGGTGGAGCTTGAGCATAAGGCTTTATGGGCAATCAAATTTCTAAATTTTGAGCTCGAAAAAGCTGGCGATCAGCGAAGACTGCAACTTAACGAGCTTGATGAGATTAGACGAGATGCATATGATAGTGCTAAGATTTATAAAGAGAAAATTAAAGTGTTTCATGACAAAGCGATCATTCGCAAGTCATTTACACCCAGACAAAAAGTTCTCTTATATAATTCGAGGCTACATTTATTCCCGAAAAAATTGAGGTCGAGATGGACTGGACCGTACATAGTACGGACGGTGCACCATCACGGTGCAATTGATCTCGAGGATCCTAAAAATGGTAGTTTAATCAAAGTAAACGGTCACCGATTAAAACCATTTTCAGAACCTCGAGTGAGCGATAATGTGGAGGTCGCGATACTTTACGATCCGATCTATGCATAAAGGAATGTAGATATTTGTATAATAGCATGTATATTATGTATATTATGTTACTAACATGATGCAGGGTTAAAAGCAAAATTAGGGAAAGATAAGGAGCTGATTGCAATTTTCCTTCCCTACATAAACCCAAGCAGCCTTCTTCTTCCCCAAATCCCTCTTCCAAAACCCTAGTTGCCTCCCCCCTTACCCCACTCCCTCCTTTGTCTTTTGCTTCTCTCTTTGCAGGACAGTGCAGAATCTACCATGTTTTCTATGACAAGAGCTAATCAAAAGTTCAGAATCACTACTCTTCTCTAGACACTCGAATCTTTCGGCCAGTGGAGCATCTCAAGCTGCCAATCAGCGACCAAAGCTGCCAAATAGCAGCTTGTCTGGACTTCTTCCCCCTGAAACTTCAGGGCAGGTACTCTCTCTCCTTTATCTGTTTATAGGTTTTATTAGATTAATTGTTTGTAATTACATTTAAGAGATAATGGCTAGATTTTCTTGTGAGAAGTTTTTCGGCTAAATTTTTGCGGCATTTAGTGTCTACTTCGCCACTGCGATCGAAACTCTGGGCTGGAATTATCTCATTTATACACCTAATACATTCTATATCCCAGAGTTAGGGGAGGAATTTTATGCGAGTTTTGCGATATCCGATATTTCGGACGATTGCAAAACCATAAACCTCTATTGGCACGGCCAAATACACGAAGTGCACACAACGGCCATCTCGGCTTCTACGGATATCCTCCTGAAGTGCACGCAGCGACCATCTCGGCTTCTACGGGTATCCTCCTTCACTCGGGGAATCACACTCCCAGTAGAATTGTGGATTATCTTACACGAATGGACCCGAATTGCAAAATAACACGTGATAAAGGGATCAACAGTAAGACACTCTAGCGCAATATCCACGCAACTTGCCGCTGGATCAACACTAATGTTATGGGAATTACACATATGTCATCTTTTTACACACCCACTCTTTATGTAGTTGATTGTAATATGCGTTAAGATACTCACTTCTGTATGTGCACACAGCTACTCGACACTATTATTGATGCTAAGATGCGGTCGAGGACTAGTTTGCCTTTGTCGTGCTTAATTACACAGTTGTGCCGCAAGTTTCTGTCTAGTTCTGAATTTGACGCATATACACTCTCACGCGTGTTTATCGCTACCGAACATATTTCAGTGACATATCACGCTGCTGTTCCAGAAGATTGGAACAGAAATGTTGATGATGAAAATATATATGCCACTGACCTAATACAAGAGGAGGAGGATAATGCCTTCTTTGACCAAGACTTGCTAGCTGATCCAACTGAGCAGATCAATGTAGTCTGGCAAGGTCTTGGAAAAATTTAGCGTCGGTTAAAACAAATCGATAAGGGTGAGTCTTCTACGACACGAGCACATCCTATACCTGGCGAGTCTAGTAGGAGGCAAAAAGGACGACACTAATGATTTGTGTATGAGGGCATACACAAGTTTAGGTGTGGGGGAGTGGATTAGGAGATTTTTATTTTTTTTAGGATTTTTATGATTTTATTTTTATTTCTAGGATTTTTTTTATTTTTAGAATTTTGGGTTTCTTTATTTTACACTTTGGGTAGTTTTAGGGTAACTAACTGGAAAAAAAAACTAAAAAAAAAAGTAATTAAAATTTATTTTTATGTTTTCATCAATAGATCAAACTAATTGTAGATAAAAAAATAAATTTAGATTTGAAATTGGATAGGAGAGTAGATTGGACGATACACTTTGAATTTTAAGAAAAAAAATTAAAATCCGAAAAATAAATACCAGTAGTTTTGAGGCAAGTATACATCTATTTTTCACTTCACAATAATTTATTAGGTTAAGGACAAAGATGATAACGATTGAGTAAGTCTTCTCTCTCTAAAAAAAAAAGAAAAAAAAAGTGAGAATAAAATAATGGGGTGCGCCTGATATTAAGGCAATAGTCTCGAGAGTGATAAAATAATGTGTGTGCCTGGTATTAAGGCAATAGCCTCAAGAGTGAAAAAAGAGTATGATCTGAGTAATTGGGTACTTTCTGCCTAAATAAGCGTGAATATTTGCATGAAAGGTGAAATATTCTAAAAAAAAAAAGAAAAAGAAAAAAAAAGAGTATGAACCGAGTAATCGGGTACGTTGCGCCTAAGTAAGCATGAATATTCGCATGAAAGGTGAAATATTCTTAAAAAAAATTGTTATGAGAGAGGTTGAATCATGAGAGTTGGAGTCCAAAACCGAAATAGACTATCACACGTACACGTAGATGTATAGGAGTCAATGAATTATCTGTTAGTGGTTATTGAAAGATAGGATTTAGATTTTTGATTAAAATGATAAGTGTATCTGATATGACACTCAATTTAAAAATTGATAATCTAAATGCGTTCTTGGGTTTGTATATTGTGAGATTAATTGATGAAAACATCATAAGAAAAAAAAAGATTTTTCTTTCCTTTGTATAAAATTTTTATTTTTCTTGATTTTTGGTTATCCTTATTTTTCTTTTCTTTATTTCTTAATCTATTCTCTTCATGAATTTTGTGGGTATATTCACTGTAAACCCTCACGAGACAACACTTGTCCACTAGGGTAACTTAGGGGTTTAAAGGCTTGTTGCATGTGCTAAGTGCGATCACGATTCCTGCGAAAGTGAGTTAGGATTTTTTCTTTTAGGCTTTGCTCGAGGACTAGCAAAAGATAGGTGTGGGGGTATGATGAGTATCATATATTGTATTTTTTCTCCCATATTTTATCTATTTTTGTATATAAATAAATGCTACTCGGGTATTTTTAGTGTCTTTTTCAGTAATCTTATTCGTAGAAGGAAACGGCATGAAATTATAATTGGAGTAGGAAATCAAAGTCCGAAAAGTTTCTAAAGAGAGCAAAGCTACAGGATTCAAATACTTCAGTGGGTCAAAGTCAAAGACAGTTAGGAATATCAAGTGTCCAAGACTAGAGACCCATGCAGAAGAAAACGTAGAAGAAATACCCAAGGTTTGGCCTCCAATTGGCGGCTATAACCGCCAAATAGCAGCTCAACATGGGCACCAGAGACTGTATTTTCTTCAGGGACTTCGTCGTACTTTTTAGTTTTTTGGTTCTGTTATAACTAGGGTTTGATTTCTGAAAGCTATATATGTGCCATATTCTTGTATTCTAAGGGGATTCTGGAATTTTGTACTCGTTTTCTGATTAATAAAGTTAGGGTTTTTTTTTTTTACTGAAGGGTGACGGCCACAACACCATTCTCCAGAGGTAAGCCATTATTTTGAGATCTTTACTTTCTTTGTAGATAGAGTTAATCGCTTTCTAGTTTAGGTTTTACTACTTTCTAGATTAGGATTAATCATGTTCATGAATAAAAATTTGATTTTGCTTATTAAAAATATGAGTAGCTAATTAGTTAGCTCTAGAATGTAAATGAAGTTAAGATCCACCGTGTAATTGCTTTCTAATATTTTCTTCTTAAATAAAATAATAAAGACATGATTTTATTTAAAAAGATTAAAATACAAGAACTTGAAGATTAAAACTTTGATAGGTTATACTTGAATTAGGTTTCTTGATAGCCTATGCTTAGTTAGGATTTGGGGTTGTTGATTTTATCTTTTTCATTGAATTATCTAAAAATTTAGTTTATTTTTATGAGAATTAGTATTTTTGATGAGTTATACTTACATACCACTTGATAGCTCATGCTTAGGACACTTTAAATAAAAATTAAACTAAAAGGATCGAATTTTTATGATAGAAGAAACTAATAGAAGTAAGAACATGGTTGGAAATTAGTGGATTCTAGATCCTAGGCTATTTAGATTAACTCAACTTCAAACTAGAATTTTTGGTTAGTCCGTTGACTAAGGAAAGAGTAAGGAACGCAAAAACACCTTACATCCCTGTGGGACGACCTGTACAGCGCTACACCGATACTGTGCGCTTGCAGTAAATATCACATCAATTAGCTTCGCATAATACGCGAAGTCAAATATCTTTGCATTCAACTACCTTGGTTGCCTCGGACTTCGTGCTGAATTCATAGGAGGCGGTATTTTCTCTTTTAAATAGAGCTTCTTCTTCTTCTTCCTCACGTTTTCAAGAAGTTCTCAAGCTCTTCAAATCCAAATATCCTCCCCGAATTCTTCTACTATTTCCTCCGTTCATTCCTCCAATTCTCTAACTAATGGCGCCCAAGAAGAATTCCTCACCTCAAGGTCAATCCTCATCGTCGGTCGGCTCGATTGTTGCCAGCACAAGCAGCGGCCGTAGTGGCTGTAATGGCAGCCCAGTTTATGCTGTGCCTATTGGAGGTGAAATCTCCATTATTGATCCTTAAACTGCACTGCAGTAATGGTTCGGTTCTACCTTGGTCAGCCAAACCCCATTTTCTCTAGCAAAATTATTGTCGTACTCCAGTCGCTCCTGTGACTTGGAGAAGAGACATTTAGTCTTCTGTTTATGTGTGGCTATTCGTTAGCATCGCGTTAAATGTTGCTACGTGAAGTTATCCTTAGCTTCGCATTTTCTGTTGACGCACACAGTTATAGCTTAGGTTTGAATTTTCTTCTTGATATGCAAGGCTATAGCTTAGCTTCGCGTTTCAGTTTTACGTAAAGCTATTTTATTAGCCTCGTGTTTTGATACTTAGTGTCTTTTTTTGCAACTTTATTTATTTTCTAACTCTGATATCTTCTTTTTGCAGTGGGTTATTCAGTGGATCCCTTGTCAAAAAAATACCACTTTGGATTTGTTGGGGCTCCAAACGGAGCAACTCGGTTCATATTTGATGCAATAATTCCCGTGTACCACCCTGGTGTTAGAGAATGCCGTTAAAGATTGATGAGATACAATCTCACCTCCATAAGGAAAATAATGACTGATGCTCCTTTTGAGGCCATTAATGGGGAACTTTAGCAAAGCTGGCTTTCTGTTTTGGTCACAACGTATTGGCCTTAGATGAAATTTTGTTTGAAGAAGAGAGCAAGTGACTTCACCAAGTTGGGGACCTCCTTATGTTTCTGCCCAACATGGAACGGAGTTACTCTCTAGTGTAGCTCCAGAGATTATCAGCCCCTTGTCAAATGGACTGGGACATTACTCGAGAACATGATGGGGTTGTGGTAGGAAAATTTGGTGCTCACGGGTTATACAAGGATGGTCTAGGGAGATTTGTCACCGGGATCCTCCCAGGGAGAGTGAATAAAGAGCATCCAGTGAGAGAGATTCTAATTTGCACCAAGACTTTCATCAGCAAATTCATAGCAAAGGGCGGGCAGTATCATTCCCATAATTTAAGGACCCCGGGTTGGATTCGCTCCACGAACAAGATGTGGTGGGTTCGACTAGTTGGGTATATGCTCGAGTTCCATGGACAAGTTTCCATGGATAAGTTTTAAAGGAGATAAGCTTATATAAGGCCTTCCCCAAAGCCAATATCATTTATTTAGTCTTCTGGAAATGTATAACACTAAGACTAGCACTTTCTTTACCCCCATGGGTGAACTGGAACTTGCTCTTGATGAGATGTACGAGGGGTCGGCATTATCTATGGGCGAAGTTCCTTATGAAGAGTATATCTTGACAACCGAAGAGCTGAATATGCTGAGAGCCAAAGGCGAGCCCATCTACGAAACTTACTAGGAGGTGATGTGTCACTACTGTATTTGCGCCGATATATATGGGACAAGAAGCCAAGTGATTGAGCACAAGATATTGGCTACTTATTTGTTTATAAACTTGAAGGAAAGCCTGGCGAGCATCTCAGGACTTAAGCTTGTTGACAAGGATGAAATTGAGCGGTGCATCGTAGAAACATGAGATATATCTTGCACCACTGATTTGAACGAAGGAGGGTTTAGTACCGATACAATGTTCAGAAGCTTCCACTACTAAGCTAGATTTCCTGTATCTAGTAGAGGTCAAAATGCTGGGTTCCTTATATTGTAGTTAAAGTCATGCATCGTCCAATCACTTTCTAAGGATGCCATTGCTATCAATGTAGTCTACCTGGCAGCCCTTCTTGCGTATGGACGACCATTTGGACTTCTCCCAGTCATGGTTTGCAACCTTCAGAGTAGACTACGGGCGCTTTTCGATAGCTTTCTTCTGGAAGATAAGGCAAAAGGGAAAGCGACCAAAGGATCTATCAAGGTGAAGATGTCGAACCCTTAAGTGGAGATGCCCTACACTTATTTAATGGCATGGCTTGTAATGCACTATTCTTCCCTAATGACAGCTGCAAATTATTGTCCCATGAACAGGCCCTTCTTTGTGGAGATGTACGAACGCTCTTCCTGGAGAAGTTACTACATGTCGGTTATTTGCAAGACTCTTCAGTATCACCAAAATTATGAGATCAACTGATGTTTTCCTGATTTTCCTAATGTTGGGTATGGGTCGAGATTTAAAGACACTTTAGGACTAGACAAGTTCTCCACACTATCTTTGGGGCTTTCTGGTGACAGCTGAACATACGTCCCGGTCACCTGGTGTATAGATAGGACAACATGTGCTACATCGAGCCTTACACTCCAAGCTAAATTGCTTGTAACTCTATGTAGGTAACCCAAACATGGACTAGGCCTATTAGGAAAATCTTTTCAAAGGCACATGAGGCTAGTTCCACTTTGTAGCCGGGGTACTATTGCTAAATTTGCCCTACCCCAGAAGTCTCATGTTCAGAACATAGTGCTTAGCTTTTGTACATGGTACTGTATGGCTATCACTGAAGTGCCTAACTTCTCAATCAACCATAGTTGTTCGAAGGAGATATAGACCTTGTATTCTTGGCAAAAAGGAGCCAAGAGAGTTCGTGTCAAAGGGATGGATGAATACTTGGACGCAAAGGCTGAGACAATCATTGGTGAAGACAGTTCCAAAGATGGTGATGATGCTGCCAGGGTTGGACATGTTCTCGAAGCTACCAGTGGTGAAGATGAACACACTCGGAGCCCTTCACCTAAACGTCGCCAGACGAGCAGAGGTGAACTAGCATGTAAACGTATGAAGATAATACAACGGACCCTTCTGACCATGAAAATTCTAGAAGATGAAGTGGTCCAGTTCGCAACTGATCTCTTAGCTTCAACACTCCAAACGACACTAGCTCAAGAGGACATTTCTGTGCATTCTCCAAGTGCTGCAGGTGCTTCAAATGTCCCCGCCCTCAACTCTATAGAGCACACTGCAGAGTTACCTCCAACCAATGGAGTGGGGGCTCCACTAGACACTACAATTGCTCCTCCCTCTAGTTTGACCACCGTGCTAGTTTCTATTGGTAAGATTCAACATATTTCTCTTTCCCCTTTTTTTTATTTATTATATGCTCATGGGGTTTAACATCCTTTCTCCCTTCCGAGGTTAAGTAACCAGCCTCACACGCCCATGCATTTTTCGACTTGGATAAAATCAGAGGAACAAGTGGATTATTCTAGAGTCAACTTAGTGGGTGGATTGGGAACTTCCGTCAAGGAGTTCGATGCAGATTACTTAACGCCTCAACCCAGCTTTGTCAAAACTACTCATCTTAGGTTAGATGAGCTAGGGAGTGATGATAGAACACAACCCCCTGCATATGAAATGACAGAAGCATCCATTTCTCTAGAGCCGAGGGTCTCTTTACTGTCTCCTACCCCACATGCCTCCTACTATGAAGATAGCTTCCTTATCGTTATTGGAGCACCGATGACTTCTCAACTTGCTATGGCGACGCCTTTTGTGATCGTGGTCGAGATTCCTTCCACTGTTTCAGCACATATTACTTTACCAGTTGGCATAGAAGATTCACTGAAGTTCTCATCTAAGGCAGCATCTGGTGTTAGAGAAGCTTCAGGCGATGGTCCTTCTTTAGAAATTACCCCTGTTGGTCCTATCACCCCAATGACTAGTGAAGGTGGTTCTCTTCTCAGATCCCCAGCTCGGTCAGTTCCTTGCTACAATTGTTAGCTCCTCACATCATGAACATTGTACAAGGATGAGCCTCTACATCATTCATTCCAGTGGAAGCTACACCCCCACTAGTGGTTCCTCACATAGCATTGCCTATTCTCGATCTAGCCACTGATGACCCACTTGAGGAATTCTTCAACTTCAGTGTCGGCGACTTCATGCAACTGCTAAGGAGATGTATCAGCATGATTTTGAGCAGGCGCAACTTCCTTGAACTTGGGCATCCAATGTTAACCAGCTATCTGGACAACATTGAGATTATAGGGGGTCGCAAATGAGCAGCTCCTTACCAAGCTCGTTTAGAAGCCTTAGAGTAACAAGTGCAGATGCTGAATACTCTTCGCTAGGCAGATGTGGAGGTGATAGCCAAAATTGAATTGGTGCGGGTGCGAAAGGACTTAATGGCTCGCCAAGAGGAATTAAGGTGCCAAGAAGAAGCTTGGGCTCGCGAGTTAGCTGACCTCAGAGCTAGCCAAGAAGCAATTCTGGCGAATCTGGAGACGATAGACTTCGAGATAGAGGCTAGTCAGACAACAATCTCTCGGGCCCATGAAACCATTGCCAAGACTCAGGCCATTTTAAAGGCAAGCCAGGCCAAACTTGATGAGTTCTCTAGGAGAAAAGAGAAACTGGTCTTGCAATAGGGACAACTTGAGCAAGAGAAGATGGTAAGGGCTCAGGCGATTGAAGAGTTCTGGCTATAACTTTCCCAACAACTTTATATTAATGAAGATGACCTACATCATCGAGCTCTACATTCTGTAGAGGAGACCCGACGACAGGTTGTTGATCAAACGGAAAATGGGCTGAGGCTCATAGGGGAATTTTGATCCTCATGTACTATTTCCTTTTCTTTATCCCTTTTTTCTAATAAATGAGGAAGCTTAACTTCTTAACTTCTCCTTTTTCGTTGCTTGTTCATTTGTCTTCATTGCTGCACACATGAATACGCTTTTAGATGCATATAGCTTACTTTCATAATATTTGAGCAACATGTAATGGTGGTGACGGAATGAGCGTGAGATGACAATGACTTGATGGTTTTTGACACAATGAAAATGATGTGAGTGATATACAATAATGGTTTTGGGCATGATTGGTTTTGAATAAGGAGTGGTTTGGTTCGGGTAGCAAGAGCGGACCTGAACTGTTGATTGTGTTAGGATAAGGAAACTTAGCATAAGTGCTTAATTGCACATGCCGAGAGGTTTGGCGGAGGCGCTTAATTGCACATGCCTAGATAATCGGGTCAGGATCATCGGGAACATTGTTTATTGTAGTGTGTGTGATGATTCAAATTTTCTACTGTCATAGGTAAGAGCTTAACATGACAGATTTTAATCGTATTGAAGTGATGTGGGTGAAATGACTCAATTCTCGCCGTCAAAGGTATGAGCTTAACATGATAGGTTTTATCGTACGAAGTGAAATGGGTGAGATGGCTCAAATCTCGTTGTTAGAGATAAGAGTTTAACATGACAAAACTTTACCAATCACCATTTGCGTTGGGCTAGCCATGCTATTCCCTATAGCATGATGAATTATCGAGGATTTTACTTGGGTTTAAATTCCAAACATTTCCTCTTCCCTTAGCTTTTTGGCTTTGGACGGTTGTTCTCATACTTCTACCCCCAGTATGATAGGGTTGGCGAGGATCTTGATCTCCTCTTTTTGCTGCTTTAACAGTATTGGGCGTTTCATGTTTTAATCCCATAGCATGAAAGGTTATCGAGGATTTAATTTCCTCTCCCCTTTGCTTTAGTGGCTATAGGTTTATTGTGACAAATTTATAATGGGATTTTTAACAAACCCCTAGCTATAAGCAGATTTGGCTTGCCTTTACCAATTGCCGTTTGCATTGGACTAGCCATATTATTCCCCTCAGTATGATGAGTTGTCGATGATTTTGCTTGGGCTTAAAGGCCAAACATTTTCTCTTCCTTTCTCGGGCAATTTATCATTATCTTTTTTTATACATAGTACTTCTTCAGGAACTTGTCATTAATAGGTATCATTATTCTATCACCATCTTGATTAATTAGACGGTAAGCTCCACTTGAATAGATCATTTCCACTACAAACAGCTCTTACTATTTAGTTTTAAATTTTCCTTTAGTTTTATGGATCATGATCATTTGTTTGACTTATTTGAAAGTCCTTTGTTTGACTTTTTTATTAAATGCTTGTGAGATGCATGTTTGATATAGTTCGATCTATTGCTGGGCCTAGAGATGTTTTTCATTTAACTCTTCTAATTCTTGAAGCCTTCACCAGTGTTTCTCTTCAGTTGTCATTCTTGTGGCTAGAGCCACTCTTAGAGAGGGTATCTGAACCTCCACGGGTAAAACAGCTACACTAGCATACACCAAGGAGAATGGCATAGCTTTAGTAGGGGTATGGACTATGGTTTGATAGGCCCACAGACATTCCCTTAATTTCTCATTCCAATCTCGCCGATTTGAAGAGACAAACTTACGAAGAAGTTTAATGATAGTTTTATTAAAAACCTTCTGCCAGACTGTTAGCTACTGAATTATATGGCATATATGTGACGTCTTGAATTCTGAACTTTTTATAGAATCGTGTGAAACCTTGGCTGATGAATTAGAGCCTATTATCATGAATAATCCGGTGAGGAATACCGAAGCGATAAATCACATGATGCTTAATAAACTTGACTACGTCTGCAGTTTTGACTTCTCTCATGGGTATGGCTTCGGTCCATTTTGAGAATAAGTCTATTATTGCAAGTATGAATCAGTGTCCCCTAGATGGCGGGGTGATCAGGCCAACGATGTCCATCCCCCATGCTTCGAAGGGCCAACTAGCGATAGTCGTTTATTATTCCGGCGGCTAATGTATGAAATTAGCATGCACCTGGCACTCGTGGCAACGCCTTGCATATACTACTGCGTCCGTAATCATTTTCGGTCAAAAGTATCCCAGCCTCCTTATGTGATCCCAGAGTTTTGGACCTTGCTAGTGGGCCATGCATGTCGCATTGTGTGTTTCTTCGAGCACCTTGTTGGCTTCTCTTTTTGAGAATCATCGGAGCATGAGACCATCTTGTGACTTCCTATACAAACATTGGAGTGCAGTGTCATAATAAAATCTTTGAGCCTTTTTCTTAACCAAAGCGGCTTCTTTGGGATCTTCCGAAAGTATCCCATACAGGGCATAATCCATAACGAGAACTGCCAATCCCGGGGTTCCAGAGTTAACCCGACTTAACATACTTCATTGATTAATAATATTGAATCAAGATAGAGGAATTCTTTGCTCACAATAGTAACACTCTTAGTAGCTTTTGCTAGTAGCGTCAATGTCACAGCTAGGGCACTGAGGGTATCTGCATAAATGTTCTCATGCCTAAGTATATGGTCGATGTAGAATTATTCAAAATGATTCGCCAGTTTAATGACCACTTGATGGTAAGATATAAGGGCTTCATGTTATACCTCATACTCCCCTATCATCTGATTGACAACGAATGTAGAGTCGCCATATGTCTCTAAACGGCTCACCCCCAGTTGTAAAGCCATTTTAAGGTTGATAATAAATGCATTATACTCTGCCACGTTATTTGTGCATGACTTTATGAGTGAATATCTGTTAGGAATTATGTGCTTGTGTGGCAATATGAGCACCACCCCACCCCCACTCCTATGATAAATCTTCTTGCGGCACCATCAAAGAACAATTTCCATGGTTGTTCTTTGGAAACTGTATTAACTTTTGCAGACTTGTCGGGAATGTCCTCATGTAACTTAGAACTTTTTGGAATAGGGTATTATGCAAGGAACTCAGCAATCGCTTGTCCCTTCATTAACTTCTAGGGGACAAAGTGGATATTATATAGTGAGAGTAGCAATACTCATTTTGCCAATCTGCCATTTAATGAGCCTGGATTTGTCATGAGAAATTTTAATGGGTTAACTCAGGATATGACGTGGATTGTTTGCCCAGTGAGATAGTGATGCATCCTTTGAATTGCAAACACCAGAGCTAGACACCCTTTTCGATTGGGTTATATTGATACTCTACTCCCATCATCATGCGACTCAAATAGTAAAGAGCATGTTCGTGACCATGTCCATTATGTTGAACTAGCAATGCACCCAGCACATGATCCATAGCTCTCACATATACAAGGAATGGTCTTCCTAGTATAGGGGCCATAAAGACAGGTGGTTTTGTAAGATATTCCTTGAGGATATCAAACACCCGCTGACATGATTCATCCCAAATGAAGGAAACTCCTTTCTTCATTAGTTTAGAAAATGGCTGGCATCACCCCCAATAAGTTGGAGCTGAAGCAGCGGATGTAGGCCAACTTTCCTTGCAGCCCTCTCAGTTCTTTTAGGTTTTGGGGTGGCTGCATTTCCTTGACCACTCTCACTTTGTCAGGGTCGAGGTAAATCCCTTTTGAAGTAACTACAAAACCAAGGAACCTACCACTAGATACGCCCAAGAAATATTTGGCAGGGTTCATTTTTAAATGATGCTTTCTTATGAGATTGAAGACCATCCTCAAATCTTGGAGATGGTCTTCTATATTCCTGCTTTCAACAGTAAGGTCATTTACATAACACTCCATGATTTTACATAGCTGTTCCTTGAATATGACATTCATGGAGCGCTGATAGGTGGCTCTGGTAATTTTAAGCCCAAAGGGTATTACTGTGTAATAGTATACTCCTAGTGGCATTCTGAAAGCCATGTGTTTCTCATCATCTTGATGCATCTTGATCCGATTATAACCTTAGAAGCCATCCATAAAGGACATCCTCTCGTATCCACACATATTATTTATTATTACATCAGCAATTGGTAAGGAAATTTATCCTTAGAACATGCGACATTTAAATCTCGGAAATCAATGCATATCCGGATCTTGGCGTTCTTTTTGCGAATAGGTACGATATTCGCTACTCAATCATAATGTTGTTCCTCTCGAACGAATCCTAAATTTATCAGCTTGTTCACTTCGGCTTCTATGACCTTTATTAACTCCGGTCAGAAGTGCCTTTGTTATTGTTTGACAGGCTTTGCATCCTCTTTGATATTTAAGCGATGCATTGCGAGATGGGGTCTAGCCCGGACATTTCTTTATGGCTCCAAGTAAACACATCTATATACTCCCTCATAAGAGCTATGAGCTTTTCTTTTTCTGTGGGAGTCAAGGTTTTGCTTATGAAATGGGCTTTGGATCATCTTCAGTTCCCATATTAACTTGAGTTACCTTGTCTTCTATGGGTGGGTCTCATTGTTCAAAATAAACATCCCAAAGGGTATCCATGTGTTTAGCCCAGGATTCATCCTAAAGATCAATTGTTTCCTCATCGCCTTCATATATAGATGAAACCATATTTGCTGCGAGAGCTTGGAATATTGTACTGGTACTTCCATCAGAATCTTGGTTCGGTGCACCGCCACCACTGTCGATTTGGGTCATCCCTTCAGGCTCGTCTGGTGATGTAGAGTAGTTGAGACATATCCTAACCCCCTTCAAGCCTTGTGATAATAATAAAGAGTTTTTCCTTTTGGCATGAAAGAGGGGAGGATATTTCGTCGTCCTTTATTGAAATTTAGCCCTTGCTTCCAGGCTAAATTATATCCCATCTTCTTCATCATTTTCTGAGATTTTTATGTATAATGATGGAACTAAGGTTATGTCTGATCATTGCTCTCACTGTTTTGGTCTTGATCGGGCTGTGCCATCACTTTGCCGAATGTTATGGGCTTCTGATGTGGATGTCGGGAAGGTACTTCAATGACATTACTTTGGTCGCTAATTATTTTGGACCGAGAGAGGAGAGATGACCATATAGGGAGGTGATATGTTGCCAGTATTTCAAATTCGGACAAGCTATCTGCTTCTATGCTGGTGCAAGAGGGAACGAAATCAAACACAATAGCAGGCATGTAAGCAAACTTTACATCTTCATTAATAACCCATTCATCTGCATTGCTAGCAGTATTGATTACATTGATCTTATTAAAATCTATATAAGGATTTATTTCATAATCTTCATCTTCTTTGCCTAAAGATTTGAACTCGGAATATGGTTTGTTGCCACTGTCATAACATTCCTCAGTTGATCCATTGAGAGCTTCGTAGGCATCCTTATATAGCAGGGCATCCGTAAAATAATTCTCTATCTCCTTGAAAGGTTGCTTGTCTGCAATCAATATTTGGACCTCTCCTTACTTGTCACAGTACTTCATGCACTGGTGGAGGGTCGTCGGTACTATCATATTTGTGTGGATCCATGGCCGCCCCAAAATGATGTTATATGATGTGTTGGCATTGATGACATAACATGTGATCTCTGTTTTTAGGTCTCCAATCTAGCATTGAAGCCTAATCTTGACTAGGGGACTACTGTCATTCGCATTGAAGCTGAATATTGTAGTGTTTGTAGGTGTTAGATGGTGTAGCGAGATTCCCAATAGTTGCATCAAGCTCATTTGGATAACACTTAATGCAGACCCATAATCAATTTGAATTCGACTCACATGGGTAAATCTGACATATCTGGTATAATACAAGGGGCTATTATGCTTTATGTTCTTAACTGCATGTCTTCTGGTGAAAAGGTGATATGTGGAATTTGCCTTGTCACTTGGTGGCAGTGAGGGCAGGAATCCCTTACCTCGTCTGATGGTTCAGCAATTTGTGCCAAGAATAATTTAGAGTCTGCCAGTGCCTCCCTTAATGCTTCTCGGGTTGATTTGGACAACCGTAACAACTCATAAAGTGTGACATAAGCAGGGATGTTGGTTAACTGGGAAATTATGTCGAATTGGAATGGTGCACCCATCGCCTCATCGTCTTTCCTTGGATTCTTTTGAAAGCGAACTCCTTTTGTCATGCGGGTTCTTCTAGTGCCTCTGCAGCTTTGTACGGTCCCACCTTCAAATAGTCTTTAAGGTAAGCCTTGCATGATCTAGAGCCAGTTGGGCCTGAATCATTTTGGTGAGCAGCAATGCCTGAGGCCTCTTCTTCTGACTTTGGTAAGGTGTTGGCGACTATATGGTCTTCTTCAAGATTCGCAGAGATGGCATTGGAGGTTCACGTCTTTCATTGTATGCTGGGTGAAGAACATTTCTCATCCTTTAAAAGACCTAGATGAACCCACATAATCTCTCCATTTTTATAATTACTGGGGAAAGCCCCTTCTATTTCAGATTATGAGGATCATGGTTAACTATCATCAGCTTTTCCGCCGGTATTGGAGTTTGCAGAAACCTTTTTTAGTTCTTCTTTGAGCTAGAGGACGCCAGCTTCTATCAATACTTGAATTCAATTCTTGAGAGGGGAGCAATCTTTGTTAGGGTGTCCAATATTCTGGTGGAACAAGTAATAATTGGGGTCATTATTCTTCCCTGCCTCCTCTGGCTTTTGATTTTATGGAAGTTTAACCATCCCTCCTTTATTGAGGAGAAGAAATAGAGTGCCAATTTGCTCTTCCTTGAATGAGTATGTTTTATCTGGTCGGGGCCTATTTGAGCCCGCATCACACGGAAGTTTTAACATCTCCAATTCAGATTTGCTCTTCCCTTTACTTTTAGGATTCTGTGGATATGGCCTGTTGGTTGTAGAATTTATTGTAGTGCAATATTTTTTATTTGGAGAATTATATCTTCTACCTGTTCTCCTTATTTTAATATGTCTTTCCAGGTCTTAGATTCTATAACTTCCATTTTTATCAACACGCTGGTCTTGAAATTATGGTTATACCATGTCGGCATTGCATAGATTTTTTTGGAAATGTTCTATGAAGCTCTTAACCGTCTCTTCTTCTCCCTACTTTGTCCTGAGAAGGGAATGAACTAATATCTTAGTATTATTCTCAAAGAAACGTGTTAGGAATTGTTTTTCCACATCATACCAAGTATTGATTGTCCATGAGGTAACTGCATAAATCATATAAAAGCAGGTCCTTGCAGGGTACTACAAATATTTTGGTCATTATGGGATCATTTCCTACTAAGGGGTCAGTTTTTGATAGAAAATAATATATATGCTGGCTTGGAGATCCCTTCCCGTCATATAACTCACACCTGAGAGATTTATATTTTTCAAGAAAGGAGCAAAAGCCCACTCCAGTGGGTAGGGTCTTGCAACCCCCGATTCTTTCAAATCCTTCTTTTGCATTAATGTATATAGCGGTTCTGGAGCTTCTCCATCTTTTCTGCATGAGGGTCAACAAAAATAAATTTGAAATCCTCATCATGCTCAGAGTAAACTCTCTTCTTTGTTTTCTTGTCTTCCTTTTTCCTAAACATTTTGGGTTGTTCTGAAGAAGTGGCTATGGTCTTGTTCTCTGCCATTTTCTGGGTATTCTCAACCACCTTCATGAGTATCATTTTGAGTTCATTGATAGTCTTTTGTTGCTCCTCGATTAATCGCTCTTGCGCTTCCACTCTTTGATCTATGTCATCGGACCTATCTACCATGTGTGACATTGTTCTCTTTTGTCGAGAGGAAGCACACGACCGTGGCGATGCTATGGCCGAATGGTCACTATAATCATCCTCGGATCCCCTTGCGAGTCTTTTATAATTTCGAGGAGCAGTGACGCCGATCTTGAGCTGACTGAAATGGTTAGGTTCTTCACCTTCCTTGTCTAATTCTTATTCTTTTTCTAAAATCTTCTTGCCTTTGCCCATCATATTTGAGGTTACTGTCCACAATTATTTTCCCTGTTAATTCTATGTTTCAAACTACCCATCATTTTTGGAGTGTTTTGATCTGGATTAGTTATTCGATTAAATAGACACTCTTTATTACAATAGCAATTGTTCAATATAGCTAAAATTAAATGCTTGCAATGGCATGTGGTGTGCGATTGAGTCGCCTTCCGTTTATTTGTTAAGTACTCCCTTAGATCAAGGATTTAGTAGAATAGGAGCTTTCAGTCGCATTCTACATGCGGGGCCCATTTGGCCACTGGGGAAGTCTGGATACCTTTTGAAACTCTCTAGGAATGATAATATTGAACTGCTGGTCTGTCAGGTTTTTAGCATTTTCTTTATTAGTCTGCGTTCTATATTTTGGTCATTTTACGCGGAGTTGGTAGTTAACTTCGTGTTTTAGAGCTTTCACGCAAGGCTGAGATGTAGCTTCACATTTTACGTCAGCCTCATATTTTACGCTGGCTTGGCATTTATGAAGAAATTTAATTTTTAATGATTGTTTAGTCTCGCATGGGGGAGTACCCGCACACAATTGCTTAACCTCGCATTTTATGCAAGTTTTGTTAGCTTCACATTTTACGCTAACCTCATGTTTCTTTCCAAGTCCAAATTCATACTTAGCCTCGCATGGAAGTTTTTTTCACACGCTAGCTCGTCTCTGTGATTAGCTTCACATTTTACGCGAGTTTTGTCGTGTTTGTGTTTTACTCTAGTTTCATGTTCCTGCTCAAGTTCATACTTAGCCTCGCGTGGAGAATTTTCTTCACACACTGGCTTGTCTCTATGACTAACTTCATGTTTTATGCGAGTTTCACTAGCCTTGCACTTTATGCTGGCTAGTTCTCCCGTTTTATTACAAACGCAATGTACCCACATAACCCCGCATTTTGCCTTTGCCTTGCATTTTACACAAGCTTTGAGAGCTCTTCATCTTGCTCGACAATTTCGATTGCAAACTTGAGTTCTTGTGAAACCATCCTTTTGTTTCTCGTCAGCAGGAAGAACAGAACCTTCCCCTAGGGGGTTCTTGATTAATGTCATATTTTGTATTTTCTCCCATATTTTATCTATTTTTATATATAGATAATTGTTACTCGGGTATATTTAGTGTGTTTTTATAGGTAACAAAGGATTCATAAGGAAAAGAAAAAGAAAATACAAATTTGTCAAGAATATGAGCAAAGAAAATTAACTAAGGTGAAGACAGAATCTTAAGTGCAGCAGTAGAAACTTCAAGAGCTTTTTTGGCCAAGACAAAGCTTGAATTGGAAGAGTTTATGTTGGATAAATTTGTAGAGCTCAGAATTATCTTAAAAACGAGTCTAAGAACAGATAAATTTTAGTTCGTATGCAAAAATTATGGATATTTTACTAAAGCACTACATAATGAAAAATCCGATCCAGCAGGCTATGGGTGTACTGAACTTATTTTTGGGTTTTGGACCCGAAAATTAGTATTTTATACTATCTAATCACAATCATTGGTTTTTAATACTGATGGATTTAATTAGAATTGATATTTTTACATATTTATCCCTTAAATTTTTAAAAATTAGAATTTAGTCCCCCAAATTTACATATTTATAATTTAGTCCCCCAAATCCTTTAAGCTAGCACAATTTAGTCCCAAGCCATATTTTTGGCCTGAAATTCCTGTTATACCACTGAGTTACTTTACTTTAGTCCTCCCTTTTCTCTTCCTCCTCTCTTTCTCTTCTTATTGGGTTTTCCTCTCCATTTTTCTCCTCTCTCTCTTCCCTCCTACTTAATCTCTAAAGTGATGTAACTTAGAAGAATCCAACACAAAGAGGGAAGAGAGAGAGAGAGGAGAAGAATAGAGAGGGAAACCAATAAGAAGAGTAAGAGAGAAAGGAGAGGGAATGAAGTACTAAAGTGAAATAACTCAGGGGTATAATGAAAAATTCGGGCAAAAAATATTGTTGGGGTACTAAATTGTGTTAACTTAAAAGATTTGGGGGACTAAATTATAAATATAAAGATTTGGGGGACTAAATTTTAATATTTAAATATTTAAGGGACAGATATGTTAAAACCCCATTAGAATTATTTATTTTGAGATTAGTTTGTGTTGGATTAGAATTATATCTTTTGAATTGAGTTTGAGTATAAGTAGGATTGTGTTAGTATTATAAATACCTCACACATCCTTGTAATTGGAAGAGGTTTTTAGATGTACTTTTAATTAATAAATATTAGGGTTTTGCTGAAAGGGTGACGGCCGCCATACCGAGCTCCAGAGATAATTCCATTGCTTTTCATTACTTTTTAGATAGATTTAATCGCTTTCTAGTGTAGATCTTTAATTATTTTCTAGTTTAGATTAATCTTACTTTTTAGATTAGATTTTCTTACTTTCATGAACAAAAATAGGATCTTGTTAATTAGAAATATGAGTAGCTAAATTAGTTTAGCTCTAAGATATAGACGAAATTAGGAATCAACCATGTAATTGCTTATTATTGTTTTATTACTAAAATAAAATATTAAAGACATGATTTTTCCATTAAAAGATTAAAATACAATAATTCGTAGATTAATGATTTGATAATTTATATTTGAGTTAAATTTGTTGATAGCCTATGTTTAGTTAGGGTTTAGGGTTGTTGATTTTTATATTTTTTATAGAATTATCTAATGATTTAGTTTGTTTTCATGCAAAGTAGTATCTTTGATGAGTTATGTTTGCACTATTTGATAGCTCATGCTTAGAACACTTTAATTAAAATATTAAAACTAAAAGATCAGTTTTATGATAGGAAGAAGATAATAAAAGTAATACTTGGTTATAAACTAGTAGATTATATATCATAGACTAATTAGGATAACTCTCATTCATCTTAAAAGCCGTAGTTAATCCGCTAGGACTAAAGAATTAGTGAGACCGCAAAAACACCTTAGATCCTTGTGGGAACGAACTGTTAGAGCTACAACCGATACTGTGCGCTTGTAGTAGATTTTTCACATCAGGTTTTTGGCGCCATTGTCGGGGATCGAAGGTGTTTTCTTCCTTTTTCTAAAATTTTACGGATCAACAGTGTTTGTTGAGTATGTAGGGACCTAAAAGATCAGATACAGGAAGCAAAATGGATATATGTTTTCACATCAGATATATGTTTGCACTATTTGATAGCTCATGCTTAGAACACTTTAATTAAAATATTAAAACTAAAAGATCAGTTTTATGATAGGAAGAAGATAATAAAAGTAATACTTGGTTATAAACTAGTAGATTATATATCATAGACTAATTAGGATAACTCTCATTCATCTTAAAAGCCGTAGTTAATCCGCTAGGACTAAAGAATTAGTGAGACCGCAAAAACACCTTAGATCCTCGTGGGAACGAACTGTTAGAGCTACAACCGATACTGTGCGCTTGTAGTAGATTTTTCACATCAGGTTTTTGGCGCCATTGTCGGGGATCGAAGGTGTTTTCTTCCTTTTTCTAAAATTTTACGGGTCAACAGTGTGTGTTGAGTATGTAGGGACCTAAAAGATCAGATATAGGAAGCAAAATGGAACGAGAGAATAATCAAAAGTACAGTCCCTAGTTTTGCCGGTAAATATCAACATTTGCCACTGTTTAGCGACATTTTTGTGAGTCTCTCCCACCTTTTTCTCTCTTGTTCGGTATTTTGGTGTCTGGTTCTGTAAAAAAATACAAAAAAAATTTGAAACTGTAGGACATCACATTTTTTTAATCATTTTTCTTCCACTGTTTCATCTTACCACACCTTACTTCTTGCATTAGTTTAGGAGATTCATGCATACACTCATCTCTATTGGTATATGCCAACGTGGGCCAATAATTAATTTGGTCGACTTATGAAATTAGATTCTATCATGAGAAAGGCGATAACGAGCTCGCCTATTAAGATAAGCATGGTTCACAACATATATATTGAATCTATCTCATGTGTTAAGTTGAACCAACATTTGAGCAAATTTTCAAAGAGGAGATCATGTTATTAGATGAGTTGGCCCATAAAGAGTTTATGTATGATGGCATGTTTGCGAGTGTGCCACTTAAGAATGAACAAAGTTTTGAGAATTTATTCATGGAGGGGCTCGAGTTGCTTCGCAAGTTAGAAGAGCCATCACATTTTACAGTTCATGATTTACTTGATTATGGTGCACACTTCACATCTAATGATAATCCAACATGCCTATTTAATGTTTGTAATGATTGTGATATGTGCATTGAAGATGTATTTAGTCTAACTAAAATTTGCATGTGGGAAAAGAGAAAGCGAAAACGCCATAAGAGGCCGAAATTTTTTTTTATAACCACTAGGAGATTGATGAGACCCCTTAATGAACCCACTTCATGTTTGAAATGTATACATTATGAAAGTGGGAAGCGATCGAGAGGTCGTAACCGCTTTCCATGCGTTGATAGGGTGACGATATTGAGATCGTGATTTTTCATGACTCTTATCATTTGTATAAATTTTGTATAATAGTTTTTATATTTATTTTACCATCCTTGTTTCGTATATGAGGGCATACACAAGTTTAGGTGTGGGGGAGTGGATTATAAACTTTTTTGTGTTTTTCTAGGATCTTTAGTTTTTTATAGAATTTTTATTTTATTTTTAGATTTTTTTTGGTTTCTTTATTTTATACTTTGAGTAGTTTTTAGGGTAAAAAATATTTTTTTAAAAATAAAAAAAGTAAAAAAATATGAAAAAAAGTAAAAAAATATATAAAAAAATGTTTTCTTTAGTAAATCAATCTAATTATAAATAAAAGAATAAATTTAGATTTAAACTTTGACAGGAGAGTAGATTGGATAATACACTTAGAATTTTATGAAAAATAAAAATCCAAAAAATAAATACCGCTAATAGTAATTTTGAGGTAATTATACATGTATTTTTCACTTCACAATAGTTTATTAGGTTAAGGACAATTATGACAACAATTGAATAGTCTTTTCTCTCTAAACAAAAAACAAAGAAAAAAAAGAAAAAAAAGGGATGAACCTGGTATTTGAGGCAATAATCCTTTAGAATGAAAAAAAAAAAGAGTATGATCCTAGTAATCGGGTACTTTGCAGCTAAGCAAGCGTGAATATTTACATGAAAGGTGAAATATTCACCAAAAAAGAGAAAAAAAATTGTGCAGAGAGAGGAGATGAATCATGAGTTAGAGTTGGAGTTTAAGGCCGAAGTAGACTATCACACATGTACGTAGATGTATAGGAGCCAATGAATTATTTGTTAGTGGGTATTGAAAGATAGGATTTGAATTTTTGATTAAAATGATGTGTATTTGATATGACGCTTGACTTAAAAATTAATAATCTAAATGCGTTGCACATGTTAAAGTGCAATCGTGATTCCTGCGAAAGTGAGTTAGAATTTTTTCTTTTTCTTTTAAGACTTAGGTTATGTTCGAGTACTAGCAAAAGATAGGTGTGGGGGTGTGATTAATATCTCATTTTGAATTTTTTTTCCCATATTTTTACCTAATTTGTATATAAATAATTGCTACTCAAGTATATTTAGTGTGTTTTTGTAGATAACAAAGTATTTGCATGAGCAAAGAAGGTTAACTAAGGTGAAGACAAAAACTCAAGTGTAGCAGTAGAAACTTCAAGAGAATTTTTGGCCAAGATAAAGCTAAAACTGGAAAATATTATGTTGGATATATTTATAGACCTCGAAATTATCTTCGAAATGAGTCTAAGAACAGATCAATCCGATTTTGTATGCAAAAGTTATGGTTATTTTACTGAAGCACTGCAGAATGGAAGATTCGATCCAGCGGGCTACAGGTGTGCTGAACTTATTTTCGGGTTTTGGACCCGAAAATTAGTATTTTATGCCATCTAATATCAATCCTTGGTTTTTAATACTTGTGAATTGAATTAGAATTATATATCTTGAGATTTGTTTATGTTGGATTAGGATTCTATCTTTTGTATTGAGTTTGAGTAGAAGTAGGATTGTGTTTGGATTATAAATACTTCACGAATACTTATAAATTGGTAGAGCTTTTCAAATATAATTTTAGATATACTTTTAATTAATAATTATTAGGGTTTTGCCGAAGAGGTGACGGCCGCCATACCGAGCTCCAGAGCTAATTCCATTGCTTTTCATTACTTTTTAGATAGATTTAATCGCTCTCTAGTGTAGTTCTTTAACTGCTTTCTAGTTTAGATTAATCTTGCTTTCTAGATTAGATTTTCTTGCTTTCATGAATAAAAATAGGATCTTGTCAATTAGGAGTATGAGTAGCTAAATTAGTTTAACTCTAGGATGTAGATGAAACTAGGAATTAACCATGTAATTGCTTATTATTATTGTCTTTTCAAAATAAAATAATAAAAATTTGATTTTTCCATAAAAAGATTAAAATACAATATATTGTACATTAATGCTTTGATAGGTTATACTTGAGTTAAATTTCTTGATAGCCTATGCTTAGGGTTTGGGGTTGTTGATTTTTATTTTTTTCATAAAATTATCTAATGATTTTGTTTGTTTTATATAAAGTAGTATCTTTGATGAGTTATACTTGCATGCCACATGATAGCTCATTCTTAGAACACTTTAATTAAAAGATTAAAACTAAAAGATCAGTTTGAATGATAGGAAGAAGATAATAAAAGTAATATTTGGTTATAAACTAGTGGATTCTATATCCTAGACTAATTATAATAGCTCTCATTCATCTTTAAAGCCACAGTTAATCCGCTAGGACTAAAGAATTAGTGAGAACGCAAAAACATTTTAGATTCTCATGGGAACGATCTGTTAGCACTACAACCGATACTGTGCGCTTGCAGTACATTGTTCACATTAGCTCTACTCACACAACGGCTCTACGGTTGCAGTCTTAAAGGATCTTCAATTTATGGAGAATTTTTTATTACCTGATTCACGGGTTTTAGTGACTATGTGGCAATAATGCTCTGTTTCAGTTGGATTAACCGACCCAAAGGAGAGATAATTCTTATATTTTTGCTAATCAATTTTAATTACGAGCATATCCATGACCTGTCTGATTTTCTTCATATCAGATTGCGCCACAATCTCTTGTTCAGTGAAAGAGACTTCTCCCAATATGGTTGCCAGTTTGTTCTCTACAAAATTCTTGCTTTCTTCCATTGTCATTGATATTAATAATTATAATGATCTCAAAATTACAATGAAAGAAGAATAAAATAAAACAAATGAGAGGACTTATATTACGTCACTCTCTTTTACGGAAGACTTGGATTCTTGACGTGGCGGTGGGATCTATCTCGTAGATCCTATTAACGATCCGATGTGAAGGTCTCAGTTTGGAGAAGAGGAACGACCTACCCTAACTTCTTCTTTGCTGGTTCTAAGACTTCAAGACTTGCGCGGGTAACTTGATCCACTAAAAGGTCCCCTAAAGTCCCCACTTGAAGGATATTTATTGACTTTAGTTAGTAATGATGGAAGGTTTTTGTATTTATCAAGGATTCTAATCAAATATTTAATCTTGATTTTGTAATCTAGTGAGATTTAATTCGGATATTGGATAATCTTGAATCTCAATTAGAGCCAATAACAGATTCTGAGAATTAGTCAATCTAGGCTATCAGCCCTAGAACGCGAAGTTAAAAGTTAGCTTCGCATTTTTTTCTCAACGCTAGGTTAAGCCTCGCATCTTACTTCTCAATGTGAGGCTAGGGGATAGCCTCGCGTCTGACTGACCGCAAAGCTATTTTTATTGTTTTTCACCTCTTCGAAATTTTCTCTTTTAACATATGTGCAATGCTGAATTCATAAACAAAGATGCTGAGAAAGTATAAGACTATCTTGATTTACTTGCCAAAATTAACAATTCTATGAAACTGTGGATACTTTGGATAGACACCAATTAAAAGAGAAACCTCATATTAGAGGTGGACTTCTTAAATTGGCAGAAACTAAAAATATAACTGCACGATTAATTTCCATCACTTAGAAATTTGAATTTTTCCTTGCAAAGAAAACTGAAATAGTTAAGTCAATAGAAGAAGCTTCGGAAGATTGTAATATTTGTGAATTGGAAGGACACATGACTCGTAAATGACCAACACTTTTTGCTTTTAAAGAAGTATTGAATGATGGTCTGTAAGACTGCTCCTCAACTAGCAAACAATACATATTTACAAATATATAAATCTGGTTAGAGAAATAATCCAAATTTTTAATTGAAGCAGAATCTTCAACAACAATTTAATAATCAAAACAAGCTACCCACTAATTCACTTCAACATTATGTCCAACCTACTAATCAACCTTCGGTGTACCAACCACCATCGAAGATAAATTTTGAGGATAATTACTTGCAAATACAGCAGAAAAATGGATAAAATGATCCAAGCATAATAGGAGTTTATTCAGTCACAGCAAACGATCAACAGTCACAGTGCGACATCTTTCAGCAATATCCGCACATAGATAAACCATCTTAAATCTGCATTGCAAACGAAGGAAATAGGTAAGCTACCATTTCAACCGAAGGCTAGTATTTTAGGTAAAGTTGATAGTATAAATGCTATAACTTCATCCATTAATAATGATATACCTGAGATAACTACTGTAATAAATTTTAGAAGTGGCAAAGTGCTTGATGACCCATTTCAAAAGGAAATACTAAGGAGAAATAGGGCAATGATTCAAAGCAACAAACTAAAGATGAGAATTAGGAAGAGTGACTACTATTGACATTGCGAAAGTATAAAGGAGCTCTTAGATGGAATATTGCGGACATCAAAGGTATGGACCTCCTAATTTGCACACATCACATTATTTTGGAAGATGGAGCCAAGCCTATTAGGCAAATGCAACAAATGTTTAATCTTGCCATGAAGGAAATGGTTAAAACCAAAGTGTTGAAACTACTTGATACTGCCATAATCTATTCAATTATTGAGAGTAAGTAGGCAAGTCCAACCCAAATTGTTCCGAAAAAGAGTGGGGTAACAATAATTAAAAATGAGGATAGAGTTATAATATGCACTCGTACTACAACGAGTTAGCTAGTGTGGGAATTTTTTTCACACATTTTCTTAGCCTTAATTATTTTATTTTTTAGTGTTTTCTATATTTATAGCTCATTTATATAGAATTTTAGGTGTATTTTACATATGTATAATTCTTGAAAAGTTTTAATATTTTGGAGGTTTTAAATAAAGAAGCTGATCATATTTTTTAGAAAGAAAATCAGCAAAAAACCAAGAAAAGAGGGAGGACAACAAATTCAAATTCAAAGTCAAAATCAACACCCATGTGACAAATTTTGTATGAAGGATATTAAAGAATCTTAGTCAGCAAGAAAAAAGGGGAGAATATTGAGCAATAAAGGTAGGTTGACTCAATTTAAACCTATTGATTATCCTAACTAATAAGCTGTGGGACTAGATCTAAAAAAAAAGGGGCTTGTACTAAGAATATAAAGGAGATCACACATTTGTATTAGAGACTCATCTTTACTCTTAAAAAAAATCTACTTGAATCTGAGGGTGAGAAGAAGGAGAAAGAAGAGAAAGACTTTTTGGAGACTTGGCATTGAAGACCTTCAAATTTTCTACCAAGTTTGATTTTTCTTTTCTCCAAAATGCAGATCATTTTAAGTTTGTGTTCGTTGAGTTTAATTTTCATCATGAACTTATTTTTTTTTTTCTAGGAAAATGATGTATCCTAGTTTCAAACTATGTTCTTTTTTATTCAATTGGAGTTATTTTTCATTTACTATGTTTGATTTAATCTCATGCTTATTGCTTCTAATTAACTAGTCATTAATTAGATGATTTGGATTTTATGATTTACCATTGAAAGAGGAAATTATAGGATGGGCTATTAGAATATTCAGCACAGGTGATTATACAAAATGAAAGACATAAAAATCTGTGTAGCGTTAAAAATGAATTCATAAATTTTATTGCATTCTTTTTTCATTGATTTGCATATTTTTATGCTAAACAATGTTCAATTGACTGTGGAAAGAGGGTATTGGATGATTTAGGAATTTTTCTAGCAAACTTGGAGAATTTATTTCACTGTTTTAGGTAAGAAAGGCATAGTGAGGGACTAGGTGAATTCGGTTTCCTAGAAGTTCTTCTCTCCTTGATTTATTTATCATATAATTCCTTTTATTTTCCTTGAGTATTTCTTTGAGTTGATTTTTCTTTCAAATTCTAAGATAAGCAATCTTAGTGACTTTTGTAAGTAGAATTGAGGTTGATAAAATTTCGTTATTTGTCAATAGTGAAAATTACTTCCTAAAGATGATACTCTTCTCATCAATTTATTACAAAACTATGATATTGTGCACTTGTGATTTTGTGTCGATCAAGTTTTTGGTGCCGTTTGTTGGGGATTAAATTATTTTTATTTTTGACAATATCGATACAGCACAATCTTGGTTGTAATTTAGAATTTTTTTCTTATTCTATTTTTGTTTTACAGGTGTGTTTGACCTTGTATGCACTGCTCCAATATCTAATTCTGATTAACCAAGATAATCAGAGTTAGATACTGTTGCATGACTATGCCATGCCAATTGCTAGTGGTGCTCAATTCAACATTGTGAGAGCTACAGTCAACGCTAATAATTTTGAGATTAAGCCCAGTCTCATCTGGATGGTGCAGCAGGAGTAGTTTGGAGGAGGATCAGTTGAATATCAAATACACACCTTGCCAATTTTTTTGAGATTTTTCACACAATCAAGATGAATGGGGTTAGTGATAATGTTATTCGGCTCAGACTTTTTCCATTTTCTCTAAAGGATAAATCCAAGACTTGGTTGGATTCCAAATCACCTAATTCTTTCACCATGTGGAATGACTTGTCACAAACTTTTCTAAGTAAGTATTTTCCCCTAGCTAAAACTGCCAAACTTAGAAATGATATTATTAGTTTTGTTCAATTTGATGGTAAATTTTTGTATGAAGCTTGGGAAAGATTTAAGGATTTACAGAGGAAGTGTCCACATCATGGTCTTCTTGATTGGCTGATTGTACAAACTTTTAATGATGAATTAATATATTCAGTTAGGATTACCATAGATTCATCTATAGGAGATGTTTTAATGAGTAAGTCAACAGAAGAGGCACACGAGTTGTTAGAAGAAATGGCCTTTAATAATCATCATTGGTCCAATGAAAGAGGTATGCCTTAGAAAGTTCCAGGTATGTATGATGTAGATAGTATAAACATGTTGAATGCCAAAGTTGATTCTCTGGTAAAAATGTTCAGTAAACTGGATAATATGAATTCTGTTTCTAGTCCTATATTGAGTTGTGATTGGTGTAGAGGAGCTCATATGAATTCTGATTATATGCAGGTAGAGAAAGCCCAATTTGTATCTAATTTTAACAGATAGTAGTAGTAGAGTAACCCTTATTCCAACACATACAACCCAGGCTAGAGAAATCATCCTAACTTTTCATGGAAAGATCAAAATAACCAAGGTAGTAGTTCTAGACCTTTCCGTCCTGGTTTCCAACCAAGACCATCCCAATCAGAGAGTAAGTAGTCTTGGGAGATAGCTATTGAGAAGTTGCTAATTCCTCTTCTGAAAGATTTGACAGACTGGAAGTAAAGGTTGACCAGTTGGCAAGTTCCAACAGAAATATGGAGATACAATTGGGCAACTAGCCAAGTCCATCTCAACTCCCAGGGACAGGGAAACTTGCTTAGTAGAATAGAGGTCAATCCAAAGGAGCAATGCAAGGCAATCACCTTGAGAAGTGGTAAGCAACTCGATCATGTAAGTGGTGAGGTTGTAGTCAATGATGAAGTAGACCATGAAGAAGTGGGCAAGAAGGTTGAAGAAGAAGTAGAGGGCAAAATCAAGACACCATCCCCACCAAAACTAGTCTAACCTTATGTTCCTCCCATTCCTTTTCCTCAAAGGATTAAGCCTAATAAAATTGATCAATAGTTTGAGAAGTTTTTGAATGTGTTTAAACAACTTCACATTAATATTCCTTTCGCATATGCCTTAGCACAAATTTTTGACTATGCAAAATTCCTAAAGGAGATCATCTCTAAAAAGAGGAAATTAGAAGATTTCAAGACCTTTCCCCTGATAGAAAAATGCAGTGCAATTATCTAGAATAAGCTTCAACCAAAGCTAAGAGATCTAGAAAGTTTTTCTATTCCTTGTACTATAGGTGATGTTGAATTTTCTAAAACTTTATATGATTTAGGTGCTAGTGTTTCAATAATGCCTTTATCTGTGGCTAGGAAGTTTGGATTAAAGGAGTTGAAGCCTACTACCATCTCTTTATAGGTAGCTGGCATGTCGGTGAAATATATTGTGGATATTCTTGAGAATGTGCTGATTAAGGTAATGAAGTTTATCATCCCTGTTGATTTTATTATGTTGGAGACGGAAAAAGACATCAAGATCCCTATCATCTTAGGTCGGATTTTTCTAGCCACAGACGGAACTATCTTAGATGTTAAGAATGGTAAGTTGACTTTAAAGGTTGCTGAAGATGAGGTAAAGTTTAATTTATTCGAATACCCTTCTTTCACTTATCATATTTTTCGAGTAAATATTGTAGATGAGTCAATCAGAGAGGTTTTTATGGCTAAAAATACTAAAGAACCTCTTGAGACTTGTTTAGTGAGTGCAGGGACAGGCAAAGATGAAAATCTAGAGGTTGCAGAAGTCACATGTGCATTAGAGGCTACATGTCCTAAGCCGAAGTAGAAAAGCATTCATTTTTAAGATCTAGGCAAAAGTAAGCCACCAATACCCCTTCCAATGTGCAAGCACCGGTTTTGGAGCTGAAGCCATTACCCTCCCATCTCAGGTATGCATTTTTAGGAGAGAATAATACTTAGCCTGTGATTGTGAGTGCTTCTTTATCTAATGATCAACTTGACAAATTGATGCAAATTTTGACATTAAAAAAGAAGGCCATAGGATGGACTATATTAGACCTGAAAGGAATTAGCCCTTCATTATGTATAGATAGAATTTTAATGGAGGATAACCATAAACCTGTTGTTGAAAATCAAAGACAGTTAAATCCAAACATGAAAGAAGTAGTAAGAGCTGAAGTTCTTAAATGGTTAGATGCAGGGATTATTTATTCTATTTCAGATAGTTGTTGGATTAGTCCTGTGTAGTAGTACCAAAAAAAGATGAAATGATTGTGATACATAATGAAAATTATGAATTAATTCCCACTATGACAGTAACTGGGTGGAGAGTCTGCATAGATTATTGAAAACTTAATAATACTACCCATACGGATCTTTATCCTTTACCTTTTCTTGATCAGGTGCTTGAGAGACTTACCGGGTATACGTATAATTGTTTTCTAGATGGTTATTCGGGTATAACCAGATTCCTATATCTCTTGAAGACCAAGAAAAGACTAGTTTCACTTTGCATTTCGTAGGATGCCTTTTTGTTTGTGTAATGCACTTGCTACACTCCAATGTTGTATGATGGTTATTTTTTCTGACTTTGTTGAAAGGATCTTAGAGGTTTCATGGATGATTTTTTAGTTTTTGGATCTTCTTTTGATTGCTATTTAAATAACCTGTCTCGAGTCTTGCAACGTTGCGAGGAGGCCAATTAGGTCTTAAACTAGGAGAAATGTCATTTTATGATACATGAAGGTATTGTTTTAGGTCACAAAATTTCAGAAAGAGGTATAGAGGTGGACCGAGCAAAAATAGAAATTATTTAAAAATTACCACTACCAACCAATGTTCAGGGACTTAGAAGTTTCCTTGGTCACGTAGGATTTTACAGGCATTTCATTAAGGATTTATCTAAAATTTCTAAACCTCTTTGTAATTTGTTGAAAAGGGATGTTGTGTTTTATTTTGATAAGAATTGTTTGAATGTTTTTAATAAGTTGAAGCAAGAGTTGGTGTCAGCACCAATTATGGCAGCACCATATTAGAGTTTAGCTTTTGAGCTAATATGTGATGATAGTAATTTCGCCTCACGTACTGTTATCGGCCAGAGAAAAGACAGGAAGTTGCATGTTATATATGATGCTAGTAGAACTTTAAATGATTCACAATTGAATTATGCACTACGAAAAAAGAATTGCTTGTTGTTGTGTTTGCGTGTGATAAGTTTCAATCTTATCTTAGAAGTTCCAAGGTGATTATGTATACAAACCATTTAGCAATAAAGTATTCGCTAGCCAAGAAAGATGCCAAACCACATTTTATTCAGTGGGTATTGTTGCTTCAGGAATTTGATTTTGAGATTTGAGAGAAGAGAGATATGGAGAATGTGGTGGCAGACCACCAATCTAAGGGCAATCAAGAGTAGATGAGGTACCCATTAATGAGAGCTTACTTGATGAGTAGTTGTTAGTAGTTTCAGCCATACCCTAGAATGCTGATTTGGTAACTATTTGGTAAGTGGTATTATTCCCCCAGATTTGAGCTATCATTAGAAGAATTTTTTTATGGGATGTGAAACATTATTTTTGAGAAGAACCGCTATTATATAAAACATTGTGCAGATGGGATGATTATAAGATGTGTGTCGTAGGACGAGCTTTTGCATATTATTGATCATTGTCATTCTTTGGGGTGTGGTGGATATTTCAGTACTTCTAAGACAGTTACAAAGGTATGACAATCTAGCTTTTATTAGCAGCCTATGTATCAAGATGCTAGACAATATGTGAGTACATGTGATAGATGTCAGGGGGTTGGAAACATTTCGAAAAAGAATGAGATACTTTTGACCAATATCTTGGAGGTTGAACTTTATGATTTGAGGGGAATTGATTTTATGGGCCCATTTCCTTCTTCCTTCAATAGTCGGTACATTCTGCTGGTAGTGGATTATGTGTCTAAATAGGTTGAAGCACTACAACTCAAACTAATGACTCTCGGATAGTGATGAGATTTATGAAGAAAAATATTTATTCAAGATTTGGTGTGCCGAGAGCCATTATTAGTGATGAAGGCTCCCATTTTTATAACCAGTCATTTGAGACTTTGTTGAAGAAATATGGGGTTATGCATAAGGTGGCACTTGCCTATCATCCCAAAACAAATGGGCAAGTGGAACTAGCAAAAAGGGATTTGATGTAAATTTAGGTGAAAACTGTAGGTAGTTCAATGAAGGATTGAGCGAATAAGGTAGATGATGCACTTTGGGCCTACATGACAGCTTTCAAGACACCTTTGGGTATGTCTCCCTATAAACTTATCTTTGGAAAGTCTTGTCACTTATCCATAGAATTGGAACATAAGATCTATTGAGTAATTAAGGAGTTGAACATGGATTTAAAAACGGTGGGCGAAAAGAAATTATTACAGTTGAGTGAGTTGGAGGAGTTTAGGTTGAATGCTTATGAAAATGCTTGGATTTACAAAGAAAAGATAAAGCATTGGCATGACAAGCATTTTCATATTAGAAACTTCAAAATTGGGTAGCAAGTGTTACTCTTCAACTCAAGACTTACATTATTCCTAGGCAAGTTTCGTTGTAGGTGGTCTAGCCTGTTCACGGTAACAAAAGTGTATCCATATGGTGTTGTTGAGGTGCATAGTGCGGTCACTGATGCATTCAAAGTTAATGCGTAGTGTTTGAAGCCTTATCTTGCTAGTAATAGTTCCTAAGGGAGTGACTTACTCATTGAGGAATCCTCCTACTCATGGTTGATGGTATAAAAAGTCTACCTATAGACTCTAAAACAACCACTTCTTGGAAGGCAACCCAAGCAAAAATTTCTTTTAGTTTGTCTTTTGTTATTTGTTTTAATTTTTCTTTTTATTTGGGTCTTTGAATAATTATTGTTGTGACCCCTTCTTTTGCCCCTGTTGTGTAGGTTCTGAAAATCAAGCAAGAAGCTAGTTCGCATTCACTTCAATTAGACATTCTTTGTGTTCGGCCTTGCTAACAGGGGAGTATTAGTATACTACTTTCCTTTTCTTTGATAGGATAATGTGAAAATTAAGTTTGGAGCAGCAGATATTTGATTATACTGGTTATATTGGTTTGATAATTTTTATGCAAGTTAATTGGTGATCATATCCATGTCTTCCAAACCAGATTTTTATATGGTAGTTTAGGAGAAATGGACCTATATTGCATTTGTGTGAGACTTATTTAGAATCAACATTAGTTTTATGGGTATTGAATCTTTATTTATGAAAAGCAATATCTTATAAAACATGAGTAAGCGTATTTGTTAGGATTATTGAAGTATATCTTTCCTTGCAAAGTTGTGTTGTTGGTTGACCATGCATAAAAGATGAGTGTGATGCTTTCCTTGTGACATTCTCCTTTGATATAGTCCTAAACATGGTTCAAGCAAATAGAGTGATTATGATTTAAAAAAAACAAAAAAAAATTGTGTAAAGATCTATCTACTCCAATGTTTTGAGTTACTTGGTAAATAGGGGTATTCATCACCAATGTTTACCTTTATGTCAAACGATAGCTTGAAATATGAGTATGCAAAGGGCTTTAAGTGTATGATTTATTGAGTAACTGGGTGCATTCATCACAAATGTTTGTATTCGCATCAAAATGCAAGTGACAAATTAAAAAAAAGATTTGCAAAAAAATCAAAATAAAAAAATCTCTCTTGTTTGCTACCTTGTTCGTAATAGTGAGAAGGGGTAATTGCAAGTTGAGTTGTTACACGATTCAATTATGTTGGTTACATGATAAACATGCTTGAGTTTGGAATTATGTATGGATATTTGAACAAAAGAATGTTAGTATGCTTAGCTTTTCTTTATTTGCTATTGTTGTGTACTGAATTGGAAATTTGATGTTTGCATAATAGGAACTTTTGGTGTGATGAGTTGAACCTAAAAATGGCTATTATCATTTATTTCTATGGTTTTTCTTTTGCTTGAGGACAAGCAAACATTCAAGTTTGGGGGTTGGAAGTGGGAATTTATTTCACATATTTTCATAGCCTTAATTGCTTTATTTTTTAGTGTGTTCTATGTTCTTAGCTCATTTGTGTAGAATTTTAGGTGTCATTTACATATATTTAATCCTTGGAATTTTTTGATATTTTGCAGGTTTTAAATAAAGAAACAGATGATATTTTTTAGAAAGAAAATCAACAAAAGGCCAAGAAAAGAGGGAGGACAGAAAATTCAAATTCAAAGTTAACACCCATGTGACAAATTTTGCATGAAGGATACTAAATAATCTCAGTTATCATGAGAGAAAAAAGGAGAATATTGAGCAATAAAGGGTGCAGGTTGACTCAATTCAAACCTATTGATTATCCTGACCAATAGGTTGCTAGACCAGATCCAAAAAAAGGGCGCTTGTAATAAGAATATAAATTAAGCACACTTTTTTATTAGAGACTCATCTTGACTCTTAAGAAAAATCTAACTGAATCTGAGGAAGAGAAGAAGGAGAAAGATTCTTCGGAGTCCTGACATTCAAGACCTCAAATTTTCTACCTAGTTTGATTTTCTTTTCTCCAAAATGCAGATCATTTTTAGTTCATGTTTGTTGAATTTAGTTTTCATCATGAACTAATTTTTTTTATTCTAGGAAAATGATATAACCTAGTCTCAAACTATGTTATTTTTTATTCTTTTAAAGTTATTTTTCATTTGATCTGTTTGATTTATTCTCATACTTATTGCTTCTAACTAACTGGTCATTAATTAGATAATTTCGATTCTATGATTTACCATCGAAAGAGGGAATTAATGATAGACCTTTATAATATTTCAACATTGGTGATTACACAGAATGAAAGACTTATAAAACTCTGTGTAGCATTAAAAAAGAATTCATAAATTTTATTTATGTTCTTGTTTCATTAATTTGCATATTTTATGTTAAACAATATTCAAGAATAGTTCCAATTGACTATCGAAAGAGGTTATTGGTTGATTTAGGAATTCTGCTAGCAAACTTGGAGAATTAATTTTACTGATTTAGATAAGAAAGGCATAGTGAGGGACTAGGTGAATTCAGTTTCTTAGAAGTTCTTCTCTCCTTGACTTATTTATTATATAATTCATTTTATTTTCCTTGAGTATTTCTTTGAATCAATTTTTCTTTCAAATTCCATGATAAGCAATCTTAGTGACTTTTCTAAATAGAATTGAGGTCGATAAAATTTCGATATTTGTCAATAGTGAAAATTACTCCCTGAGGACGATACTCTTCTTATCAATTTATTACAAAACTACGATACTGTGCACTTGCAATTTTGAGTTGATCATTGGCGTATGTGCATTGATTATTGAAAGCTAAATCAAGTAACACGCAAAGATAACTTTCCATTACTATATTTTGACCAAGTACTTAAAAGGTTTGCTGCGTATGAATTTTATTGTTTTCTTGATGGTTAGTCTGGCTATTATTAGATTGAATTGCTTTGATGGTTATTCTGGTTATTATTAGATTGAACTGCTTTAGAGGAGCAGGAAAAGAGAACTTTTACCTATGTTTTTGGTAGTTTTGCTTTAAGAAGAATGTAAAGGTGTATGATAAATATTTTTAGCGATATGCTTAAAGATTATCTAGAAATATTTATGGATGATTTCTCTGTATTTAGAAATAATTTTAATCTTATTTTACTAATTCAGGATCTATGCTTGAAAGGTGACAACAGAAAAAATCTATTTCTAAATTGGGAGAAATGCTACTTCATAGATACAGAAGCTATTGTGTTGGGCCATACAGTTTCATCCAAAGGGATGGAAGCAGACAAGGCTAAGGTTGAGTCTATTTCCAAAATACCGATAGCTAAAACCGTGAAAGACATACGTTCATTCTTAGAACATGCAGGTTTCTATAGAAGGTTCATAAAGGATTTTATTACTCTTGCTAGACCACTTTCTATGCAAGATGTGTAGTTTGAATTGATGCAGGCATACCAGACAGTTTTCGAGACCCTCAAGAAGATTCTCATCATAGAACCAATAATGCAATCTCTAGATTGGTCATTTCCATTTGAGATCATCTGCGATGTAAGCGATTATGCAATCAGAGTTATAATAGGGCAACAAAGAGATAAAATCCCTTACGTAGTCTACTACGCTAACAAGACTCTCAATGATGCTCAGATAAATTATACCACAATAGAAAAGGAGTTTCTTGCAATAGCTTTTGATCTTGATAAATTTTGTTTATATATTTTGGGCTCACATGAAGTTGTTTTTATAGATCATTCACTGCTCAAATATCTTTTATCAAAGAAAGATGTAAAGGCATGATTGACCTGATGGATGTTGTTGCTCCAAGAGTTTGATCTTCAAATTAAAAACAAAAAGGGAGTAAAAAATATGGTTACAGACCACCTCTTTCAACTAACTTCTGAAAATGAAAACTACCAATTAGGGACGCGTTCCCTAATGAGTAGATATTTTGAATTATAATAACTCCCTTGTATACTGACATTATTATTTTTCTTGTTGCAGATGAAATGCCAAATCACTGAAATGCGCAAGACAAACAACGATTCTTATACGAGGTATGCTATTTTTTTTTCGACGACCCTTAATTGTTTAAATATTATTCAGATCAAATTATTAGGCGTTGTGTGCCTAATGATGAGATTCAAAGAGTAATTGAATTTTGTCATACAAAAACATGTGGGGGCCACTTTTTGTCTAAAAAACGTAGCCAAAATACTTCAATATGGTTTATGTTGGCCTACTATGTTTAGAGATGCATATGAATTTTGTAAAGGATGAAAGTTATATCAGAAACTAGGAACATTAACAAGAAAGAGTGATATGCCACAAACACCCATACTTATAGTTGAGATATTCGATTGCTAGGATATTGACTTCATGTGACCATTTTCTATTTCTAATGGATATATTTTTATCCTCATACCGGTTGATTATGTCTTTAAATGGGTAGAAGCTCTAGCATGTAGGAACAATGATCAATAGACTGTTAGTAAATTTTTTAAGGAACATATATTGTCCAAATTTGAAATTTCTAAAGCCATAACAATCGATGGGAGTTCTCTATTCTGTAACAAAACCTTTGAAAATTTAATATCATATCATGCACAAGATTTCTACAACTTATCACCTATAGCCAAATGGACAAGTTAAGCTAGCCAATAGGAAAATCAAGCAAATATTAGAGAAAACGGTTAATCCATTTTGCAAAAATTAATCATTTAGATAGCTGAGCCTTTATGGGCTTACTATACAACATATAACACTCCCTTAGACATGTCTCCATAGAGAGTAATCTATGGAAAACCTTGTCATTTTCATGTAGAGATAGAGCATAAGGCGTATTGGGCAACCAAATCAGCCAATCTCGATCACAATTCAGCTGACCTATTATGAAGCTACAAATAAATGAGTGGAAAGAGAGACATGATGTATATAACAATTCATGCATTTCAAAGGATAAATTGAAAATATGGCATAATCACCATATCACACCCCTTGTTTTTCATCCTTCCAGCAAAGTACTATTATACGATTCACACCTTCATCCATTTTCAGGAAAATTACATGTACGGTGGATAGGACCGTTCATAATTAAAACTGTGGACATGGTGCAATCGATATCGAAAATCCAAAGAATGGTTATACATTCAAGTAAATGGGAAATGATTGAAACACTGCTTGGAATTTAAGCATTTTGAGGAATCTCACGATTTAGTGGATTCTCAGACTTCTTATTGGTACAAGCTAAACAATGGTATGATGTATATTATTGTGTATTATGTACTAATAATTTTGTTTTGCAGTTGTAACATCATAAGTAACGGACTAAGGTAATTTCTACGCTCTCTCTCTCTCTCTTTAACTTTTACTTGTTCTTAATTAACTAAATAGATGTATCGATTCATTGAGGCCAATGTGCATTTTAAGTTAGGGGATGGTTTATAAAGATAACTTAGTTTTGATACGCATGATGATTTCAACAATTTCAAGATTTTTTTCTTTCATTCTTTCCTTTTTCTTCAAATTTTCAAAACAAAAAACTTCCATAGTTATTAACTTTAGAATTATGAACTAACTTTAAGTTTAGAATTATTTTAGAACTAGTAGTTAATAACTAGATATTAGGAATAACATTAGTTTAGAAACTAATAATAACTAACAATAAATAAAAATTTAAAAAAAAATTGGCTTGACAATAGTTCTCAACAGAGGACCGTTGTCGAAGAGGCTGTTGACAGCGGGTCACTTAGAAGCAAAAAAATTGCTACCCGAGAGTGGCTACTGAAGTCGTTGTCGAAGCGGCTGACGATAGTCATCGACAGAAAGCCCTAGCTATAAATAGATTTTTGAGTTTCTTTTTCTCCAGGACCAAACTTTAGTCTTCTTTCTACAACACCCTATGCATAAAATCTCTCTTTTCGACAGCCAAAACTATTCCCGAGTATTTTCTTTTGAATTTTTATTAATCTTTAAGCAAATAAGTTCTCTTCTCTTTGATTTCTCTTTGATTTATTCTTTGTAAAAAGTATATTTTTGTCTCAAAAATCTAGATCTACAATTTATATGGTTGAATTTGAGTAAATTAAAATTAGATCTTTACTTCTTAGTAGATTTGGGATAATTTAGTAAAGTTATGAGGATTTTTGATGAATTTCATGAAATAATTGAAGTTATATGCTAAAATAAAGGGTAAAAGAAATAAAAATCTCATCTTTTAGTATCATATTTCATGGATTGCTTGAATAATTATCATATTTCAAATTCATGCAATAATAGTAAATTAAAGTAGAGTTTGATAATTTTTAGAAGAGGAATTGTGAAAAAATGGAATTATGTGATTGAATTTAATTTTAAAAAAAGGGATAAGAAAAAGAAGTTAAATAAAACTAGAATAACTATATGTGATAAATTTATGCATAATGTTTGAAGAAATCTATTTTTTGTGTGGTTAATTTTTGCAGAATGGGACCAAAAAAGCATACAGTTTCTGAGAGGCCGATTTGAATCCTCTGGCCCATCTTCTCCACAGAGAACAAAAGCTGCAAAAGCAAATAAAAAATTTTTGGTGACGTATAAAAACTTTAAACTTTGGCCCGAATGTGCAAGCGATTACTCAAAGATAAATGAAAATTTGGTCTTCAGAGCATAGATGCAGGCTCCAGAGTTAGAGGCATATATAAGGTATACACACACAGGCCTGTATTGAGACCGTGCATGAGTTCTATGCAACCTTCATCCATAGTAAAGGGTAGGGAAGTGCCATTCACGAGGTAAGAAATTTTGAGGACAATCCCTGTACCTAATATACTTGTGGAGCAACCACCTTTTGTGGAGATTGTGAATGATATACCAAGCAACTCTTGCCGGTTCAAAGAGCTCAGTAAGAACATCAGCATTGTTACATTCCATGAGAGTTTCGTTAAGGTGGGCTATGTTAAAATTGAGAATGTCTTGGAAGGTCTTATTATAAAATATAACATCCTAGATAAAATATAACATCCTAGCATCCTCTGTGATGTGATAAATCTACTGTAAGTGTACAGTATCAATTGTAGCACTTTACAAGTCCTTCTACAGGGATCTAGAGTGTTTTGCTATCTTTCTAATTTTTTAGATCAATGAGCTAACCATGAGTTCTAAGTTGACTTCAAATTATTCTAATTAGCCTAAGATATGCAATTCACTAGTTCACAACCAAATAATATCTATCTTATATAATTTATTCCATAACAAAATTAATCTTTTAGTTTAACTTCTACTTAAAGCATCTTAAGTATGGACTATCAAGTTATGTGCAAGGATAATCCATCAAAAAAATTAATTTTCATAGAAATAAATTAAATCATTAGATAAATTCGACAAAATAAATAAAAACCAACAACTCCAAACCCTAACTGAGTATAGGCTATCATAATGTTAATCTACAAATTCTTGTATTTTTATTGTTTCATAGAAAAATTATATCTTTTTATTTTTATTTTAAGAAAGAACACAAATAGATTAATATAAGGTAGATCTCTACTTTCATCTACATCAAAGGACTAAGATAATTTGTTACTCATACTCCTGATAAATAAGATCCTATTTTTATTTATGAAAACCATAAAATATTCTATTTACCTAGAAAACAAGTGAAATCTATACTAAAATATAAATAAATCTATACTAGAAAATAATGGAATTATCTCTGGAGCTCGGTATGGTAGCCGTCACCCCTTCTGCAAAATCCTGATATTTATTAATCAAAACTGCATCTAAAGAGTCTTGTTCTAATTTACATTGATTCATAGGGTATCTATAACCCAAATACAAATCTACTCCTACTCAAACTCGGTACAAAATATATAATCCTAATCCAACACAAACTAATCTCAAGATATATAATCTTAATTCAATCCATAGTATTAGAAACCAATGGTTGAGATTAGATGGCTCAAAGAGTCTAAAACCTGAAATTTCTTTCAGCACACTCGTAGCCTGCTGGATCGAATTTTCTATCCTGTAGCGCTTTAGTAAATTAATCATAACATTTGCATATGAATTCAGATTGAGCTGTTCTTAGTGGCGATTCAAAAATAATTTCGAGCTCTACAAATTTCTCCTACACAGATATTTCCAGTTCAAGCTTTATCTTATTCGAAAATGCTCTTGAAGTTGCTTCTGTTGCACATGAGTTTCTGTCTTCACCTAAATTGACTTTCATTGCTCATATTCTTCAAAAATTTTCTTCATCTTCTTCTCTTCCTTTCAAATCCTTTTTTACCTATAAAAACATACTAAATATACCCAAATAGTAATTATTTATATACAAAAATATATAAAATATAAGAGAAAATATGCAAAATATAACACTCATCACACCCCAATACCTATCTTTTGCTAGTCCTCGAGAAAAACGTAGATCTAAAAAGAAAAAGAAAAATCCTAACTCACTTTCGCAGGAATCGCGATTGTACTTAGTATGTGCAATAAGCCGTAAAACCCCTAGGTTGCCCTATTAGACGAGTTGTGTCTCGTGAGGGTTTCCAGCGTTGTTACCACAAATTTTGTGAAGAAGATAGACTGAGAAATAAAAAAAAGAAAAATAAGAATAACCAAAAATCAAGAAAATTAAAAATTTTCTACAAAAGAAAGAAAAATCTCCTTTTTTAATATTTTCTACAATTAATCTCACTAATATACAAATTTAAGAACGCATTTAGATTATCAGTTTTCAAGTCAAGCATCATATCAAATACACCTATGATTTTAATTAAAAATTTAAATTGTATCTTTCAATACCTACTAATAAATAATTTATCAGTTCCTATACATCTACGTGCATATGTGATAGTCTACTTCGACTTTGGACTCAAACTCTTACTCATGATTCATTGCTTCTCTCTAAACAATTTTTTTTCTTTTTTGTGAATATTTCACCTTTCATGCTATGATTCACGCTTACTTAGGTGCAAATACCTTATTACTTGGATCATACTTTGAGTATTTCAACTTTCACGTGAAGATTCACGCTTACATAGATGCAAATACCCGATTACTCGGATCATACTCATAATTATTTTTTCATTTCTAAAGAATCATTGCCTTAAATACCAAACTCACCTCTTTATTCTTTTTCTTTTTAAAAGGATCATTGTCTTAAATACTAAGCTCACCTCTTTATTCTTTTTTTTCTTATTTAGAGAGAGAAAACTACTCAATTGTCATCGTTTTTATTCTTAACCCAATAAACTATTGTGAAATGAAAAATAGATGTATACTTACTTTAAAATTACTATAAGCAATATTTATTTTTCAGATTTTTATTCTTTCATAAAATTCTAAGCGTACTATCCAATTTACTCCCCTATCAAATTTCAAATCTAAATTTATTATTTTATTTATAATTAGATTTATTTATTGAAGAAAATAAATTTTTCTTTACTTTTAGATTTTTTTTTAAAAAATTTTTACCCTAAAAACTCCCCAAAGTATAAAATAAAGAAACCAAAAAACCTAAAAATAAAATAAAAAATATATTTAAGCACAAAACAATCTCCTAACCTACTCCCCCATATCTAAACTCGTGTATGCCCTCTTATACGAACTAAGGGTGGTAAATAAAAAAATTATTATACAATTATTATACACGTACTAGAAAATTCAAAACTGCTACGACTTCTTGATCGCTTCCCACTTTCATAGTGTGTCCTATATTTTGATATGGATGAATTTAGTTTTTTTTGTTAATTTTGCATTTAATCTCTCCATCTTATTTTTGGTTTTTCTCAATTTATACCTGTCCTTCTTTCTTTTATTCAATAGTGAAATTTGAAGTTAGAAATCGTACCTTTATCATCCATATTCCACCCACGAGCATATTTAATATTAGTAAATATTTTGGTCTTATCAACATGTGAAATAACATACTCATTTTAGTGTGGTGGAATCATGAGCTCGATTTTGGATCGTTCTTTCAAATAATTAGGCACCTGAGCTCTTTCTTTTTGAGTTCCTTCCATTCTTCTAGTGTTTTAGGCTCGTCATGCAAATTTTCTTCAATTATATTATCAAAATTATCAAAAGAAAATGTCATTCTTATGCACTTATCATTAGTCAAGTTATTATGAAGGAATAAAAATTCTTCTTGATAAATTTCTTCACAATCTTCATCAAAAGAATCAAATGATAATATATTACTAGCAAGCTCGTCATAAGGCAAATCACTAAGCAAAAATTTCTTTTTATCACAAGTTTTTCATAATTATTTTCACATTGGTCTAAAGTAGGTTGATCACAATGTTGAACTATAGACTCATCATGCACAAAATTATTTAACTCATTTTGAATCATGTCAATTTCAAAAGATGACTGAAGCAGTTTCTCGTTGGAATTAGATATGTTCAAACAATTGATGGATGATTTTAAAAAAAAGTTAGTATGAGAAATAATTTTGTAGAACCTTCCATATTAGATACAGGTTGAGAGGATGATTTTAACAAAACTTCCATACTTTTCTCTATTATACGTACTCGCTTCTAGTCTCATGATTATAAGCTTCCTTATTTTCCTCGAATGATTGCTTCTCACAATCATGAGTAAAATTTGATATTAGATATGATGAATCTGAGTATATATTTGATGATATTTGTGTAGTGGTTGTAGGTAAATTCTCATGACATGCATACCTCGCTTCTATTCTTTTTAATATTTCATCCAACATATTTAATTGAATATCTTACTCATGATTGAATTTAGAATATGGAGATGAATAGTCTATGAAAAAAAGGTCAAATGGAGGACTCTCTTGATACGACTCTTAATTAGAATAATTCATCCATTCATAATTATAATTTTGTGTATATGAAGCATTCGTAAGTTTATGATATGTGGTGTGAATTTGATTATGACCTAGTCCTAACGAACTTCCTATTCATGGACACTGATGGTAATTATGATACGGATCACAACAATAATAGCATCTAGATACAGAAAATTGATTTTGAAACATTTTTCTTGTAGATTTTTTTTGAGAAGGTGGAGAGGGAAAGAAATGGAAATGAAAAAGTTACGAAGTTTTTTTATATTTTTTAGAACTAGAGATCAAAAATACAAAACCAAAAAAAAATGGGGCAGATTTTTGATACTTTTGTCACTAAATGGCGGTTGTTGCCGCTGTTTAGCGGCAAAATCAGGGAGTTTGACTCTCTGATTAATATAAGATAGATCTCTAGTTTCATCTACATCGTAGGACTAAGATAATTAGTTATTCATACTCCTAATTAACAAGATCCTATTTTTATTTATAAAAACCATAAATTATTTTATTTTCCTAGAAAGCAAGAGAAATCTATACTAAAAAGTAAATAAATCTGTATTAGAAAATAATGGAATTATCTCTGGAGCTTATAATGGTGGCCATCATCCCTTCTGCAAAATCCTAATCTTTTTTAATAAAAATTGTATTCAAAAAGCCTTTTTCTAATTTACATGGATTCATGGGGTATTTATAACCCAAACACAATCATACTCCTACTCAAACTTAGTACAAAATATATAATCCTAATCCAAATCAAACTAATCTCAAGATATATAATCCTAATTCAATCCATAGGTATTAGAAACCAATGGTTGAGATTAGATGGCATAAAATACTATTTTTCGAGTCTAAAACATGAAATTACTTTCAGAACACTCGTAGCCCACTGGATCAGATTTTCTATTCTATAGCGGTTTAGTAAAATGAGCATAACTTTGCATATGAACTCGGATTGAGCTATTCTTAGTGGAGTTTTGAAAATAATTCTGAATTCTACAAATTTCTCCTACACAAATATTTCTAGTTCAAGCTTTATCTTGGTAAAAAATGCTCTTAAAATTTCTGCTATTGCACATGAGTTTCTGTATTTACCTTAATTGAGTTTTTTTGCTCATATTCTTGATAAATTTGCTTCATCTTCTTCTCTTCCATACAAATCCTTTGCTACCTATAAAAACACACTAAATAAGCCCGAGTAGTAATTATATATTGTACGCCCGAAAATTGAACCTTTGATTCCATTGCAAAATTGATGAATTACAATAGGAATTTAGATTACAAAAATTCCGAAGAATTACAAGAACGGGAATATTGGTGGATTCCCTTTTTAAGTGTGGGTACGGGTGGCGGTGGAGTCTTGTTGCTGCCTCCGTTGACTGTCCAACTTGAAAGGGGATCTGTGAAGAAAACCTGCTCCTTCTGATCTCTCAACCCTCTGTGAAGAATTGCTCTGCCGGCTCCAAAGAAAAATCCTCCCCTTTCTCTCAACTCCAATCCTGTATTTTATAGACTGAGAGAACCTCAAATCCGGATTGATTCGCTCCTGAAAAACCGGATCACGGAATATCAGCCAAGGAAACAAAATAAAGATACGGAAAATAACCCACGGGTTGCCACCCGCGGGAGCTCCCGCGGGTGGCAACCCGCGGGAGACTCCCGCGGGTTGCAACCCGCGGGATCTCTCCCGCGGGTTGCAACCCGCGGGAGCTCCCGCGGGTTGCAACCCGCGGGAGGCTCCCGCGGTTGCAACCCGCGGGAGCTCCCGCGGGTTGCAACCCGCGGGAGGCTCCCGCGGTTGCATCCCGCGGGAGGCTCCCGCGGTTGCATCCCGCGGGAATTCCCGCGGGATGCAACCCGCGGGAGATCCCGCGGGTTGCAACCCGCGGGATGTCCCGCGGGTTGCATCCCGCGGGATCCTCCCGCGGGTTGCAACCCGCGGATGTCCCGCGGGTTGCAACCCGCGGGATCCTCCCGCGGGTAGCAACCCGCGGGAGCTTTCCCGGGTTGCACTTTTGGGTTCTCCCTGGTTTTCATATAATTTTTTATTTTATTTTATTTAATTATTTTTAGTGTCTACATAACCCCCTCCAAAGTTTTTGGAATTCTTTAATTTATTTGTAATGAATTTCAAAATACTTTGGATTTTTTCTTTTTAAGTGGGATTGTTTGTTATTTGGATCTTAGTTTGAGTAGGAATTAGCATTAGAATAGGAAAAAGATTTTAAATAAATATCCAAGTCCTGTTTGGACTCTAATCAAACTCTGATTTTGGTCAGAATTTTGATTCCTTTCCCTATTTGAACTCCCGCTAATTCACTATAAATACCCATAGATCTCCAACTTTTTTTTTCTCATAATCAGAAAATCTCTCGTTCTTTTATTTTGTACGATTACTTTCTCCTTTCTCATGGCTTCCGCAGGTACTTCGCAACCACATGATTTAAATGCTGAAGATCGATCAGTTGGCGTTATCGCCGATGAGGATCGACACGCAGGCGTCACCGTCGCTGTTGATCTCTCTTCCCTGATATCAGGTAAACAAACGGTCATCCGTTTACTTAAAAAAAAATCGCTTTTGCGGTGCACGACTACACAGTGATGACCACAGGATTGATCACAAATCTCACAAATCTACCCTGTTCATTTTTTTTTTTTTTTTTTTTTTTTTTTTTTTTTGGACTAAAGTTTTTTTTTTTTTTTTTTTTTTTTTTTTTTTTTTTTTTTTTTTTTTTTTTTTACAGTTCAGTACTCGACGGATCCTTTGTCCAAGAATAATTATTTCGGATTTTCGAGCAGTCCGAATAATCAATCTCACTTTGGATTCGACGGTCACATCCCTTTGGTTGAGGAGCGAAGTAGTGCAGATCGACGACAGAAAATTATTAGCTGCAACCCACTCACAGCTCGTGAATTAATCACGGATTCCGTCTTCGAAGGCGCCCATAGACAGATTTTGAAGAAACCGCAATTTCTTTTTGGGGATGCTGTCAACCAACGAGACGAAGATTTATGGGACAACGCCAAGTGGTTGAGCAATGTTGGAGGTCGCCATATGTTTATCCCGGATCTGGAGCGCAGCTATTCTTTATCTTATCTGCAGCGGATTTCATATCCCCGCATGATGTCTTGGCCAATTACCCGTAGCAGTCATGGCGTTGCGACCGGGAGATTTAACAGAAACGGCCCATTTGTCGATGGCCCGGCAAAGTATGTTACAGGTCTGTTGCCCAGTAGATTCGGCAAAGACTTACCTGTTGGAGAGCACCCGAAACGAGCAGACACCTTTATGAATCAATTTTCGGATGCCCATGGTCAATTCCCAGCTCATGATTTCCGCACTCCTGGATGGATTCACTCCACTTCGCGATCATGGTGGTCTCGGATGACCCATTTCGTTCTGGAAAATTTCAAGACACGTTTAGAGAAGCTTGGCCTCTATCGTGCGGTGCGCAACGTGCAATTTGGGATTCCACATAGTTCTCCTCACTTTTTCTGCATACTGGAGATGTATAATCCGGAGACCAATACCTTCTTCACCCCTGTTGGAGAATTGGGATTTGCGCTTCACGAAATGCATGAGATTTCAGCATTATCCATAGGCGAAACCCCTTATGAGGAGTATGTTCCGAATACGAAGGAATTGCTTCGCCTCAAGGCTGTTCCTAATGCATACTCAACTTACTGGGAGTTGATGTGTCATTACAACATTTGTGCTGATATCTCCAGGCCACGAAATCAAGGGGCGCGCCAGGCCCGAAATCAAGGGGTGCGCCATAAGGTATGGGCAGAGTATCTATTTCAGAATCTGGAAAGATATGAGCGCAGCATCCAAGTACGGGTTGCTTGCGATATGGATACTGTCCATGAGAGGATTGGCACCTGCTTTGCAACTACCTACACTGCAGGATCTGATGAAGACGGGTTCAAAGCTCAGACTGTTTTCGAAAGTTATCACTACCAAGCAGCTTCCCCCATATCAGACAATGCTGTTCTCGCCGGATATCTAATGTTGTGGTTGAAGCGCTGTGTAGTGCCTACCTCGTGCCGCGAAACCGTTACTGTTGATGTTATTTACCCTGCAGTCCTGTTAGCGTTTGGCCAGCCTCTGGGGTTATTACCAGCTATGGTTTGCAGTTTGCAACGCGGCTTGAGGGACATAATTGCCCAATTTTGCAAAGTCCAACAGGCGGAAGATAAGGGTGGTAACACTATCTTCAAAACGCCTAATCCACGCATCGACCTGCCATTCACTTATCTAATGGCTTGGTTCGTATTACACTGTCCAGAATTGATGACTTCTCCTTCAGGACTTATTGATCATGCCATTCCTCATGTACAGCGTTTCGAAAATTGCTCATGGAATGGGAGGTACATGGCTAAGATTCGGCAAATCCTTGGGCGACATCAAAATTACCATATTTACCGTTGTTTCCCAAAATTTCTCGGAGGAAGTTATAGTAGCCAATTTGAAGATAGTTCTGGAAATGATGGCTATACATCCTTGCCATCGGGTTGCTTCTGGTGGCTTATTAGCATCCGGCCAAGTCATCTGGTTTTTCGACAGGGTCGAGTTTGCCTCATGGAGTCCTATACACCCAGTCGCTTCGCACGTCAGTTCGGATATGATCAGCTATATGTTGGCAATCCGAACTCTTATCTCCGTCGTGAGGGAAATCTTCTCGAGGGTGCACGAGGATGGTACCATTTTGCGGCTGGAGGTACAAAGGCATCTTTTACCCTTCCAAGCCAGTCACCCTCCCTTTTTGCATCAATGGGATTCTGCAATTGGTATCATCTTGCAGATATTATCCCTGGCGACTATCAGGTTAATCATTCCTTCTTAAGGCATATTGAGGCATCGCATAGATCCTCGAAAAAGGGCTTGGCGCGTGAATCCCAATCCATAGGCGCCTCTCTTAGTCCTGATAGCAATGATGGCGATGGACAAGATGGTACTTCTACCCCAGCTTCTCTTCATGGAGGTAGATCCGCGTCGAAGCGCTCAAATCCCAGAGGAGTCAACGTTCCTCAAAAGAAGAAGAAATTTCAGGCTCGGGTTGACAATTCGGTTGTAGGACGAACCGTTAGTCGTTTCGGTCTGCCGACCACGACTCAACCGGATCGATCGACCACGAGTCATTCAGATCTACCAACCGCGACATCTGTAGTTCCGTCAATCGTTTCATCTAGGAATGATTTTCCTATTACCACTTCGATGTTTGCGTCAGGAGGACACTTGTCTACTACAACTTTTCCGGTCTTTTCTACTGTTACACCCACACCGACTTCTTCTAGCGAGACTGCCAGGATGTATGGTTTTGCCGCCTTCTCCACTCTTGAGACACCTGCTACCGTAAATCCAGTCCCTAAGGCTGCAAATCTTGGCAGGAGTGATCCAACTATCCCGGATAGAGGAGCTGCGGAGCCGACGGGCACTGCATTGGACAATAGTGCACTAGACGTCTTCTTGTCATCTCCCGGCGAAGCCGCTTTGCCTAGCTCAGCACCAAGACTTGTCTCTTCTGGTGAGCGTTTTTTTTTTTTTTCTTTAAGGTTTGGACTTCATTCCATTTTTTTTTTAACGCATATTTGCTTGTATCTCAGGTGGTGAAGGTTCAACGACCCATGCCTCCCCGACTGCCAGATCAGACTCTTTGGATCTTGTGGACTATTCTGGTGTAAGTGGGGACATTTGTGACCTTGACGGTCTAGGCTCTGATGGAGAGTTCGATAGTGACTACTTCTATCAACCCAGCATGGACAAAGCCTCTCACTTCCCTTTGGAGGTCTCAGAGGCGGATAGACCTGAGAGATCTGGTTCTATTTCCATAGCCGCCACCAATGTAACCTTTCCACCAGGTATTTGCATACTCTCTTTTTTTTTTTTTTTTTTTGCACAAATCTTTTTGATTATGATACACGACCGCTCTATTTTTACCAGACGCAGGTGATGCTAGCGCACCTTCCATGTCTTCTGCAGAGGCTCTAGTAATATCTGTGAACACAGAAAGCCTTCTTTTGCCGACATGCATGGTTTCATCACATTCTGACGCCATGGAACCAACGTGCGGCGCATTAGCCACGCCGCTAACATTGGCGACCTCGACAGCAGAGGTGATGACCACTCCAGCGCGAGTTGCGACCAATTTATTAGATGCGGCGGCAACTCCATTGTTAGAATCTCACATATCATCAGTACTCCCTACGGTCGCTCCATCATTCATACATCCTCTACCTGTAATCTCAACAGATTTGAAGCAGAATTCGACCTCCGGCTTTAGTGAAAGAATCATCAGTCGCAATGTCGAATTCTTTCTTGAACTTTTTTATGGATGCATTGAGGAGATTCTCAACGGAGAGGATTCTCTGGAGAAGGTTCATCCTCTCATGGTGAGTCACCTAGACCATATCACGAGGATTGGAGGACCGCAGCGAGCAGCTCCTTATAGGGCTCGATGGGACGAGTTGGAGGTCCAATTGTCATTACTCAACAGTTTGCGCCAGGCCGATCTTGCCGAGATAGCAAACCAAGAAGTGGCTCGCTTACGAGCCCAAAACTTGGCTCTTCACGCCGAACTTCAGCAGAAAATAGAATGTCAGGCCCAACTTGTAGCGGGACTCCGAGGTTCTTCAGAGAAGTTGACTTGGGACCTGACCCAGATGGAGGATGATATTGAACACCGCCGTAACTCCGTAGACCGCGAGCGGGAGATCATCACCAAGGCTCAAGCCTCAATTACTAATCTTGAACTTGAAATTCAAAATATTTCTGGCAGAGCATCTGAGATCTCACGGCAAAAGGAACAAACTGAACATGACATCGCTGTCGGCATCAGGGAGTTAGAAGAACTCCAAACTCAGGCTGTACAACAACCTCTCATGGATGAAATGGATTTGCAGAGGAGAGCTTTAGAGACAGCGAGAGAGAGTCTCCACCGACGGCTACAGGAAGTGGAAGATGCTTTGAAAGCTTTATCTCAAAAGTAATTGTTACTATTATTATTATTATATATATATATACATATATATATATATATTTATATTTTTCTTTTTTTTTTATTTGTAATAATACAGAAAGAAAGACTTCGCTACGTGCTGCTGTATCATCATTATTATTATCTTTATCTTTTCTTTTATCCTTTCTTTTATCTCTTCTTTTTATACACTTTCATGTATAATAACTCAGACTATTCAGAGGTTCAGGACTTGATAGTGAGGGTTTTTTTCAGATAAATTTAATCCTAAATGTTCAGCGACATATAGTGCGACCAATTAGGATTTACGAACATAGGCAGATGTATAATATTAACGTGCCTAAAGACAAAAAGTAAAGCAGAGGTTGGATGTTAACGTGCTTATAGGATGACAAGCGGAGGTGTAATGTTGACGTGCTTATAGGATGACAAGCAGAGGTACAATGTTGACGTGCTTATAGAATAACAAACAGAGGTATAGTTTTAACGTGCTTGTAGTATCCTAACCGTTCAGTGACATCTAGTATGACGGGTTAGAAAAAGACAGAGGTATTATTAAACATATCTTGGGGCTCAACCTATTCAGAGGATCTAGTCGTGATAGGAATGAAGGAGCTGACCAAACAGAGGTAATTGTTAACGTGTTCGGTCTCAAAATTCTGACTATCAGAGGTAACTGTTAACTTGATAGGAAAGATGATTGTCGTCAGAGAAAACTTTTAACCTAACGACCTAAAGAGATTATGTTCATCAGACGTTGTAACTTTAGACTTGATGAAGTATGATTTTTTTTTTTGACAAAGGTAAAATCTTATCTTAATAAAGAATTGATCTAATGTAAGGTTTTTAGCAAACCCCCAGCTATCAACGGATTTGATTAGCCTTTACCAACCACCGTTTGAGTTGGGCTAGCCATGCTATTCCCCTCAGCATGGTGAGTTGTCAAGGATTTCGTTTGGGCTTAAATGCCAAACTTTTCCTCTTCCCTTTGCCTTAGCAGCTTAGGGCAGTGATGTATTCTTATATTCGGATAAGAATACTGTTGTGACAGATTTGTCGTGGGATTTTTAGCAAACCCCCAGCTATCAACGGGTTTGATTTTGCCTTTACCAACTACCGTTTGAGTTGGGCTAGCCATGCTATTCCCCTCAGCATAGTGAGTTGTCGAGGATTTCATTTGGGCTTAAATGCCAAACTTTTTCTCTTCCCTTTGCCTTAGCGGCGTTGGGTGTTTCATGCTTTTTACCCCCAGCATAGTGGGGTTGGCGAGAAATCTATTCTCTTCCCGTAGCCTTATCGGCGTTGGGCGGTTCATACTTTTTACCCCCAGTATGATGGGGTTGGCGAGAAATTTATTCTCTTCCCGTAGCCTTGTCGGCATTGGGCAGTTCATACTTATTACCCCCAGTATGATGGGGTTGGCGAGAAATTTATTCTCTTCCCGTAGCCTTGTCGGCGTTGGGTAAAATTTTTCCCTTTATTTTAAGAATAATATTTTTTGAGAAATTTTCCATTAATGGGCGCCATCATTCGATCTCCATGCTGATTAATCAACCGGTATGCTCCATTTGAGTAGACTGTCTCCACTACAAATGGGCCTTCCCATTTCGGCTGAAACTTGCCTTTAGTTTTATGCGTGAGAATCATAGGACGCCTGACTGCTAGGACCAAGTCACCCACTTTAAAAGTTCGTTCCTTCACCTTTTTGTTGAAGGCCCGAGATATTCGCGCCTGATAAAGCTCGATTTGCTGTTGAGCTTTTAAGCGTTTCTCATCCAATGCTTCTAATTCCCGAAGTCGTTGGCCATGTTTTTCCTCGGTGGTCATTCTTGTAGCTAATGCTACCCGAAGAGAAGGAATCTGAATTTCTAGAGGTAGTATAGCTTCGCAACCATATACTAAAGAAAATGGTGTACTCTTTGTGGGTGTCCTAACCGTCGTGCGATAAGCCCACAGACAAGCCCCCAATTTTTCATCCCAATCACGCTGACTTGAAGTGACAAATTTCTGCAAAAGCTTCACAATGGTCTTGTTGAATGCTTCAGCTTGACCATTTGCGGCCGGATTATATGGAGACGAAAATATGTTTTGTATTCTGAACTTATCACAGAATTTAGTATAGGCTCTGCTAGTGAATTGAGGGCCGTTGTCGCTGATGATCCGTCTAGGAACACCAAAGCGATAAATAACGTGGTGTTTGATGAAACTGACCACATCATTCGTTTTTACTTCTCGCAAAGGGACAGCTTCTGCCCATTTCGAGAAGTAATCGGTTATAGCCAGTATAAACCGATGTCCATGAGAAGATGGAGGAGCAATGGGACCAATGATATCCATTCCCCAAGTCTCGAATGGCCATGTAATTGTGGTTGGATGTAGGTACTCTGCGGCCTGGTGTATGTAGTTCGCATGTACCTGACATGCATGGCATTTCTTCGCATATGCCATGGCATCTGACATCATTGTCGGCCAGTAGTAACCCATTCTCTTTATCCGGTCTCCCAATTTAGGTCCCGGCTGATGAGCACCACAGGTCCCGTCATGCGCTTCTTTGAGTACTTCTTGTGTTTCTTGTTGTGATAAGCACCGAAGTAAAACTCCACCTGACATTTTCCGATATAAGGAACTAAGCTCAGGATTATAATAGAATTTTTTTGCTTCCTTTTTTACTTTTGCGGCTTCTTTAGGATCTTCGGGTAACATCCCGTAGAGCGCAAAATCGACGAATACGAACCGCCAATCTCTAGGTTCGAAGTTCATCCCTGACACATGGACCTCATTTGCCTCGAGTATTTCTTCAGGGCAAAGGAGCTCCCGGCTTCCAACCTCAACACTTTTAGTTGACTTAGCAGGGAGCGCTAATGTAGCAGCGAAGGACGCCAAGGCGTCAGCATATGCATTCTCGTGCCGTGGCACATAGTCAATATAAAATTCTTCGAAAGAGTCGGCAAGTTTTATTGTTGCTTTGTGGTAGGGTACGAGATGCTCATGTTTAACTTCGTATTCTCCTCTTACTTGATTTACTATGAGCTTGGAATCCCCATAGGCCTCTAAACGTCGGACCCCCAGCTGTTGGGCAATTCGCAATCCCGTTAATAATGCATTGTACTCGGACACATTATTAGAACATGGTTGAGTTAATGAATATCCTCGGGGGATCACATGGTTTTGCGGGGATATTAGAACCACCCCCACTCCAGCAGAGTTCTTTCTCGCTGCTCCATCAAAGAACAGCTGCCAAATCGGTTCTTTAGAGACCATATTGGCTTCCACTATCTCATCTGGAATATCCTCATAAAGTTTCGAGGATTGCGGGACAGGATGCTCTGCTAAGAAGTCAGCAATTGCTTGTCCCTTAATCGCCTTTTGTGGTATAAATCGCATGTCATATTGCGATAGGAGGATTGACCAATTTGCTAACCTGCAATTGAGTGACCCAGGCTTGGTCATGAGCACTCTCAGAGGATTTACCCGAGAAATCACATGGATTGTCTGGCCTACTAAGTAATGCCGCATTTTCTGAATTGCGAATACCAGGGCCAAACATTCCTTCTCTACTGGAGTATACCGATGTTCGGCACCTACCATAGTTCTACTAAGATAGTAAACAGCTTGCTCATGGCCGGAGTCATTGGTTTGGGCTAACAAGGCACCAAGTGAATGGTCCATTGCCCGAACGTATATTAAGAATGGTTTTCCCGATATAGGGGCTACCAATACCGGAGGCTTTGTGAGGTACTTCTTGAGATCTTCAAAGGCTTGTTGACAAGCTTCATCCCAAACGAACGACACCCCTTTCTTCGTTAGCCTGGTAAAAGGTTGGCACCGCCCTGAAAGGTTGGCGATAAATCTCCGGATATATGCTAGTCTCCCTTGTAGTCCACGAAGTTCTTTAAGGTTTCTTGGTGGCTGCATCTCTTGAATTGCTTTTACCTTTTCAGGGTCTAAATAAATACCCTTGGATGTAACAACGAAACCAAGGAATTTGCCACTAGAAACACCGAGAAAGGACTTAGTTGGATTCATTTTTAATTGGTGTTTTCTCATAATATCAAACACCGCTTTCAGATCCCGGAGATGATCGTTTTTATTACGACTCTTGACAGCCAAGTCATCCACATAACACTCTACCGTTTTACGGAGATGCTCGCGGAAAATTGTGCTCATAGCACGCTGGTAAGTTGCACCTGCATTCTTCAGACCGAATGGCATGACTGTATAACAGTACACGCCTAACGGTGTTCTGAATGCAGTATGTTTCTCGTCTTCCGGACACATTTTGATTTGATTATATCCGGAAAATCCATCCATGAAAGACATTCTTTCAAATCCGCAGGTGTTGTCAATCATGACATCCGCTATTGGAAGTGGAAATTCATCTTTAGGACATGCTACATTGAGATCTCGAAAATCGATGCAGATTCGGATTTTTCCATTCTTCTTGGGAACCGGAACGATGTTCGCTACCCAATCAGGATGTTGTTCTTCTCGTACGAAGCCAGATTGTATAAGCTTCTTTACCTCATCTTCGATTGATTCCATCAGTTCTGGACGGAATCTTCTCTGTTGCTGTTTTACTGGTTTCGCATCTGGCTTAATATTGAGTCGATGCACAGCAACTTGAGGATCTAAACCCGGCATGTCTTCATAGTTCCAAGCAAAGACATCTATGTATTCTCGAACGAGAGTCACCAGGGCGTCTCTTTCATTAGGAGGTAAACTCTCGCTTATAAATATGGGTTTAGGATTGGTTTCATCTCCCATATTTATTTGGACCACCTTATCCTCCGTAGGAGGTTCACGTTGCTCAAAACGCATGTTCCACTGGGCATCAAGATGCTTTACCAATGCTTCATCTTCTATAAGGGTCAGTTCATCGTTTTCATCTGGGGTTGGACTAACAGATGTCATGTTTACCGTCATCTCTCTGAATAATATACCCAGGTTGATATCCGAATCCCAATCGGAATCTTCCACATTCTGGCAAATCATATCCTCGATATCTGAAGGACCGGGTGTTGTGATGTATCCCAACCCCCTGCCAGTTTTGTGATAATAGTCCGGTTCTTTTCCTTTGGGTACGAATGAGGGAAGCGGATCCCGACGTCCCTTACCAAAGTTTAATCCGGGTTTATTGATGAAATCATATCCCATTTTTGCCATCATCCGGAATGACTTTAGTCCATAATGATAGAATTGAGGGGCTTCCTGAGCCTCACTCTCACTATCACTGGATGAGGCTATATGTGATTTAATTCTTCCAAAAAGAATAGGTTTTTGACCTGGTCGATGGGCCGGTACTTCGAACATCGCCCCATCTGCGTTTTCGATGTCTGGTTGTACCATCATCGATGACCTAATAGGCATGTGCATGGTTGCTAAAGTCTCAAATTCTGAGAGACTATCTGCATCCGTGCTAGTAGCTGAAGTTAAAGAATCAGTAAGAACACCAGGCAAATAAGCAAAGTTCAGATTCTCATTTATTTCCCACTCGCCTTCATCACTGGCGGTGTCATTTACATCTAGCTCATCAAGATTAATTACAAGAGGTTCAAAGCCTTCATTGGCAAAAAACACTCCTGACTCAGTATCCGCTTCATTTCCACTATCACATTCATCGTGTAGTGGGGGGTCGACCTCAGCACTTTCAGCATACAGAAGGGCGTCTACGAAGTAGCTTTCAACACCCTTGAATGGCTGTTTGTCAGCAATCAAAGTATGCACTTCTCCGTCTTCATCCACGTACTTCATGCATTGGTGTAGGGTGGATGGGACGATCATATTAGCATGAATCCATGGTCGTCCTAAGAGAATGTTATAAGAAGTGTCTGCTTCGATCACGTAACAGGTCACCTCGCTTTTAAGATCTCCGATCTGACATCTGAGCCTGATCTTTCCCAGAGGGTGACTGCCATTGGCATTGAAGCCAAAAATGGCAGTATTAGTTGGAGTCAGTTTGTAGTGAGGGATCCCAAGAAACTGCATAAGCCTCCGTGGCACAATGCTCAAGGCAGAACCCGGATCAATCTGAATTCGACCAATTTCCGCTGAACCAATATACCCGGTATAGTACAGGGGCCTGTTGTGCTTAATATTCTTCAGCTGCATGTCCTCTGGTGTAAAAGTGATATAAGGGGCGTGCCTCGCCACTGAGTTGCATTGCGGGCATGCCTCCTCAACCTCCTCCGGGAGATGGGCTAAGAAAGCTTCAGATTCTGCTAGGGCTTCTCTTAGCGCCTCTCTTGTAGACTTGGACAGGCGTAATAACTCGTACAGAGTTATTCTTGCAGGTATATTCGCCAACTGTGCCATGACATCAAACTGAAAAGAGGAACTTTGCTCTTCAGAGACATCTTTTCGTAGTGCTCGGTTGTATCTGAGCTCCTTTTGTTTTCCCTTGTCGGGAGTTTGCTTGGTAGTTCCTTCATTAGTCTCCTTGGTTGGCTTAGAGGGGCCAGCTTCTGTGTTTGAGAGATCCTTCAAGTAGTGTTTTCCAGATCTGGTTCCGGAAGGTGGTGCAGGCTCATTCTCCACCGCCAGAGCTGTCGCCTCCGATTCAGAATCTGTCAACAGCGGAATATCATCTGCATCCTTCTCAATGGTTGCTGAGACGGCATTGCACATGCGCTTCTTTCCTCTTGTTTCAGTTTTCTTTCTGGTCCTGACGGTTGTCCATTGTTCATCTTCAAGAATGTCTGGATGCACCCAAAAGACCTCCTGCTTCTCTGTCGTGAAGGGGACTAACCCTTTCTTCTGTTGATTATGGGGGTCCAAATTAACCACTCTGAGCTCACCCTTTGGAATAGGTGTGAGCCCATCTGGTACCTCCAGCTCACCCACTGTAAATGTGGCCGAGTTCGCCGTCACCCTTTTTTGTTCAGCTTTGAGCTGAACTGCTCCGGCATCAATTAGTGCCTGAATCTTATCTTTCAAGATGAAACAGTTTTTAGTTGGGTGGCCCACGATCCGATGGTATAAGCAGTAATTCGGATCATTGGTCTTTCCAACCTCTTCAGGTCTTTTGCTCTCTGGCAACTTGAGCATGTTGCGCTTAGTGAGCAAATTAAACATGGTAACAGTATGTTCATCCTTGAATGAATACTGTTTTTGTATTCTGGGTGACCCCGCTGTGTTGTTTTTAGCCGGCCTTTGTTTCGGTTTGGACGTATTCTCCACCGCCAGTATGTCTTTCCCTCTGGAACGGGGGAAATGAGATGTTGGCTTGTTCGAGGTGCCTCTTCTTGTAGATTGTTGTTGCTCTTCAAGGCGCCGGAGTATGTCTTCGGCCTGCTCACCTTGCTTGAGCAACTCTCTCCAAGATCTGGATTCAACCGAACCCATCTTGACTAAGACATCAGTCAATAAGTTATGCCTGCAAGTCTCCACGAGGGTCTCCTGCGTCATGCCATGCGGGCATCGCACGGAAAGCTCTCGGAACCGCTCGACAAAAGCTTTTACTGTCTCACTCTCTCCCTGCTTTGCTGCTAGCAGGGATGGTACCGAGACCTCAGTATCGTCTTCGAAAAATCGGGCCAAGAACTCACGTTCTACGTCGGCCCACGATTTAATCGTTCCTTGGGGTAGTTGCATAAACCAGGTAAATGCGGGTCCTTGTAAGGTACTCGCAAATATCTTGGTCAATGTTGGATCATGCCCCATCAAATGTCCTGTCTGTGACAGGAAGTAGAAGATGTGTTGCTGTGGAGAGCCTTTCCCGTCAAACGATTGAAGGTTTAACGGTTTGTAATTTGCAGGGTAGGGCGTGGTCTCCCATTCAATAGGATAGGGACGCACTATTCCCACTTCCTGCAACTTCTTTCGGTGAAGAAGGGCCTGTAGCTGGTTTTCCATCTTTTCCATTTTTTCCACCTGAGGATTAATGAATACTTTTACTCTTTCTTTTTCTCCTAACTGAGAAGGTACTTCTTCGTAATCGTCTTCACTGTCTTCCTCTACGCGGACATGTTCCTCTTCATGTTGTTTAGCGGATGACGAAGATTGGCCTTTCTTCGTTTGGGCCAGCAACTGAGTCAAGAGTTGTTTCATCTCCTCCATAGTCTCTTCCTGCTGTTTGAGGCGTTGTTCTTGCCTTTCAAGTCTTCTAGAGACTTCTTCCGGAAGATCGGCCATATTTACTGTAGCTTCCAACCCTCTGTTTGAATCAGAATAGGGTGAAGATACAATAGCAGAATATCTGTCTTCCTCTTCGTCAGATCCTGCAGCTAACTTTTTATAGTTCAATGGTATGGCGACTCCCCTCCTAGCCCGAGTGTGTCGGAACACACCCTCTGGCTCAACAGACACCCCCCTTAATTTTGAAGTGAACTCTTTGTCTGAGGAGTCACTTTCGGCAATCTTCTTGCCTTTACCAATCATGTAGGATGAAACGGCAGGCAGGTCATCCCCAGGGCACATCTTTTTTACTATCCGCCTTCTCTTTGGCTCTGTAATCCGCTCAAAAACGGATTGTCCTGACTTGCATTTGCAGTTTGACAAGACGGCTGAGATCAGCCGTTCACAGTGGCAGTGAGAATCGGGTTGGGATGTGCTCCTCTTTCGAGTAAGATACTCTCTCAAATCTTCGGGCTTATCTCCATTTACATTCTGACGCCTCTTGCGCCGCAAGTTCTGTTCATAATATTGGTTGGTTTGTAATATTTCAGGGCTAAGGGCTTTCCCTGTATCAACACATTCTCTTCTATGGAGTCGTCTAGAGTGTGTGCTGGCTTGCGCAGTTGCGCGGGCCCCGCACACATCGGATTGTTCCTCCGCAGACATCTTCCCAGGTGAGTGCATGAGCACATCCTTATGTTTGTTTGAAGAGGAATGAGATGGTACACCTGAGAGAGTGACCATAAAGTTAGGTGTGCGCTGTGTGTTCATTGCGCATGTGCCCGAATAGACACCAGAACCAGATCTTTTTTGCGGAGTGCAACCCGCGGATTGCAACCTGCGGGGTGCAACCCGCGGTTGGAACCGCGGGTTTGCACCCGCGGTTGCAACCGCGGGGTTGCACCCGCGGGGTGCAACCGCGGGGTTGCACCCGCGGGGTGCAACCCGCGGTTGGAACCGCGGGTTTGCACCCGCGGTTGCAACCGCGGGGTTGCACCCGCGGGGTGCAACCCGCGGTTGGAACCGCGGGTTTGCACCCGCGGTTGCAACTGCGGGGTTGCCCCCGCGCAGTGCAACCCGCGGTTGGAACCGCGGGTTCGCACCCGCGGTTGCAACTCCGTGGTTGCCTCCGTGCGGTGCAACCCGCAGTTCTTCCTGTGAATTTCCATTTTTGGATTCTTGGGCTGGATTTTCCGACTGTAATTTTCCAGAGGCGCTGTTCAGGCGGGCCCGTTGGATTTTGCGCCTCAAGTTTCTTTTCTGAGAGCGGGTGAGAGTTTGATTCAACTTAGGAGTGGGCGATGACGCCTCAAGTTTTCTGACAGAGTCAGTTTTAGCGGGCGATGACGCCTCATAAGTTCTAATAGGCGATGACGCCTTCTTCTTTTCGGTGGGCGATGACGCCTCACCTTTGCTCATCATAGCCCGGCGATGACGCCTGGGCTCCGAGTCAGAGGAAGAGATAAACTCTTCGTATTTTTGCTGATCAACCTCTACGATCAGCGTTTCGACAACAGATCCGATGGGTATCAAGTCGGACTGCGCCACGACGTTCTCCGTAGTGAACAGAGAGGCTCCCACTGTGGTCGCCAGTTCTTGTACGCCCAAAAATTGAACCTTTGATTCCATTGCAAAATTGATGAATTACAATAGGAATTTAGATTACAAAAATTCCGAAGAATTACAAGAACGGGAATATTGGTGGATTCCCTTTTTAAGTGTGGGTACGGGTGGCGGTGGAGTCTTGTTGCTGCCTCCGTTGACTGTCCAACTTGAAAGGGGATCTGTGAAGAAAACCTGCTCCTTCTGATCTCTCAACCCTCTGTGAAGAATTGCTCTGCCGGCTCCAAAGAAAAATCCTCCCCTTTCTCTCAACTCCAATCCTGTATTTTATAGACTGAGAGAACCTCAAATCCGGATTGATTCGCTCCTGAAAAACCGGATCACGGAATATCAGCCAAGGAAACAAAATAAAGATACGGAAAATAACCCACGGGTTGCCACCCGCGGGAGCTCCCGCGGGTGGCAACCCGCGGGAGACTCCCGCGGGTTGCAACCCGCGGGATCTCTCCCGCGGGTTGCAACCCGCGGGAGCTCCCGCGGGTTGCAACCCGCGGGAGGCTCCCGCGGTTGCAACCCGCGGGAGCTCCCGCGGGTTGCAACCCGCGGGAGGCTCCCGCGGTTGCATCCCGCGGGAGGCTCCCGCGGTTGCATCCCGCGGGAATTCCCGCGGGATGCAACCCGCGGGAGATCCCGCGGGTTGCAACCCGCGGGATGTCCCGCGGGTTGCATCCCGCGGGATCCTCCCGCGGGTTGCAACCCGCGGATGTCCCGCGGGTTGCAACCCGCGGGATCCTCCCGCGGGTAGCAACCCGCGGGAGCTTTCCCGGGTTGCACTTTTGGGTTCTCCCTGGTTTTCATATAATTTTTTATTTTATTTTATTTAATTATTTTTAGTGTCTACATATATATATAAAAATAGATAAAATATGGGAGGAAATATGCAAAATATAACACTCAAAACTCTGCAACAACGAAATTATATTTAAGAGATGTGGTGGTATTGAACATGAATTTGGAAAGACGCGTGTTTGATATCGCATCTATCATGTTCAATGCATGGGTCAAGTTCATAAGTGTATCCAGTATCCAAGATTGGCAAAGCCTTACGTAGTTTTGCCATCTCTGATAATAAAATTTTGCATGAATAATGGAGTCCATCTATCAAGAGATGACACATTTGAACCTCCCATGCAACCATTTATGGATATCACTATGCAAAGAAGAATGAGTGCTCGACATGCCCACCAGGAACAATAGGTACAACAAGAGCAACAATATGCTACTGCCCCACCTGCTGGTCATAGAGAACAAAATCAAGAACGTGGTGTGAACAAGGAAATGCAACCAATGCGGCTGCCCGACTAGAAGAAGTAACACTTCATGTGCTAAAAGAGTCGATCATAAGGATGACTGACGCATTTACTGCAAGATTGCAAGTCAATGAAGAATGGCAAGCTCGAATTAAGCATCGTCAATAACATGTTTATCAGCATCTCACCAAAGTATACAGACGAATGGCCGGTGAGAACGCCCACATTTCCCCTGATGAAGATGAATCAACGAGCTAGGGAACCACAGGGTTTCGCCAGTATCAAAGACGCAAGTGATGAAAAGGTCTTCAATAGATGTGTCATTGATATTGACTACAAAAGGGAGTGAGTTTTTTTAGAGAACTAACAAAGCCAAGTGTATTATAACCTTAACCTTTTACACAATTTCTTAGTGTATTACATTCATAGTTATATTCTTGATGCACTGAGGACAATATATAATTTAAGTTGGGGGATAGAATAGATACACTGTACTTTACTATATTATAGCTAATTACTAACATAGTTTAAAAAATTAAAAAATTTCATTTCTTTGAAGTAAAAGGTAAGATTAGAAGTACTTTACATTGCATATTTATGAGATTGATATCTTAATTTTAATGCTTATATGATAGTAGTTCTTATGTAGTTTTAATTGTGATTTTAAATCCAACAATAAAATATATGGATACTTAAGATTAGAATTGAGTATGCACTCTGAACACTTACACGATGAGTCATGAAAAGTTGATGACAGTGAAAATTTAAAAGGAAGACCTATCATATATGTATATATAAAAATAACTGATCCTGGAATTTAAGGCAATATACTTCGAATATATAAAAAATATATAGTAAATAAATATGAGAAAGTAAGTGTTACGTAGTTGGATCCATGCGCTTTGGTAAGCATGTATATTCACACGAATAATACTTATGGACTTTTATTATAGACATTAGCTAAGTAACTGAGCATTTATGCATCAGTAAGCATGAATGTTCACATGAAAGGCAAGTGTCTATAAAAATTATATATATATATATATATATATATATATATATATATATATATATATATATATATATATATATGTATATATATATATATATATATATATATATATATGTAAAAGGTTTCTGTAAATTTGATTGGAGTTTGAAACTTGACAAGGCATATACACATGCTCACAAGAGTGTGTTGGAGAAGGACACTTGAAAGTAAAAGTTTATCTTTGATACGATTTATCATGATGGATATATAAGAGAATTAGATTAAAAACAATTAATTATGGTTGACATTTTTATAAATATCTCTGTATGTATCTCTAATTGAGCTTGATATGAAAAAGTAGTGAAAAACAATATATATATATATATATATATATATATATATATATATATATATATATATATATATATATATATATATATATATATATAGCAATAGTATATAGGATACTAACATTTTCATTTTCTTTATTTTACACATATCCTTATTATTTCTTTTAATTATTCATTGGTCTCAAACATTTCTTAATTTTTGTGGGCAATATCACTGAAAACCCTCACGAGACAACACTCATCCACTAGGATAACCAAGGAATTTAACAGTTTGTTATAAGTGCTAAGTGCAATCGTGATTCGTATGAATAAGTGCAATTCGTAGAATTTATTTTTCTTTCTAATTAGGTCTTAGTTTATGTTCTTTAGTTTATAGATTTGCTAGGAACTAGCAAAACTCAAGTTAGGGGTTTTGATTATGTTTGAAAAGTGTAATTATTTTAGTTTAGTTTATGCAAGTATAATCTAATTTTGTTGATTAATATAAAAAATTAATGAAAATTATTTTTATTAATCAAATTCCTCACCATGATATTTTTCTAGTGTTTTTACAGTGTTTTATATATAAGAAAATTGAAGTATCGAAGTTTATATCAAATATCAGTTCATATTTATGAAATTACAGGATTGGTTGTTGACAGCTATCAAATAGCTACCAACAGCGATCGACTATAAGTTAAACCTGAGAGTTGCTATTGAAGGACCTGTTGAAGAGAGTGGCCACAGTTTGGATTTCTTGAGGAATTTTGAGTTTCTTTGTAAATAGAATTCCTATTAAGGTTTTGTAACGCTATAAATAGCTAATATAACTCATATTTTATAATTCTTATGAATAACATTTAATTATTAGAGTTTTTAGATTCAAAATTTAGTTTTTGCCCTCATTCATAGAAATCAGTAAAAGAATTTTTTTTCTATTTATTCATTCCTATGATGAGTATGAGTGGCTACATGCTTGAGCTGGATCCGACGGAGTAACAAAGCTTAGGTGATTTACTATTATGTATTTTTCTATGTTTATTGATTTTAATTGATTTATGTGAAATTGATATTTTTGACTCTCAATTATCTTTGAAGAGATTAAGATATGATTTTTAGTCTTTGATGATTCATTGCTGACGATATATTCATTACTTAGTTTTTGATATACCATAAACTCTTTAGACTATGGTGTATGTTTAGACTTTAACGTTTATTTTTATTATTCATATTGCACACTTAGATAAACTCAAAATTCATATAGGATTAATTTGGTGAAATTATTCAAAGTAACAAGTTTGCAACTTTAGATATTTTGTGCTTCATTGATTTATTTTCCAATTGTAGGAAGACCATGCGATCTATGCAACTGAGATTAAAAAAATACAAAACTATATCTAGTAAATTATCCTATGGGTGAGTTAAATCCGTCTTAGCAATAATTTTAATTAAAGTAAATTTATATCCTTATTAATTTAGTTTTAGTTTTTAGTTAATAAAAATCTGATATTTATTTTCTTTTTAATTCCACAATTTATTTTTAGTGTCATACAATTATAAAACGATTTTTGAGAGAACGACTTTGGATTACTACCCTTATAGTACTTGTCGATCTCTTACACTTGGGAGTATATGATTTAAATTACAGTCAAGTACCATGTTGAGCTAATTTCTAAGCACTCTCTTGTATAGTTTATTTGTTCTTGATTGAGTTAAATAGATATACCAATTCATTGAGAATAATGTGCATTTTAAGTTGGGGCGATTGCTTATAAAGATAACTTAGTTTGGATATTTATGATATTTTCAATAATTATGTTTTTTTTTTCTTTTTCTTAGAATTAAACCATAGGTTTTATTGCTACTTTTAGAATTAAAAACTAACTTTTAGTTTAGAATTAATTTTAGAACTAGGAATTAACAACTAGATATTTGGAATAACATTACTCTATTAACTAACAATTAGAAAAAAAATAAAATTAAATTTTTTGGCATAACATAGTTCTCAACAGACGACCGCCATCAAAGCAGTTGTCGAATATGCTGTCGATAGTAGGTCCCTACAGAACAAAATATACTATGCCTGAGAGCAGTTGTCGAAACTTGTGTCGAAGTGGCTATCGACAACTATCGATAGAGTGTCCCAATTATATATAGATATTTGAGTTTATTTTTTTCTCCAACCTAGCACTGGCCTCTTCTCTATAGCAACCTAGAGCCAAAATTCTTCCTTATGACGACCAAAACCATCCCTGCGTAATTTCTTTCAAATTTTCAACGATCTTCAAGCTTGTAAGTTTTCTTCTCTTGGATTTCTCTTTAATTTGTTCTTCGTAAAAAGTACATTTTTATCTCAAAAACCTAGATCTATTATTTATGTGAGTGAATTTGAGTAATTAAAGTTAGCTCGTTACTTCTTAGTAGATTTGGATTGCTTTAGCGAGTTTTTAAAGTTTTTTGACGAATTTAATGGAATAATTGAAATTACATGCTAAAATCAAGGGTAAAAGAAATAAAAATCTTAACATTTCATGGGTTGCTTGAATAATTGTCATATATCAAACTCATGCACTAATAGTAAAACATAAAGTGGAGTTTGATAATTTTTGAAAGCGGAATGGGGAAATTTTGGAATTATGTAATTAAAAAAATGAGGAAAGAAAAGAAATTAAATACAAATAGAATAGTCATGATCATATAAATAAAAATTATATGTGTTAAATTCATGCATAATTTTTGGAGAAATAATAATATCACATTAAGTTGTATTATTTTTGTGATTAATTTCGCAGAATGGGACCAAGGAAGCAGACCGTTTCTAAGAGGCCAAGAGTGGAATCCTCTAGTCTATGTTCTCGATAGAGGACAAGAGCTGCAAAAACAAATAAAAAAAATTTAGAGAAGTGTGAAGACTTTAACTTTTGGCATGAATGTGCAGTTGATTACTCAAAGATACGTGAGAATTTGGCTTTCAGAGCAAAGATGTAGGCTACAAAATTAGAAGTATATACAAGGTATACACACAAGTCGGCATGTAATGAGATCATGTGTGAGTTCTATGCTAATCTAACACTGGCACTTGAGAATCAATATAGATACTCTATAGTAAGTGCAGGGAAGTGCCATTCATGAAACAAGAAATTTTAACGGCAATTTCTGTACTTGATGTGCCTGAAGAGCATCCAATTTTTGTAGATATTGCGAATGATATAGCAGGCGGCTCCTGCAGTCCAAAGAGTTCTGCAAAAACTTGAGCGATGTTGAATTCAATGAGAATCTTCTTGAAAATGGGCTTTATTAGAAAGGAGTATGTCTTGGTAAGCCTATATTAAATATAACATCCTACCATCCTCCGTAACAACGAAATTATATTCAAGGATGTGGTGTCATTGAATATGATTTTGAAATGGCACTCATTCGATGTTGCATCAATCATGTACTTCTGATAGTTCAATGCATGGGTCAAGCCCATGTATATATCCAGCATCCGAGGTTGGCAAAGCCCCACTTAGTTCTACCAACTCTAATAACAAAAATTTGCATGAACAATGGAGTCCATCCATCATGAGATGACACATTTGAAAGTCCCATGCAACCATTTATAGATATGACATTGTGAAGAAGCATGAGTTCTCAACCTGCCCAGTAGGAACAGCATATACAACAAGAGCAAAACATGTTGTTGCGCCATCTATCGATCATGAAGAATGAGATCAGGAACATGGAGAACGAGGGCAAAAACAAGGAGATGCAATAGCTACAACAACTCGACAAGAAGAGATAACACTCCATACGCTAAATGAGTCAATCATAAGAATGACAAATACATTCACTGCAAGGTTGTAAGTCATCGAAGAACGGCAAGCCCGAACTGAGCATCGTCAACATCTCTATTGGCTTCTCACTAAAGTATTCAAATGAATAGCTAGTGAGGATGCCCCTATTTTGGTAGATGCAAACGAAGGGATGAGCTAGGGGACCATAGGGTTCCACCGGTATCAAAGATGCAAGTGACTAAAAGGTTTTCATCAGATGTGTCATTGAAATTGACTACTAAAGGGAGGGAGTTTTTTTAAGAACCGACAAAGCGAGATGTATTCTAATCTTTACCTCTTACAATACTTCTTAAAAATATTATTTTCATAGTTATATTTTTGATGCACTTATAACATTACATAATTTAAGTTGGGGGTGAGATAAATACATTGTACTTTACTATATCATAGCTAACACACTTATTAAAAAAAATTTAAAAAATCTTTTTCGTTTCTTTGAAGTAAAAAGTAAGATTAGAAGTACTTTACATTGTATATTTGTGAGATTGATATCATAATTTTGATGCTTATATCATAATAGGTTTTATGTAATCTTAATTGAGATTATAAATTCGACAATAAGATATATAAATACTTAAGATTAGAATCAAGTATGCACCCCGAATACTTAATGAGTAATAATGATTTGATGACAAAGAGAAAACTTTAAAGGAAGGGCTATATTATATATATATATATATATATATATATATATAATAAGAGAAAGTAAGTGTTAAGTAGTTGGGTCTATATATATCAGTAAGTATGCGTATTCACATGAACGATACTTATGGATTTTTAATATAGACATGAGCTAAGTAACTAAGTATTTATGCCTTGGTAAGTATGAATGTTCACATAAAAAGTAAGTGTCTACGGAGAATATATATATATATATATATATATATATATATATATATATATATATATATATAAATATATATATATTATATATAAATATATATATATATATATATATATATATATATATATATATATATATATATATATATACATATATATATATGATAAGGGTTCCTATAAATTTGATTAGAGTTTGAAACTTGACAAAGCTTATATACACGCTCACAAGAGTGCATCAGAGAGGATAATTGAAAGTAACAATATATATACGATCAATTTAAATAAACCTGATGGATACATAAGGCTATTAGTTTATAAGTGATTTATTTAGGTTTATATTTTCATAAGTATCTGTGTAAGTAGCTCTGTTTTGCTAGGGACTAGCAAAACTCAAGTTGGGGTGTGGAATTACGCTTGAAAAGTGTAATTATTTTGGTTTATTTTATGCAAGTGTAATCTAATTTTGTTGATTAATGTAAGAAATTAACAAAAAAATTGTTTTATTAATCAAATACCTCCCTATGAAGTGTTTTAGTGTTTTTACAAGGTTTTATATGAAAGGAAATCAAAGTATCGAAACGTATCTCAAATATCAGCTCATAACTATGAATTTATAGGTCTAGTTGTCATCAACCAACAGGCAGTTGTCGATGGCCATCTACTATATGAAGAACTGGAGAGCTATTGTCGATAACTCTATCGAAGGGAGAATCCGCGTTTGCTTTCTTGAGGATTTTTGAGAGAATTTAGAGTTTCTTGAAAATAAAATTCCTATTAGGGTTTTGTAAGGATATAAATAGTCAATGTAACTCAAATTTTGTAATGCTTTTGGAGAGCAAAAAAAAATTATTAGAGAGTTGCTAGAATTAAGATTTAGTTTTTGTACTCATTTATAGAAATCAGCAAAAGAATTCTTTTTCTCTTTATTCATGGCTATAATGAGCATGAGTGGCTAAATTATTGAGTTGGTTTAATTGGAATAGCAAACTTTAGGTGATTTACTGGTATGTAATTTTTTTTATGCTTATTGGTTTTAAATGATTTATGTAAAATTGATATCTTTGATTCTCCGTTATCATTGAAAGGATTAAGATATAATTTTGAGTCTTTGATGTTTTATTATTTAACGATACATTTGTTACTTAGTTTCAGTAAACTATTTAGGCATTGTATATATTAGACTCTAAATGTTTATTTTTATTATTCATATTGCATGCTTAGATAAACACAAAATTCATATAGGATTAATTGAAAGAAGTTATTCAAAGTATCAAATTTGAAACTTTATTTGATTTTGTGCTTCATGATTTATTTTCTGGTTGTAGGAAGACTCCGTGACCTATGCAATTAGGATATAAATAGTATAAATGCACCAAGTAAATTATCTTATGATAGAGTTACATCCATTTGACTAATAATTTTAATCAAAGTTAATTTATATCCTTGTTAATTTAGTTTTAACTTTTAGTTAATAAAAATCCAATATTTATTTCTTTTTAATTCCGTAATTTTTTCTTAGTGTTACACAATAACAAAATAATTTTTGAGCGAACGATCATGAGTTACTATCCTTGTACTACTTATCGATCTCTTGCACTGGGAGTGTACAATTTAGATCATAGTTAACTAACAAACATAAATAAATTATATTTGCTTGCATTTTTATTTCTTTAATAATAATTATTTTAATGTTTCTCTGTTCTCTTGTGTGAACAGAACAGACACTTTTTTATTTTATTTTTTAATTAATTTTAGTGGTTTATTTATAATTATAATTATATTCATAGGAAAATAAATATCATGACAGAGACAAGAATAAGCTGCATATGAACCTCTAGCAGGGGTAGAATTTATAGCACAAGTCTAAAACATCACTTGAATTTATACATTAAAAGAATAAAATTTTTTATATACATGTATTTAAAATAAGAAGGTAAAACACTTTCCTCAAAAGACTCAACTCTGAAAATTGACTTCTAACTATTCAAATCTGATCTCCTTTTTCTCCATTTCTCTTTCCCTTTTCCTTCCGTACTTTTTTCCCTCGTTTTTCTCTTTTTTTCTCTTCTTTTTTTTCTTCACTATTTTTCTTTTGTTCCTTATAGTCTTGTAGCTGAAGAGAAAAATGTGTTTTTTTAGTTCCTTTTTTATTGTTTTTAATTTTTTATAAACATTTACAAATTTAGGTTAGTTGAAGATATGGTTAGATATATGATAAATCTTCCAAATCCAATCTAGATTCAGTTAGATTTGTTATAATCAAAATAACTTATTTTAGATAAACTCAAATTGTAAGATAGATAAAAGATAATATTGGTTAAATAATAATAATATTAAGTAATCACATAATATTTATGATAATACATTTAAAAATAAATAAACACAAAAATATTGTATAGGGAAATGGGGTGTTACAGCGGGGCTCACACAAGTGCGAAGGCCAGCACATGCACAAGAGGATTTTTGATCTGTATAGCTCATACAACCAAATTCTTAGATAATTATAAAATAATTCGAACCAATCAATACTATGGGGGTAATCCTCTATGTATTGAACAACAGTTGAGACATAAACGTCACGCTTTGCATGTGAATGATGACGTTTCCCAAGATTGGATGGATTATCTTATTTAGAAGAGGAGTGCAATACAGCCTGCTCTCTGATGTCAATGTGAACGACTGATTTCGGCGATATTATCAAGTTGTAACTGTAAGACGAAGACATCTATCTTTGATTGGATTACTGAATTGAAAAGACGATGGACTTAAAAAAAGTTCCACTCCGAAACTGATTTGCCCGTTGCCACGTCCAATACGATTAGTAAGGGCAAATAAGTTTTGGAAAGTGACTCTTCAGACACATAATTCACTCTAAGAGTAAAGGAGAGTGTTTATAGAGTTAGAGGGTGTGTATCAGCACTCTCAGATTAGGAAAGAAGTTGTCATACCGTTGGATTACGAATGGTTAGCCAAAGGATTTGACAATGAAGAAGATACTATTTTGTCATCATTTTCTTCCAACTCAAATAAAGATTTGGAGGCTATAGTAAAGATGAAGAAGGCAAAGACGAACATGAGGGGTCACCTTATCACTCTGATGAAGAAGAGAAGATGAGGTTCATCATTAACCCTTATACGGAGAAAATGGAGAAGTTGGAGAGTCAATTGCAAGCACTTCTGCATCGAAAAGAGTTTCAAGAAGTCGGGATTGTGAATCCCAATCCCATAGAATGGGAGACAATGCCTTATCCACGAACTACAAGCCATTAAATCTTTAGTCATTTGATGGCACAGGCCCTCTTTAATAACATATCTTTTATTTCCTATTGCAAACAGCACATCTTATGGGGCATGATCCGACTCTTACTAAGATATTTGCGAGTACCTTGTGAGGACCCGCATTTACTTAGTTTATACAGTTTCCTTAAGGAACTATAAAATCATGGGCTGATGTAACACGAAAGTTCTCAACCTGATTTTTTGAGGATGAAACTGAAGCATCTGTGCCATCCTTGCTAGCATCAAATCAAGGAGAAGGCGAGATAGTTAGAGCTTTTATCGAGGGATTCCGAGAGCTCTCCATACGATGCCCGCATGGCATGACACAAGAGATTCTCGTGGAAACTTGCAGACATAACTTATTGACCGATGTTCTGGTCAATATGGGTTTGGTTGAATCCAAGTCTTGGAGAGACTTGTTCAAGCAATTTGAGAAAGTTGAGGACATAATTTGGCACCTCGAAGAGCAGAGATCCGTGAGAAGAGGCACTACAAACAAAGCCCCACCCCACTCTTCCCATTCTACATGGAAAGATACAATGGCTATGGAAATCATGCCGAAGCCGAAGAGAGCACCAACAAAGAATAGTCTTGCAAGGCCATCCATACCACAGAAGTAATATTCATTTAAAAATGAACACACTCCTACTATGTTTAACTTGCTCATCCAGCGCAACATGGTCAAACTGCCGGAGAGAAAGAGGCTGGAAAAAGTTGGAAAAACTATTGATCCGAACTGCTATCTATATCATCAGATCATAGGTCACCCCACAAAGGATTGCTATATCCTTAAGGATAAAATTCAGGCACTGATCGAGGCTAGAGTAATTCATCTTAGAGCTAAACAAAAGAGGGTTACAACTAATATGACTACCTTTAAAATGGGTGCTTTAGAAGTCCGCTTGGAATCACACCCATTCCAAATGTCAAGCTTAAGGTGGTCAATTTTGACCCCCATGGCCGACAAAATCATCGTTAGCTCTTTTTACTGCTAAGAAGCAAGAGGTCCTCTGGGTGCATCCGGAACTTCTCAAAGATAAACAATGGACAATAGTAATGCCCTAAAAGAAGTCTAAAATGAAGGGGAGGCTGCACAAATGCAATGCTGTCTCAGCCATACTAAAAAAGACCCAGATGATGTAGACCGGCTAACTAACTCCATAATGGAGACAATAGCTCTAGCAGTTGAGCATGAAGCTGTGCATATTGTAGGAACAATCCAATAGACATTTCTTAAGGATTATGGCAATGCGGACGTTGGCCCCTCTAAGTCAATAGAGAAGGCTAATGAGAAATTAGCCAAGCAGACTTTCGATAAAGGAAAGCAGAAAGAGATTAGGTACAACCAAGCTCTATGGAAGGATGCTCTTGAAGAGCAGAATTCTTCATTTGAATTTGATGTTCTAGCCTAACTAACAAACATACTAGCAAGAATAACTCTGTATGAGTTACTGCACTTTTCCAAGGCCACAAGAGAAACTTTAGGGGAAGTTCTGGCAGATTTAGAAGCCATCCTAACTCATCTTGCGTAAGACGTTAAGGAGGCATGCTCACACTGCAACTTGGTGTTGAGGCACACTCCTTACATTATTTTTACGCCAAAGGGCATGCAACTAAAGAATATCAAACACAATAGACCTCTACACTATATAGGGTATATTGGCTGGACAGAAGTGGATCAAATTCAGGTTGATCCAGGGTTTTGGGTTCGCCTTAAGCATTATGCCACGAAGGCTTATGCAGTTTCTTGGGATCCCTCTCATAGATTGACTCCGATCAATACTATCATCTTTGGCTTCAATGCCTGTGATAGCCATTCTCTGAGAAAGATTAGGCTGAGATTCTAGATCGGAGATCTAAAACGTGAGGTAACTTTCTATGTGATCGACGCAGACACCTCATACAACCTCTTTCTAGGGTGACCGTGGATTCATGCCAACATAGCTGTCCCATCCACCTTGCACCAATGAATGAAAAACGTGGATGAAGATGGAGAGATACTTTGAATTCTCAAACGCAATCATTCAAGGGGTTGAAAATTACTTCACCAATACGAATATGCTGAAAGTGTTGAAGTTGCTCCACCACTACATGACAACTATGATAGTTGTGACAAGGCAGAGGTGTGCCTGAGGCATTTATTGCTAAAGATAAATATGAATCTCCTTAATAAGCCTTAAAGGCCTAGTTGTTAAAGACATTGCTGATGATGTAGGCAATTGGGTGATTAATGAAGATCTAAAATTTGTTTATTTGTCTAATGTTGTTATTGATTATGTGCCCTCAGCTACTAGTACTGATACTGATAATCTCTTAGACTTTGAAGTTTTAGCAACTATGCACTTGCTAATCAAGTCATTAAAAACCCAACAATCAAGCATTGAAAATGCTGATGGGCCAGTATTTAAACTTCCGGCCCATTGGTTTTATCAAAAACCCATTCTCTTCGAAAGGGTTCAATGATGTGCGGCCCTCTCCAATGATAGTAAAGATGAAGATCAGGAAGCCCCAATTCTATCATTACGGACAAAAATCATTCTAAATGATGGAGAAAAGAGATATGACTTCATCCGAAGTCTAGGATTAAATTTTGGCAAAGGACGTCAAAGTCTTCTTCACTGATTCTTACCCCAATGAAAAGAACCGGATTATTATCACAAAACCGGCAGGGGTTGAGATATGTCACAACTCATGATCCATTGGATATAGATTACATTATCTACCAAAGTGCATAAAACTCCGATTGAGAGTAGACATTTGGGGTACTATCCAAGGAGCAAGCACCAAACATAACATCTGCGAGCCCGACTCCAGATGAAAATGATAACCTAACTCTTTCCCAAGACAAAGTGATAGTTAAGCATCTTGATGCCCAATAGAATATGCACTCTGAAAAGTGCAAATCGCTTACCAAAGACAAAGTGGTTCAAGTGAACATGGTGATGAAACTAACCCTAAGCCAATGAAAGAGTGGATCTTATAACTCTCATCCAACAATATATTGATGCATTTGCCTGGAATTATAAAGACAGGCCAAGCTTAGATCCTCAAGTTGCTATACATCTGCATAATATTAAGCCGCATGCAAAATAATGAAGCAACATCTAAGAAGATTTCATCCAGAATTAATAGAATCGATCGAGGATAAAGTTAATAAGCTTACACAATCTGGCTTCATCCAGGAAGAATAGCATCCTGATTAGATAGAAAACATTATTCATGTTCCCAAGAAGAATGGAAATATCTACACCAACCTCCGAGATTTGAATGCGGCATGTCACAAAGACGAATTTGCGCTTCAAATAACAGATGTCATGATTGATAATACCTATGGATTCGAAAGGATGCCTTTCATAGATGAATTTTCTAGGTACAATCAAATTAGGATGTACCCTTAAAATGAAAGCATACTTCATTCAGAACATCATTTGGCATGTACTGCTATGAGGTTATGTCCTTCGGTTTAAAGAATGCATGTGCTACAAAAAATTGTGCTATGAGCACAATTTTTTGTGAGCATCTCCGCAAAATGGTAGAGTGCTACGTGGACGACCTTACCATCAAGAGTCGCAACAAGGATGACCATCTCCGAGAGTTGACAATGGTGTATGATATTATGATAAAACACCAATTAAAAATGAGTATGACTAAATATGTTTTTGGTGTCTCTAATGGTAAATTTCTTAGATTTCGTTGTCACATCAAAGGGTATCCACTTAGACCCAAAAATGGTAAAAGCGATTTAAGAATTGTAGCCACTAAGGAACCTTAAAGAACTTCAAGGATTGCAAAGGAGGCTAGCATACATTTGCAGATTTATCACTAATATTTCAAGATGATGCCAGCCATTCTCCAAGCTAATAAAGAAGGGGGTGTCATTTGTTTGGGATGAAGCTTGTCAATAGGCTTTTGAGGACCTCAAGAAGTACCTCACTAATCCTCTAGCATTGATAGCCCCTATATCTAGAAAGCCATTCTTGATATATATTCAGGTGATAGACCATTCACTTGGTGCTCTGTTGGCCCAAGCCAACAAGTTAGGCCACAAGTAAGCTATTTACTACCTTAGCAATACTACGTAGGCACCGCACACAATTATACTCTTGTAGAAAAAGAGTTCTTGCCTCACAATTCAGAAAATGCAACACTACTTAAAGGGCCAATTAATTCATGTAGTTTCTTGGATAAATCCCCTGAGAGTACTTATAACCACATCTGGGTCACTCAATTATAGGTTAGCCAACTAATCAATCATTCTAGCACATTACGATATATGATTTATACTACAAAAGACGATCAATGGACAAGCTATTGCTGATTTCCTAGCTGAATATCCTATATTGGAATCCTCCAAACTTTATGAAGATATTCTAGACGAAATGGCGGTAGTCAACACGACCTCCAAAGAACTAGTTTGGCGACTAATCTTTGATGGAGTGGCTCGAAGAACCTCAACTGGAGTAGAGGTAGTCCTGATATCCGAGCACAACCATGTAATTCCTCGGGGGTACTCGCTCATTGCTCTAATAATATGTCTGAGTATAATGTATTGTTAATGAAACTTCAAATTGCGCAGTAGCTGGAAATTCAACATTTGGAAGCTTATAGGGATTCCAAACTTATGGTAAACCAAATAAGAGGAGAATATAAAGTCAAGCATGAACATCTCCTACCTTACTATGAGGTAGCAATTAAAATCGCCAACTCATTCGAGGAGTTTTATATTGATTATATGCCATGGTACGAAAATATATACGCTAATGCCTTGGCTTCCCTTGCAGCTATACTAGCACTCCCAACTAAATCTAGTATAAGTATCGAGATTGGAAGTTGTGAGCTTCTATGCCCCAAAGAAATACTTGAGGCAAATGAAGCCCATACATCAAAGATAAATTTCGAGCCCAGAGATTGGTTATTCATCTTCGTCGACCTAGTGCTCTACGTGATAGTGCCAAAAGATCCCAAAGAAGCCGACAAAGTGGAGAAAAAGACAGAAAAGTTTTATTATAATCCCAAATTGGGCACCTTTTATTGGAAAATACTAGGTGGAGTTTTACTTTGGTACTTATCACAACAAGAAGCACAAGAAGTGCTCAAAAAAAGAATCTCATGATGGGACTTTTGGTTCTCACCAGGCGGGGCTGAAACTAGGAGGTCGGATAAAAAAAGGGCTTTTATTGGCTGATGATGATGCGAACATTATGGCATATGCAAAGAAGTACCATGCCTGCCAAGTGTATGCAAACTATATGCATCAGGCCCCAAAACTTCTATATGCAACTACGATCATTTGGCCATTTGAGACATTAGGAATGGATATTGTCAGCCCCATCATTCTACCATCTTCTCATGGACATCGTTTTATATAGCTAAAACTAATTACTTCTCAAAATAGTCAGAAGCTATCACTTTAAGAGAAATGAAAATGGCATATGTGGTCAACTTTATGAAACACCACATCTATCACTTTGGCGTTTCTAGATGGATCATCATCAACAATGGTCCTCAATTTACTAGTAGGGCCTACACTAATTTATGTGAATGTGTTTTCATCCCTATATAACCCGGTTGTCAATGGCCACGTAGAAACATTCAATAAAATTATTGTGAAGCTTTTCGCAGAAAGTCTTCACCACAAGTCAGTGTGATTGGGATGAAAAATTGGAAGTCTGTCTATGGATTTATCGCACAATGGTAAGAACATTGACAATAGCCATGCAATTCTCCTTGGTGTATGGGTGTGAGGTCGTCCTACATTTGGAAATCTAAATTCCTTCCTTTCAAGTGACATTAGCAACAACAATGACCACCGAAGAAAACACAGCCAACAACTTCGAAAATTAGAAGCGTTGGATGAAAAGCGCTTAAAAACTTAACAATAGATAGAGCTTTATCAAACGTGAATATCCCGAGCCTTCAACAGGAAAGCGAAAGAATGGACTTTCAAAAAACATGATCTGGTCTTAGCAGTCGGACGATTGATGGTCATAACACATAAGACTAAAGAAAAATTCTAGTCAAAGTGGGAGTGTCCATTTGTAATAGAGACAGTCTACTTAAATGGAGCATATCAGTTGATCACTCAATACAGTGATCGGATGATCATGCCAATCAATGGAAAATTCATGAAGAAAGATTATTCTTAAAGGATGAAGTTATCCGACCTCATCTTCAATTCAAGAATGGAAATGCTTGCCCACTGCTAAGATGAAGCTCCCCGCCCATGACTAGGAGTTTTAGACAAAAAAAAAATCCTACATCTCTATGATTAAGGATAGAGGAAAACTTTTGTATGTAAATCCAAAGCAAATCATCACTAACCCCATCATGCTAGGGTAAAAGTATGAACAACCAAATGTTACTAAAGCAAGAGGAAGAGGCAAATAAAGTCCTCGCCAAGCCATTATGCCGGGGGTAAAATCATAAACTGTCCTAAGCTACTAAAGCAAATGAAAGGGGAAAAGTTTGGCATATAAGCTCCAATGAAGTCCTCAATAGCTCACCATGCTGAGGGAAATAGTATGGCTAGCCCAACGCAAAGGGCGATCAATTGGTAAAGGCAAACCAAATCTTTTGATATCTGCGAGTTTGCTGAAAACCCCATGATAAATCTATCACAACAGTATCCTTATCAATTATAAGGGTACGTCACTGCCCAAAGCTGCGAAAGTAAAGTGAAGAGAAAACGTTTGGCATATAAGTCCAAATAAAATTCTTATCAACTCATTATGTTGAGAAAAATAACTTAACTAGCCCAACTCAAATGATAGTTGGTAATGACAAACCAAATCCATTAATAGTTGAGGATTTGCTAAAAATCCTAACAAAATCAATCATTCTTTTTATGTTAAGATTTCACCTCTGATAATGAATAATTCAATATTTTTCATTATTTTCAAGAAATATAGTTTTTGGTTATTATGTTAACAGTCACCTTTATCAATCACTTTGTTTAGCTAACCTAAACAAGTTAACCTCAACTTTGTTTAGCTAGCTCATACCTGTCAAGTTAAAATTAAACCTTTGATGAACTAATTTTTGGCATCATTAAGCTAACAATTACTTTTAACGAAAATCATTTTTCTATCAAGTTAACGGTCACATCAGACAGTTAACTCACAAAGCAAAACACATTAATCATTTCCTTTGTTTGGTCAGCTCATTCCTATCCTGTGTCGAGTGATTACACTTGACAAGTGTAGTTATTTTAAATTATTTTATGCAAGCATAATCCAATTTTGTTGATTAATATAAGAAATTAATGGAAAATTATTTTTATTAATCAAATTCTTCATTATGATGTTTTTCTAGTATTTTCTAGTGTTTTTCCAGGATTTTATATTCAATGAAATCGAAGTATTAAAGCGTATCTCAAATATCTGTTCAGAACTGTGAATTTACAGGTCCAACTGTCGACAACCAACAAGAAGCTGTCGATAGCCATCGACTATAAGATGAATTTGAGAGCAGCTGTAGATAGCAATGTCGAAGGGGGAGCCGCAGTTTGTTTTTCTTTAGGATTTTTGAGAGAATATAGAGTTTCCTTGTAAATAAAATTCTTATTAGGATTTTATACGACTATAAATAGCTGATATAACTCAGACTTTATAAGGTATATGAATATTTTTTATTATAAAATAATTATTAGAGATAAAAGATTTAGTTTTTATATTATTTCATAGAAATCAATAAAAGAATTCTCTTTTTCTTTATTAATTGCTATGATGAGTATGAGTGGATAAATTTTTTAGTTGGATCGAATAAAATAACAAGCCCTAGTTGATTTACTGGTATGCGATTTCTATGCTTATTGATTTTAATTGATATCTGTAAAATTGATGTCTTTGATTTTCATTTATATTTGAAAGGATTAAGATATAATTTTGAGTTTTTGATGTTTTATTGTTTGACGATATATTCGTTACTTAGTTTTTGGTATACTATAGACTCATTAGATATGGTGTATGCTTAGATTTTGAATGTTTATTTTTTATATTCATATTGCATGTTTATATAAACTCAAAATTCATATAGAATTAATTGGAGAAAGTTATTCAAAATATCAAGTTTACAACGTTATTTGATTTTGTGCATCAATGATTTATTTTCCAATTGTAGGAAGACCACGTAATCTATTCAACAGAGATATAAAAAGTATAAAAATATCCAGTAAATTTTTCTTGGGGAGAGTTACATCCATTTGACCAATGGTTTTAATTAAAGTAAATTTATATCCATTTTATTTAAGTTTTAATTTTAGATAATAAAAGTCCAATCTTTATTTCTTTTTAGTTCCATAATTTATTCTTAGTGTTATACAATAATCAAACAATCCTCAAAAGGACGATCTTGGGTTACTACCCTTACACTACTTGTCAATCTCTTGAATTTGGAAGTGTATGATTTAGATCACAGTTATGTTTTTGGTACTGTTGTCGGGATTCATACTATTATATTATACTTTAGTATAGATTACAATTCCTATATCATTAATTTTTACAACTTTGAGTTTACATGACCAACTGGAGGAGAACTTCAAATGGTAGACTGATTCGATCGTACTCAAATCCACACACACTTCCAATCCACTAAACGCCTAACAACATGAGCACTACTACTAATAATAATAACAATATGAATAATAATAATAAAGGATTTGGAGATAACAATTCAAATGATAATCATAGCCATAATGGAGGCAATGGGAGGTCTTTACAAGATTATCTACAACCTGATAGGACAATCCAACTTTTATGCATTGCATTTCCGTTGAACACGGAACACATCGAGATTAAATCTAGAGTAATCCAGATTTTACCTAAATTCCATAGGATAGATTCAAAGAACCCATATTTGCACCTTCGAGAACTTGAAGAAATTTGCTCTACCATTAATCTTTGAAATATTACTGCAGAGCAACCTAAACCTAACCTCTTTCCATTCTTTAAGGATAAAGTAAAAACATGGCTATATTCTTTACGTTCCAATTCAATAGAAAGATGGGATGAGATGCAAAGAGAATTCTTAAAGAAAATCATTCATTCACATCGAAAAATTATATGTGAAATCAAGTTCTCTACTTTCGGTAGAAAAAATGAACCATTGTTTGAGTATTAGGATAGATTTAAAGATTTGCTACTCTCATGCCCACATCACAGTTTTAAGACATGGAGGACTGTAAGTACTTTCTATCAAGGGCTAAACACAACATCTAGGCAATGTGTAAAAATTATGTGTAATGGAGAACTCTTGAACAAAGATGCTGAGGAAGTATGGGATTATCTAGATTCACGTGCTGAAAATTCACAAGCATGGAAAACTATGGATACTTCGGATATACACCAATTAAACGAGAAACCTTATAATAGAGGTAGACTTATTAAATTGGAAAAACTAAAGATATAATTGCACGATTGATTTTCATTACTAAGAAATTTAGAGATTTTTTTACAAAGAAAACTAAAATAGTTAAGGCGATAGAAGAAGTTCTAGAAGTTTGTGATATTTGTGAATTATAAGGAGACACAATTTGTGAATGTCTGACACTTTCTGCTTTTAAATAAATATTAAATGAACAAGCTAATAGCTTTAACATTCTTCCTTAAGCAGCGAATAATCCATATTCACAAATATATTATTCCAGTTGGAGAAACTATCCAAATCTTCAATGGAAGCAGAAACCTCAATAATAATTTAATCATCAAAACAAGCCACCCACTAATCGATCTCAATAATTCGTCCAACCTTCTAATCAGCCTTCAGTTTATTAACCACCACCGAAAAGAAATTTTAAGGATAACTTCTTACAGATACAATAGAGAATGAATCAGATAATCTAAGTGTAACAACAATTTATTCAGTCGCAGCAAATGATCAATAATGAGAATGCGACAGTCTTCAATGATATCTTATCACAAATAAGTCACATCAATTCTGCATTGCAAACGAAGGAAAAAGGTAAGCTACTATCTCAACTAAAAGCCAGTACTTGAGGTAAAGTTGAAGCTATAAATGATATTACTTCTTTTATTAATAATGATATATCTGAGATAATTGCTACAATAAATTTAGAAGTGGAAAAGTATTTGATGAGCCCATTCCAAAAAAAATACCAAGTAGAAATAGAGCAATGATTTAATGCAATAATCTAAAGATGATAATTCAGAAGAATCCACTTCCACAAACTATATGCCACTTGTACCATTTCCTTAAAGATTAAAAGCTGAAAATATTAATGCATCTTATGCTGATATTTTGAAAATTTTTAAACCGGTACAGATCAATATACGTCTACTAGAAGCAATTAAACAAGTCTCCTCGTATGCAAAATTTTTGAACGACTGGTGTACCATCAAAAGTCATCATAATGTATAGAAGAAAGCATTTCTCATAGAATAAGTGAGTGCATTATTCCGTTCTGAAATGTCTCTTAAATACAATGTTCCTGCATGTCCTATTATTTTTTGAATGATAGGTCAACATAGTATAAAGAAATCCTTACTTACCATATTCGGTTTACAAACACCTAGGTCTAAAAAAACTTAAACCTACACCAGTCACACTACAGTTAGCCGATATGTAGGAAAGGCTTCATAAGGGTATTGTGGAAGATATTCCAGTGCAGATTGAGACCTTTTGTTTTCCAGTGGATATTATAGTTATCGACACTACACCCATAAAGAATTTATGTCTTCATATTCCAGTTAACCTTAGATATCCATTCTTAGCTACAGCTAATGTAGTTATAATTTATAGGAATAGTGTGGTGAAGTTTTCATTTTGAAATATGACTCTTGAACTTAATATTTTTAGTGTTTGCAAACAACCGAATATTGATAATGATAAATTGCAAGAAATTAATTATATTGAATAAATCCATGATGAAGGAGATATCGTATCATTGTGCATGTCTGAACCTTCGGAGCTGGCTTTAACAATGAATGATGATTTCCTTGATTATCTCAAATCCAAATATATTACTGAAATTATGAAACATTTGACTGATGCTCAATGTTCGAATGTCACGAGAAGGACACCAAAAAAGAAAGTTGTTGACGAAATTTTTGTAAAAAAAAAAGAGGTTGATCAGCAAAAATAGAAGGAAATCTTCATAATATTTAAATGCAGATTTTCTAAAGTCGCATTTTGCTTCTAATATATTAAGGGATGATCTCTCCAAAAATAAATGAATGTGAGTCATCAAAGACTTGAAAATGGCCAAAGAGCCAAAACCAAAACGCGGATCTTCATTCGGAGAGATCTACATTATAACCTAAGAGAAGTGAAGGCTGACGATAACTCATATTTTGAGCTAAGTAAAAGATTAAACGCGATGACCTCTAGATCAAGTTTTACTTCCATAACTTTAGAAAGATAAGGTTATTTCTATTCACCCTCTAACGCGGGCCTAAATAAGCAAAAATAATTGCTAAGAAAGTAAAACGCGGATTCTTATCTAGAGAGATCAGCGCAGACCTTTAAGGTCGTGTTTTGACTTTACATAAAGGATGAAAACTATCCTTAATCAAATGCGAATTTAACCCGCATTTCAAAAGTTTTAAACGTAGGGTTCCTAAAATCTTGTAAGATTAAAGCTAACCTCTTTTCAATATAAATGTGAGTCTAATCAAACAAGACATGTTGTTGGGAGATAAAACATGGATAATCAATTACAGAAAGATTCATGTTTTGAGTCCACATTTGAAGCTAAGTATAGCTAAAACACGAACCTTGTTGGGTTGCGTTTTTATTTCAGAACTTCAAGAAATAAAAATTATACTCATTTGAACCCAAACGTGAATGAGAGCTTGGCACATAAGTTGCAAGGAGTTAAAATGCAGATATAAAGGCTGAGATCCACATTTCAGTTACAAATCCAGAGATTTAAGATTTCAGTTGCAAATCTAATATATTAATAACAGGAAATTAATCATCAAATTAAGGAAGTTGTTAATTGGATAGTTACACCAATTTTAAAGTCTCTAAACTCTTGTAAATAGCCAAATACCAGGCTAAGAAAAGAGTTAGATTATCTCCACTTTGAGCACTTGTGTTAAAATTTAGAGTTCTTCTCCAAGATCTTTTCAACAGTTGCCAACTACAAAAGTTGTCTTTGGATCATCAATAGAGAGCATGATCGTCCTCCACAGTTACAACAGAACCCTAACCTTAAATAAAGAGGAAATCAAATTCCTCATTTTCTGTTAATGGGCAACCATTCTTAATATAATCTCTTTTTGAGTTTTCAATAAAATCCAATTTTATGGCGAACAGAAGCGCAAGAAGAGTTACCTCAAATTACAATGAAATTAATACCATCTGATATCCAAACACCGATACTTGAGCTAAAACCGTTACCTGAAGATCTCAAGTATGCATTTTTAGGACCTAATGGAACTTTCCCGATGGTCATCTCAGTGCGTCTTGATGAGATTCAGGAAGAGCGACTACTATCGATAGAGCGAAAGTATAAATGAGCTCTTGGATAGAAAATGGTGGACATCAAAGGTATGGACCTTCTTATTTGTACACATCACATTACTTTGGAGGATGGATCCAAACCTATTAGGCAAATGCAACGAGGTTTAACCCTGCTATGAAGGAAGTGGTTAAAGTCGAGGTGTTAAAATTTCTTGATACTAGCATCATCGATCTAATTGCTGATAGTAAGTTGGTAAGCTCAATCCAATTTGTTCTAAAGAAGAGTTGACTAACAAAAATTAAATCGAGGTTGGAGAGATGATACCTACTCGTACTACTACGAGTTGGCATATGTGCATCGATTATCAAAAAATGAATCAAGTAACATGCAAAGATCACTTTACATTACCATTTCTAACCAAGTACTTGAAAACGTTGTTGGGCATGAATTTTATTATTTTCTTGATGGTTATTCTAGGTAATATCAATTAAAATTTCTTAGAGAACCAGGAAAAGACAACTTTAATCTGTCCCTTTGGTAATTTTTCTTTAAGAAAAATGTCATTTGGATTATGTAATGCGCCTGCAACATTTCAAAGGTATATGATAAATTTTTTTAGCGACATGGTTGAAGATTATCTAGAGGTATTTAAGGATGATTTCTTTGTATTTGGAGATAATTTTGAATCTTGTTTAACTAATTTAGGATCTGTACTTGAAAGTTGTTAACAAAAAATGTGCTTCTAAATTGAGAAAAATGCCACTTCATAGTTTCAAAAAGTATTGTGTTAAGCCATATAGTTTTATCTAAAGAGATAGAAGTAGATAAGGTTAAGGTTGAGTTTATTTTCAAAATACCAATACCTAAAACTATGAAGGACATACGTTCATTCTTAGGACATACAAGATTTTATAGATGGTTCATAAAGGATTTTAGTACTACTACTAGACCTCTTTCTCACCTTTTTACACAAGATGTGCAGTTTGAATGGATGCAGATATGCCAAACAGTTTTTGAAACCCTCAAGAAGATGGTAATCATAGAACCAATAATGCAACCTTCAGATTGGTCACTTTCATTCGATATTTTATACAATGCAAGCGATTATGCAATTGGAGTAGTATCGGAGCAACCAAGAGATAAAAAAACGCTACGTGATGTACTACGCTAGCAAGACTCTCAATGACGTACAGATGAATTATACAACAATAGAGAAAGAGCTTCTAGCTATAGTTTTTGCTCTAGATAAATTTTGTTCTTATATTTTGGCCTCACATGTGGCTGTTTTTATATATCATTTGGTACTCAAATGTCTTTTGTCAAGAAAATATGCAAAGCCATGACTAATCTGATGTATATTACTGCTCCAAGAATTCGATCTTGAAATTAAAGACAAAATGGGAGTAGAGAATGTGGTTGCAAACCACCCTCTCAACTATATTTTGAAAATAACAAGCTATCAATTAGGGACTCGTTCCCTGATGAGCAGTTATTTTCAATCAAAACAACTCCCTGGTATACTGTCGTTCCCTAATGAGTAGCTATTTTCAATTAAAATAATTCCCTGATATGTTGACATTATTAATTTTCTTATTGCAAATGAAATGCCAAATCACTGGATTGTGCAAGACAAATGAGATTCATATACGAGATACGCTATTTTTTTCAATGACCCTTATTAAAATATTGCTCAGATTAAATTATTAGGCATTATGTGCCTGATGATTAGATTCAAAGCGTAGTTGCTTTCTATCATACAAAAGCATGTGGGGCCATTTTTTGTCTATAAAAACTGTAGATAAAATACTCCAAGGTGGTTTCTATTAGCCTACTCTGTTGAGAGACACATATGAATTTTGTAAATGATGCGAGTCTTGTTAGAAATTAGGAACGTTGACCAGGAAGAGTAATATGCCTCCAACATCCATAATTACAATTAATACATTCGATTGCTGGGACATTAATTTCATTAGACTATTTCCTATTTCTAACGGATATGTTTATATATTTGTAGCGGTCAATTATGTCTCTAAATGGGTAGAAATTGTAGTATATAGAAACAATGATCAATAAACTATTATCAAATTTTTATTAGAACATATATTGTATAGATTTGACATTCCTAAAGCCATAAGATGAGATGGGGTTCCCATTTGTTCAATAAAACCTTTGAAAATTTGATGAAGAAGTATCACATTGTACACCTTATCGCCCATAGTCGAATGTAAATGCCGAACTAGCCAATAGGATAATCAAGCAAATTCTAGAGAAAATGATTAATCTGTCTCGCAAAGATTGATCATTTAGACTAATCGATAATTTATAGGCTTACCATACTGCATATAAAATACTCTTAGGCATATCTTCATATAGAATAGTTTATGAAAAAGCTTATCATTTGCCTGTAGGGATAGAGCACAAAGCGTATTGGGCAATCAAATCAATTAATGTAGATCTCAATTTAGCTGGCCCATTATAAAAGCTACAAATAAATGAATTGGAAGAAATTAGACATGATGCATTTGATAATTTATGCATTTCAAAGGAAAAAATGAGAATATTACATGATCACCATATCACATGCCGTGTTTTTCACTCTTCCAACAAAGTGCTCCTATACGATTCATGCCTTTATCTATTTCTAGAAAAATTGCGTTCATGGTAAATTAGATGGTTCATAGTTAAAACTCTATATCTGCATAGCGCAATCGATATTGAGATTCCAAAGAATGCTATGTATTTAAACTAAACATAAAATGATTAAAGCATTACTTGGAATTTTCGACGCATTCAAAGGAATCTCGCAATCGAATAGATCCTCCGACATTTCATTGATACGAGCAAAACAAAGACACGATATATATTATTGTATATTTGTACTAATAATTTTGTTATGCAGTTGTTACATTATGTGTTCCAGACCAAGATAATTTCTAAGCACTCTCTCATAAATTTAATTTGTTCTTGATTAATTAAATAGAAATATCAATTCAATGAGGATAATGTGCATTTTAAATTGGAGGGATTGCTTAAAATGATAACTTAGTTTTGATATCCATAATGCATTTGATGATTTTGTTTTAAATTTTTTTTCCTTTTCTTCAAAATTTTCAAATTTTCAAAACAAAAATCGTTCAAAGTTACTAGCTTTAGAGTCGGGAACTAACTTTTAGTTTAGAGCTAATTTTGGAATTAGGAATTAAAAACTAGATATTAGGAATAAGGTTAGTCTAGGAACTAATGATTAGAAGAAAATAAAAATCTTGGCTAGACGTAATTCTCATCAGTGGATGGCTGTCAAAGTGACTGTCAACAGCCAGCCCCTGTAGAGATAGGAAGCTTCAATTATAAGTTGATCTTTGAGTTTCTTTTTCTCTACAAACAAACCCTAGCCTCCATTCTACAACACCCTAAAGCAAAAATCCCTCCTTTCAACAACCAAAACCATCCCCGCACAATTTCTTTTAAATTTTCAATAATCTTCAAGCAAGTATTTTCTTTTGTTTCTCTTTGAATTGTTCTTCGTAAAAAGTAGTTTTTTGTCTCAAAAAACCTAGATCTACAATTTATATGAATAAATTTGAGTAAATTGTATTTAAATCCTTACTTCTTAGTAAATTTGGAGTGGTTTAGTGAATTTTTAAGGATTTTTGATGAACTTCATGGAATAATTGAAAATACATGCTAAAATCAAGGGAAAAAGAAATGCAAATCAAAATTTTTAGCATAATTCTTCATTGGTTGCTTGAATAATTAACATATATCAAATGATTCATGCAATAATAATAAAATAAATGGTGTTTGATTAATTTTTGAAGGAGGAATTGGGAAAAATGGAATTATGTTAAAAGAGGGGAAAAGAAAAGAAAATTAGACAACATAAAAAATAGAAAAGGGCAATAGACATATAATATGTGTGCTAAATTCATGATTTTGGGAAATAATAGTAGCATATTAAGATGGTATTTTTTTTTGTTATTAATTTTGCAAAATGAGACCAAGAAAGCAAACCATTTCCAAGAAGCTGAGAGTGGAATTTTTATGCACATCTTCTCCACAAAGGCACAGAGCTGCAAAAACAAATAAGAAGCTCTTGGATAAATATGAGGACTCTATGCTTTGGTCCGAACGTGCAGTCGATTACTCAAAAATACATGAGAACCTTACCTTCAGAGCACAGATGTAGGCTGCAAAATTAGAAGCATATACGATGTATGAACACACACCAGCATGCAATGAAATCGTGCATGAGTTATATGGTAATATACAACTGGTACTTGGGGATCAACATAGATATTCTATAGTAAGGGGCAGGGAAGTGTCATTCACTGGACAACAAATCTTAAGGTCAATTCTTGTAAGTGATGAACCTGAGGAGCACCCATCTTTTGTGGATATTGTGAATGAGATACTAAGTAGCACCCGCCGGTTCAAAGAGCTATGTGAAAATCTCAGCGATGTTGCTTTCAATGAGAGCTTTTTGAAAGTAGGCTATGTGAGAAGGGAGTACGTTTTGGTAAGCTTATTTATTAAATACATCATATCGTCCTCTAAAACAATGGATCTATATTCAAGGGATGTGGTATTATTAAATATAATTTTGGAAAGGCACCCATTCGATATTGCATCTATCATGTACTTCGCGATAGTTCAATCATGGGTCAAGTCTATGAATGTATCTAGCATCCGAGATTGGAAGAATGACATTTAGTCCTACCATCTCTGATAACAAAAATTTGCGGAACAATGGAGTCAATCGTCACAAGATGACACATTTGAGAACTCCATGAAACCATTTACGGATACAACTGTTCAAACAAGCATGAGTGCTCAACACGCCTAGCAGGAATAGCAGGTGAAACTAGAGCAACATCAAGTTGCTGCCCCACTGGTAGGTCACAGGGAATAAGATCAGGAACGTGGCGAGTAATAGAGAGAACAAGGAGATACAACAGCTGTGGCAGGCCAACAAGAAGAGATTACACTTTGAACTTTTGAATGAGTCGATTATAAGGATTACAGACACGTTCAATGTAAGATTGCAAGTCATCAAAGAACAACAAGCCCGAACCGAGCATCGTCAACAACATCAATATCGGCTTCTCACCAAAGTATTCAAACAAATGGCTGGTGATGACGTCCACATTTGTCCTGATGAAGACGAAGGGACGAGCTCGGGGACCATAGGGTTCCACTGGTGTCAACGATGCGAGCGACAAAAAGGCATTCATTAAAGGCATCATTGTTATCGACTACTAGAGAGAGTAAAAATTTTTGATGAACCGTTAAAGCCAGATATTTTCTAATCTTAGCCTCTTACATTACTTCGTAGTCTATTATTTGCATTGTTATAATTTTTATGCACTAAGGACATTGCATAATTTAAGTTGGGGGTGGGATAGATTACATAATACTTTACTGCATTATAACTAACTAACATAATTTTAAAAAATTCAATTTTTTCCATTTCTTTGAAGTAAAATGTAAGGTTTGAAGTACTTTACATTGTATATTTATGAGATTGATATCTTAATACTGAAACTTAATAATAGCAGTTTTATGTGATCTTAATTGATCTCTTAAATCCAACAATAAGAATATAGATACTTAAGATTTGAATAAAGCATGCACTCTGAACACTTACACAATGAGTCTGGAGAAGTTAATAACAAAGAGAAAACTTAAAAGGAAGACCTATCATATATATATAAAAAAAGAAGTGAGCCTGGTATTAAAGCAATATACTCCAGGAAAAAAATATATATAATGTGTATATATATATATATATATATATATATATATATATATATATATATATATATATATATATATATATATATATATAATGAATAAGAGAAAACAAGTGTTAAGTAGGTGGATTTGTGCATCTCGGTAAGCGTGCATATTCACACGAATGATACTTATGGAATTTTATTATAAACATAAGCTAAATAACTAGGCATTTGTATCAAGGTAAGTATGAATGTTCATATAAAACGCAAGTGTTTATAAAAAAAGATATATATATGTATATATATATATTGAGAGAGAGAGAGAGAAAGAGAAAGAGAGAGAAACGGAAATGAGCTGACAGCTCATGCAAGTTACCAGAGCTGCAGTTCATTTCCAATATCTCCAATAAATTTTTTTTAAAAAAATTTTTGGACTATGATCTCTACCCCTTAGGGTTCACTCATACCCAATTTCATGGGTTTTAGTTTTGATTTGGTCCTCCATCAAGTTAACACAAAATTAATGATTTTTAATGAATAAAACATGTTGTATGCACTTGATGAAAGAATAAAAGAACTCCAAAATTTATGAAATTTAATTTTAAAGAAGTTAAGAAGGTAGAGATAGTAATTATTAAAAAAATTGAAGAAAAAGCTTTGGATGATTATAGGTTTGCCGTTAGCTCACGTAACTTTTCCTGAGCTGGCGGCTCACCTACAGTAATCCCATATATATATATATATATATATATATATATATATATATATATATATATATATATATATATATATATATATATATATGAAAAGGGTTCTTATAAGTTTGAGACTTGACAAACTGATATACATGATCACAAAATTGCATAGGAGAGAATAATTGAAAGTAAAAGTACATATCTACAATATGATTTAAATAATCATGATAGATACATAAATATATTAGATTATAAGTTATTTGTTAAGGTTAACATCATCATAATTATCTGCGTATGTATCTCTAGTTAAGTTTAATATGAAAATGAAATGAAAAGAATGAAAAGAATAAAATATATAGTAATAATATAAGTAGTTAATAGGATATAATATTTTTCATTTTCTTTATTTTACACTTATCCTTATTTTTCCTTTTATTTATTTCTTGAACTCAAACATTTCTTGATTTTTGTGGGTAATATCACTGGAAACTAGCAGGAGACAACACTCATTCATTAGAGCAACCAAGGAGTTTAACGGCTTGTTGTATATGGTAAGTGCAATCGTGATTCCTACGAAGGTGAGTTAGTATTTATTTTTTATTTTAGTTTACATCTTTAGTTCATTTTCTTAGTTTATAAATTTGCTAGGGACTAGCAAAACACAAGTTGGGGGGTGCGATTACACTTAAAAAATGTAGTTATTTTAATTTATTTTATATAAGCATAATCGAAGTTTATTGATTAATAAAAGAAATTAATAGAAAATTATTTTTATTAATCAAATTCCTCATTATGATGTTTTTCTAGTGTTTTTTTAGTGTTTTTTAAGGGTTTTATATGTAAAGAAATCGAAGTATCAAAGCGTATCTCAAATATCAGCTAAGAACTGTGAATTTACAAGCCTAACTATTGACAGTCAACTTAAAACTATTGACAGTCATCGACTGTAAGATGAACCCAAGAGCAGCTGTCGATAGCATTGTCGAATGGGAGACACAATTTGTTTTACTTGAGGATTTTTGAGAGAATATAGTATTTCCTTGTAAATAAAATTCTTATTAGGATTTTGTAAGTTTAGAAATGCCTATGTAACTCAGATTTTGTAAGGCATATGAATATTTTTGAGTATAAAATAATTATTAGAGATTCAAAATTTAGTATTTTTACTCTTTCGTAAAGATCCATAAAAGAATTATGTTTTTCTTTATTTATGGCTTTGATAAGTATGAGTGGCTAAATTCTTGAGCATGATCTGATGGAATAACAAATAATAGATGATTTACTAGTATGTGATTTCTATAATTATTGATTTTAATTGATTTATATTAAATTGATATCTTTGATTCCCCGTTATTTTTGAAAAGATTAAGATATGATTTTGATTCTTTGATGTTTTATTGTTTGACGATATCTTCGCTACTTAGTTTTTGATAAATCGTAGACTCTTTAGATACGGTGTATGCTTAGACTTTGAATGTTTATTTTTTTTTATTCAAATTGCATGTTTAGATAAACTCAAAATTTATATAAGATTAATTGGAGAAACTTATTTAAAGTATCGAGTTTGCAACTATATTTGATTTTGTACTTCAATGAATTTCAGTTATAAGAAGACCACGTGATCTATGCAACTGAAATATAGAAAGTATAAACACATCTAATAAATTACTCTATGGGGGAGTTACATCCATCTGGCCAACAATTTCAATTAAAGTAAATTTATATCCTCTATAGTTTAGTTTTAATTTTAGATAATAAAAATCTAATCTTTATTTCTTTTTAGTTTCATAATTTATTCTTAGTGTCACACAATAATCAAACGATCCTCGAGAGAACGATCTTCGATTACTACCCATGTACTACTTGTCGATCACTTAAACTTGGGAGTGTACATTTAGATAGCAAAAATCAAGCTTTGAGTCATGTTTAATGATACCTCTATCCACACTTAAATCTCATTATACTAGATGTCACTAAATAAGTAGATTAAACATATTAAACCTACCTCTGTTTAATCGGTTCAGTACTATTATGTCTTGAAACATTAAATAGAATGAACTAAAAGACATGTTTAATGATACCTCTGTCTTTTCCTATACTATTATACTAAATATCACTGAATGGTTTAGGATTTCGTAAACTCTTAACTATCAAGTTTTGAACCATTGAATAGCTCAAGCTTAATATAGCTAGTGTAAGTTAACACAACACCTTTACCCAACATGCATTCCTGATTTGGTAAAAAAAATTAGCTAAGCTAGGAATTTGATTCAATTTAACTTTCGAATTTAATTCAACTTTCGAAACACAACAATAATAAAATCATTACAAAGTCTAAAAAATGATTTTATACAAAAGAAACTACACAGCAACACAAGAGAAAGCTCTGCCTTTTATTACAAATAAAAATAAATAATAATAATAATAATAATAATAATAATAATAATAATAATAATAATAATAAAATAGGTTTCTCTTAAGACAAAGTTCACATGCAGTCCTCCACATCCTTCAACTACCACTGGATACTCTCTCTCTCTCATCATGGATTTGGCCCTTGCTTCTTCTAGCTCCTTGATGCTAGCAGTGATATCATATTGGGTCAGCTCCTTTTGCCGTGTGAGCTTGGATGCCTTGTCAGATATTGTTTGAAGTTTTACTTCAGAATTAGCAATCTGTGCTTGTGCTTTAGCAATCTTAGCATGAAATTTAGCAATAATCGCTTGACCATGGAGTATTGAAGTACGGTGATATTCAGCATCACATTCAATCTTGACCAAATCCCAGGTTAATTTCTCCGACGAAGCTTCGAGTCCTGCTACCCACTTTTGCTTCAATTTGAACTAGAAAGCCAAGTTTTGGGCTCATAAGTAAGCCACCTATTGGTTTGTCATGACGGTAAGATCGGCCTGGTGTAAGTTGCTAAGCAATGACTATCGGGCTTCTAGCTCATCCCATCGAGCTCTATATAGAGTTGTTCAATGCGGCCCTTCCACCCTGGTGATATTATCAAAAAAATTTACCATAAAAGGATGGACACTTTCTAAGGAATCCTTTCCATTTATGATCTCCTCGATGCATTCATAAAAGAACCCAAGAAAGTCTCCAATTCAATGGCCAATGAGCCTTTTACTAAGACCAGAGGCTTGATCCTATTTTGAACTTGTCAAAACTGATGGGAGAGGATGCGTAGGTGCTGGAATAATGGCAGAGGGCACTGGTTCTATTGGTGATACTGTCAGTGAAGTAGCCACAACTTTTGCTGTCGGGACTGCTAATGTTATTGATGAATGGTCCCTGCGACGAGTGTTGACACTAGTGGGATGGAAAATGTTGGAACCATGTATATTGGCAGAAAAGGGCCCTCTACACCTGCAAACTTTGCTAAAACTTTAAATGAGAATACTAAAGATGCATCAACATCACCACCAGCTGGCATGAATAAAGTGTTCAGATATCACAAAAACTTTTGTAATATGATAATAGGGTGAAAGCATGCAAATTCATGTTGGAAGACTAACATCATCTGTAGCTATGGAGATAGAACTAGATCCTTCCCATTTCTCCACCTTTAGATCCTTAGGGTGCAAGTGGAAAATTTTGCCCATATCTGGTTGAGGAAAATAATCATCATCAAATTTTTCCTTGGAACCAGCACCACCAAAATCACAAATTGCACCACTTAAGTCAGAGTAATCTACTGGAGCTAAAGAATTTGATTTAACTAGCAGGGAGGTGTGAGTCTATGAAGCTTGCCACTTGAAATGCAAGCAAATAGAGATTAAAGGCCAACAAATAAAAGAGAGTCAGAATGATCTTTAAAGGGAAATGCTCCCCAAAAGAGGCAAGTCCAGTAGTAGGACTAGGCAGCATGGCTCCACTGGGAGGTGAAAGAAAGTCATTGATTTCGCTTGAAAGTGTAATTTTTTAGTTTATTTTGTACAAGCGTAATCCAATTTTGTTGATTAATACAAGAATTAATAGAAAAAAAATTTTAATCAAATTCTACACCATGATGTTTTTCTAGTATTTTCTAGTGTTTTTTCAGGGTGTTATATGCAAGGAAATCAAAGTATCGAAACACATATTAAATATAAATCAAGATCTATGCAAAAACAGTATTGGTTGTTGACAAACATCTACTAGCTGTCGACAGTGGTTGACTATATAGTGAACCTGAGAGCTGTTGTCCATAGATCTGTTAAAGGGAGCAGCCGCAGTCTTTTTTCTGGAGATTAAATCTAGAGTAGTTCAAATTTTATCTAAATTCCATGGGATAGATCCAGAGAGCCATATTTGTATTTTCAAGAATTCAAAGAAGTTTGCTCTATCATTAATCTTTAAAATATTACTACAGAATAATTTAAGTTTAAGCTCTTTCCATTCTCCCTAAAGGAAAAAGCAAAAAAGACATGACTACATTCTTTACGTTCCAATTCAATAGGAAAATGGGATTTGATGCAAAGATAATTCTTAAGGAAATTCTTTCCTTCACATCGAACAAATTATATGTGAAAGCAAATTCTCAACTTTTGACAAAACAAAAATGAATCATTGTTTGAGTGTTGAGATATATTTAAAGATTTGCTTTCACATGCTCACATCACGATTTCAAGATATGGAGGACTGTAAGTACCTTCTATCAAGAATTAAACACTAGAACCAAGAAATTCGTAGAGACATGTGCAATGGTGAATTCTTAAATAAAGATGCCGAGGAAGCATGGGACTATCTTGATTCACTTGTCAAAAATTCACAAGCCTAAAAAACTAAGAATAATTTGGATAAACACCAATTAAAGGAAAAACCTCATAATAGAGGTGACTTCTTAAATTGGAAGAAACTAAAGATATAACTGCACGATTGATTTCCATCACAAAGAAATTTGAAACTCTGCTTGCAATGAAAACTATAATAGTTAATACAATAGAAGAAGTTCTAAAAGTTTGTGATATTTCCAAATCGTAAGGACACGTGACTTGTGAATGTGGAACACTTCCTGCTTTTAAAGAAGTATTAAATGAACAAGCTAATGCCTTTAACATTGCTCCTCAACCAGCAAACAACTCATATTCACAAATGTATAATCCAAAGAGAAATTTCAATGATAATTTCTTGCAGATATAGTAGATAATGGATCAGATAATCCAAGCGCAATAGTAGTGTATTCAGTCGCAACAAATGATCAATAGTTAGAATGCACCAGTCTTCAGCGATATCTGCTCACAGATAAGCCACCTCAATTTCGCATTGTAAACTAAGGAAAAAGGTAAATTACCATCTCAACCGAAGGCCAGTAATTCAGGAAAAGTTGAAGGTAAAAATGCTATTACTTCTTCCATTAATAATGATATACTTGAGATAATTGCTACAATAAATTTAAGAAGTGATAAAATGCTTGATCAGCCCACTTTAAAAGGAAACACTAAGGAGAAATAGGGTAATAATTCAGCACAACAATCTAAAGATGATAATTCTAAAGAACCCACTTCTACTGATTATAAACCACATGTACCATTTCCTCAAAGATTAAAGCCTAAAAATATTAATGCATCCTATGTGGATATTTTGAAGATTTTCAAATAGGTATATATCAACATACCTCTGCTGGAAGTGGTTAAACAAGTCCCCTCATATGCAAAAAATCTTGAAGGACTTGTACACCATCAAAAAACATCACAACGTACATAAGAAAGAATTTCTCATAGAGCAAGTATGTGCATTATTTTATTCTAAAAAGTCTCTCAAATAAAAGGATCCTAGATGTCTGACTATTTCTTGTGTGATAGGTCAGTATAATATAGAGAAAGTTTTGCTAAATTTGGAGGCTAGTGTAAATCTTTTACCATTTCGATTTGCATGCACCTATGTCTAGGGGGAATCCTAACCTACACCGGTCATACTACAAATAGGTCAGAAAGCCTTCCTAAGGGCATTGTAGAAGATGTTTTAGAGCAAAACGAAATTTTGTATTTCCCTATGAATTTTATAGTTATTGATGCCGCACCTGTAAAGAATTCATGCCTACAAATTCCAGTTCTTATTGAATGTCCATTCTTAGCTACAGCTAATGTAGTGATAAATTACAGGAACAGTGTAGTGAAGTTTTCATTCAGAAATATGACTCTTGAACTTTACATTTTTAATTTTTACAAACAACCGAATATAGATAATGATGAATTGCAAGACATTAATTACATTGAATAAATTCGTGATGAAGGAGATATCATATCATTGTGCATGTCAGATTACTTGAAGATGGCATTAAGAATGAACGATGACTTCTTTGATTATCTCCAGCCCAAACATATCATTTAAATTATAAAACACTGAACTAATGTTCAATGTTCGAATTCATAGGATGGATCCCAACAAAGGAAATGTATGAAGAGTTACCTCAAATTACAAAAAAATTAACATCACCTGATATCCAAGCACTGATATTTGAGCTAAAACTAGTACCTGAAGATCTCAAGTATGCATTTCTGGGACCTAAAATTTTTTTTCTAGTGGTCGTCTCAACGCATATTGATGAGAATCAAGAAGAGCAACTACTATTGACATTGGGAAAGTATAAATGAGCTCTTGGATGGAATATAGCGGATATCAAAGGTATGGACCCCCTTATTTGCACACATTGCATTACTTTGGAAAATAGAGCCAAGCTTATTAGGCAAATGCAATGAAGGATTAACCCTGCTATGAAGGATGTGGTTAAAACCGAAGTGTTGAAACTACTTGATACTGGCATCATCTATCTAATTGCTGATAGTAAATAGATAAGTCCAACCCAAGTTGTTTCGAAAAAGAGTGGGATAACAGTAATTAAAAACGAGGATGGTGAGACGATACCCACTCATACTACTACGAGTTGGTGTATGTGTATCGATTATTGGAAGTTAAAACAAATAACACGCAAAAATCACTTTCCATTACTATTTCTTGACCAAGTACTTGAAAGGGTTGCTAAGCATGAATTTTATTATTTTCTTGATAGTTATTCTAGCTCTTATCAAATTAAAATTGCTTTAGAGGACTAAGAAAAAACAACTTCCTTTTGGTACTTTTAGAAAATGTCATTTGGATTATGCAACGTACCTGCAATATTTCAAAAGTGTATGATAATTATTTTTAGCGATATGTTTAAAGATTATCTAGAGTATTTATGGATGATTTCTCTGTATTTGCAAATAATTTCAAATCTTTTTTGACTAATTAAGCATCTGTGCTTGAAAGGTGTCAATAGAAAAATCTATTCCTAAATTGGAAAAAATATCACTTCTTAGTTGCAAAATGTATTGTGTTGGGTCATATAGTTTCATCTAAAGGAATGGAAGTAGATAAGACTACGGTTGAATCAGTTTCTAAAATATTGATATCTAAAACTGTGAAAGACATACGTTCGTTCTTAGGACACACAGGTTTCTATAGAAGGTTCATAAAGAATTTTAGTATTATTGCTAGAACCCTTTCTCATCTTCTTGTGCAAAATATACAGTTTGAATAAATATAGGCATGTCAAATAGCTTTCGAAACCCTCAAGGAGATGCTCATCACCATGCCAATAATGCAAGCTCCAGATTGGTCACTTCCATTCATGATCATGAGCGATGCAAGCGATTATGCAATTGGAGTTGTACTAGGGCAACGAAGTGATAAAAAGCCTTACATAGTCTACTATGCTAGAAAGACTCTCAATGATGCTTAGACGAATTATGCCACAACAGAGAAGGAATTTCTAGCTATAGTTTTTTAATCTTAATAAATTTCGTTCATATATTTTGGGCTCACGTATAGTTATTTTTATAGATCATTCGGTGCTCAAATATCTTTTGTCAAAAAAGATGCAAAGCCACGGTTAATCTGATAGATATTGCTACTCCAAGAGTTTGATCTTAAAATTAAAGATAAAAAGGGAGTAGAGAACATGATTGCAGACCACCTCTCTAGACTAACTTTTGAGAATGATAAGCTACAATTCGGGACTCATTCCCTGATGAGCAACTATTTTTAATTATGATAACTCCCTGTTATGCTGATATTATTAATTTTCTTATTGTAGGTGAAATATTGAATCATTTGAGTGCACAAGACAAAAGGCGATTCTTATACGAGGTATGCCATTTTCTTACTTGTTTAGAAATTGCTCAGATCAAATCATTAGGCGTTGTGTGCCTGATGATGAGATTCAAAGCATAATTGCTTTTTGTCAAAGAAGTATGTGGGGCCACTTTTCGTCTAAAAAAAGGTACCCAAAATACTTCAATGTGGTTTTTATTGGCCTACTATGTTTAGAGATGCATGTGACTTTTGTAAAAGGTGCGAGTCATGTTAGAAACTAGAAGCGTTAACCAGGAAGAATGATATGCCTCTAACACTTATACTTACAATTGAAATATTCCATTGCTAGGGTGTTGGCTTCATGGTACCATTTCCTATTTCTAATAGATGCTTATATCCTCGTATTAGTTAATTATGTCTCTAAATGGATAGTAGCTACAACATGTAGAAATAATAATCAACAGATTGTTATTAAATTTTGAAGGAACATATATTATCCCGTTTTGGAGTTCCCATAGCGATGATAAGTGATGGGGCTCTCATTTCTGTAACAAAACCTTCGAAAATTTAATAAAGAAATATCATATCATACACAAGATTTCTACATCTTATCACCCACAGTTAAATGGATAAGTTAAGCTAGCCAATAGGAAAATTAAGCAAATACTACAGAAAACGGTTAATCCATTTTGCAAAGATTGATCATTTGACTAACTGATGCTTTATGAGCTTACCATACATTGTATAAAACACCCTTACGTATATCTCCATATAGAATGGTCTATGGAAAAGTTTGTTATTTGCTTGTAGAACTAGAGCATAAGGCATATTGTGTAATTAAATTAGTAAATTCTGATCTCAATTTAACTAGCCCATTACGGAAGCTACAAATAAATGAATTGGAAGAGATAAGACTTGATACATATAATAATTCACACATTTCAAAGAAGAAAATGAGAATGTGTCATGATTAACACATCACACACCATTTTTTCATCCGTCTGTCAAAGTGCTATTAGATTCACTCCTTCATCTATTTTCGAGAAAATTGCGTTCATGGTAGACAGGACCGTTCATAGTTAAAACTGTGTATCCACACAGCATAATCGATATCGAAAATCTATAGAATGGTCATACATTCAAAGTAAATGGAAAATGATTGAAGCACTACTTGAAATTTCCAAAGCACTTGAAAGAATCTCGTAATTTAGTGGATCCTCAGACATCTCATTGATTTGAGCTAAATGAAAACACTATGTACAATATTGTATATTATGTGCAAATAATTTTGTTTTGCAGTTATTACATCATGAGTAATGAACCGAGATAATTTCTAAGCTCTCTCTTAAATTTATACTTGTTCATGATTAATTAAATAGATATATTGATTCATTGAAAACAATGTGCATTTTAAGTTGGGGGTGGCTTATAAAGATAATTTAATTTTGATACTTATGATGATATGAATGATTTATTTTAAGTTCATCAAAATTTTCTTTCTTTGCTTTTTTCTTCAAAATTTTTAAATTTTCAAAATTTAGTATTTCGTAGTTATTAACTTTAAAATTAGGAACTAACTTTTAGTCTAGAATCAATTTAGCGTTAGGAATTAAAAATTAGATATTAGAAATAATAATAGTTTAGGAACTAGCATTAACTGAAAGAAATTTGGCTTGACAGTCAATAAAGAGCCGCTGTCAAAGCAGTTGTCAACAGCGGTCTTTGTAAAAGTGAAAAATAGCTTTTCCGAGAGTGGCTGTCGAAACCAATATCAAAGCAGCTATTGACAGCCATCAGCAGAAATGCCCATCTATAAATAAATCTTTGAGTTCTTTTCTCCACAAACAAAACCCTAGCCTTCTTTCTATAGTACTCCATGCCCAAAATCTCTCCTATTGACAGCCAAAACTCTTCCTGCGTATTTTATTTTGAATTTTCATTAATCTTCAAATAAGTTCTCTCCTCTTTGATTTCTTTTTAATGTGTTCTTTGTAAAAAGTAGATTTTTGTCTCAAAACCTAGGTCTATAATTTATGTGGACGAATTTAAGTAAATCAAAGTTAGATCCTAACTTTTGGTAGATTTGGGATAGTTTAGTAAAGTTGTGAGGATTTTTTATGAATTTCATGGATCCACTGATATTATATGCTAAAATCAAGAGTAGAAAAAGAAAAATCTCAACTTTTTAGCATCATATTTCATCGGTTGCTTGTATAATTATCATATATCAAATTCATGCAATAATAGTTACATTAAAGTAAAGTTTGATAATTTTTGAAGGAGAAATTATGAAAATATGGAATTATGTGATTGAATTTAATTAAAAATAAAAAGGGAAGAAGAAAAAGAAATTAACTAAAAAATAATAAATAGAATAATTATGTGATAAATTCATGCATAATTCTTTGAAGATATAAAAATAATTATATTAATTTTTGTTTTTTGTTAACTTTTGCAAAATAGAACCAAAGAAGCAGACAATTTCTAAAAGGCCAAGACTTGAATCCTCTGGCCCGTCTTCTTTATAGAGAACAAGAGCTGTAAAGGCAAACAAGAAAATCTTGGAGAAGTGAGGAGATTTCAAACTTTGGCCCAAACATGAAGTGGAATACATGAAGATAAATGAAAATTTGGCCTTCAGAGTACAGATGCAAGCATTAGAGTTGGAAGTATACACAGGGCATATACATGCATAAGCATGTAATGAGATCGTGCATTAGGTATATGCTAATTTGCAACCAACAATGGGAGATCAATATGGATACTCCATCGTAAGGGGCAGGAAAATACCATTCTCAAGGGTAGAAAATTTAAGTACAATCTCTATACTTGATGTGCCTGAGGAGCACTCTTCTATTGTAGAGATTGTGAATGATATACTAAGCGACTCCGACTAGTTCAAATATCTCTGCGAGAACCTAACGATATTGCATTCAACTAGAGTTTCTTGAAGGTGGACTATATTAGAAAGAAGTACGTCTTGGTAAGACTTTTTATTAAATATAACATTCTACTGTCCTCTACAACAATGGAACTATATTCAAGGAAAGTAGCATTGTTGAACATGATTTTGGAGAGACGTGCATTCGATATCGCATCCATCATGTACTTTGCGATAGTTCAATGCATGGGTCAAGCCCATGAGTGAATCCAGCATTCGAGATTGGCGAAGCCTCCCTAAGTTTTGTCGTCTGCGATTACAACAATTTGCATGAATTATGAAGTCCATCCATCACGAGATGACATATTTGAACCTCCCATGGAAACAATTACGGATACCATTGTGCGAAGAAGCATGAGTATCCGACATGCCCAGTAGGAATAGTAGGTGCAACAAGAGCAACAACATGTTGTTGCCCCACCTACTAGTCACAGAGAATAAAATCAAGAACGTGTCGAACAAGGGTAAAAATAAGGAGATGCAACAGATGCGATAACCTGATCAGAAGAAGAACACTCCATAAAATAAATGAGTCGATCATAAAGATGACAGATGTGTTCACTGCAAGAATGTGAATTATTGAAGAATAGCAAGCTTGAACCGAGCATTGTCAACAACATCATTATGGGTTTCTCACCAAAGTATTCAGAAAAGTGGCTGGTGAGAATGCCAATGTTTCTGCCTATGAAGACGAAGGGACAAGCTAGGGGACCATAGGGTTTTGCCGGTATCAAAGACGCAAATAACAAAAGGTCTTCATCAGACGTATCATTGATATCGACTACAAAAGGAAGTGAGTTTTTAAAGAACTAACAAAGCCAGGTGTGTTAGATGCTCTAAACTTAACCTCCTACATTATTTTTTAGTATATTAATTTCATAGTTATATTTTTGATGCACTGAAAACATTGCATAATTTACCTTCGGGGGCAGAATAGATACACTGTAATTTACTGTATCATATTTAACATACATAATTTTAAAATAAAATTCATTTCTTTGAAGTAAAAAGTAAGATTAGAAGTACATTAAGTTGTATATTTATGAGATTGATATCTTAATTTTGATGCTTATATGATAGTAGTTCATATGTAGTCATAATTGAGATTTTAAATCTGAAAATAAGATATATGGATACTTAAGATTAGGATCAAGTATGCACTTTAAATACCTACACAATAAGTCATAATGAGTTAATAACAAAGAGAAAACTTAAAAAGGATGACCTACATAAATCTATAAAAAAGGGGGAAAAAGGAAGTGAGCTTGGTACTTAAGGCAATATACTTCGAATATTAAAAAACACATTTATAGTAAATAAATCAGAGAAAGTAAGTATTAAGTAGTTGGATTCGTGCGCCTTAGTAACTGTGCGTAATCACATAAACAATACTTATGGATTTTTCTTATACTCATGAACTGAGTAACTGGGCATTTGTGCCTCGGTAAGCATGAATATTCACATAAAAGGCAAGTGTCTATAAATATATATATATATATATATATATATATATATATATATATATATATATATATATATATATATATATATATTTATATACATAAAGGATTTGTACAAGTTTGATTGAAGTTTGAAACTTGACAAGGCTTATACACACGCTCTCAAGAGTGCATAGGAGAGGACAGTTGAAAGTAAAAGTATATCTACGATACGATTCAAATGATCATAATGGATACATAGGGGTATTAGATTATAAGTGACAAACTAAGGTTGACATTTTTATAAATATATGGGTGCATATCTCTAATTGAGTTTGATATGGAAAATAAGTGAAAAAACTTATATATATATATATATATATATATATATATATATATATATATATATATATATATATATATATATATATATATAGTAATAGTATAGATAGTTAATAGACTACTAACATTTTTCATTCTTTTTGTTTTACACATAACATTATTTTTCCTTTTATTTATTTCTTGACCTCAAATATTTCTTGATGTTTGTGAGTAACATCACTGGAAACGCTCACGAGGCAACACTCGTCCACTAGGGTAGCCTAAGGGTTTAACAACTTGATGCACATGCTAAGTACAATTGTGATTCCTACGAATGTGAGTTAGGAATTATTTTTATTTTTAATTAGGTCTTTAGTTTATTTCCTTTAGTTGATAGATTAGTTAGGGACTATCAAAACTCAAGTTGAGAGGTGTAATTATGCTTGTAAAGTGTAATTATTTTAGTTTATTTTGTGCAAGTGTAATCCATTTTTGTTGAATAATATAAGAAATTAATTAAAAAATATTTTTATTAATCAAATTCCTCAATATGATATTTTTCTAGTATTTTCTAGTGTTTCTGTAGGATTTTATATTTGAGGAAATCGAAGTATCAAAATGTATTTCAAACATCAGTCTAGATCTATGCAAAAACAGGACTAACTGTTGACAACTATCTACTAGCTGTTAATAGCAGTCGACTGTAGAGTGAACCCGAGAGTTTTTGTTGATAGGTATGTCTAAGGGAGTGGCCAAAGACTCTTTTACTGGTGAGTTTTGAGAAGAATTTAGAGTTTACCTATAAATATAATTCTTATTAGGGTTTTGTACAAGTATAAATAGGCAATGAAACCCAAGTTTTGTGATGGCTAATGAATATCTTGAAATTATTAGAGAGTTTTTAGATTCAAAATTTAGTTTTTGTACTTCATAGAAATAAATAAAAAATTCTTTTTCTCTTTATTCATGGTTATGATGAGTATGAGTGGCTAAATTCTTGAGTTTGATCAGATTGAATAACAAACCCTAGGTGATTTACTGGTATGTATTTTTCTATGCTTATTTATTTTAATTTTTTTATGTGAAATTGATATATTTGATTCTCCGTTATCATTGAAGGAATTTAGATATGATTTTGAGTATTTGATGTTTTATTATTTGACGATATATTTATTGCTTAGTTTTTGATATGCCATAGACTTTTTAAGCACTGTGTATGCTTATATTTTGAATATTTATTTTTGTTATTCATATGCATGCTTAGATAAATTGAAAATTCATACAGGTTTAAACATGAGAAATTATTGAAAGTATCAAGTTTGCAACTTTATATATTTTGTGCTTCATTTATTTATTTTCTAGTTATAGGAAGACCATGTGGTTTATGCAACTAAGATACGAAAATATAAATTTATCTAGTAAATTATTCTATGGGGAAGTTATACCCATCTCACTAATAATTTTAATTGAAGTAAATTTTCATTTTTAGTTTTAATTTTTAGTTAATAAAAAAATATGATCTTTATTTCTCATTTTAATTTTGTAATCCGTTCTTAGTGTCACACAATTACTAAACGATTCTCAAGAGAACAATCTTGGGTCACTACCTTTCTTTTACTTGTCGATCTCTTGCACTTAGGAGTGTACGACTTTTATCGCAGTTAGTCAGCTGGTTCGGTGTCCTCTAGAATAGTCCCATTGGCTCTATAACCCTTGTAGCCTTAGCAATTGCTTCGTCCCCGTCAAGATCTATGATTTGGACAGTTGAGATTTTTGCGGTGAGTGCTCCAAGTATAGAGGAAGTTGCAAAGCAAAGCATCCCAACCATGCTTCTAGATGGGGCAACCGAGAGTACTATGTTTGGTATAGAGGCTTGAAAGGTTATAGTCGCCAAGAGTACCCCTGGCTAATCATAGGTTGTTCAAACACTAAAGTTATAGCAGGAAGTTGAAGTTTCGTCCTCTTTCTATGTGGAACTCTGACCATCCTAGTGTTTGAACATTTGGAGCCAGATGTGCATCCAAAAGGTGGGGCCGGAGCAGAAGCATCATCTTGTTCATCTCCTTCGTCATCATCAGAATTGAGGAAATTGTCTATGGATTGGAATTCATTCATACCCTTACGACCCTTTTTAGAGGACTTATGAAATCCCTTGGTATTTCTTAAGAAGGAGTGGTTCACCTGATAATCCTGAGGAATAATATCTACAAAGTAATACCAATGGCAGAACCCCCTGATGCATAGAGAGACTTTAATCGACTCGGAAGAACGAATGAGGTCTTTGTACATCCCACTGCAAAATGAAACCATCCTTGTGCCCCCATCAAAAAGATTTCCATCATGGTGAAAATAAGGATTTGGATTGCCAATATATAGTTGGTCATACCCAAACTGGCCCACAAAACGGCTGGGCGTGTATGGCTCCATGAAGGAAACACGACTATGGCAGATGACTAGATGGCCAATATGATATTGATGAGCCACTAGAAGTAACCTAATGATAGAGTTGTGTAGCCATAATTTCCGATCCTATACTCTAGCTGGTTATTGTAATTCCCTCTGGGGAACTGAGGGAAGCAATGATAGATATAATATTTTTAATGTTGTCCAACAATTTGTTGAATCGATGCTACGTGCTTTCCATTCTAGAAGAAATTCTCAAACTGTTGCACATAAGGAGCAGCATGATCAACAAGTCTTTAGGAAGAGGTCATTAATTCTGGATAATACAGTACAAACCAAGCCATCAGGTATGTATATGATTGGTCAATCCGTAGATTAGGTATTTTATAGATGAGGTTATTGTCTTTATCTTTCACCTTTTCAACCTTGAGAAATTGGGTGATCATGTCCCTCAATCCCCATTGGAGGCAGCTAATAATGGTGGGTAGTAGCCCTAATGGTTGACCATATATTAGTAAAACTGCCAGATAGATGGCTTCGACGGTAATGACTTTGCAAGGTAGAGTAGGCACTACACAATGCTTCAGCCATTGAATGAGGAATCCGGTAAGAATAGCACTATCTGACATACAAAAAGCTGCCCGATAAAAATAGCTTTCAAAGACAGTATGAGCCTTGAAGCTGTCTTCGTTAAATTCTGCCATATATGTTATTGCAAAATATGTACCGATTCTTCTATTGATGGTGTCCATATAACAAGGGGCCTGTATCTAGACACTGTGATCATTATCATCTAAGTTTTGGAAAAGATAATCTGCCCAGACTTTGTGATGAACCCCTAGACCTCGCACCGTAATAAGGTCAAATAGGATAACGACACATTAGCTCCCAATAAGTAGAGTATGTTTGGGGGATAGTTTTGAGACAAAGAATCTCTTTCACACTGGGAACGTATTCCCTGTAGGGGGTTTCGCCTATGGATAGCGCCGAAATTTTATGCATCTAATGAAATGCAAACCCTAATTCTCCAACAGATGTGAAAAAGGTGTTGATTCCGCAGTGTATATCTCCAAGATAAAGAATAAGTGGGAGGAGCTATGCGGGAGGCTAAATAACACATTTCTCACTGCACGATAAAAGTCGAGTCTCTTCAAACGTGCTTTGAAATTTCCCATATGAATTTGGTCATCCGAGACCTCCACGATCGTGGGGATGAATGGACCATCTAGGTGTGTGAAAATCTTGAACTAGGAGTTGACCTTTAGCATCAACAAATAGATTGATAAAGTATTAGCATGTCGAAGATTCTTGAATATAGGTAGGTATCTACTGACTCCCAGGCAATAGACCAATAACATCATTTGTTGGACCATCTACAAAGGGGCCATGTTTTCTAAACTATCCAATTAGAATATTGAGATGACCTCGAGTAACGGGCCAAGACATCAGACACGGACATGAAATCCATTGTAGATATGTCAAGGGGAAGCTGCGCTCTAGGTCTCACAAACAAATATCGATCCCCTACCTTATTCAACCATTTAGACATGTTGAATAAATCTTTGTCAGATTCGGCAATAGCGTAAAAAAGATTAGGGGTTTCTCCAATATTTGACTATTGCCACACTCAAAAATGGCATCGGTAATCAACTTTCGAGCCGTAAATTGGTTGTAGGTGATGATATTTTGTCCTTGGTCATCACTGCTCCTTTCATGTACTAGAGGAATGTGGCCATCAAATCTAAAATGGGTCTAATTATCCGGATCGCCTCGAAACTCGAAAAATAGTCTTTCGTTAGAGGATTTGTTGAGTAGAAAACTTCACAAATCAAAGATAAAATACTAGCCAAAACTTGACAAGCTACATACTTTAACAAATCAAGCAATGCAAAATTAAAAATTGGAGCCAAAATCCAACTACAAGTTGCGGTATCGAGCCAATCCACACCCAAGGGGTAGCATGCAACACCCACGCGGACTCATGCAGCAGCTATATGGACACGTGTAGTGTCCAGGAAAGTGTACACAGGGCCCATGTAGGTGCGCATAGCGCAATGCCTTTGCAAGTCAATGCTGCACCTTTGCTAGTGCATGTAGCACCCAAGGGGGTACGCGAGCACCCAGACGAGGATGCATGCATGTTGCGTCTAGATGGGCATGCCCGTGTAGCACCCAGGAGTGTGTGCGCAGCGCCCAGGAAGGCCTGCGCGTAGTGCCAAGGGGTGCATCGGCGCGCGCCCACACAGTGCCTAGGCAAATTGTAACATCCTGTTTTCCTATACAATAATTTTTTTGTTTATTTTTTTTAAAATGCATTATCATAAATATTAAAGTGATTATTTATAATTACTAATTAATCAATATTATCTTTTATCTATCATATGATTTGAGTTTATCCAAAACAGTGGTTAGTTTGATCATAACAGATTTGGCTGAATGTAGATTAGATTAGGAAGATCTATTTTATATCTAAACTTATCTTAAACAAACCAAAATTTGTAAACATTAATAAAAAAAAAGATACGGGAACTAAAAAAAAAGACGTTTTTTTCTTTTCCGCCACCGAGCACAAAAGAGAACAAAAGAAAAATAGCAAAAAAAAAAACAGAGAAGGAGAGAGAGAGAGAAGGGGGGGGAGAAAAGAGAAAGGAAAAAAAGGAAAAAATAACATAACGTGATCCAAATCATTAGCAGCCAATTTTCCAGTGGAGCTTTTATTTTTGAGGCAAGTGCTTTCTTATCATTTTATGATTCTACTATATTCTTTTTTTAAATCAAGAACTTAATATTTTTTTTCCTGAATATATATGTTGGTGCAAGTGCTAACTCTATATCAAAAGTTATATCATTTTAGCATACAAATGGAGTGTTCTCTTATTCACAATATTTTATTCCTTTCCTCTGTTCTATATTGTAGTAAATTTAAATCAAGATAAGTGTATTATTGTCACTTTTTTTTCTCTATTGCTTTATTTGACTTAGATATTTTAAAAAGAAAACAATAAAAAAAGAGAGAATCTGAGCCCTCTCTTCACAGAACAGAGAGGGGAACTCAAAATAAAATAAAATTAACATTTTTGGCAAACAAAAAAAAAAACAATGTTCTTTTCAAATGAACAGAACATGTTCTGTTCATTTGAACATAAATTGGAAACGAAAAAAATAAAAGAAAAAGAAAAAAAATCATTGAAGAAAAAAATATTAATTAATTTATTTATCTATTATTTGTTTTAATGTTTTTCCGTATAGTGTCAAGATTGAATGTGTACAATTTTATTATTTGTTAATAGGTTTGCCATTCATTATTTTTATGCCTCAATATAATTTTTTCTTATTCCTTAAGATGCCACCGGCTTGCTTATTAGTAGCTTTTGTAATAGATTATTACATTCTGTAATCGTAAAAAGAAAAAAAAGAGATTTAATGATTTTATTTTGTATATATATTGTTTGCGGATTATCTTAATTATTTAGGAGTTCTATTACTGATCATTAATTGTATCTAAGCTAATTCAATAACATTTTCTCTACAGTATCATGATGTATTGTGATAATAATTCTGTTATTTTCAAATATGCAAACACTTTTTTTTAATCTATTTTTTTAATATACTTTCATTGACCTATTAGGCATAGGCTTTTCTTATATGTATATATATTTTTTGGATATTTGCTCTGTCATTCCTTTTATTTACGAAAAGAAATTCTAGAAAAAAAAATATGAATGTATTTGTTTAAAATAGACATGTATGCCTCTTCCTAGAAAATAGACACAAACACAGACCATATATATGTGTGCACTTGTATATGTGTAAAAAATTTATAAATATTATATGTTCATTGTACTAGATTTGAATTTTCAAATATGATGGATTAAATTGATCACTTTCATCTTTGTAACAAGTTCATCGTGTGACATTTTCACCATAAGTGAAACCAATATATATACATGTGCATATTTATTTTACATTGTTATTTATATGCTTGTTTATAGAATTATTATTCTTAGAATATGGAATATAATAACGGGGTATGGGGGAACTAAACGAAGGAACTTGAACATGTATTTTGAGAGGTATACATTTTTAGGTTGCGCAGCCGAACTTAGGAACCTACTATGGAGGTTCCGGGTGATTACTGGATCACCGTCATGTCATGATTATAGGGCTTCGGCCTAGAGTATATACTCGTCTATCATTCTTGAGTATCTAGCAGTACGTCCTATAGCAGTACCAGGAGTCATGGGGTTGTGGACCCGGACATATACGGGACCCTCTTAAAATATATGGTCTATACTCCTAATAGTTCCAAACTAATTCGTATTAGACATCAATAAGACATAAGAAGTTTTATATGCATGTTTATCTTATCTTTTCTATATTTGCTATCATATCATTCAGAACATACAAATGCTACATGTTGACCACTATTATATTCAAAACAAGTATATTAAATTCATAAATCAATCTATTAGACATTTTTTTTATTATCATGTCATATATTTTCTATATCACTTATTTCATTCATATGTGTACAAATATAGACCACACATAGCTTGTCTATGTGTTATTATCCATTTTTTTGTAACACTTACAAGGTCATTCTAACGACCCTGGTTTGGCACGCCCAGACACTGATTTCCAGGTTAACGAAGAGAAAGACCCATCACAGTTGGAATCATATTTTAAGAAGTTAGCAGATTCTTAATAAGTGCATTTACTGTAGGAGGGACACGATAGAGACTCTTCTAGTTTGTTTTCTATTGTTTTTAAGAAACTTTATTATTCATTTTTCTTTCGTTTACTTTAACTTTTCGATGATGTAATAAAGATTGTTTGGCCCTCCTATAAACTCGTATTGATTCTTATTTGTGGAAGAAACTTATTATTTTTTTAAATCTATGTTGTTATTTTATGGTATATGTGTATGTATTTGTGGAGTTGTATATATGTATTTATGTATTTTAGACTTGGCGTATTCATTTATGATACGTCGCCAAACGCTACCAGTATCTTGGGATACGGGGCATTATAGTTGGTATTAGAGCCTAGGTTCGACATTAGCTTTTGGTTAGAAATCTCAAAAAACTAGAATTACTGCCACATATGCATATGCATAAATTGCAATTACCTTTGATTCTTGTACTTATCTTATTTCTTTGATTCCTTATACCCTATCATTCCTTTTATCCTTTGTTTCCCGATCAAATCCAAATCCTTCATCTTTCAGAGAAATGACTAGTCGTCGCATCACTTCCTCAAGTACCACTCTCTAAGCAGAAGATCCCAACATGTTGGAATTGCTTAGGGGGCTTATTGAGAACCAACAACAACAGACTGAGATGTTGCGACAGGAGTTGGTGGCTGGAAAACAGAAGAAGGGCAGTGTTTCGGACTTTAGAAAGTTGAACCTGTCATAGTTTTATGAAAGTTGAACCTGTCATAGTTTTATGGAACTGAGGAATCTATAAAGGCAGAACAATGGTTGGTGGAACTGAGAATCTATTGGGTGCAGCACAAGTAGTGGACGAAGACCGTGTAGAGGTGATCAAAATACAATTCATGGATATTGCTCGCACATGGTGGTTGGCTGAGGAGAATCGGTTGGCAAAACCGATAACATGGGAGGCCTTTAAGGAGAGCTTTTATACAAGGTTCTTCCCGCCGACAGCACAATGGAAACTGGAGCAAAAGTTCATTCACTTGAGGCAAGGAAATCAGACAGATTTGCCCCATTGTTGGTAGTTCAAGAAGTAGACAGGGCACGAAGATTCCAGAATGGACTGGATTTTGAGATTCAGGAGCACAAAGCTATCCCAAAGTTCGAAACGTATGCTCAGGTTTTAAATGCTACCAGAATCCAAGAGCAAATAGCAACCATGAGGAAAAAGGCTCAACTTGGATCTCAGAAGAGGAATATTACACAGGTAGCAGGAGATTTGGTTAAGAATGATGCCCCACTACTAGAGAAATGCCAGTTCACTCAACAAAATCGACTAGTGGTGTGTGGTTATTGTTCAAAACCATGATATATTCAGAAGGAGTGTAGGCGAGCACACAATCTGTGTTTGATTTATGTATCAGCAGAACATCAGATTGGTTCATGTCCTTTCCGAAGTGAGGCAAGAGACATGTCTCGGATGCCAGCATCACAATCCCAACGGGCAAGACTTTCAGCACCTCCACAACAATGCAGACTCTTGGCGCCACCACAATAGAGACCTTTGGAGCCTACTCAGAGGGGTCCTCCACTTGCAACTCAACGGCAAGCTTTCCAGAGGGCACATGCAGAAGAGAACCAGAGACATGAACATGTACTCACACTGACAGCAGAGCAAGCCAGTGCGAACAGTAATGCAATAAAAGTTACTATTTAGTTTGAATTATACTAGATTATATTCTATCTGATTTCGTACTCTCTTATTTGCTTTATTCAATTGTCTATTTAACTTTTCACTAAATATAGATACCTTGTGTTTTGTGAAAGTTGACTAACCTTTTCAGCCTTTTTCTATTTAAATAAGAGTGCACAACTAAATATGGGGGGCTCTTTTCCATTTCATATCATTTCTTATTAATGTCAATATATATGTTCTGCCTCAAATTAAATTTCGAGTACGAAATTTTCTTTTAAGGTGGGCAGATTGTAACATACCGTTTTCCTATATAATATTTTTTGTGTTTATTTTTTTTAAAATGCATTATTATAAATATTAAAGTGATTATTCATAATTACTAATTAATCAATATTATCTTTTATCTATCATATGATTTGAGTTTATCCAAAACACTGGCTAGTTTGATTATAATAGATTTGGCTAAATCTAGATTAGATTAGGAAGATCTATTTTATATCTAAACTTATCTTAAACAAACCAAAATTTGTAAACATTAATAAAAAAAAAACAAGATAGGGGAACTAAAAAGAAATGTCTTTTTCTCTTCCGCCACCAAGCATAGAAGAGAACAAAAGAAAAATAGCAAAAAAAAAAAAACAAAGAAGAAAAGAGAGGGGGGGGGGGGGGGGGGGGGGGGGGAGAGAGGGGGGAGAAAAGGGAAAGAAAAAAAAAGAAAAATAATATAACCTGATCCAAATCATTAGCAGCCAATTTTCAAGTGGAGCTTTTATTTTTGAGACAAGTGTTTTCATATCATTTTATGATTCTCCTATATTCTTTTTTTTAATCAAGAACTTAATTTTTTTTCCAGAATATATATATTGGTGCAAGTGCTTACTCTATATCAAAAGTTATATCATTTTAACATACAAATGGAGTGTTTTTTTATTCACAATATTTTGTTCCTTTCCTCTGTTCTAAGTTGTAGTAAATTTAAATCAAGATAAGTGTAGTCACTTTTTTCTCTATTGTTTTATTTGACTAAGATATTTTTAAAACAAAAAAAAAACAGAGAATCTGAGCCCTCTCTTCAAAGAACAGAGAGGAGAACTCAAAATAAAATCAAATCAAATCAAATTAAGATTTTGGGCAAACCAAAAAAAAAAAAAAAACAATGTTCTATTCAAATGAATAGAACATGTTCTGTTCATTTGAACAGAAATTGGAAACAGAAAAAAATGAAAAAGAAAAAATATTAATTAATATATTTATCTAAGTATTTGTTTTAATGTATTTCCTCATAGTGTCAAGATTCAATGTGTACAATTTTATTATTTCTTAATAGGTTTGCCATTCATTATTTTTATGCCTCAATATAACTTTTTCTTATTCCTTGAGATGCCACCGGCGTGCTTATTAGTAGCTTTTATAATAGATTATTACCTTCTGTAATCGTAAAAGTAAAAAAAAGAGATTTAATGATTTTATTTTGTATATATATATTGTTTGCAGATTATCTTAACTGTTTAGGAGTTCTATTACTGATCATTAATTGTATCTAAGCTAATTCAATAATATTTTCTCTACGGTACCATAATGTATTGTGATAATAATTCTATTATTTTCAAATATGCAAACACTTTTTTTTTAATCTTTTTTTTTTATATACTTTCATTGACCTATTAGGCATAGGCTTTTCTTATATGTATATATATTTTTTGGATATTTTCTCTGTCATCCCTTTTATTTACAAAAAGAAATTCTAGAAAAAAAAAATATATGAATGTATTTCTTTAAAATAGACATGTATGCCTCTTCCTAAAAAAAAGACACAAACAAAAACCATATATATGTGTGCACTTGTACATGTGTACAAAATTTATAAATATTATATGTCCATTGTACTAGATTTGAATTTTCAAATATGATGGATTAAATTGATCATTTTCATCTTTGTAACAAGTTCATCATGTGACATTTTCACCATAAGTGAAACCAATATATATATACGTGTGCATATTTATTTTACATTGTTTTTTACATGCTTATTTATAGAATTGTTATTCTTAGAATATGGAATATAATAACGGAGTATGGTGGAACTAAATGGAGGAACTTGAACATGTATTTTGAGAGGTATACATTTTTAGGTTGCGCAGCCGAACTTAGGAACCTACCATGGAGGTTCCGGGTGATTACTGGATTACCGTCATGTCATAATTATAGGGCTTTGGCTATGAGCATATGCTCGTCTATCATTCTTGAGTATCTAACGGTACATCCTAGAGCAGTACCAGAAGTCATGTCCCGAACATGTACTGGACCCTCTTAAAATATGTGGTCTATCCTCTTAATAGTTCCAAACTAATTCGTATTAGATATCAATAAGACATAAGAAGTTTTATATGCATGTTTATCTCATCTTTTCTATATTTGCTATCATATCATTCAGAGCATGCATATGTCACATGTTGACTATTATTATATTCAAAACAAGTATATTAAATTCATAAATTAATCTATTAGACATTTTTTTATTATCATGTCATATATTTTCTATATCACTTATTTCATGCATATGTGTACATATTTAGACCACACATAACGTGTCTGTGTGTTATTATCCATTTTTTTTGTAGCACTTACAAGGTCATTCTAACGACTCTGGTTTAGCTTGTCTAGATACTGATTTGCAGGTTAACGAAGAGGAAGACCCATTACAGTTGGAATCATATTTTAAGGAGTTCACTGATTCTCAATAAGTGTACTATTTGCTGTATGAGGGATACGATAGAGACTCTTCTAGTTTGTTTTCTTTTTTTTTTTAAGAAACTTTATTATTCATTTTTCTTTCGTTTACTTAAACTTTTCGATGATATAATAAAGATTGTTTGGCCCTCCTATAAACTCGTATTGATCCTTATTTGTAGAAGAAACTTTTTTTTTATTTTAAATCTATGTTGTTATCTTATGGTATATGTGTATATATTTGTGACAGTTGTACATATGTATTTATGTGTTTTAGGCTTGGCGTATTCATTTATGATACGTCGCCGAACACTACCCGTATCTTGGGACGGGGCGTTACAGCCTAGGCAAGTACACACTCAGCACCCAGGCAGGCGCGCATGCAGTGCCTAAGCACGGGCGCAGTGCCCCTACGGGCGTGCAGGGCCCCTATGCGCACTGTGTCAAGATAGCGCCCTTGCTCCTGCCGCACCCAGACAGTGCCCCTCCGCCTACTATGCCTAGAAAGTGCTCTTGCATATGCACTAGTGACCTTGTGCGCATAGCAGCGACCTTGCGCACGTAGCAGTAACCTTGCGCATACAGCAACACCCCGATGCACGTGGAACTGCACGACCCAGCATGCGTCCAGCATGTGGGCAGCCCCGACACATGATTTTTCGGTTCTATTTTCGACATTGTGTACATAATGCGCGATCAAATATGTGGCAAAGCATAGACGCAGAGTTGAATTTTTCTTATAACAAAATTTCTTTCATAATAATTGCGGAAGTGGTGTTAAAGACAGATAACCGTGTGTGCCATGCAATGACATTTTTAGCGCAAAAGTATGCAGTTTTTTCTTACCTGAAATTAGCGGCTCCTTTTAGAAGGCTTGGTAGTGTTAGCATGTCGATGCTCAAAATCGGAAGCTTGTATGCGATCGGTGCTTATAGTAGTTATTGGATTGGCTTTTTCTTTGTTTAAAAGACGAAAGAAGGAGGAGATGATTTCTCTAAATACGATGGATGGTTGAAGAAGCAAAGAGATAATAAATCTTTATTTGGATCTAGGCTCCTCTAGCTATTTATAATAAATAGTTAATCCGGATCCCAAATAGGGATAGGAAGTTAAATTCAAGTGGGATACAACTAACTAAATCTAAATGTTAGTTGAAATAGATATCAAAACCAAATCTTATTTTGGATATCTATTCAAATCCCGATTCCTATCCAAATCTAAATTCTGATTCTTGTTGAAGCAGGTATCAAAATCCTTCTCAAAATCCAAATAGATTTTTGGTCGTGTCAACACCCAATCTTAAAAAGAATAAGAGTCCAAAATATTTCAAAATTTTTTTCAAATTAAAGATAAAATTTTAAAAAGTTTGGAGCGGGTTTTGTAGACAGTTTTGTAGACAGTAAAAGGAAAAAATAACAAACTGGGGTAGCAGCACAAGACGTCTATGCCAACGTGTGTGCAACCCAGCGCATGCATGTACCCAAGCGAGTGTGGTACTGCGTGCGCTCACCGTGCTTGCGCCTACGGCACACTGTGCATGCCCAGTGCGCACTGCAAGCATGCCTAGGGCGCATCGCCCGCACCCAGGACCTCTGTGCGAGTGTCCAGGGCCCATGCGCACCTGGGGCACTAGGCACGCGCGCCACCGATATGTTGTGCATGAGCCCTTCGGGTGCTGTGTGCACACACCTCTGGGTGTTGCGTGTGCACCTCTAATGGCTATGCGCATGCACCCCCGGGTCACTATCCGCACTCTTAGGGCACTACATGCATGCCCACTAGGCATTGAACGTGTGCCCAATGTGCTCCGTGTGCTTCATGCATTTCGTGCGCTCCGCTCCGTGCATTTCGTGCGCTCCATGCATTTTGTGGAGTTTGTTGTAATGATCCGAAAGATCTGCTACAACCTTCTATGATTTAATCTCCGATTATGAAAAGATTGGAAGGAATTGTTATGCTCTTTCAGTTTATAAAAAGAAGATCTCTCTCTAACAGAAGGGATATGCGGAGAAAAGTCAGACGGAGAGAAATCCAGAGAGAAGAGAAGTGTTTCAGAATTCTTTTTCTTCCTCTAACCAGAGGTTGGTGCTGCAGATTAGAGATAGTTGCATCCGGATCGCTAATGGAATACATCAATGATGTTCTATTACTGCCAAATATTCTACAAAAATTAAAAAGGAAAACTGAGTTAACTCTTTCCCTACACCTGTAATCATGGATAAATCAATTGTAATTCTCAATTAACAGCAACGAAAGTAAATTATCCAAATTCGGACATACATCCATAAGTTTGAAAAGTTGATGCTAAACAAGTTTGAGATGTCAATGATGGATGAGCGGAAATATGTTCTCAGATTTCAAGAGATGGCATATGCCTCACAAGCAAATTATGTCAAGAAGTTTCTCAAAAGGCTTGACATGGATGGCTTGAAAGTGGCAACAATACCTTTGAATCCATCGATGATGGTAACAAAAGATGAATTTAGTATTTCCGTTGATGAGAAGAGGTATAGAGGTAGGATCGGTGCCCTTTCATATATTATAGAATCTCATAATGATGTTATATTTTCTATGTATTTGTGTGCATGACTTCAGCCTAATCCGAAAGAATCAATGTGAAAATCATAAAAAGAAAATTTCAATATTATTATAGAACTAAGAAACTTGAATTATGGTTTCCTAATTGTAAGGACTTTGAGTTAGTTATTCTGATAGTGATTATACAAATAATTTAACTGATAGGAAAGCACTAGTGGCATTGTACACTTGTTAGGGTATCATATTATTTCATCGTCAAGTAAGAAACAAAACTGTGTAGCTCTTTTGACAACTTATGCTGAGTATATTATTTTAGTTAGTTGTTGCGCTCAGCTTCTTTGGATGATATCTATGCTTAAAAGACTTAGGCATAGATTACATAAATGTCCCAGTTAGATTTGACAATAAGATTTCTATGGATTTGAGTGACAATCAGTTTATCGTTACATAGACGTGCAACATCACTTTATTAGGGAAAACATTTCTAAATATAGTATAATAATTGAGTTTGTCCCCAACAACCAACTACTTGCCAATATACTTACTATACCTTTGCCTGAGAAACGTTCACTCATTTAAGATAAGAATTGGATAGTTTTTTAGGGATTTCTAGCATATTATTTTGTATATGAGCGTATCATATTTTTCTTGGTTTCTTTTTTTTGTTTTCATTTTAAGATTTTATAAGCTTCTTCTTGCGTTTTTATTTTTAAATGATATGTGGCATTATTATCTTAATGGCACATTAGGTGAACTTTGATTTGATTAGTCCTTGTTTTTAAAAATCTAGTTTATATGCATAGTGTTGACTTATTTGACCTTGGTGCCTGATTATGATTTTACTTTTTCATAATCCCATTGACATATGCATATAAGTCATCTTCATAATACAATAACTTTTCTTTTAAATGAGTGGTTCTAAATTTTGTTTGCTTTTATATTCAATTTCTATATTAATCTCATTGATTTTTCATTCGAGATAGATATGGATGCATTGATAGTTAAAGAAAAGGGGCATTAATGAGTCAAAGCTTGAAGATGGGTACATGAAAAAGCTGATGCTAAGTACAAATTACTCATCTCACATCCATATAGAGAATGTCCATATAAGATGCCAAAGGTCTCACATGTGGATTTAGCCATTTGTTGTATGCTTAAGGGTATCCATCTTGTACTAGATGCTTATATTTCGAGATCGTGTGACTCCATCCACCAAGCACTATAGATCCTTCTTTTTAAGTCCGATCTAGATAATGCATTAAAGATTTATATCTTTATCTTTTCGTGAAAGCTAAGGTTAATTTCATCTTGATCACTTTAATTGACTATGATTAATTGATGCTTCATTTGATTGGATAATTGTTCTTAAAGTTTTTCCTTCATTGCAGATGACTGTTTTTGTGGTTTTGATGTTTTACATACACATATGGATATGTTAATGGGACTATACCTTGTGCTTACTTGTTGACACTATTTTCTAATACATCGGTGGTATACCATAGAGGTATTATACAATTTGGACCCACAAGTTATTCTCTCTTCGCTCTATTTTCACTAACTATTCTGAGTTCTTTAGTTTCTAATAGTTATTTTGGTGTTATTTCTCTCCCACCAATACTATCGTTTGCTAATAACAAAAGAAGGAGAATTCCTTGAAAAACGTCCAAACAGGAGAATACTAAGGGGGAGAATGTGAGAGAGAGATTTGATTTAATAACACAATTTAATTGCTTGATTCTTATTATTTGTCATGTTTGTGTGTGTATGCTTGGAGTTAATATCATGAACCATTACACTACACATGCACATATACTGATTTTCAATTATTTAATTTATTATTACCAAAAGAGGGGAGTTGTAGGATGTATGTCCATAAATGACCCTTGATTTGTTGAGTAACAATCTAATGGTAATATAAAATGTTTAGTGAAGTGCTGGTTAGATAAATGCATAAGCGAATCATGCGATCCGAATGATATGATTGATACAACTGATATCGATGGAATAATTCTTTCAATAGAGGTACAATTTGTATCTGGTGATGGAATGAACTAAAAATTTGTAGATCTTTGAATCCTCTTTGAAATACCACAAAGATGAGCTAGACCTAGACTGAAATGAGAAAATTATAGAGTTTTTACTTAGCAATTGCATTGCTACAAAGGGACCAACTATTAGTGAGCTACTGGTAGCTAGAAGCAAAATTGGTTGCTATTAGTAGGCCTACTGGTAAGCTACCACAAGAGGGTACAATAGACGTGCAGCTACCAGTAGATTTACCAATAGTTGGATATTAATTTTAATCAGAGGCCACCACTTGGTGCACCAATAATAGGGGTACCAATAAATTCAGAGGACAACTATGGATTTAGACTTTTATTTGGAAAGTTTGGATTACGATTTAGATTGGATTTTTTAAACCAATTTAAATCATATTACAACTCTTTGGATTGGATATCTATGATTAAACATCTAGTATATCGATGGTTTAGATAAAATTGAGTAGGTGAATCATAATTATGAAAGTGTTATGGAGATTGAAAAATCAGAAGAACTTTTTAAAATTTTTAAGAGAAAACTGAAGAAAAGGCAGAGATTTTGAAGATTGCAAGGGTGATTCTTCATCATCCACACACTTTTAAAGACATGCTGCATTTTGTATCTTGCTCATTAAGGAGTGCATTATAGATGGAGTTTAACAGTTTTCATTATAATTCACATACACCAATTTTCATCTTTCGAAGACGATTATTATAGACTGTAAGATATTTTTATTTTGAACTTAACTGATATTACTAGTGTGAGTCTCAAAAAGTTTATTTTATATATTTTTTTAAGTGATTTTATGATGCACTCAAGATGATGTAATTGAGGTTAAAATCTATGTGATTGGGGATTTTATATGGCACAATCAAGTTTGGGTAATTGAGGAACACTAACATAACCGACTTTGTGTTGAAATATTTTAAACTTGATGACTAGTTAGGTAGATTAGGGTTTGGTTTTACATCTTCTACCTAGATAAGACTATGATCGAAGATTTCTTTTATTTGTGGTGAAAACATCTCTTGACGAGAGGAAAAGTGGATATAGGAGATTCTCCGAACCGCTACAAAAATATCATTTTTTTATGTTGTATGTTTTTAATTTCTATGGTTGCTTTATTTTCTACTGCATATAACTTTGTTAATTTATTAACTAATTTATAATTTTTAACAATCCTATTCATGCCCTTTAGACTTGCATATTGATCCCAACAGGAACTATCTGGAGGAATATGGTATTGCCAGACAACCTACAAGATCTCGGCTAGCGTGATCATATTCTGACTTTCCTATGGCATCGAAGTCCTTTCTTCTGGTGAAGTGAGAAGTGATTCACTAAGAATCCAACACTTCTCATTTGAAAAAAATAAAGCTGGACAAAGGGAATACCAGAATTTCATAAGATTCACGAGAAAGCCTTTGAGAGGTGACTCGTCTATAAACCGCAGATAGCACGAATGCAAAGGTTAGATCAAGATCGTTCCACTTTTGTAGTATTGTACTCTGGAAAATGGAAGCCTTGGAAGCGAGAAATAATGGCATGTTAGTAGCAAAATGGGAAGGTCTATATATTTAAACAAAGTTCTCAAACCGGGTGCTTACTAGCTCCAAGAACTAGGGGCAGGATACTTGACCACAAAATGAAATATTGAGAACCTGTAAAAATTTTTAGTAAAGATTAAGCAGCTCCTAAAGCTGTTATCGGGAAAATGTTTAGTCCCGATCAGAAATAAATATTCTTAAATTGAAATGCATTTTTTGCCATACTGAATAAAAAGTTTTTTTAATCAATTTTCATGCTATGCAATTTTTATCTTGCCCCTAAAATATTTTAATGAAATGACCTTTATGTACTTTGTCTTCATGCCCGATATGTACTCGACTACTTCCGTACTTGGCTTTGTGTCCTCAGTGGTTTTTGCTCGAGTGTAATTTGCCTTCGTAGCCAATAAGTACTCGGCTTCGCCCAATACTTGGCTTCAAGCCCTCAAAAATAGTTTTGGTTTCGTGCCCAAAAGGTTCTCAACTTCGTGCCACGCTTGACCTTTCTATTCTGAATTATTTCTAGTGAGATGCTCACAATTTACTACTGGCTAATTCTCTAAGCTATAATTCACTGACAGCTGTCCAAAAGTTAGTCTTTGGCAAATTGTCCTGATCGCTACATTGTATATTAACATTTAGCAAATATTTTTTGAAGCTCATAGCTCAAGATCAGGCAACATGAAATTAGAAAATACGAAATCAATGATACTAAAGCAAAAAAGCAATTTTCATTCATTCAAAAACGACAATGTTACAGACTTTCTGGTCACGGACCAAATGAATGAGAACTTATATTATATACCAAGCTAGGCCTCCCTGTCACCTCCATCTTTGATGCCTCCTTGGGCCCCTTGTTTGGCCCCATCATATCGATGTCCTCCTCCTTCCTGTCATCTTAGATGGCCAACGTGGTGGGCTCCAGGACTCCCACCTTCCAAACTAGCGTGAGCTTCTCAGCCCTTTCCAGCTCCTCGTAGTATAGGACCTGAACCCAGCAGCAACACACCTCAGACACAGTGGCAAAGCACCCATCGGGTTCCTCATGAACTTGCGGCTGCTCTTGTACTCACATACCACCACTCATGGTAGGCGTCTGATTGGAATTGCTTGGGCCGCCTAGTAATTACGTTTGAAAATTGTATATTTTTAGTTTATTTTGTGCAAGCGTAATATAGTTTTGTTAATTAATAAAAGAAATTAATAGAAACTTATTTTTATTAATCAAATTTCTCACTATGATAATTTTCTAGTATTTTTTAATATTTTCGTATTTATATGGAAGGAAATTGAAGTATCGAAACGTATCTCAAATATCAGCTCAGATTTGTGTATTTTTAAAATTGGCTATCGATGCCACTTGCTGTTGATAGTCGTCGACTATAAACCACACCCGAGAGTAGTTGCCGATAGGCCTATCGAAGGGAGCGGCCACATGTCCTTTTTCTAGGAATTTTTGAGAAAAATTAAGAGTTATCTTATAAACGCAGGTCATTTTTCTAGAAATTTTTGAGAAAAATTAAGAGTTATCTTATAAACAGAATTTCTATTAGAGTTTGTATGGCTATAAATTGTTAGCAAAAAATAGCGGAATAATACTAATGCAACAACCAGTGAAATCAAATAGTTAACTGAGAGAAAAATAACAGAGACAGAGAACATGCATAATTAACGTGGTTCGGCAATGTGTCTACGTCCACGGGGACACGATCGAAAAACTTCTACTATATCAAAAGAGAATTACAACTTTCTAGTTCTCAACCACAAGAGAATTGACAAAGAAATCACATAAGATTTTGAGATCAAACTTTAATTTCTTATTGCAGTGATTTTCCTCTTTGCTTTGGTCGCCGAAGAAAAACACCGAAAAGAAGCCCCGCCTTCTTTTCTTTTCTTCTTTACTTTCGGCCAGAAATAGAAGCAGCCTCCCCAATTGTTTTTCCCTTTTGGCCAAAATAATAGCAACAGCCCAAGGTTTCTGTATATGTGGCCAAGAATTTCACCCGCAGCCTTTTATAATGTTTGTTTTGCTTTGGCCAAAAGAAACAAGCTGCAGTTCTATTTCAAAGAGAATAGAAAATCTTGGCCAATCACAAATTAAATCTCCACCACTTGATTTAATCAGCCGCCACAAAACCCTTGCAATACATAATAAGTTATTTGGGCTGGTTTTGGACCCGTTTCGGTGGACCAAAATCCGCTGCGGCAATGGAGCTCCATTAGCAACATAAATAGCCAATGAATCTGTAACAACCATTTTTTTATTATGTATTTATTTTTTTAAAGAAATAATATTTGGTTAAAAGAAAGGTTTTTATATGATTCAAATTCTAATAGGATGAGGATTTAGAAAAAAAAGTGGTTAAATCTAAATCAAATTCTTAGATCTACTTTTATCTGGGAGATAGTTAATTAAATCCCAAACTAAAAAGATCCTATCTTAAATATCTAATCTCCTATACTTAAATAAAAACAAAATTCCCTCCTACTCTTCTGAAATGCAGAGAAGCACAGTACGTACGTGAGGAAGGGAGAAAGGAAGGAAGAAGAAAAGAAAAGAGAGAAAAAAAGAAATTCTGGCAAATGCGAGTTCTTTTGACTCACTATAACATGCTATAATTATATTTATTTCTATATAGTTATAGTGTTTATTTCTCTTTTTTGTATTATTCTCTATCTGATATGTGACTATTAAAATATGATTTTATCTTGTCCTTTTATAATTAATTTTGAATTTTATTGTGATAATATGTGCTTACTACGTGGAAAATTCAAGCAATGAGATTATTTATTCTCTAAGCAGTACCACTTCTCAAATTAGGCACTTACTATAAAGTAAACCCATTGCTACGTGCTTACTACGTGTACTATTTACATTTTCTTTTGTTTTGTTATAGAATAGTAAACCCGCTGCGGCAATGGGGCTCCATTAGCAACAATCTCCCACCTGGAGACCTATTGCAAAAATTGTAATCTCTATACATGATAATCCTAGTGTCTAAAGATTTTATCTCGATCGTTTAAAGTCCCAATTTCAGCATTCAACACAAATGCACAAAAGTTGAGCAATAGCTCAACTTTTTCCAATCAACCGGCTTTGTCAACATATCTGCAGGATTCTTTTTGCCCTCAATTTTCTCCAACTTCAATTGGTCATTCTCTAACAAGGATCTAATGAAGTAATATATCAAATGAATATATTTAGTCCGTAAATGATATGCCTAGTTTGCAGTAAAATGAATTGCACTCTGACTGTCACTGAATAACCTGCAATCCACTCTATCAAAACCCAACTCACTCATCAATTGCTGTAACCAAATAAACTCCTTACTTTCTTCTGCAGCTGCAACATACTCAGTTTCTGTCGAAGATAAAATAATAATTGATTGTAATCTTGAAACCCAGCTTACCGTTGTCCCTCCTACAGTAAAGACATAACCAGTGGTGCTCCTACCATTGTCTCTATCACCCACATAATCCGAATCCACAAAATCTTGCACATCAATGTTATCACTCCCAAAACACAAACAATAGTTTGAAATACCTTTCAAATACCTGAAAATCCACTTTACCGCTTGCCAATGTTCCTTTCCAGGGTTCTTCATGAATCTACTCATTACTCCCACTACATGTTCAATATCTAGTCTTGTACTCACCATTGCATACATGAGACTCCCAACGGCTGATGAATAAGGTATATTCTCCATGTATCTCGTCTCCTTATCTGTCTTAGCATCTTACTCTTTTGACAGTTTGAACTGACCATCAAGAGCTGTAGTTACCAGTTTTGCATTCTCTATATTGAATCGCTCCAACACCTTCTTGATGTACCCCTCCTGAGATAACCACAATTTCTTACTTTTCTTATCTCGGGCAATTTGCATTCCTAGAAGTTGTTTAGCCTCACCCATGTCCTTCATAGAGAATCTCCCTTCCAACTTCCTTTTCAGATCATTGATTTTCATCATGCATGTACCTGCCACAAGCATATCATCTATATACAAAGTAAGTATAATAAAATTACCATCCTTAAACTTTTGTAGATATACACAATGATTTGAATTACATCTGGCAAAACCCAAATCCAACATAAACTTGTCGAACTTCAAGTACCATTGCCTCGGCGCTTGTTTCAACCCATACAAGCTCCTTTTCGGTCGACATACCCAATTCTCTTTTCCTTTAATTTCATATCCCTCTGGCTGTTCCATATATATTTCCTCCTCCAAATAACCATGAAGGAAAGCAGTCTTCACATCGAGCTGCTCTAAATACAATCTTTTTACAGCCACAATACACAGTATTGCTCTCATAGAAGTCATCTTGACAACAGATGTAAATATTTCATTGAAATCCATACTTTTTCTCTGACCGTATCCTTTCACCACAAGTCTAGCCTTGAACTTTTGTGTCCCTCTTGCCTCATGTTTTACTCAGTATCCCCACTTGTTATGCAATATTTTTATCTTTTCCTGTTACTTTACCAATTTTCATGTGTGATTCTTCTCCAAGGAAGACATCTCATCACGCATGGCTTGCTCCCACTTAGGACGAAATTTATCAAGCATAACCTCTTGGTAACTCTCTGGTTCACCTGCATCAGTATATAAAACATGATATTGTAATACCCCAAAAATTCGAGCTATCTGTATTGCTTTTTCTAGACCAGTGGTGCCGAATAAGTTAACCGAAGTCAATTTTAGACATCGAAATAACTTTCGATTAACATAACTTTAAATCCACAAACCCAAATGACATTCGGTCTTCGCGATTATTAGTTTTGTAATATTTAGGATTTTTGGAGATTTTTCTTATAAGGCCAAAAAATACTCCCAAAATTGCCAATTTAATAATATTAAAATTATTTTTCTAATTACTTCCGAATTTCGGTTCATTTATGACATCGAAACAACAAGTGGATAATTTTGTAGTGTTCCCCTCGTCGAGCACTACGTCCTACATAAATTTGATAGTATTTGGATAATATTACACAAAACCAAAATTATTAAATTATTAAATAAATAAATAAATAAATAAATAAAAATAAAATAAATAAGGTGGTGAGGGGTTGCTGTGTTGTCGTGATTGAGAAAGCGGGTGGCATGGGATTGAAAGAGGTGTCACATGGGGGGAATAATAGGGGTGAGGTGTTAAGGGAGAGGGAGGAAATAAATAATAAACACTCTCTCTCACCGCTACATTATTCTTCACCTTTCTTTCCCTCTTGGCCAAACCCAGCGTCCCTCTCGGCAAAACTGATCAACAGAGGAAAAAAAATAATAATAAATAAATAAATAAAAGAGAGGATAGGAAAAATCAAATCGAACCGAGGATTCGAACCAAATATTCGAGATCGAGCCAAGGCAAGTAATACTGTTATTTTCGTTTATGTCATTATTTTATTTATATCTATTTTCGTTCGTTTCGTTATTTAATTTACATTTATATATGTAATATTTTTTTGAAAATGCTCGATTCATATTTTGGATTATTAATTGACATTGAGAACTAAAGCAAATTATTATGTCAATTTTGATATATATAAATATTATTACATTTACTTATTTTAGTTTAAAAAAAAAGGTAAAAAAAATATATATATAACATACGTGATTTCACAGGCATGCAAAAATGAAAAAAAAGGTTGCATGCAAAATAATAATAATAATAATAATAATAATAATAATAATTTTTGTGGTTTGGGCCGGATTGAAAAAGAAAAGGAAAAAAAATTCATGGGCTCGGCTTGACCACGGGCCGATGAGAAACGAAAAAGGAAAAAAAAGAAAAAGAAAAGAGAGAGAGAGAGAGATCATGGCCCAGCCCAGAAGGAGAAAAAAGAAAAGAAAAGAAAAAGAAAAGAAAAGAAAATAGTGAACTGGGCCTGGTCCAGCCCAAAGAAATAAAAAAAAAAAAAAAAAAGAGAGAGATTATGGGCCTGGGCAGCAGGAAAAAAAATAAAAAAAATAAAAAAATAAAAAATAATAATAAAACAGTGGGCCTGGCCCAGCCTTGTAAAAGAAAACTATATATATATATATATATATATATATATATATATATATATATATATATATATATATATATATATATAAAATAAAATATAGGGAAGAAATGGGCTTGGGCTAGAAAAGGAAAATATATAAAAATAATAATAACAGTAGGCTTGGACTTGGCTTGGATTAATTGGACTTAATTGATAAATTAATAGTAATAAATTAGATTTTAATTAAAAGAGAAATGTATATTAAAATATATGATTGAGCCTAGAAATGTAATAAATGCATACATTGGGTTATTGGTTGGCATTGAGAATGAAACCAGATTATTAAATAATTTTAATGAGATGCATTGTATAATTGTGCACCAATATATCATGTGTTAATTTATCATGCTACAAGTCCTGTGCTTTAATATTACATGTCATGTGCTTTGATATTACAAGTCATGTGTTTTACATGTCATGTGCTTTGATATTACAAGTCATGTGTTTTACATGTCACGTGCTTTGATATTACAAGTTATGTGTTTTAATATTACAAATCATGTTTTATGATACTACATGTCATGTACAGTCATGAAAATACAAGCATGTTATCATGAATTAAAAACAATTCAAGAAAAGTTACAAACTTTTCATGTGCATAATTCATTATGAACACGGAGACGAGAGAAACTATATGATGGATAAGAGCCTTACCGTATAAGAATTGATTGTATTGTTAGGGCCATGATTCTTTTACTTCAGCGGCCTGGGTGATTACTGGATCACCAATTGATATTTACCCAGAGTGGTATGTCCGTTACTGTAATACAGTACGGAACTTGATTGAGTGCCTAGCGGCATGTCATGGTTCAGCGCCATGAATATTGGGGCCGGGTCCCGGGTATGCACGGGCACTTATACGACAATGGAGAATATCGCTATCTTATCCATTAATACAGTTTCAAAATTTAATTGGACGATGACTGAGACCAATAGAATATATGATTAAATAGATAGAGTAATTATTGTCATGCTTATTTATATATGCATTTATTTATGCTTGCCTTCATGTTAATTTATATGTTACCTTCATGTTAATTTATATGCACACAAACAACACTGACATAAACATGCTCATGCACACTGATATTCCTGTACTATGATAGTACACAAATTCTCTTTTTAAATGTATTACTTGCCGGGTTTAATTCCCCTGGTTTTGAACCCAGATTTGGAACTTGAAGAAGGGGATCCAGCCCCAGTTGAAGACCCGTACTTCGTTGGACAGATCGAGTGACAATAGGCTAGCGAAGTACCAGTGGAGAACTTTTGTATATCTTGTTTATATTTCCTTTTGTCTGGGCACTGCTTTTCTCTTCTACTCTTTTGTGTTCATATTTAAAGCAGTTTGCCATTTTATGTAATGAACTTTTTGTATAAATGAAATCATTTTAATTTCAGACATGTTATTTATTCATCTGATTGTAGCAGTAGTTACGGTTATTCCAAGATCCTGTGACTGTTGGGTTGTCTAGTGCAAGTAATAAGTAACGTCCTCCGTTTTGGGAAGCAGCTGAAAAACGGGGGCGTTACAGGGTGGTATCAGAGCCTAGGTTTAGGTGGAAGACCATAAGACTACTGCCACATAAGAGCATGTCTGTGACTTATTCGTAATTGTTTCTTATTCCTTGATACCTATGAGATCTAGTATCGTGCATATCCTATTATTTTCTATTCGTTTGAGGTATCTATCTTGAATTCTTTTTATTGATCCTTATCTGGTCCGTTGCAGAATAATGTCAACCCGATCTCTTGCAAGTACGAGTGCAAATCCGATAGATGATACGTCTGATCTTAGAAGCCTAGTACAAAGAGTAGCACAGATGCAGGAGACCACGGTAATGATATTAGAAAGACTGTTGCAGTCTAAAGAACCAGAAAGGACTGGAATGGTGTCGGACTTCCAAAGACTGCAGCCATCAGTATTTTCTGGAACAGAAGGACCACTAAAGGCTGAACAGTGGATTGTAGATATGGAGAATCTTCTAAGGGCTGCAAGAATTTCAAAAGAAAATCTAGTAGAGGTAGTGTGCATTCAGTTGACTGATATAGCTAGAACATGGTGGCTTGCTGAAGAAGTAAAGCACAAGGAACCTCTAACATGGGAGAAGTTTGTGGAAGTATTTCTTGCCAGATTCTTTCATGCATCAGCAAGGCAGGAAATGAGGAAGAAATTTCTGACACTACAGCAAGGAGATCGGACTGTAAACGCCTATGCTACAGAGTTCGTGAGGCTCAGCCGATTCACTTCAAACCTGGTAGCTGATGAAGAGGAGCGAGCACATATGTTCCAACAAGGATTGAGTTATCATCTAAGGGAGCATCTAGCAGGTCATAACTATAGGACCTACTCGGAGATGTTTGAAGCAGCGTGTCGCCTGGAGCAAGTAGCCAAGGAAGGGAGGCCGGCGAATTTTAAAAGGCCATTTAATCAGGGAGCAAGTTCTTCCCAGAGATTTGGAGGTCCTCCGGCAAAGCGACAAGCAGTGGTTAATAAAGAAGGTCCTTTAGTATGCAATTTCTGCAATAAGCCGGGGCATGTTCAGAAGCAGTGTAGAAGAGTTTTGGGGCTATGTCTGATATGTGGATCAGCAGATCATCAGATAACTAATTGTCCAAGAGCACAGTTAAGGCAACAACCAGCAGGCGGAGTTCCTTATCAACCAGCATTGAGACCAGCTGCTGTGGGCCACAGAATCGGAGGATTGAAGGACCGAACCAGAAGAGATCCTTGGAGACACAACAACAAGCCTATACCAGAGCCCAAAGAGGAGCAGGACAGAGACAGGGACATGTTAGACTAATGAATGCTAAGTAGGCTCAGACCACTGGGGGAGTCGTGGCAGATACGATTTTAGTTGGCAATACACCAGTGTTCGCCGCAAAAGTTCCTTTGTTTCCTTCCATTGAATTAACTTAAATTACAATAGAAGTGAACAAGATATATAAAGAGAACAAACGAGAGGATTTTATACTTAAATCTCTCTCTTTTACAATGTAAACGTGGGATCAGTGGCGATGGGATCTATAGTAGTTCCTTTGGACGATCGGTACGTTGAAATCTCTCTTTTTGAAGATATCGGCCGACTGTAGACGATCTTCTTGGTCTTTGCTCTTCACGAATCCAAGGCTCTATGCGTAACTTGAATTCTCTAAAAGGAAGATGATCACAAAAAGGCTTCAAGGCTCTCTCGCGTACTTGAATTGCCAAAGGATCACAAAGAAGATTTTGGATGCCCAAAAACCCAGAAGATCGTCTACAGTCGGCCGATATCTTCAAAAAGAGAAGATTTCAACGTACCGATCGTCCAAAGGAACTACTATAGATCCCATCGCCACTGATCCCACGTTTATATTGTAAAAGAGAGAGATTGAAGTATAAAATCCTCTCGTTTGTTCTCTTTATATATCTTGTTCACTTCTATTGTAATTTAAGTTATTTCAATGGAAGGAAGCAAAGGAACTTTTGCGGCGAACAAACTGGCAACCACAGTGGGAGCCATCTCTTTCACTGATGAAGAGATTGTGGCACAATCGGATGTTGATATGATCGGATCCGAAGTAGACACGCTGGTCATTGAAATCGACCAGCAGAAGTATGAGGAGTTTGTCTCCTCTGGATCAAGTGACTTGGATGAGACACGGCACTATCGTCGCATGTACTCCAATGCCCGAGCGACGGGTAGAAAGGTATCCACCGAGAGACGGGGATCCTTGGAGACTGCGGCTATAGGGCCGGAGTTCACACAAGAAATCCTAGCCGAGGATGAGCTTCCGACTGCCGAAGAAGACCTGGGGACTGGATTGACCAGGACCCAACTCCGAAACAGGAACCGGAGAGCGAGGCATAGAGCCCTCAAAGCTCGCCTTAGCCGCGGAGCTAATACCAGAGGATGCGAGGCTATGGTCCCTCGCAAACTGGCTCGCGCTACCCGCGAGACCAGTCTCTACCGCGTTAAACGCGAAGTTACAACTTGCCTTAAAAGCAAGGAAAAGTCAGCGCGCGATATTCCGCGCGAGACTACCGCTGAGCTTAGCGAGAGACGCGAAGCCAACGAAGTTTGCGCTTGTCACAAAATATCTGACACTCGTGAGAGACGCGAGTATAAAAATTCTGTAAAGCCAGCGTGTGATTCTCCACGCGAGGCTGATACTAAGCTAAGCGAGAAATGCGAGGCTACTTGCGAGAAACGCAAGATTTATGACACTAGCGAGAGACGCGAGTATAAAAATTCTGTAAAGCCAGCGTGTGATTCTCCACGCGAGGCTGATACTAAGCTAAGAGAGAAACGCGAGGCTACTTGCGAGAAACGCAAGATTTATGACACTCGCGAGAGACGTGAGTATAAAAATTCTGAAAAGCCAGCGTGTGATTTTCCATGCGAGGCTGATACTAAGCTAAGCGAGAAACGCGAGGCTACTTGCGAGAAACGCAAGATTTATGACACTCGAGTATAAAAATTCTGTAAAGCAAGCGTGTGATTTTCCACGCGAGGCTGATACTGATCCAAGCGAGAAACGCTAGGCCAGTAATGCTTACGAGTAACGCAAGATATCTAATACTCGCGAGGAATGCGAAGATGATTGGCAAATTGTTGTCAGTCATAGAAATCGCGCGAGACGCGAAGTTATGACTTGTGATAACCACAAGGGTAAGCCAGCGTATAGGAATTTTATTCCACGCGGGGCTAACATTACAGAAGAGAAACTTCTGAAAACACGCCAAGCCAGTATAAAACGCGAGGCTAGCATGGATAAACGCGGAGCTACTCTTCAGGCTCGCGATGATCAACGCGGAGCTACTCTTCAGGCCCGCGATATAAAACGCGAGGCTACTTCTAAACCTCGCGAGGATCAATCCAACTACAGAAATAGGGTTGATTAGTCAAAGAAACTTCAGTGGGTTCCTAGACCCTCTCAAAAGTCGGATGGACTTCATGATTCCATGGTTAAAGGCACTGATCTCAGGGAGTATTTATCCAAAAAGAGAGGTATAGACCAACTTCAAGCTGAACCTGTTTGTCACTGTCAGCAGCTTATGACAGCAGTGTCCGCTGTAATGAACAACTGTGATCGCCAGTTTGTTCCCGCAAAAGTTTCTTTGCTTCCTTCCATTGAATTAACTTAAATTACAATAGAAGTGAACAAGATATATAGAGAGAACAAACGAGAGGATTTTATACTTCAATCTCTCTCTTTTACAATGTAAACGTGGGATCAGTGGCGATGAGATCTATAGTAGTTCCTTTGGACGATCGGTACGTTGAAATCTTCTCTTTTTGAATATATCGGCCGACTGTAGACGATCTTCTTGGTCTTTGCTCTTCACGAATCCAAGGCTCTATGCATAACTTGAATTCTCTAAGAGGAAGATGATCACTAAAAGGCTTCAAGGCTCTCTCGCGTACTTGAATTGCCAAAGGATCACAAAGAAGATTTTGGATGCCCAAAAACCCAGAAGAAGCCCCTGGGGTTTCACCGAGAAGGTATTTTTATCCCCAGGATGTTTTGAGAGTTTCTATCTAAATAGAATTTACTCTCATCAAGGATTCCAATCAAGTATTTAATATTGATTTAAATCTCTTGATTTAGAATTCTGATTGGACTTGATTTGGTATTTGGATAAGCCCAAATCATAATCTCAATCAACTTAAGATTCTAGTTATCTGCTCACGCGGAGCTTTAATCGCATCAAAACGCGGCGCTAAATAACCAATGCGCGGAGCTAACGCGGAGCTATCGAACATCTCCGCGTTTACTCAAACGCGAGGCTAAAAATAGCCAGACGCGGGGCTATGGATTAGTTCCGCGTTCTGTTATGGAAAACTCTTTTAATTCAGAAATTTTCACTGCCAACAACCAGCAACTGCTCTATTTGATTCTGGAGCTTCACACTGTTTTATCTCTATCATGTTTGTTTCCCGCAATTCTATTGATTTTGTAATCTTAACTGCGCGGTGGAACATTAAGACTGGAAACGGTAATATCATGATTAATAAGGAATGTAGGCTATGTCCCTTAGTGATTAAGAGAAGAGAATTTTATGCTAACTTGTTAGTTATCAACGGAGGAGGATATGATGTTATCTTAGGTATGGATTGGTTGAGTAGCTTCCATGCGGTGATAGATTGTAGGAAAAGAAGGGTAATATTTCAGATTCCTGGCTGTTCGGAGTTTGAATTTATTGGTGAAAGTCAATCTCTAGAACCAGCTAAATCTAAGGTGTTCCCAAAAGGAGGAGTTTTGGAGGCTATAGAAGTAGGAGAAGGAATGATCCCAGTAGTATCAGAATTCTTAGATATATTTCCTGAAGAAATACCTGGACTACCACCAGTAAGGGCGGTAGAATTTACTATTGATATTATTCCTGGAGCTGAACCAGTTTGTAGGCCACCTTATCAGATGGGAGTCGTAGAGCTAGAAAAAGTTAAGAGACAAGTAGATGAGCTACTAAAGTTGGGTTTTGTGAGGCTCAGTGTTTCACATTGAGGAGCTCCAGTGTTATTAGTAAGAAAGAAGGAAGGGAGTCAAAGACTGTATGTGGATTATAGAGGTTTGAATGCAGTAACAATTAAAAACAAATATCCATTACCAAGAATAACTGATCTGTTTGATCAATTGGGTGGAGCAAGGGTATTCTCAAGGATAGATCTTCGTTCTGGATTCCATCAAGTAAGGGTCCGAACAGAAGATATTCTAAAAACTGCATTTAGAATCAGATATGGTCATTATTTATATTTGGTGATGCCATTTGGAGTGACTAATGCTCCAGCAGTGTCTATGAATCTGATGAACCATGTTTTTGCTCAGTATCTGGATAAATTTGTGGTAGTATTTATTGATGATATATTAATCTACTCTAAGAATAAAGAAGAGCATGCTGAGCATTTGAGAACAGTTTTGCAAATCTTAAAGAGCAGAAGTTATATGGAAAACTGAGTAAATGTGAATTTTGGTTGGATAAGGTTTCTTTCTTGGGTCACATAGTTTCAGAAGATGGTGTATCAGCTGATCCTAAGAAGATAGAAGTTGTAATGGATTGGCCTGTACCGAAATCAGTGTCAGAGATTCGGAGTTTTCTGGGGTTTGCTGGATATTATAGGCGATTTGTACAAGACTTTTCAAAAATTGCATCTCCTCTAACTAAATTGACTCGGAAAGGAGTGGAATATGTCTGGACGGAGGAATGTAATAAGGCATTTGAAGAATTAAAACGAAGACTGACAACAACACCAGTGTTGGCAATTTCAGACAATTCTAGGGAAATGAAGGTCTATAGTGATGCTTCAAAACAGGGATTGCGATGTGTATTGACACAGAATGGAAAAGTTATTGAATTTGCATCAAGATAATTGAGACCTCATGAGAGAAATTATCCAACTCATGACTTGGAATTAGCAGCGGTGATTCATGCTTTGAAGATTTGGAGACATTATTTGCTGGGACAGAAGGTAGAGGTATATACTAATCATAAAAGTTTGAAGTATATTTTCACTCGAAAGGAACTGAATATGAGGCAGAGACGATGGTTGGAGTTGGTAGCAGATTATGATTTGGAGATTAAATATCATCCAGGGAGGATTAATATTGTACCAGATGCACTGAGTAGGAAACCTGTAGTGGAGAAATTAACTCAGCAAAGGGAACTTTTAATGGAGATGCAAAAAATGGAATTGGAGGTAATTTTATCAGGAGTGACAGCACAATTTATGGAGATACAATTACAGTCACCATTGATAGAGCAGATTAAGCAAATTCAAGTTGGAGATGAAGATTTTCAGAAACTAAAGAACAAAATGGAAGCAGGTAAGAGACCAGAAATGAAAATGTACTCAGATGGAGCTATTAGATTCAAGAAAAGATTGTGGGTGCCAAAGGGGGAAGTAAGAGATAGAGTTTTACATGAAGCTCATAGATCAACATATTCTATTCATCCTGAGAGCAATAAGATGTACAAGAATATGAAAAAGTATTTCTGGTGGCCAGGCATGAAGAAAGAGATTGCCAGATATGTATCTAGATGTTCTACTTGTCAGCAAGTGAAGGCTGAGTATCAAAGGACAGCTGGATTGCTCCAACCATTAGCAATACCGGAGTGGAAGTGGGAACAAATATCGATGGACTTTGTTACATGTTTATCTAGGAGCACCAAGGGCAATAATGCAATTTGGGCAATTGTGGGCCGACTGACTAAATCGGCTTATTTCATTCCATTTAGAGTTGGTCAGTCAACAGAAATACTAGGCAGAAGATTTATGCAAGAAATAGTGAGATTGCATGGAGTTCCAGCCAGGGTTGTGTCAGATCGAGATTCAAGGTTCAGATCACACTATTGGTAGAAATTAATGAATAGTCTGGGAACACATTTAGATTTATCTTCAGCTTACTATCCACAAATAGATGGTCAATCAGAACGGACTATCCAAGTACTTGAAGATATGCTTAGGGCATGCGTGTTGGATTTTGGTGGATCTTGAGAAGACTATTTGTATATGGTGGAATTTTCTTATAATACTAGTTATCAGGAGAGTATCAAAATGGCACCATTTGAAGCCTTGTATGGGCGAAAATGCAGATCTCCATTATGTTGGGATGAGGTTGGAGAACGAAGTATTTTGGGGCCAGAGTTGATTACTCGAGCAACAGAGCAAGTGAAGGTTATCAGAGAACACATGAAGGCGGCTCAAGACAAACAAAAGAAATGGGCAGATCAACGTAGAAAACCACTGGAGTTTGAAGTAGGAGATAAAGTATTTATTAAGATATCTCCGATGAAGGGTGTGATTAGATTTGGGAAGAAAGGAAAGCTCAGTCCAAGATACATCGGGCCATTTGAGATCATGGAGAGGATTGGAAATCTTACCCACCGATTATCATTACCAGTAGAGATGGAAACTGTTCATGATGTGTTCTATGTATCACAACTGAGGAAATGTCTGGGTGAAGAGCACAAAGTAGTGGATCTGTCCGAGGTAAATTTGAAATCAGATCTAAAGTATGAGAAGCATCCCATAGCAATTATTGGCTGACGGGAGAATGTCCTTAAAAATAAAGTGATACCGTTGGTTCTTGTTTCCTGGGACACACAATCGCCAAGAGATTCAATTTGGGAGCTTGAAAGGGACATCAGGACAAAGTACCCATACCTTTTCTCATGATCAGGTATGTCAATTAAATTTATTTTTATATCAGTAGGTACCCGTGAATACAAGCACGTCTTCTAATTTGAAATTTCAAGAACGAAATTTCTTTTGTTAGGTGGTTAGGATGTAATACCCCAAAAATTCGAGCTATCTGTATTGCTTTTTCTAGATCAGTGGTGCCGAATAAGTTAACCGAAGTCAATTTTAGACATCGAAATAATTTTCGATTAACATAACTTTAAATTCATAAACCCAAATGACATTCGGTCTTCGCGATTATTAGTTCTGTAATATTTAGGATTTTTGGAGATTTTTCTTATAAGGCCGAAAAATACTCCCAAAATTGCCAATTTAATAATATTAAAATTATTTTTCTAATTATTTCGAAATTTCGGTTCATTTATTCTGGACATCGAAACAACAAGCAGATAATTTTGTAGTGTTCCCCTCGTCGAGCACTACGTCCTACATAAATTTAATAGTATTTGGATAATATTACACAAAACCAAAATTATTAAATTATTAAATAAATAAATAAATAAATAAAAATAAAATAAATAAGGTGGTGAGGGGTTGCTGTGTTGTCGTGATTGAGAAAGCGGGTGGCATGGGATTGAAAGAGGTGTCACATGGGGGAATAATAGTGGTGAGGTGTTAAGGGAGAGGGAGGAAATAAATAATAAACACTCTCTCTCACCGCTACATTATTCTTCTCCTTTCTTTCCCTCTTGGCCAAACCCATCGTCCCTCTCGGCAAAACTGATCAACAGAGGAAAAAAAAATAAAAATAAATAAATAAATAAAAGTGAAAGGATAGGAAAAATCAAACCGAACTGAGGATTCGAACCAAATATTCGAGATCGAGCCAAGGCAACTAATACTGCTATTTTCGTTCATGTCATTATTTTATTTATATCTAATTTCGTTCGTTTCATTATTTAATTTACATTTGTATACGTAATATTTTTTTAAAAATGCTCGATTCATATTTTGGATTATTAATTGACATTGAGAACTAAAGCAAATTATTATGTCAATTTTGATATATATAAATATGATTACATTTACTTATTTTAGTTTAAAAAAAAGAAAAAAAAATATATAACATATGTGCACAGGCATGCAAAAATGAAAAAAAAGGTTGCATGCAAAATAATAATAATAATAATAATAATAATAATAATAATAATAATAATATTAATAATAATAATAATAATAATAATAATTTTGTGGTTTGGGCCGGATTGAAAAAGAAAAGGAAAAAAAAAATTCATGGGCTTGGCTTGACCACGGGCCGAAGAGAAAGGAAAAAGGAAAAAAAAAAAAAAGAAAGAGAGAGAGAGATCATGGCCCAGCCCAGAAGGAGAAAAAAAAAGAAGAAAAGAAAAAGAAAAGAAAAGAAAATAGTGAACTGGGCCTAGCCCAGCCAAAGAAATAAAAAAAAAAGAGAGAGATTATGGGCCTGGGCTACAGAAAAAAAAATAATAAAAAATAAAAAAATAAAAAAAATAATAAAACAGTGGGCCTGGCGCAGTCTTGTAAAAGAAAAAAAAAATATATATATATATAAAATAAAATATAGGGAAGAAATGGGCTTGGGCTAGGGAAGAAAAAAACATAAAATAATAATAACAATAGGCTTGGACTTGGATTGGATTAATTGGACTTAATTGATAAATTAATAGTAATAAATTAGATTTTAATTAAAAGAGAAATGTATATTAAAATATATGATTGAGCTTAGAAATTTAATAAATGCATACATTGGGTTATTTGTTGGCATTGAGAATGAAACCAGATTATTAAATAATTTTAATGAGATTCATTGTATAATTGTGCACCAATATATCATGTGTTAATTTATCATACTACAAGTCCCGTGCTTTAATATTATATGTCATGTGCTTTGATATTACAAGTCATGTGTTTTACATGTCATGTGCTTTGATATTACAAGTCATGTATTTTACATGTCACGTGCTTTGATATTACAAGTCATGTGTTTTAATATTACAAATCATGTGCTATGATACTACATGTCATGTACAGTTATGGAAATACAAGTATGTTATCATGAATTAAAAACAATTAAAGAAAGATTACAAAATTTTCATGTGCATAATTCATTATGAACACGGGGACGGGAGAAACTATATGATGGATAAGAGTCTTGCCGTATAAGGATTGATTGTATTGTTAGGGCCGGGATTCTTTTACTTCAGCGGCCTGGGTGATTACTGGATCACCAATTGATATTTACCCAGAGTGGTATGTCCATTACTGTAATACAGTACGGAACTTGATTGAGTGCCTAGCGGCATGTCATGGTTCAGCGCCATGAGTATTGGGGCCGGGTCCCGGGTATGCACGGGCACTTATACGACAATGGAGAATAGCGCTATTTTATTCATTAATACAGTTTCAAAATTTAATTGGACGATGACTGAGACCAATAGAATATATGATAAAATAGATAGAGTAATTATTGTCATGCTTATTTTATATATGCATTTATTTATGCTTGCCTTCATGTTAATTTATATGTTGCCTTCATGTTAATTTATATGCACACAAACAACACTGACATAAATATGCTCATGCACACTGATATTCCTGTTCTATCATAGTACACAAATTCTTTTTTTAAATGTATTACTTGCCGGGTTTAATCCCCCAGATTTTGAACCCAGATTTGGAACTTGAAGAAGGGGATCCAGCCCCAGTTGAAGACCCGTACTTCGTTGGACAGATCGAGTGACAATAGGCTAGCGAAGTACCTGTGGAGAACTTTTGTATATCTTGTTTATATTTCTTTTTTTCTGGGCACTACTTTTCTCTTCGACTCTTTTGTGTTCATATTTAAAGCAGTGTGTCATTTTATATAATGAACTCTTTGTAAAAATGAAATCATTTTAATTTCAGACATGTTATTTATCATCTGATTGTGGCAGTAGTTACGGTTATTCCAAGATCCTGTGACTGTTGGGTTGTCTAGTGCAAGTAATAAGTAACGCCATCCGTTTTGGGAAGCAGCTGAAAAACGGGGGTGTTACAGATATATAGCAAGACAAAGTTTTTGGGTTGGCTTCCTTATCCTCGTGTTTCTCCTCAAAGTGGGAACACCTTCTGATGAAGTACTGGAACCATCTACCTCAGTCAGTGGCTCCCTCTTCTGCTCGGTCTCATCTGAAACTTGTGTATTCTCAGGTGTAGTCATTTCTTCTCCTTCAGATGTATGTATTTCTTCCTTTTTTTTTATCCATGGGATCCATCCCATCCTGTGGCTCATCCAGCTCCAAGTGCTCTTTCTCCACTGCTTTCTCACTCTTACTTTTCATTCGGTCTTTATACATACAACCCTCATTAAATACTACATCTCAGATACGAATTACCTTATTATGCTCATAATCCCATAAGTGATAACCATATTCGTCGCCACCGTATCCAATGAATGCACACTTCTGAGATTTAGAATCAAGCTTCTTTCTCATCTCATGATCCACATATGCATATGCTATACAACCGAATACTTTTAAGAATGAATAATTTACAGTCTTGCCAGACCACACCTCCTCTGGAATTCCTCCATCTAAAACATTAGCTAGACACCTATTGATCAGATAGACTGCTGTATCTACAGCGACTCCCCAAAGTTGTAAAGGCAAACCTGCATATAGTCTCATACCCGAGCTCGCTCCAAAATGGTTCTATTCATCCTTTCCGCCACACCATTCTGCTGCGGTGTCCTCGATACAGTTTTCACTCTCCTGATCTCGTTGGTAGAGCAATACTCTTCGAACACTCTATTGCAAAATTTCCCACCATTGTCTGATAATAGACATTTCAATTTCAAACCTGTTTCGTTCTCAACAACAGTTTTCCATACCTTGAAGATCTTGAAGACATCAGATTTCTGCTTAAGTGCGAACACCCATGTTTTCCTGCTTGCATCATCTATGAAAGTGATAAAGTAATAATTAACTCCAAGAGATTTTGCCGAAAAGGCCCCCAATACATCTGTATGCACCAAGTCCAATCTCTCGGTGTGCTTCTCCTTGTCATCCTTCATAAAACTAACTCTTTTCTGTTTTCCAAATACACAGTTCTCACAGAAATTAAAGTTAGCATCATTCATATCTGTTAACATATCTCTGGATTGCAACACTCTCATGTCGCTCTCGCTCAGGTGACCGAGCCTCTGATGCCATAAGGTAGCCTTCTCATTCTTCATGGTGGCCAAAGAAACAACGTGATCCATAGAGCTTAAGAGTAAATATAGAGTTCCCACTCTCTCATCCTTGATCACTACCATTGCTCTTTTACTGATCTTCCACTGTTTCCTCTCAAATGAAATTTGATAACTTTCGCCATCCAACTTGCTAACACATATCAAATTCTTCTTTAAATCTGGTATGTGCCTGACCTCTTGTAAAAGCAACTTTCTACCATTGTGCAACTTTAACTGAATTGTCTCTTTACCGACAATCTTGCAATCCTACCCATTACTAACAGTCACATGCCCAAAATCACCTTGGACATAATTCTCAAACCATTATCTACGAGCAGTGCAATGGAACCCTGAATCCAGAAATCACAGATCTGACATTGATTCTGTATGAGTAGACAAGCACAAGTTATCATACTCTTCACTTGGATTTACCATAATCGCTCCTTCCTTATCTTTGTTTGGACAATCCTTTTTTATATGACCCTCTGTCTTACATTTTCAATATACTAACCTTTTCTTAAATTTTCTCTTAGATTTTGATCTCCCTCTTTATTTCGACTCTCTGCTTAAACTTCTACCCCTTTCCTTCGTTCTGTCATTATCAACAGACAAAGCAGTACTTGTAGAAACTGTGCTCTCACCCATGCTCTTTTTCATCAATTCATCATTCATGATTATACTCACAACATCATCAAATTTAAGAGCAGTATTGGAAGCATTACTGATGGCCATAACAATATTACTCCAACATCCGGTAATGAACACATAAGTATCAAAGCTTTAATGTCATCAGTAAAGACAAAATCTAAGGATTCAAGTTGTGTCCATAATGTGTTAAATTCGTTCAAATGATTAACAACTGAACTATCAGAAGGCATTCTCAAGTTGAACAACTTTTTCATTAGAAACAATCTATTTGAAACAGACGGCTTCTCATAAAATTTAGCCAACGCTGACATCAAACCTGAAGTGGTCTTCTCATTGGAGACGTTGAACACAACCTAGTTTGTCAGGAACAATTGAATCTGCGCCAAAACTCTCCTGTCCAACAATTCCCACTCCTCATCTGTCATCATTTCTGGCTTTTCTCCAAACAGTGGTTGATGTAAATTCTTATGATATAAATAATATTCCATCTGCAATTTCCGCCATTGAAAATCTATCCCATCAAAATTTTCAATCTTTCCTTTTCTATCTTCCGTCATAACTCCCACTCAAAATCAATACTAATCTGAGTAAAATTTGACCCCGAATCAGGGCTTTGATAACAATTCTTAGCAAAAAATAGCAGAATAATACTAGTGCAACAACCAGCTGAATCAAATAGTTAACCGAAGAGAAAAATAATAGAGACAGAGAATATGCAGATTTAACGTGGTTCGGCAATATGCCTACATCCACGGGGACACGATAGAAAAAATTTCACTATATCAAAAGAGGATTACAACTTTTTAGTTCTCAACCACAAGAGAATTGATACACAAATCACACAAGATTTTGAAATCAAACCCTAACTTCTTGTTGCAGTGATTTTCCTCTTTGCTTCGGCCGCCGAAGAAAAACCCCGAAAGAAGCCCCGCCACCTTTTCTTTTCTTCTTTGCTTTCGGCTAGAAATAGAAGCAGCCTCCCCAATTATTTTTCCCTTTTGGCCAAAATAATAGCAGCCCGAGGTTTCTGTATATGTGGCCGAGAATTTCAGCTGCAGCCTTTTATAATGTTTGTTTTGCTTTGGCCAAAAGAAACAAGCAGTAGTTCTATTTCAAAAAGAATAGAAAACCTTGGCCAATCAGAAATTAAATCTCCACCACTTGATTTAATCAGCCGCCAGAAAATCCTTGCAAAACATAATAAGTTATTTGGGCCAGTTTTGGACCGGTTTCGGCAGACCAAAACCCGCTGCGGCAATGGGGCTCCATTAGCAACATAAATAGCCAATGAATCTGTAACAACCATTTTTTTAGTATTTATTTTTTTAAAAAAAATTATATTTGGTTAAAAGAAAGATTTTTATATGATTCAAATTCTAAGGGGATGAGGATTTAGAAAAAAAAAAGTGGTTAAATCTAAACCAAATTCTTAGATTTACCTTTATCTAGGAGATAGTTAATTAGTTCCCCAACTAAAAAGATCCTAACTTAAATATCTAATCTCCTATACTTAACAAAAAAAAATTCCCTCCTCTCTTCTGAAACACAGAGAAGCACAAAACATACATGAGGAAGGGAGAAAGGAAGGAAGAAGAAAATAAAAGAGAGGAAAGAAGAAATTCAGGCAAATGTGAGTTCTTTTAACTCACTATAACATGCTATAATTATGTTTATTTCTATATAGTTATAGTGTTTATTTCTCTTCTTTGTATTATTCTCTATCTGATTTGTGACTATTAAAATAAAATTTTATCTTGTCCTTTTCTAATTAATTTTGTATTTAATTGTGATAATATGTGGTTACTACGTGATAAATTCAAGCAATGAGATTATTTATTCCCTAAGCAGTACCACTGCTCAAATCAGGCATTTACTATAAAGCAAGTTTAATGAGGTGTACTGTTTATATTTTCTTCTGTTCTGTTATAGAATAGTTTGCTAGATCAAATTTTTTGTAAATACTTTCCTCATAAGTAGATACTACAATGAAAGATAAGAATGTATATAAATTTAAATTAAATATATGTATACAAATAGACTTATTATTGTCATATTGATTTAGAATGGCACTTTGATCTTTCTTAATTCTTCATATTTCATTATAGCTTTAAATTGTCATCTCAAATCAGTTTGCAATTTTTGTATGCTAACTGTATTATAATTTCATTCAGGTTCTCTACATTTGACAAATATATTACTTTCTTATGTAAAACTAATTTTTGTCCTTCGTAAAACTTCTAGAGATCAACGTTGAGAATTGGAACTATGAGCTTTGTAGAATCCATAATTAGAATTTAAATGCTAAAGCCAACAAGTTTATGGATTGTTCCTCTCGTAAAAAAAGAAAAAAAGATATAAATCTGTTCTGTTCTGAACAGAGCACTATTCTATTCTGAACAGAACAAACAGAACTGTTCTGTTCTGTTCTGAATAGAACTGGCTTTTCTGTTCTGAACAGAACCACTGTTCTGTTGAATAGCCACAAAAAAAATCTAAAGAGGGAGAAACAGAACAGAGAGGAAATAAAAAAAAGAAAATGAAAAAGAAATTGTTTAGTGTTTTTATTTGAGTATGATCTTCTAACTCATCATATTCTCTAAGTTTTAGCTTTTCATAATAAGTAGTTAATATATCATTTACAATTACTATGAGGAGCAAATTATGGTCTTGATTATATCCTTTCGGAAAGGTATTTATATTATTATTTATCACTTTTATTTTCAACAATATAATTCTTTTTCTTTTTTTCTGCATTTTTGTGCATAAATAGTTTTTAGCTTGCCTTCTTATTGATATATATATATACCTCACATCTTAGTAATATTGTCTACGAAACTTATCATCTTTTTCCATTATCATTTCTTATGGTCGCTCTAAGCCAGCATAAGAAAACTTTTACCATTAAAGAGAAAAAGGAAAATGAGCGTTGAATTGGTAGTGAATTATGAATTACTGTGTTGTACATTGTTCTTTTAATATTACCATTACTGCTACTGAGTATTGAAATTTAATAATGACTACCAATCTATTGAACTAACTTGAACAACCAATACTAAATTGATACACACAGGGGTTTTGGGAAAAATTAGGGTTTATATGAATTTTGATGGTTGGACGTAACTATGTCACTATTTCCCATTTTGAGAGGATCGGGATAGGCTCCAATCATTACTGTGCCACTGTTTCTTTTATGGGAGGATCGGGATAGGCTCCGATCATTACTGCACTGCTGTTTCCTATTTTGGGAGGATCGGCGTAGGCTCTGATCAATATTACTGTTTCGTTTTTTCTAGGGTAGATGGGGATACATTAAGACCAGCCAGGTTAATATTTTTCTAAATTTTCAAATACCATAATTAAAATGCGTCAACTGAAAAAGAAAAAATAAACTAATGATAACCACACAAAACGTTCCACCTTTTATTTGCATATGACCGTTCATGATATTAAGATATTATTGTTATTTTTGTGTTTTACTATTTATCATTGGATCATTTTACTGACGATTCTGATTATGCATGACTAGATGCAAATATTTATAAAGAGTTAGATCCATCAGGAACAAAGAAAGATATGGCATATTTTAAGTAACTTGCAGATCTACAGCAATAATGAACTCTTTTTAGTTGACTACTTTCATATTAAGAAAATATAATAAATACATATGACACGTTAGCTAGTTTTATTTGAGATATTTCCCTTGTTGAGATATAATTCTATTGTAGTGACATTTTGTTGGGCTTATTTAATGAAAACTTATTATTACTTTGGTTGGAAAAAATTATCGTTTATCGATATTTCCTATTCATATTTCCATTGGGATGTGACTGTAATGCTATTGAGGCTGGTTGAATTATCATTCGATGCTGAACGTCCCAGCTATCCACACTACAAAAAGTGGGACATTATAGGTGGTATCAGAGCCCAGACTTCTTTAAGTCTGTTCAAAAGATTTGAACAGACTTGAATATCATTACATTCAGTAAAAAAAATGAAATTAGTTTAATTTTATTAAACCATTTAAGGTTCAATACGGCTACATATATATATATACATAAATATAATTTTTCTACATATATGTATTTACTTTTATTATGTTTATTTAAATGATATTTACTTTATCCCGTTTTTTAGAAGGATGGCTCGTCGACATAATAGGAGTGGAGCAAATTCCATCATGACTCCGAACACCATGGATGCCAATGAAATGTTGGGATTTTTTGGTAGGATGGCTGACACGCACCAACAATAGGCCGAAGCTTTTCAGGCAGGTGTGATGGTGACCTTAAATCGTGTGGCAGAACTAAGGGACTAGCATCTTGGAGGGATATCTGACTTCAGGCTCCTTCATCCATCTACTTTCTCGGGGACTGTAGGAGCATTGGAAGCTAAGCAGTGGCTCATGCAGATAGAAGATTTATTAAGAGCAGTTCAGATTCTAGATGCTGACAGGGTAAATATCGTCAAAATTCAGTTGACGAATATAGCAAGGACTTGGTGGCAATCAGAGGAGAACAGACTATCCCAACCAATCTCGTGGGATGCTTTCACAATGAGTTTCCTTGCAAGGTTCTTTCCTAGAGCGGCTCAGAGAGAGATGGAGCAATAATTCATTAACTTGAGGTAGGCCGAAATGACAGTAGAAGAGTATGCATCATAGTTCATTCGTATGAGTCGATTTGCACCATACATGGTATCAGATGAGGTAGACCATGTGCATCGCTTCCAATAGGGATTGAGATTGGATATCCAGAAGTATTTGGTAACCTCTAGAATAGAGACCTATGCTGAAGTCATTGATGCAGCCTGGGATATAGAGCAGGTGGTGAATAAAGAAAGGAGGTTTCAATCTTATGCACCTAAGAGGTTAGCTAGTCAAATGTTGGGGGAACTTAATCTAGAAATACTGAGAAGCATCTAGTCATTTCTTCGCAACAGAAGGTCACTTGCACACATTGTTAGAAGTCAAGACATACTATTAAGGAGTTTTGGTATGTCAACAACTTATGCCTAGCATGTAGATCAAGTGAACACAAAATTGGATATTGTCCCCAAAGGAGGAACATGGTATCAACGTCTCGCCTTCTAGTATCTCAACAATAACAGTAGTCACAAAAAGGATTAGAATGGCAATCAGAATAGGCGACCTCTTACATCTCAGAATAAAGCTTATGAGCAGGCTAAGAAGAATAAGGCAATGGATATGGGACGTGGACAAGCATATAACCTAACTGCAGAGCAAGCAAAGAAGTCAGATGACGTGGTGACAGGTATGACACTAGTCAATCCTATACCTGCATCAGTTTTATTTGACTCAGGAGCATCACATTGTTTTATTTCTTCTACATTTGTGACACTACATGCCATACCTTGTGAGAACCTAGACATTAAATGGAAGATAAGTACGGGAAACGGGAGTATTGTTCGTAATCAAATGTTTAGATTGTGTCCTATAGTAATTTGTAAGAGGAAATTTTATGCTAATTTCCTAATTATCAATACTCATGGATTTGACGTGATATTGGGAATGAATTGGTTGAGTATGTTTCATGCAATTATTGTTTGTCAGAGGAGAAGCATTGTCTTCAAGATACCGAATCATCTGGAGTTCGAATTCATTGGGGGCATCATAATCAAGGAACCTGTAGAGTTTAGAGCTCGACCTACGAAGGGAGTAATAGTCCAATTGGATGCCATGCCAGCTGATATTCCAGTGGTATCGGATTTTCTAGATATTTTTGAGGATTTCTTAGGATTACCACCAGACGGAGCAGTTGAGTTCGCTATTGACCATCTTCTTGGCAATGCTCCAATTTCTCAAGCACCATATCAGATGGGTCTAGTAGAGCTAAAAGAAGTGAAGGTACAATTAGATGAATTGGAAGCTAAAGGTTTCATTAGACCAAGTGCTTCCTCTTGGGGTGCACCAATACTTTTGACTGAGAAGAAAGATGGGGGTAAAAGATTATGTATTGATTATAGAAGACTAAATAGGGTCACTATCAAAAATCGATACCCACTACCAAGGATTGATGATTTGTTCAATCAGCTTGGTGGTGCTAGAATATTTTTCAAATTGGACCTTAAGTCTGGGTATCACCAAGTAAAAGTAAAGGAGTTGGACATTGATGAGTGCCATATATTGCATATTTATAGCCTTCATATTACCTATTTTTGTATATAAATAATGCTACTCGGGTATTTTTAGTGTGTTTTTTTAGGAATTCTATTCATAGAAGGAGATAGCATGAAATTAGAGTTGGAGTAGGAAATCAAAGTTCGAAAAGTTTCCAAAGTGAGCAAAACTACGAGACTACGATGTTAAGAGAGTGAAAGTAAATACACTCAGATAAAACAAGAGAACAAGACAAGAGTTTCACATGGAAAAAACATCAAGAATTTTTCTCATAATTTGGCCGCTAGTTAGCGATTTTAGCGGCGGCCCAAAGTGGGCCCCACTCTCCAGTTTTTCTCCCGTGGCTTCGTTGTAATCTTATAGTTCCACAATTGTATTAGAATCGGGTTTCGTTTTCCGAATCTTTTATATTGGCCGTATCCTTGTATTCTAGAGGGAATCTTGTAAGTTTTGTACTCGTTTTTAATTTAATAAAATTAGGATTTTGCTGAAGGGGTGACGGCCACAATACCGTGCTCCAAAGGTAAGCCATTACTTTTAATTCTTTATTCGCTTTTTAGATAGAGTTAATTGCTTTCAAGTATAGATTTATTCACTTTCTCGATTAGATTTTATTATGATCATGAAAAAAAATAGGATTTTGCTTACTAGAATTATGAGTAGCTAATTTTCTTTAGCCCTACGATATAGATGAAGTTAGTTTAATAGATCTAATATAGATTTATCTCATTTTCTTTCTAAAAATAAATAAAGTTATGATTTTTCTATAAATAAATAAAAAATAGAGTTCACAAATCATAATTCTTTAATAGATTATGCTTAATTAATATTTTGATAATCTTAGATGAAGTTTGGAGTTCTTATTCTTTGTTTGTTTTTAAAATTATCAATAAAGATTTTATTATAAATAAATTGAATTGAGTAAACTTGTAAATCTAAATTCTTTGATAGGTTATACTTAAGTTCGGTCTTTTGATAGCCTATGCTTAGATTAGGGTTTGAAGTTTATTTATTTTCTTTTGTTTATAAAATTTTCTACTCGATATGATTTATTTTTAAAAAAGGTGTTATTTTTAATGGTCTATACTTGCACATCACTTGATAGGTCATATTTAGGGGCACTTGATTAAAATCAAATTAAAAAGATCACCTTTTTAATATGTTACTTAACCGTGCATAATTAATAAGATAGGAAGAAAGAGATAATTTATTTTTAGGCTATTACTCTAATGGATTCGAAATCCTCGGCTAATCTCTATAATTTAAAACTCATCCTTCCAACTTAGAATTCTTTGTTAATCCACTAGAACTAAAGAAATAGTAAGAATCACAAAAATCTGAGATCTCTGTGGGACGACCTGTATAGCGCTACAACTGACATTGTACGCTTGCAGTAATTTATCACATTAGACATTTCTAAAACAACATTCTGAACTTGATATAGCCATTTTGAACTCTTAGTGATGCCATTCAGAGTGAAGAATGCACCTGCGATTTTTATGAACTTAATGAATCGATTTTTTCTTTCATATTTGGATAAATTCATTGTGGCGTTCCTAGATGACATATTAGTGTATTCCAGAACTAAAGAGGACCATATTAAGTACTTAAGAATTGTTTTGGAGATACCAAGGAAGGAGAAACTAGATGGAAAGCTCAGAAAATGCGAATTTTGGCTAAGAATGTTTCATTTTTGGGACACATTGTTTTCCAAGATGGAATCTCAGTCGATCCTAGAAAGATCTCAGCAGTGAAGGATCGGCCAATCCTGAAAAGTGTTTCAGAGGTGAGGAGTTTTCTCGGATTAGCAGGTTATTATTGGAAGTCGTCCAAGACTTTTCTAAAATTGCAGGACCTCTGACCATGCTCCTGAGGAAAGGAGAGAGGTATGACTGGACAGTTGAATGTGATGCAGTTTTCAATGAGTGGAAAAGGAGGCTCACGACAGCATTAGTGTTAGCCGTACCAGAAGGAAATGAAGAAATGGTTGTATACAATGATGCATCCGGTAGAGGGCTAGGTTGTGTTTTGATGCAACGAGAATGAGTAATAGCTTATGCTTCTCAACAATTGAGACATCATGAGAAAAACCATCCTACACATGATTTGGAGCTTGCAGCTGTGATTTTTGCATTAAAGATTTGGAGACATTATTTATTGGCCAGCTGAGTGGAAGTTTATATGGACAATAAGAGTCTTAAGTATATGTTCACACAGAAAGAACTCAATATGAGACAGAGAAGGTGGCTCGAATTGATGGCAGAATATAATGTCAAATTATAATACCATCCTGGTAAGATTAATGAAGTTCCAGACGCCTTGAACAGAAAGCCGATGGCAATGTTTCTAACTTAGCCAAAGGAGCTACTTGAGGAAATTATACAGTTAGAGTTAGAAATTATCTTACCCGGTGCTGAGATGCAAATGCTAGTCTTGCAACTCCAATCTCCATTAGTAGAGAAGATTAAAGAAGCCCAGAAAAATGATCCTAAGTTGCAAAGGTTCAGAAGACAAGTAGAAGAAGGACAAATGGCAGATCTATGTATCCACAAGATGGATCTCTTCGATTTGGCAATAGATTGTGTGTGCCCAAAGGAGAAATTCGAGAGGAAGTACTATCAGAGACTCATAGTTCAGTTTATTTTATTCATCATGGAGGAACAAATATATATCAAGATTTGAAGCAATATTTTTAGTGGTACGGAATGAAGCGTGAAATTGCCAAGTTTGTATCCAAGTGTTTGGTTTGTCAACAAGTTAAAGTGGAATATTAAAGAATGCCAGGACTTCTTCAACTTTTACCCGAACCCAAGTGAAAATAGGAAAGAGTTACTATGGATTTTGTTACCGCATTGCCACGCATTCTCAAGGGTAATAATGCAATTTGGGTTATTCAAGACCGCCTTACTAAAGTAGCGCATTTCATACCATTTTGACAGTCTACCAAAATTTTGGAAAAAAAGTATATGCACGAGTAGTAAAATTACATAGTGTGCCAGTTAGTATTGTTTCATATCGAGATACCTGTTTCATATCCCAGATTTGGAAGAAACTTCAAGATAGTCTGGATCGAAATTATAGTTCAGCACAACATATCACCTAGAAATAGATGGCCAGTCAGAAAGAACCATCTAGACATTGGAAGATATGTTGAGGACTTGTATGCTTGACTTCGGAGGATCGTGGGAGGATTACGTACATTTGGTGGAATTCGCCTACAATAACAGCTTCCAAGCAAGTATCAAAATGGCACCATTCGAGACTCTATATGGGAGAAAATATAGATCACCATTATATTGGGATGACATAAGAGAAAGAAAACTACTTAGGCCAGAAATGATTACTCAGACAGTGAATAAGGTTAACTTGATACGACAATACTTGAAGGTAGCTTAAGATCGACAGAAGAAATGGGCAGACAATCGACGGAGGTTTCTGAAATTTCAAGTAGGAGACTCAATTTTCTTGAAGGTTTTGCCCATGCATGGAGTCTTTCGTTTAGGCAACTGTAGGAAGTTAAGCCCGAAATTTATCGGACCCATTAAAATCTTGGAGCACTTAGGCAAAGCCTCATATCGCCTAGTATTGCCGCCCACATTGGAACAAGTACATAACGTTTTTCACATCTCTCAATTAAAATGATATGTACATAATGAGTGACACATCGTGGACTATTCAGAACTAGAGATCGGAGCAGACCTCTCCTATCTAGAAGAACCAGTCGCCATAGTTGACCGTATTGAAAAGACTTTGAAGAATATAGTAATTTCGCTTGTGTTGGTTTCTTGGAATCAACATTCAAGCTGGGAGATGACTTGTGAGTGAGAAGAAGACATTCGGAAGTGATTTCCACATTTATTTGAGTAAAGGTATAACCATTTTAAATCACTTGATTTTAAAGAAATTTTGAGGACGAATTTTTTTTACTTAAGGGGGGTAGAATGTAACAAATACTTTTTTTTATTATGCATTTATTTTTAAAAAAATTAATTTTTAGTTAAAAGAAAGATTTATATATGATTCATATTCTAATGGGATGAGGATTTAGAAAAAAATGGTTGAATCTAAACCAAATTCTTAGATTTACCCTTATTTAGGAGTTAGTTAATTAAATCCCCAACTAAGAAGATCGTATCTTAAGTATCTAACCTCCTAGACTTAAATAAAAACAAAATTCCCTCCTCTCTTCTGAAATACAAAGAAACACAGAATGTACGTGAGGAAGGGAGAAAGGAAGGAACAAGAAAAGAGAAGAGAGGAAAGAAGAAATTCAGGAAAAAGTGAGTTCTTTTGATTCACTATAACATGCTATAATTATTTTTATTTCTATATAATTATAGTGTTTATTTATCTTCTTTGTATTATTCTCTATCTAATTTGCGACTGTTAAAATAAGATTTTATCTTGTCCTTTTCTAATTAATTTTGTATTTTATTGTGATAATATGTGCTTACTACTTGATAAATTCAAGCAATATTTTTTCCTTAAACAATACCACTGCTCAAATCCGGCGCTTACTATAAAGCAAGCCCAATAAGGTGTACTATTTACATTTTCTTCTATTCTGCCAAATCACTTTTTTTGTAAATACTTTCCTTATAAATCGACACTACAATGAAAGATAACAACGTGTATAAATTTAAATTAAATATATGTAGACAAAGTGACTGATTAATATCGTATTGATTTAGAATGGCACTTTGATCTTTCTTAATTCTTCATATTTTATTATAGCTTTAAATTGTCATCTCAAATCAGTTTGCAATTTTTGTATGCTAACTGTATTATAATTTCGTTTAGGTTCTCTACTTTTAACAAATATATTACTTTCTTATGTGCATCTAATTCTGGATCTTCATAAAACTTCTAGAGATCAATGTTGAGAATTGGAACTATGAACTTTGTAGAATTTATAATTAGAATTTAAATGCTAAAGCCAAAAATTTATGGATTGTTCCTCTCATTAAAAAATGAAAAAAAAGATATAAAGAAACAGAACATGGTTCTATTCTGAACAGAACATGGTTCTATTGTTCTGTTCTGAGCAGAATAGTCAGAACAGACTATTTTGTTCTAAACAGAATAGTTTATTCTTTTCTGAATAGAACAGACAGAACTGTTCTATTCTGAACAGTACTGGCTGTTCTGCTATGAACAGAACCGATGTTCTGTTGGACAGCCACAAAAAAATAAAATCTAAAGAGGGAGCAAATAGAACAGAGAGGAAATAAAAAAAAGAAAATGGAAAAAAACTTTTCCATATTTTTATTTGAGTATGATCTTCTAACTCATCATATTCTCTTAAGTTAGCTCTTTATAATTAGTAGTTAACATGTTATTTACAATTACTATGAGGAGCATATTATGGTCTTGATGATATCCTTTTGGAAAGGCATTTATATTATTATTTATCACTCTTGTTTTCAACAATATAATTCTTTTTCTTTTCTTCTGCATTTTGGTGCATAAATAGTTTTTAGCATGCCTTCTTATTGATATATATATATATATATATATATATATATATATATATATATATATATATATATATATATATATATATATATATATATATATATATATATATATATATATATATATATATATATATATGTATATATATATATATCTCACATCTTAGTAATATTGTCTACGAAACTTATCATCTTTTTTCACTATCCTTTCTTGTGGCTAAGCCAACATAAGAAAACTTTTACCATTAAAGCGAAAAAGAAAAATTAGCATTGAAACGAGACATGATAAGATACTGATTAAATACAAAATGCTATCATATGTCAATTGTAGTGAATTATTAATTACTATGTTGTACATTGTTCTTTTAATATTACCGTTACTGCTATTGAGTATTGAAATTTAATAATGACTGCCAATCTATTGAAGTAACTTGAACAACAATTACTGAATGGATACACACTGGGTTTTTGGAAAAAATTAGGGTTCATATGAATTTTGATGGCCAGACATAACTATACCACTGTTTCCTATTTTGGAAAGATCGGTATAGACTCTGATCATTACTACGCTTCTGTTTCCCTTTATGGGAGGATCGAAATAAGCTCCGATCTTTACTCCGCCACTGTTTTCCGTTTTGGAAGGATCTGGATAAGCTCTGATCAATATTACTGTTCCGTTATTTCGGGAGTAGATGAGAATACATTCAGACCAGCCAAGTTCATATTTTCCTAAATTTTCAAATACCATAATTAAAATATGTCAACTAAAAATGAAAAAATAAACTAATGATAACCACACAAAATGTTCCACCTTTTATTTGCATATGACTGTTTATGTTATTGAAATATTATTATTATTTTTTTACTATTTATCACTGGATCGCTTTACCGACGATCCTGCTTATGTATAACCAGATGCAGACATTTATCAAGAGATAGATCCACCAAAAATAGAGCAGGATATGGCACCCTTTAAGGAACTTGTAAATCTACAAAGTGATGAACTCCTTTTAATTGACTACTTTCATATTAGGAAAATGTAATTAGTGCATACAGCACATTAGTTAGTTTTATTTGAGATATTTCCCTTATTGAGATATAATTCTATCATAGTGACATTTGGTTGGACTTATTTAAAGAAAACTTATTATTACTTTGGTTGGAATTTTTTTTTATCATTTATTGATATTTGCTATTCATATTTCCATTGGGATGTGATTGTAATGTTATTGTGGCTTGTCGAGTTATCATTCGATGCTGAACGTCTCAGCTATCCACATGACGGAAAGTGGGGCGTTATAGAATCTTAAGTTTTGTACAAACATTTAGAGAGAACATTATAGAGCTTTTATATTTTAGATTCAAGATTTAGTTTATGTACTCGTTCAGAAAAATCAATAAAAGAATTTTTCTCTTTATTCATGGCTATGATTTGTATGAGTAGCTAAATTCTTAAGTTGGATTAGATAGAATAACAAATTGTAGGTGATTTATTAATGTGTATTCTTATATGCTTATGGATTTTAATTGTTTTATGTGGAATTGATATTTTTAATTCTTTGCTATCTTTGAAAGGATTTAGATAAAAGTTTTGATTCTTTGATGTTTTATAGTTTAACGATATATTCGTTGCTTAGTTTTTTTTATATACCGTAGACTTTTTAGACACGGTATATGCTTAGACATTGAATGTTTATTTTTGTTATTTATATTGTATACTTAGATAAACTTAAAATTCATATAGGGTTAACTATGAGAAATTAATTAAAGTATCAAGTTTATAACTTTATATATTTTTTACTTAATTGAATTACTTTCCGGTTGTAGGAAGATTGCGTGATTTATGCAACTGAGATAAAACAGTATGAATATATCCAGTAAATTATCCTGTGGTGGAGTTACATCCACTTGACTAATAATTTTTATATAAGTAAATTTTCCAGTTTTACTTTTAGATTAGTTAATAAAAATCCAATTTTTTTATTTCCGTAATTTATTCTAGTGTCACACAATTAATAAGTGATTCTCGAGAGAATGATTTTGGATTACTACCCTTATACTACTTGTCGATCTCTTGCACTTGAAAGTGTATGATTTAGATTGCAGTTAAGTTTTTGGCTAGGAATCATACTATTGTGTTATACTTTAGTATAAATTATGGTTCTTATGTCATTAATTTTTGTTATTCTGAATTTGCATGAGTAGTTGGAGGAGAACTTCAAATGGTAGGCTAATTTGATCGTATTCAGATCCACAATCATTTCTAATCTATCAAACACTTCACAGCATGAGCATTAATACTAATAATAATGGTATGAACTATAACAACAATAATAATAACAGATTTGGATATACAAATGATAGTCATAGCCATCATAAAGGCAACGGGAGGAGTTTACAAGATTATTTACAACATCATAGGACAACCCAACCATCATGCTTTGCATTTCTTTGAATATGGAACACTTCGAGATTAAATCTGGAGTAGTCTAGATTTTGCTTAAATTCCATGGGATGGATTCAAAGAGCCTATATTTGCTCCATTGAAAATTCGAAGAAGTTTGCTTTACCATTAATTTTCAAGACATTACTGCAGAGCAACTTAAAATTAAGCTCTTTCAATTTCTCTAAAGAATGAAGCAAAGATATGGCTACATTCTTTACATCACAATTCAATAGGAAGATGGGATGAGATACAAAGAGAATTTTTAAAGAAATTCTTTCCTTCACATTGAATAAATTCTATGTGAAAGCAAATTCTAAACTTTCGACAGAATGAGGATGAACCATTGTTCGAGTGTTGGGATAGATTTAAAAATTTGCTTCTCTCATGTCAGCATCATAGTTTTGAAATATGGAGGACTTTAAGTACCTTCTATTAAGGGTTAAACAATATGACCAGGCAATTTGTAGGGACTATATGTAATATTAAATTCTTAAATAAGGATGCTAAGGAGGCATGTGACTATCTTAATTCACTTGCCAAAAATTTACAAGCCTGAAAAACTGAGGATATTTCGGATAGACACCAACTAAAAGAGAAACCTCAAAATAGAGGTAGACATTTTAAATTAGGAGAAATCAAAGATATAGCTACACTATTGATTACCATCATTAAAAAATTTAAAGATTTTCTTACAAAGAAAGCAGAAACAGTTAACAAAATATAAGAAGTTTCGGAAGTTTGTGATATTTATGAATTGCAAGGACACGTGACTTGCGAGTGTCCAACACTTTCTGCTTTTAAAGAAGTATTAAACGAATAAGAAAATGCCTTTAGCACTGCTCCTTAACCAGCAAATAACCATATTCACAAATATATAATTCTAGTTGGAGGAATCACCCAAATCTTCATTGGAAGCAGAATCCTCAAAAATTCAATAATCAAAACAAACCACCCACTAATCCACCTCAATAATATGTCCAACATACTAATCAACCTTCGGTGTACTAACCACCACCGAAGAAAAATTTTGAGCATAATTTCTTACAGATATAGCAAAAAATGGATCAGATAATCTAAGCACAACAGTAGTTTATTCAGTCGCAACAAACTATCAATAGTTAGAATGTAACGGCCTTCAGCGATATTCACTCATAAATAAGCCAGCCCAATTTTACGTTGCAAACAAAGGAAAAAGGTAAGTTACCTTCTCAACCTGATGTCAGTTCTTTAGCTGAAGTCGAAGGTATAAATATTATTGCTTCTTCCATTAATAATGATATAACTGAGATAACCTCTGCAATAAATTTGAGAAGTGGTAAAGTACTTGATGTTCCAATTTCAAAAAGAAATACTCATAAGAAATAGGGTGATGATTCACTGCAACAATTTAAAGAAGATAATTCTAAAGAATCCACTTCTAAATATCATAAACCACCTATACTATTTCCTCAAGGATTAAAATATAAGAATATTAATGCATTTTATGCTGATATTTTAGAGATTTTCAAACATGTACTGATCAATATACCTGTGTTGGAAGCAATTAAGCAAGTTTCATCGTACGTAAAATTCTTGAAGGACTTGTGCACCGTAGAAAGGCGTCACAACATCCAGAAGAAAGTATTTTTCACGGAATAGATAAGTGTATTATTTCATTCTGAAATGCCTCTCAAATATAGAGATCCTAGATATTGCACTATTTTTTGTGTGATAGGGCAACGCAATATAGAGAAGGTTTTGCTACATTTGGGGCCTAGTATAAATCTTTTACCTTTTTTGGTTTATAAGCACCTAGGTCTAGGAGAACTTAAACCAACACCCGTCACACTACAACTAGCTGACAGGATCAGAAAGACTTCCTAAGGGCATTGTGGAAGATCTTCTAGTGCAAATTGAAACTTTTATTTCTCTGTGTATTTTATAGTTATTGATATTGCACCTATAAAGAATTCACGTTTTCATATTCCAGTTATCCTCAGACATTCATTTTTAGCTATGGCTAATGTAGTTATAAATTGCAAAGATAGTGTGACGAAATTTTCGTTTGGAAATATGATCCTTGAACTTAATGTTTTTAATGTTTGTAAACAACCAAATATAGAGAATGATAATTTGCAAGACTTAAATTATATTGAATAAATCCGTGAAGAACAATATATCGTATCATTATGCATATCTGATCCTTTTGAGATGGCATTAAAATTGAACGATGACTTCCTTGAAAATCTCAAATCTGAATATATAAAATTATTAAATATCTAACTGATACTCAATGCTCGAATATCATGGGATGGATTCCAACAAAAAAAGTGTATGAAGAGTTACCTCAAATTATGAAAAAGTAGATACCATTTGATATCTAAGCAAGGTACATGAGTTAAAGCTGCTACCTGAAGATCTCAAATACGCATTTTTGGGACCTAAGGAAACTTTTCTGGTGGTCATCTTAGTACATCTTGATGAGAATCAGGAAGAGCGACTACTATTGACATTGCGAAAGTACAAAGTAGCACTTGGATGGAATAAAATGGACATCAAAGGTATGGACCCCCTTATTTGCACACACCACATTACTTTGGAAGATAGAGCCAAGCCTATTGGCAAATGCAATGAATTCTTAACCTTGCCATGAAGAAAGTGGTTAAAGTCGAAGTATTGAATTACTTGATGCAAGCATCATCTATGCAATCGCTGATAATAAGTGGGTAAGTCCAACCCAAGTTGTTTCAAAAAAGAGTAGGGGTAACAGTAATTAAAAACGAAGATGGTGAGATGATACCCACTCGCACTACTACGAGTTGGCATATGTGCATTGATTATCGAAAGTTAAACCACGTAACATGTAAAGATCACTTTCCATTACCATTTTTGGACCAAGTACTTAAAAGAATTGTTGGACATAAAATTTATAATTTTTTTGATGGGTATTTTAGCTATTATCAAATCAAAGTTGCTTTAGAGGACCAACAAAATACAACTTTTACCTGTCTCTCTGGCACTTTTGCTTCTAAAAAATATCATTTGTATTATATAATGCACCCACAACATTTAAAAGATGTGTGATAAGCATTTTTAGTGATATGGTGGAAGATTATCTTGAGGTATTTATGGATATTTCTCTACATTTAGAAATAATTTCGAATCTTGTATGACTAACTTAGGATCTGCGCTTGAAAGATATCAATAGAAAAATCTACTCCTGAATTGGAAAAACTGCCACTTCATGGTTATAAACGTACTGTTTTGGGTCACATAGTTTCATCTAAAAGGATGGAAATAGATAGGGCTAAGGTTGAGTCTAAAAATACTAATACCTAAAACCTTGAAAGACATACGTTCTTTCCTAGGACTACAGGTTTCTATAGTAGGTTTATAAAGAATTTTAGTACTATTGCTAGAGCCCTTTCTCACCTTCTAGCGCAAGATGTGCAGTTTTAATGGATGCAGGTATGCCAGACAATTTTTGAAACCCTTAAGGAGATGTTCATCATCGCACTAATAATGCAACCTCTACATTGGATATTTCCATTCAAAATTATGTACGATGCAAGTGATCATGTAATTGGAGTTGTACTAGGGCGTTGAAGAGATAAAATGCCTACTACGCTAGTAAGACTCACAATATTGCTCAAATAAATTATACTGCCACAGAGAAGAAGCATTTAGATGTAGTTTATGTTCTTGATAAATTTCATTTATATATTTTGGGCTCACATATAATTGTTTTACAAATCATTTGGTGCTCAAATATCTTTTATCAAAGAAAGATGTAAAGCCACTGTTGATTTGATGGATTTTATTGCTTCAAGAATTTGATCTTGAAATCAAAGACAAAAAGAGAGTAGAGAATGTGGTTGTAGACCCAATATCTAGACTAACTCTTGAAAATGATAAGCTACCAATCAGGGACTCATTCCTTGATGAACAACTATTTTCTATCACAGTAACTCCCTAGTATGCTGATATCATTAACTTCTTGTTGCAGCAAAAATGCTGAATCATTGGAGCGCACAAGACAAACGAAGATTCTTTTACGAGGTATGCCATTTCTTTCATCATTGCTTTCTGTCATATAGAAGCATGTGGTGGTCACTTTTCGTCTAAAAAGACGGTAGCCAAAATTCTCCAATATGGTTTTTATTGGCCTACCATGTTTAGAGATGCTTAAGAATTTTGTAAAAGATGCGAGTTTTATCAGAAATTAGGAACGTTAACTAGGAAGAATGATATGCCTCTAACACCCATCCTTACAAATGAGATATTTGATTGTTGGGACGTTGACTTCATATGATCGTTGCTTATTTCTAACGGATATTTTTATATTATTGTATCAATCAATTATGTCACTAAATGAGTAGAAGTTGCAGCATGTAAAAACAATGATCAATAAGCTATTATTAAATTTTTAAAGGGGCAAATATTGTCCAGATTTAGAGTTCCTAAAGCGATATAAGCGAGGGGGGCTGACATTTCTGTAATAAAGTCTTTGAAATTTTAACAAAGAAATATCATATCATGCTCAAGATTTCTACACCATATCACCCACAGTCAAATGAACAAGTTGAGCTAGCTAATAGGGGAATCAAACAAATACTTGAGAAAATGTTTAATTCGTTTTGCAAAAATTGATCATTTCACTGGCTGATGCTTTATGGGCTTACTGAACACCATACAAAACACCCTTAGGCATGTCTCTATATAGATTTATCTATAAAATAACTTATCATTTGCCAGTAGAGATAGAGCATAAACCATATTAGGAAATTAAATCAGTGAATCTTAATTTTAATTCAGTTGGCCCATTATGAAAGTTACAAATAAACAATTTGGAAGAGATAAGACATGTTGTATACGACAATTCACACATTTCAAAGAAGAAAATGAAAATATGGCATGATCATTATATCACAGGCCATGTATTTCATCCTTCTGACAAAGTATTTCTATATAATTCACAGCTTCATCTATTTCTGGGAAAATTATGTTCACGGTGGATATGACTATTTATAGTTAAAATTGTGTATCCATATAGCACAATTGATATTGAAAATCTAAAGAATGGTCATATGTTCAAAGTAAATGATAAACGATTAAAACACTAGTTAGAATTTTCAAAGCACACGGAGGAATTTCAAGATCTGGTGGATCCTTCAACATCTCATTGATATGTACTAAATGAAGGCACTATATATTATTGTACATTATGTACTAACAATTTTATTTTGCAGTTTGTTATATCATGAGTACTTGACCGAAGTAATTTATAAGCTCTTCTATCTTAAATTTCTACTTGTTCTTGATTAACTAAATGGATATATCGATTCATTGAGGACAAGTTGCATTTTAAGTTGGGGGATATGGCTTATTAAGATAACTTAGTTATGATAACTTAGTTATGATACTTTAAGTTGGGGGATACTTTAATTTCTACTTAGTTATGATCTTTTAGAAAATAATATTTTTTTCAAGAACAAATGAAAAAAATCTTTAATTGATATGAACTTTATAGTTAGGAACTAACTTTTAGTTTAAAATTAATTATAGAATTAGGAACTAACAACTAGATATTAAGAAAAATCTTAGTTTATAGACTAACAACAACGTACAAAAAAAATAAATACAATAAAAATATTTGGTTTGATGCAGTTCTCAACAGAGAATTGCCGTCGAAGTGATGGTAGAAGCCACTATCGACAGCAGCTCCTATAAAATCAAAATTTTGCCTAGTCGAGAGTGGCTGTTGAAGCTAGCGTTAAAGTGGCTGTCGATAGACGTCAGTAGAGAGGGGCAGTTATAAATATATCTTAGAGTTCTTTTTTCTCCGCCAAACAAAACCCTAGTTTCTTTAAACATCACCCACACCCAAAAAATTTTCCTTTTGACAGCCAAGGCTATTCTCGCGCAATTCTCTTCGAATTTTCATCAAGCCCCAAGAGGGTAAGCTCTCTTCTCTTTAATTTCTAGTTGATTTCTTTTGAGTAAAAAAATAGATTTTTATCTCAAATACTTAGATCAACAATTTATATGGACGAATTTGCGCAAATCAATGTTAAATCTTCACTTCTTGGTAGATTATAGATAGTTTGGCAAAGTTATGAGGATTTTTGATGATTTTCATGAAATTTGCTATTTTATGTTGAAATCAAGGTTACAAAAAGTAAAAATCTTACCTTTTTAGCATTATATTTCATGGGTTGTTTCTATAATTATGATGTATCAAATTCATGCAATAATAATCTCATTAAAGTGGAATTTGATAATTTTATAAGAAGAAATTGGAAAATATTGAATTATGTGGATGAATTTAATTCAAAAATAATAATAATACAATAAGGAAAAAAAGAAATTATCAAAAAGAAAAATAATAAATAGAATAATTATGTGATAATTTATATATAGATTTTTGAAATAATAATTATTCTAAGTTATGTAGTTTTGACTAATTTTTCAGAATGACACCAAAAAAATAGATAGTTTCTAATAGGCCAAAAATAGAATCCTTTGATTCATCTTCTCCACAGAGAACTAGAATTGCAATGGCAAAGAAGAAAATCATGGAGAATTACGATTATTTTAAATTTTGGCTCAAACGTGTAGTTGATTATTCAAAGATAAATGAAAAATTGGCCTTTAGAGCATAGATGCTAGCCTTAGAGTTGGAATCATACCCATGATATGAACACGCACTGACATGCAATGAAATCGTGAGTGAGTTTTTATGTTAACTTGCAACCAACAATGGGAGATCAATACGGATACTCCATAGTAAGGAGGAGGGAGATACCTTTCACAAGGAAAGAAATTTTGTAAATATCATTCACAATCCTTATACCCAATGTGCCTGAAGAGCATCCTTCTTTTGTAGATATCGTGAACGGGATACCAAGTGTCTCTCGCCGATTCAAAGAGCTTGGCAATAATTTAAATGATGTTGCATTCAATGAGAGCTTTTTGAAGATTGGCTATATCAGAAAGGAGTATGTCATGGTAAATCTTTATATTAAATATAACATACTACCATCATCTGCAACAATAGAACTATATCTAAGGGAAGTAGTATTGTTAAACATGATTTTGGAAAAGTGTGCATTTGATGTCACATCCTTCATGTACTTCACGACAGTTCAATATATGGGTCAAGTCCATGAGTGTATCCAGCATCCTGAAATGATAAAGCATCACTTAGTTTTGCCATCTCTGATTACAAAAATTTGCATGAATTATGGAGTCCATCCATCATGAGATGATACATTTGAACCTCCTAAGCAACCATTTATGGATATCACTATGTGAAAAAACATGAGTGCCCGACACGTCTAGCAGGAACAGAAGGTGCAACAAGAGCAACAACAAGCTGCTGGCCAACTTGCTGGTCACAGAGAACAAGATTAGGAACGTGTCGAACAAGAGCAAGAATAATGAAATGCAGCAGTTGCGGCAACCTAACCAGAGGAAGTAACACTCCACACTATAAATGTGTCAATCATAAAGATGACAAATGCCTTCCTTATGAGAATGAGCATTCCTTAAGAACGGCAAACCCAAACCAAGCATCGTCAACAACATCATTATTGACTTCTTATCGAAGTATTTAGATGAATGGCTGGTGAGGATGCTTCTGTTTCTGCATATGAGGACGAAGGGACGAGCTAGGGGACCATAGGGTTCCATCGGTATCAAAGATGCAAGTGACAAGGTTTTCATCAAAGAGTCATTGATATCGACTATAGAATGGAGTGAGTTGTAACACCCCACTTTCCTAGTGTAAAAAACTTAAACGTTTAGTATCGAATGATAACTCGACAAGTCTCAATAAGCATTCAGTCAGTTACTGCAAAAATATGAGCACAAAAACAAAAATAAACAATAATTTTTCAATCAAATTTATAATAAAATCTTTTTCCTTACATTCAATAAAATGTAGCTTTATGTACTAATTACATCTTTTTAGAAGAAAATATCTACTAAAATATCGTATATTTCGTAGCTCCAACCGCTCTTGAAAATACATGATGTTCTGCTCTGTCTTTGGCGTATCTATCTCTAGATAACAATTTGCGTCTGGCCATGCATAAGCAAGATCATTAGTAAAATGATCCAATAATATGTAACAAAACATATGAAATTAATAATATCTTTGTAACATATAAAATCATGTATAATTAAAATTATAGAAAGCCTCATAATTTAATACTTTATATGTCAAATCAATTAGTCTTATAGTCAACATCTTTTAATTTTGATATTTAAAAATTTAGAAAGATATGAAATTGGCTGGTCTAAACACATCCCCGTATACCCCAGGAAAACGGAACAGTAATTTGATCAAAGCCTATTCCGATCCTTTTAAAAAAGAAAATAGTGGTAGTTTTGATTGGAGACTATCCCGATCCTCCCATATAGAAAATAGTAAAAGTTTTAATTGAAGCCTTTCTTGATCCTCCCAAAAAGGAAAACAATGGTGCGTTCAACCATCATATCATATGAATCCTTAATTTTCTCCATAAACCTAGTGTATGTTAGTTTTGGTATTAAATATTTAGTTTCAGTATCAATTATTTGGTTCAGTAAATTTAATTCAGTATAGTGATTGGTGATCATCATTAAAATTCAATATATAGTAACAATAACATTAAGAAAAAATATAAAAGTACAACGGTTAATAATTTATGACCAATCATATATTATAATAGGTCGGTGTCATACAATGCATTGTTCGTTGTTCATTGAGTTTCTAAGTATATAATTCAATCAATAATTAAATAAAAAAGAATTTATATTAAAAAGTATATTTACTAGCATGTTTACAGTGAGTTATAAAACTCACCTTGTCCTTTATTTAGGATGAAGTTTTTGGCCTCGGCGATGAAATCTCTAAGGTTCTGAAAAACTCTCCTTTGTGAACCCTCTTCTCTTTCTTTCTCTATTTCTCCTTTTCCTCCCATAGTTTGTTCTTTTACTTATTGTGTTTGGGAAGAGAGGGCTGGTTAGGGCCTTTTTATAACGGATTAAGAGTCATACTTTGACTCATAATAGGAAAGTTCAATAAGAATTCTAATTGGATTTAGTATCTTAATTAAAGATGAAATCCTATAGGGTATGAAAATAAAATTTAAATAGAAATCCAAAAAGATATATAAACCAAATTTGAATCCAATTTCTAATATGTATGAAAATTAAATTTAAATTACATCAATTTAATTGGATAGTGCAGAATCCTACATTAATTAAGCTAATATATTTTACTAGCTCAATTTGGATTTGGATTGCGTTTCGATTTAGATTTAATATCTAGTCAAATAAAATCCAATCGGTTAAAGGAAACCTATTAAATTCTTATTTTAATTAATCCTACTTATTTTTCTTATTGATGATAACTTAATTAGACGAGTTAGTTTGGGTACGAGATGAGTGTTATAGGGTCAAAATATGTTTTTAAAATAAAATAGTATTTTAAATGAATTATAAAATTAAAATAAAATCACTTGAAAAAATTGCGTGTTACATTCTATCCCTCTTAAGCAAAAATTTCAACCTCAAAATTTCTTAAAACCTATGTGATGCAAAAGCAGATTACACCTTTACTCAAATAGGTATAGGCATCAATCCAGGATGTCTTCCTCTCACAAACTATTATTAGATAAAATCTAAATATCTAACTAGAAAGATATCTCCACTTCTCATACTTACATTTAATTTAACTCCTTAAAGGGTAAAATAATAAAGCATATATATTTACATAGCAAAATTATATAAATATATTTAGCTGTATTTAATCTGAATTGGTCTAACAAATTAAACCTATTTCGAATTATTTGACTGTAATTATATCTAAGTAAATTCAAATCACTTAAGCCTACTTAAAGAGCTTGGGCCCTGATACCACTTGTAACGCCCCACTTTTCGTAGTATGGAAAGCTAGAGCATTCGACATTTAATGATAACTCAACAAGTCCCAGTAAGCATTAAAGTCAGTTACAGCAAAAATATGAACACAAAAAATAAAAATAAACAATAATTTTTCAATCAAATTTATAATAAAATCCTTTTCCTTACATTCAATAAAATGTTGCTTTATGTACTAATTACATCATGTTATAAAAAAAATATCTACTAAAGATGTCGTATATTTAGTAGCTCTATCTGTTCTTGAAAATATGTTATGTCCTGCTCTGTTTTTGGCATGTCTATCTCTAGATAACAATATACATCTGGCCATTCATAACCACGATCATCAGTAAAATGATACAATAATATATGACAAAATATATGAAAATAATAATATCTCTGTAACATATTAAATTATGTATAATTAAAATTATAAAAAATCTCATATTTTAATACTTTATATGTCAAGTCAATTAGTCTTATAGTCAATGTCTTTTAATTACAATATTTAGAAATTTAGGAAGATATAGAATTGGCTGGTCTGAATGCATACTCGTGTACTCCCGGAAAAATGAAACAGTAATTTGATTGGAGTCTATCCGATCCTTCCAAAAAAGGAAATAGTGACAGTTTTGATCATAGCCTAACCTGATTCTCCGACATGAAAAACAGTGGTAATTTTGATCAGAGCCTATCCCGATCCTCCTAAAATGGAAAATAGTAGTGTAATTAAGATTAGCCATCAAATCATATGAATCTTCAATTTTCCCCGTAAATCTACTATAGGTCAGTTTCAGTATCAATTGTTCAGTTCAGTATCAATTGTTTAGTTCAGAAAATTCAATTCAACATAGTGATTGGTGATCATCATTAAAATTCAGTATATAGTAATAATAACATTAAGTAATAATATAACAGTACAGTGGTTAATAATCTATTACCAATTATATATTATAATAGGCCAGTTTCTTATCATGCATTGTTTTGTTGTTTATTGAGTTTCCAAGCATATAATTTGATCTTTAATTAAATAAAAAGAATATATATAGAAAATAAAGTATATTTATTAGCATGTTTACAGTGAGTTATAAAACTCACTTTGGCCTTAATTTAGGATGAAGTTTTTGACCTGAGCAATGAAATCTCCAAGGTTCTCAAAAACTCTCCTTTGTTGAAACCTGTTCTCTTTCTCTATTTCACCTCTTTCTCCTATGTTTTGCTCTTTTACTTGTTGTGTTTAGGAAGAGAGGGCAGATTGGGGCCTTTTTACAGGGGATTAAGAGTCTTACTTTGACTCATAATAGGAAAGTCCAATAAGAATTCTAATTGAATTCACTATCCTAATTAAAAATGGAATTATATAAGGTATGGAAATCAAATTTAAATAGAAATCTTAAAAAATATAGAAACCAAATTTGAATCTGATTCTTAATATATATAAAAACCAAATTTAAATTACATCTAATTAATTTAATGAGAGTTAAATCCTACATTAATTGGACTAATATATTTTACTACCTCAAGTAGGATTTGGATTGAGTTTCTATTTAGATTTAATATCTAATCAAATTTGAATCCAATTGGCTAAAGGAAACCAATTAAATTCTTATTTTAATTAATCCTACTTGTTTTTCTTAATCATGATAACTTAATAAGATAAGACAGTTTGGGTGCGATGTGGGTGTTATAGGGTCAAAATATGTTCTTAAAATAAAATATTATTTTAAATGAATTATAAAATTAAAAAATATCACTTGAAACAAGTGGGTGTTACATGAGTTTTTTAAGATCCAACAAATCTAGGTGTATTCTAACCTTAAGCTCTTATATTATTTCTTAGTATATTATTTTCATAGTTATATTTTGATGCACTAAGAATATTGCATAATTTAAGTTGAGGGTGGGATAGATACATTGTACTTAATTGTATCATAGCTAACTAACTATTTTTCTTAAAAATTTAAATTTTCCATTTCTTTGAAGATAAAAGTAAGATTGCAAGTATTTTACATTGCATATTTATGTGATTGATATCTTAAAACTAATATTTAAATGATTATAGTTCTTATGTAACCTTAATTAAGATTTAAAATCTGACAATAAAATATACAGATATTTAAAATTAGAATCGAATATGCAGTTTACATATTTACATAATAAGTCATGAAAAGTTGATGACAGAGAAAACTTAAAAAGGAGACCTATCATATATGAATTAAAAAAGAAGAGAAAGAAAGAAGTGAGTCTAGTACTTATGGCAATATAGTTCGGAAGAAAAAAATTATAGTATATATAATAAATATGAGAAAGTAAGTGTTAGGTAGTTGGGTTCGTGCGCCTTGGTAAGTGTGCATATTCACACAAATGATACTTATAGACTTTTATTATAGTCATGATGTGCCTTGGTAAGCATGAATGTTTACATGAAAAACAAGTGTCTATGAAAAAAAGAAAAATCACACACACACACACACACACACACACACACACACACACATATAGATATAGATACATGAAAAGGGTTCCTATAAGTTTAATTGGAGTTCGAGACTTAATAGGGCTTATTCACATGCTCACAAGAATGCATAGGAAAGGATAATTGAAAGTAAAAATATATCTATGATACGATTTAAATGATCAAAATAGATACATAAGAATATTAGATTATAAGTGATTTATTAAGATTGACATTCTCATAAATATCTATGTATCTCTAGTTGAGGTTGATATAGAAAAGAAATGAAAAGCAATAAAAAATATATTAATATAGATAGTTAATAGGATGCTAACATTTTTCATTTTCTTTATTTTACACTTATCTTTATTTTTCTTTTTATTTATTTCTTGATCTTAAACATTTCTTGATGTTTGTGGGTAACATCCTTGGAAACCCGTACGAGACAACGCTCTTCTACTAGAGTAATATAGATTTTTAATAGCTTGTTGCACGTGGTTAATGTTATTATGATTCCTACAAAAGTGCATTAGGATTTATTTTTAGTTCCTTATTTTATTTTCTTTAGTTTATAGATTTGCTAGGGACTAACAAAACCCAAGTTGTATATTGTATTTATCGACTTAGAGAAAGCCCATGATAAAGTTTCACGAGAGATACTTTGGTGAACACTGATGAAGAAAAGAGTTCCCATCAAGTATATCGACATAATTAAGGACATGTATGATGGAGTAGTAGTGGCCAATGTCAGAACATGTGATGGTTTAACATGTGATTTTTCTATCGCAATTGGATTACATCAAAGATCTGCATTGAGCCCATTCTTATTTGCTATAGTGATGGATGAGCTTACTAAAACCATTCAGGATGAGATACCTTGGTGTATGCTATTTGCTAATGATATTGCCTTAGTTGATGAAACAAGAGAAGCGGTAAATGCCAAGTTAGAGTTATGGAGGCATACATTAGAATCTAGAGGTTTTAGATTGAGTAGGTCTAAAACAGAGTATATGGAGTATAAATTTAGTAAACGCCGGACCATAGACTATAATACTGTAAAACTGGACAGGCAATGATACAAATGAGCAATCAGTTTAGATATTTGGGTTCTATTATTCAGAATGATGGAGAGATCGATAATGATATTAACCATAGGATACAAGCTGGCTGGTTGAAATGGAGGAGGGCAACGGGAGTTTTATGCGACCGTAACATTCCGTTAAGATTGAAAGGAAAATTTTATAGGACTGTTATTAAGCCAATTTTATTATATGGCACGGAATGTTGGGCTATAAAGAAACGTCATTCACAGAAGATAAGTGTAGTAGAGATGCGTATGGTCCGTTGGATGTGCAGCAATACTAGGAGAGATAAAGTGAGAAATGAACATATTCGTACTAAACTAGGTGTAGCTCACATCGATAAGAAGTTGCGAGAAAATCGCTCACGATGGTTTGGTCATGTGCAACATAGGCCTACAAGTGCACCAGTTCGAAGAGGGGAGTTTATCAATGTAGGACAAGTTAAAAGAACGAAAGGAAGACCGAAGAAAATATGGATGGAGGTGATACGTAAAGATATGGAGTCTAAAGGTTTAAACAAGGAGATATTACTTGATAGAAATGAATGGAGAAGGAATATCAAAGTGATCGATCCGGCGTGATTCTTTTTTGGTTCATGTAGCCTACCCCAAATACTTGGGATAAAAGGCTTAGTTGTTGTTGTTGTTGTTGTTGTAGCAAAACTCAAGTTGGGGGAGGGGGTGTGATTATCGTTGAAAAGTATATATTTTTACTTTATTTTGTGCAAGCGTAATCCAATTTTGTTGATTAATACAAGAGATTAATAGAAAATTATTTCTATTACTCAAATTCCTCACTATGATATTTTTCTAATATTTCTCAATGTTTTTGCATGTTCTTATATGCAAGGAAATTAAAGTATCGAAGCGTATCTCAAATACTAGCTCAGATCTGTGCATTTTTAGGACTGACTATTGACAACCACTTGCTTGCTGTCAATAGCCGTCAATTGTAAACCCCACTCGAGAGTAGCTGTCGAAAGGCGTATCGAAGGGAGTGGCCGAAGATCCTTTTTCTAGGAAATTTTGAGAAGAATTAAGATTTTCCTTGTAAAGAGAATTCCTATTAGGGTTTGTAAGACTATAATTAGCCAATGAATCTCAAGTTTTGTAACAAATGTTTAGAGAGAATAATATAGAGCTTTTATAGTTTTAGATTCAAAATTTAGTTTTTGTACTCACTTATAGAAATCTATAAAAGAACTATTTTTCTCTTTAGTCATGGCTATGATGAGTATAAGTGGTTAAATTCTTTAGATGGATCATATGGAATAACAAATGCTTGATGATTTACTGGTATATATTCTTATATGCTTATGGATTTTAATTGTTTTATATGGAATTGATATTTTTGATTCCTTGCTACCTATGAAAGGATTTAGATATGATTTTAGATTTTGTTGCTTTATAGTTTGATGATATATTCATTACTTAGTTTTTGATAAATCATAGGCTCTTTAGGCACAGTGTATGTTTAGAGTTTGAATGTTTATTTTTGTTATTCATATTGCATGTTTAGATAAACTTAAAATTTTTATAGGATTAACTTACAAAAATTAGGCAAATTATCAAGTTCACAACTTTATATATTTTGTCCTTAACTAAATTATTTTTCAATTGTAGGAAGACCACGTGATCTATGCAACTGAGATAAAAAAGCATGAATATATCCAGTAAATTATCTTATAGAGGAGTTATATTCATCTGACCAATAATTTTAATAAAAGTAAATTTTCCATCTTTAACTTTAGTCTTGTTTATAAAAATCCAATCTTTTTAGTTTCTAAATTTATTCTAATGTCACACAATTAATAAATGATTCTCGAGAGAATGATCTTGGATTACAACCCTTGTACTATTTATCAATCTCTTGTACTTGGGAGCATAAATTTAGATTGTATTCACCTAGGTATTGACGAAGAGCTTTACCTTCATGGTCAAAATGAGGTTAGCTTCAGTCGAGATTTTCTTCTTGAACAGGTGGACATCATCAGTAGTGTCTGATGAGTGCCATATTTAGCATATTTATAGTCTCCATATTATCTATTATTGTATTTAAATAATGCTACTTAGTTATTTTTTGTGTGTTTTCAGGTAAACCTATTTCTACAAGGAGATGGTATAAACTCAGAGCCGGATTAGGAAATCAAGTCCAAAAAAAAATCTAAAAGTGAGCCAAGTTACAAGATTATGAAACTACAGAAGACTTAAGTCTAATACAGTCATTCAGATCAAGGGCAAAGGACTAGAGACTTATGCAGAAGAAAAGTGGAGCCATGATGGCACTCTTTTGCCGCTATTTGGCGGCATTAACCGCCAATTGGCAGCAAAGTGGGGCCCACTCTGGGTGAAATTTCTATGCGGACTTCGATGTAATTTTGTAATTCTCACTTATACTCAGATTAGAGTTTGATTTTCCGAAGCGTATATATTGGTCGTATCCTTGTAATCTAGGATTTATGATGTAACTTTGTATTCGAATTTTATTGAATAAAATTAGGGTTTGCTGAAAAGTGATGACCGCCATACCGATTCCAGAGGTAACTATTATTGGTCATCAATATTTCTTAGGTAATCTTCTTCTAATTGCTTTCTAAATAGATTTATCTTACTTTCTAGTATAAAATTTTAATTGCTTTCTAGAAAAAATATGATCTTACCAATTAGAATTATGAGTAGCTAATTTAGACTAGCTCTAGGATGTAGATGAAATTAGGAATCCACCATGTAGTTGTTCTCTAGTGTTTTCTTCCTAAATAAAATAATAAAGATAAGATTTTTCAATGAAAAGATTAAAATATAACAACTCGTAGATTAATACTTTGATAGGTTATACTTGAATTAGATTTCTTGATAGCCTATACTTAGTTAGGGTTTGGGGTTGCTACTTTTCATATTTGTCATAGAGTTATCTAATAATTTAGTCTATTTTTATGAGAAGTTGTATCTTTGATGCATTATGCTTGCACACCACTTGATAACACATGCTCAGAACACTTTAAGTAAACATTAAAACTAAAAGATCAATTTTTATGATAGGAAGAAGAAAATAGAAGTAATTCATGGTTGGAAATTAGTGGATTATATATCTTAGGTAAATTAGAATGACTAAAATCTAACTTAGAACCCGTAGTTAATCCACTACACCGACAGATTCCTGTGGAAACACCATAGATTCCTGTGGAAACGACCTGTAAAGCGCTACACCGACACTGTACGCTTGCAGTAGATATTTCACATCAAGTTTTTAGCATCGTTGCCATGGATCGATAGTGTTTTGCTTTCTTTTTTTACAATGTTTTACGAGTTAACAGTGTGTATTGAGTGTGCAGGGATCAGAAAGTGCAGATACAGAAAGATAAAAGGCATAAGAGGAGCTTCAGAATTGTATCGCAGAAACCAGAGAGACAATCTCTCTGGTTCTGCTGTTAATTGGTGGCAAGAAACACCAAATAGCAGCAACCCAGGTGAATCCTGACACTATTATAGTTCTGTGTTTTGGTTCTCTGGTTTTGTAAAAAAATTTAAAAATAGTAGAAATAGTAGGAATCACATCTTTTCTTTGATCATATTTCTTCCGTCGTTTCATCTTCACCACCCCCCACTTCTTGCATTAGTTTAGGAAATTCATGCATCCACTCACGGTTACTGGTTCATGCCACATTGGACCCGTGATCAATTTGGTCGATTAGTGAGATAAGATTTGTTCATGGGAGACAAGATGGACAAACTGATCCCGATGCTTCAGGATCGATATTAACCATTTCGCACATCATTACCATCATGCATCAAACTTCCACATTCAGTAGGTAATAAATATGAATTGAAATTGCAGTACATTAGCATACTTCCTAAATTTACTGGATCTGATTCTGAAAATACATATCTTTTTATCAGTGAATTTCAGAAAGTGTGCATGATGATTAAACTACAGCACTTATCAGAGGATGCAATTAAGCTCGGCTTTATTCCATTTGCTCTCAAAGATAATGCCAAGAATTGGTTGTACAGTATGCCTACTGATTCAATCACTGCTTGGGATGAATTCGTCACGGTGTTTCTTAAGAAGTATTATCTCATGCACACGACGGCAAAAATTTGGAATCAAATTAATTGAGTGCTGAGAGAACTCTTATGGAAATACTTAGAACGGTTCAAAAATCTATTAGCTCAGTACTCCCACCATGCGATAGAAAAGTGGCGGTTGGGTCAAATCATGTACGAAGGACTCGATTACATATCCAAAACTCTTCTTGAGTCCATGTGTCAGAGGGAGTTAATGAGAAAGAATAAGGATGAAGCGTGGGACTTCCTTGAGGATCTATCATGAAAAACTATGCAGTGATAGAGTCCCACTGAGAAACTCAATGCATCAACTTCTACACACAAGGGTGGGATTCATAGCATTGATAGCTCGTTAGCTGTCAAGACTAAGATTGCAGCCCTTATACGGAGAATTGAGGCATTAGAGACTCCTAGTGCTCCATCAGTGGGTCAAGTGAATCAAATACAAAGTCCCACATACTTTAATTGTAGAACTCCAAATCACGTTATGGAGGATTGTCCACTATTAGTGAATCCTATGGGTCCCACACTTGAGCAGGCTAACGCCTTGTATCAATGTCCCATGAATAATCCATACGTTCCTACATACAATCCTGGCTGGAGGAACCATCCAAATCTCTCTTGGGGTCAGGGGCAATATCAGGGAACCCCGAACCCTAACATATAACCTTCAGCCAATTGTCAGTTCCCAAGACCAAATATGGGTGCTTATCAATACCCAAATGTTTCAAATCAAGGGAACAACCAGAATAGACCACCTGCATTCAATCATGCACATCCAAAACAGGGGTCTAAAAATGATCAAGAAAAGCAACTACAGTCACTTGAGAAGAACGTTGAAAATCTTTTCAAGTCCTCGTCCAACCTTGACACACATATGCAAAATCTCATGAAAGTGCCAACAGATTTTATTTAAAGAACAGTTCATGTTAGACAATTAGCGAGTCAAATGAGTTAATGTGGTAAGGGTACTTTCTCAAGTCAACCCTTAACAAACCCTAATGCTGGTTCCTCAAACTCCAATTAGTGGCATGTCAACCAAGTTAATTCCATTCACACGCTTCGTTCTGGCAAACTAGTTGACAATCATGTAGTCATGCCACCTAATTCTACTCTCAATGCACGACAGGCTACACTCCCTGATACCATGATTCCATTATCACCTCATGATTCATCATTATCATCATCCCAGGATCCAACTACTAGCACGATAGAGGAGTCTGACCCCTCTAAATCTGATTCTCCTATCGACCATACTTATATGCCGAGGGCTCCCTATCCAAATTGATTGAAGAAAAAATATCTTCAGGTTGAGCACATCCTTCAGTTATTCAAGCAAGTTAAGGTCAAATTCTACTTCTTGATGCAATCCAACAAGTACCTGCTTATGTCTTAAAGAATTTATGCACAAAGAAGAGAACAACAAATGTTTCAAAGAAAGTCTTCCTAACTGCTAACATCTCTAACATCCTCTCTCAGTCGTACATGTTAAGTATAAAGACCCTGAAAGTCCTACTATCTCTTCCACCATAGGAACTACAATAATTGAAAGGGCTCTACTAGATTTAAGAGCAAGTGTCAAGTTGCTTCCTTATTCAATGTACCAACAGTTAGGACTAGGAGAGTTGAGACCTACAAAAATTACGTTACAGCTAGCCTATATATCTGTGAAAAAGCCTATGGGAGAGATTGAGGACGTCTTGATTAAGATTGGGGAGTTTATTTTACCAGTCGATTTCATAGTTCTTGAGACTCAACCTATGGTAGATCCACAGTATTGTATCCCAGTTATTTTGAGACGTCCATTCTTAGCCACTTCTAATGCTGTTATTAATTGCCAGATTGGATCGATGAGACTTTCCTTTACAAACATGACACTTGACATAAATATATTAAATCTAGGGTGCCAAATGAGTGATCCATATGACAAGCCCCTAGAAGTGAATATGTTTCATGGGTTGTCCAGTGAGCATCAAGAGGAGGAATTTTTGATGAGCTGGATGGTTTAGTTGATGATAGCTTATTCTTGGCTACGCTCAATGAGTCATTTAATTATGTGTCTTCCACTCGATGAGAACTTTCACCTGAGCCATTGATGATTGAACCATGAGTTTAGCTACGACAATCTATTGAGTGTCCACCTGAGCTTGAGATGAAGACCCTTTCGAGTCATCTTAAGTATGATTTTTTGGATAAACACGACACACTACCAGTCATTATCTCTGCAGATTTGACTAAAGTTCCGGAGGAAACACTCATATTAGTGTTAAAAGTATATAGGGAAGCCATAGGCTAGAGTATGGTAGATATAAAGGGGATAAATCCATCAATAGTGCAGTATAGAATTCATTTACTAGATAATGCATGACCTACAAGAGATCCTCAGCGTAGGTTAAATCCGGTATTGAAGAAACCTGTGAGGAAGGATATTCTTAAGTGCCTTGACAATGGGATCATCTATCCTAGCTTGATAGTGCATGGGTGAGTCCAGTTCAAGTAGTGCCTAAGAAGTCCGGAATCACTGTAATCAAGAATGATGCAAATGAGTTTATCCCGATATGTTTGCAGACGAGATGGTGAGTCTACATTGACTATAGAAAGAAGAATGTTGTAACTAGGAAGAACCACTTCTCCTTACCTTTTATTGATCAGATGTTGGAACGGTTGGTCGGACATGACTTCTATTGTTTCTTAGATGGATACTCTGGCTATAACCAAATTTACATTGCCCCGAAGGATCAAGAAAAGACCACGTTCACATGTCCATTTGACACCTTTGATGCAGACGAATGCCCATTGGGTTATGCAATGCACCTTCTCCGTTCCAAAGGTGCATGGTAAGTATTTTCTCCGACATGGTTGAATAATTTCTTAAAATTTTTATGGATGATTTCTCTATCTTCGAAGATTCATTTCAAGAGTGTCTACATAATTTAGAATTAGTTCTCATGCATTGCCATGAGAAATATTTGACACTCAATTAGAAAAAATGTCATTTCATGGTCAAAAATGGTATAGTGTTAGGGCATGTCATCTCGAAGGATGGTATCGACGTTGACAAAGCCAGGTGGACCTCATCATGAATTTTTCACCTCCGTGATCAGTGAAAGATATACGATCTTTCCTTGGTCATGCAGGATTCTATAGAAGATTTATCAAAGATTTTAGCAAAATTGCTAGGCATTTGACATATCTACTGGCCAAGGATGTGCCATTAAATTTCACACCTGATTATCTTAGAGCATTTGAGTAGCTCAAAAAGGCGCTTATCACAAGTCCTATCATTTATGCGCTAGACTGGAGTCTGTCCTTTGAATTTATATGTGACGCATCTAAATATGCTATCAGTATCGTCCTTGGACAATGCATTAATAAGCAACCACATATGATTTATTATGCAAGTAGGACACTCAATGATGCCCAGTTGAACTACTTTACTATAGAGAAAGAGCTTCTGGTAGTCGTCTTTGCACGTGAAAAGTTTCGCTCCTACTTAATTGGATCACGGATTATAGTTTATACTGATCATGCTGCTTTGAAATATTTGTTGACCAAGAAAGACGCAAAATCAAGGCTCGTTCGATGGATCCTCTTGTTTCAAGAGTTTGATCTAGAGAATTAGACAAGAAAGGTGCTGATAATTTAGTAAATGATCACTTGTCTTGCCTGCCCAATGCTCCAATTAATTCTTATCCCATAAATAAATCATTTCCTGATGAACAATTGCTTACATTAACAAGTGAACCATGGTTTGCTGACATTGTGAACTGTTTTGTGACTAAAAAGATTCCACCCCATTGGTCCAAGCAAGACCGGTATAGATTCTTATACCAAGTAAAATTCTTTTATTGGGATGAACCATATCTGTTCAAATATTGTCTAGACCGGATCATATGTCGATGCATACCTCACAATGAGATGCAAAGTGTCCTCTCCTTTTGCCATAATCTCGCTTGTGGAGGACACTTTGGTCCCAGGAAAACAGCTGAAAAGGTGTTGCAGAATAGCTTTTACTGGCCAGTTATTTTTAGAGATACTGTGGAGTATTGCAAAACATGTATATGATGTCAATTCGTAGGCAAAGTTTCATGGCACAATATGATGCCTTTGTAACCTATCCTTGAGGTCAAAATATTTGATGTATCGGGTATAGATTTTATGGGACCATTACCCAACTCATTTGGAAACCAATACATATTGGTCGCTATCGATTATGTTTCCAAATGGGTAGAGGCAATTACCGCAAAATCGAATGACAACAAATTTGTTGTCAAGTTCTTGAAAGAGAATATCTTTTCTCGATTTGGCATTTCACGAACTATTATTAGTGATAACGGTACTCATTTAATAACCGGTCATTTGAGGCACTCATGCAGAAATATTCCATTACCCACAAGTTAGTTACACCGTATCATTCACAAAATAGTGGGTAAGTGGAACTTTCTAATCGCCAAATCAAACTGATTTTGGAGAAGACAATGCAATACAACAGAAAAGATTGGTCATATAAACTAGCGGATGCAGTACGGGCTTACCATACGGCTTACAAGACTAATCTAGGCATGTCTCCCTATCAGTTGATATTTGGAAAAGTGTATCACTTACCAGTGGAGCTTAAGCATAAGGCTTTATGAGCTATTAAATTTCTTAATTTTGAGCTCGAAAAAGCCCGCGAGTAGTGGAGGCTTCAACTTAATGAGCTTGATGAGATTAGAAGGGATGCATATGAGAACACTAAGATTTATAAAGAGAAAACTAAAGTGTTTCATGACAATGTGATTATTCGCAAGTCATTTACACTAGGGCAAAAAGTTTTTTTCATATAATTCGAGACTACATTTATTCCCTGAAAAATTGATGTCAAGATGGAATGGACCATACATAGTACGGACGGTGCACCATCATGGTGCAATCGATATTGAAAATCCTAAAACGGTAATTTTTTTAAAGTGAATGGTCAGAAATTAAAACCGTTTTTAGAGATTTGAGCAAGCGATAATGCAGAGCTCGTGATACTTCACGACCCAATCTATGTGTAGGGGCATGTATTCATTTGCATATTAAAATGTATATTTTGTTTATTGTGTATTACTAACATGATGCTGGGTACAAAACAAGTGCGGGTTGCAAAGTAAAATTGCAGAAAAATGAGGGATTGATCAAAATTTGCCATCAGTATAAATTCCCAACCAGCTCCAAACCCAAAATCTAGCTGCTTTCATCTCCCCCATAGCCTCCATTGCCTTCTTTGTTTTTTTTTTTTTTTTGTGTAGATCAGTTGAGATTCTCCACTTGGAGCTCAATCTAGAGGCCACCAGAAACCATATCCCTGCCTCATCTTCCTCCTCCATAAAGTTGTGCCCCAAATTTCATAGTTTTGCCACCAATAAGCGGTAGAAACCACCAATCAGCGGCGGATTTTTGGGTTTTTCCCTAAAACTTCAGGAGAGGTGAATTTACTGGATTCTTTGTTAACAGTTAAATTAGAATAATATTTTATGGTCTCTGATAGAATCCAATGGCACAGTTTGTATGTAAAAAATATTTTGGTGATATTTTTGCCACGTTTACTCTATATTTTTTATCCACTATAAAAATTTTGGGTTGGAACTATCTGTTACACATGCCTAATTCATTCTACATTCCAGAGTTAGCAGAGGTGTTTTATGCAAGTTTTGCGAAATCCGATATTTCAAAAAATCGCAAAACCATTAAATTCCATTGGCATGGAGAAATCCACAATGTGAACGCAGTGGTCATCTCTGCATCCACTGGTATCCTCCTTCACCCTGGAAATCAAACTTTAGATGCGATTGAGGAATATCTCACACAGATGGGTCCGAATTGCAGAGTGACATGAGATAGAGGAATCAGTAACAAGACACTTTATCGCAATATACATGTGACTTGTCGCTGGATCAACACTAATGTAATGGGGATTACACATATGTCATCATTTTACACACCCACATTACATATCATTGATTGTATCATGAGTTAGTTTACTCATTTTTGCATGTGCACACAATTAGTTGACATTATTATAGATGCTAAGATGCGGTCGAGGACTAGTTTGCCTCTGCCGTGTTTGATTACACAATTGTGTCATAGATTTACGTCTGGTGTAAAGTTTGATGCATATGCACCCTCACGTGTGTTTATAGCTGTAAAACACATATCACACTTCTGTTCCAGAGGATTGGAACAGAAACATGGTTGATAAAAAAATATATGCCACTGAGTTAACACAAGAGGAGGATGACGCCTTTATTAACCAAGACTTGCCTGCGGATTCCAATGAGCAAATTAATATTTTCTGGTGTGATCTTGAAAAAATTTGGCATCGATTGAAATAAATTGATTGTGGAGAGACTTCTACTGCACGTGCACATCGTGCACTCGGAGAGTCAAGTAGGAGGCAAAGAGAACGACACCAATGATTTGTGTATGAGGGCATACACAAGTTTAGGTGTGGGGGAGTGGATTCGGAGATTTTTATTTTCTTTATTTATTTTTTATCTTTCTAGAATATTTAGTTTTTATTCTAAAATTTTTATTTTATTTCTAGATTTTTTTTGGGTGTTTCTTTATTTTAAACTTCGGATAGTTTTTAGAATAATTAACTAAAAAAACTAAAAAAAAAAAGTAAAAAAATTATTATATATTTTCTTCAATAAATCAACCTAATTATAAATAAAAGAATAAATTTAGATTTGAAATATGATAGGAAAGTAGATTGGATGATACACTAAGAATTTTACGAAAAAGATTAAAATTCGAAAAAGAAATATCCCTAACAGTAATTTTGAGATAAGTATACATCTATTTTTCACTTCACAATAGTTTTTTATGTTAAGGACAAAGATAATAATGATTATGTAGTCTTCTCTCTCTAAACAAGAAAAAAAAGAAGAGAAAAAAAGGGGTGAGCATGGTATTTAAGGCAATAGCCTTAAAATTTTAAAAAAAAGAGAAAAAAGGGGTGAGCCTGGTACTTAAGACAATAGCCTCAGAGAGAAAAAAAAGAGACTGTGATCCTAGTAATCGGAAACTTTGTGCCTAAGCAAGCATGAATATTCGCTTGAAAGGTGAAATATTCTTAAAAAAATAAAAATAAAAGTAAAATTTGTTATGAGAGAGGAGATGAATCATGAGTTAGAGTTGGAGTCCAAGACTAAAGTAGACTATCACACGTGCACATAGATGTATAAGAGCCAATGAATTATCTATTAGTGGGTATTGAAAGATAGGATTTGAATTTTTGATTAAAATGATAAGTGTATTTGATATGACGCTTGACTTGAAAATTGATAATCTAAATACGTTATTGAGTTTGTATATTAGTGAGATTAATTGAAGAAAATATCATTAAAAAAAGATTATTCATTCTTTTATATAAATTTTTTATTTTTCTTGATTTTCGTTATCCTTATTTTTCTTTTCTTTATTTCTTAATCTATTTTCTTCACGAATTTTGGGGTTATATTCAATGCAAATCCTCACAAGACACAATTCATCCACTAGGGTAACCTAGAGGTTTAACGGCTTGTTGCACATGCTAAGTGCAATTACGATTCCTGTGAAAGTGAGTTAGGATTTTTCTTTTTCCTTTTAAGTCTAGGTTTTACTTGAAGACTAATAAAAGATAGGTGTGGGGGTGTGATGAGTGCCATATGTTGCATATTTATAGCCTCCATATTATCTATTTTTATATTTAAATAATGCTACTCGGATATTTTTAGTTGTTTTTAGGTAAACCTATTCCTACTAAGAGATGACATAAAATTCAGAGCCGGATTAGGAAATCAAGTCCAGAAAAAATCTAACAGTGAGCCAAGTTATAAGATTATGAAGTTACAGAAGACCTAAGTCCAATACAGTCATTCAGATCAAAGGCAAAAAACTAGAGACTAATGCAGAAGAAAATTGGAGCACTCTTTTGCCGCTATTTGGTGGCATTAGCCGCCAATTGGGGGCAAAGTTGGGCCCACTTTGGGTGAAATTTCTAAGGGAGCTTCGATTTAATTTTGTAATTTCTTACTTATACTCATATTAGGGTTTGATTTTCCGAAACCTATATATTGGCCATATCCTTGTAATCTATGATTTATGATGTAATTTTTTACTCGAATTTTATTGAATAAAATTAGGGTTTGCTGAAGGGTGAAGGCCGCCATACCGACTCCAGAGGTAACTATAACGCCCCACGTACAGTAGTGTGGAAAGCTGGAACGTTCTGCGTCGAATGATAACTCGACGAGCCTCAAACAAAATATTATAGTCACCATTTGCAATTTAATATGAATAACATGCAGAAACTAAATGAATTTTTTTCTTTATCAAAACAAAGCAATAATAAATTCCCTCAAAATAAAATTAACAAATGTCACCACAGTTAAATTCTTTCTGAAAAGAAAAGGACTGTCTCATATGAAACTAAATATAGCGCCATGTGCACTTATTACATTTTTTTTTAAAAAGAGAGCAGCTAACAAAAGGAAGTAATCACTCCTGCAGATCTGCTTGCTCCTGGAAGTACAACATATCATGTTCTGCCACTGGTGGATCTACCTCTTGATAGAGGCCTGCATCTGGTCATGCATAACCAGGATCGTCAGCAATGCGACCCAATATTAAATAATAAAGAACAACAAAAATAATGAATAATAATATCTCAATGTCAGGAATAATCATGCAAATGAAGGGCGGAAGATTTTACGTATTTATACTTATCATCACTATTACTTTAATCGATGTCTTTTAAATTTTTACAATTAATGTCTTTTAGTTATGGTATTTGAAAATTCAAGAAAATATGAATATAGCTGAGCTGAACGCATCCCCGTCTACCCCCGGGAAAACGGAACAGTAGTTGATCGGAGCCTATCCTGATCCTCCAAAAAATGGGAAACAGTGGCGCAGTAATTTGATCGGAGCCTATCCCGATCCTCCCAAAAATGGGAAACAGTGGCACAGTACAGTTACGTTCAGCCATCTAATTCATACAAACCTAAAATTTCTCCCAAATCCCCAGTGTATATCAAGTTCGGTGTTAATTATCAATTTCAATATAATTTATGATCTCAGTAAATTCCAGTTCAGTATGTAGATTGGTGATAATAATTAGGGTTCAGTGAACAGTAACAATATCAGTGACAATATAACGTTGCGGTAATTTAATTATCTATCACCAATCTTATACAATAACAATTTGCATTTATACAGTGTCTTTTCGGGCTTTATTTCCAATATGATGTATAATAAGTGATTTACAATATAGGAAAAATGGGGCTCACTACTAAATATGTGTGCATTTAGAATTTCCTAAAGTTGACTTATCATTGCAAGGAGAAAGACAAGCAGCAGTAGCTGAAACAAAAAAAGAAGTAGAATTCCTAAATGCACACCCCATTCTATATAGTAGAGTAGATTACAGCATAGAGGAAGTGGTGTTCACTAGTAAAATATGTGTCCATTTAGAATTCCCTAAAGTTTTCCTGCAATGTTGAGGTAGTTCTAGATGCGCACCCAATACTATATAATTAAGGTGAATTACAACATAGGGAAAGGATGCTCACTAGCAGAGATGTGCGCATTTAGAACTCTCAAGAGTTTCCTGGACTACAACCAGGTAGTTCTACCTGCACACCACAACCTATTTAGTAAAGTGATTTACAACATAGGGGAAATGGTGCTCACTAGTGAAATAGGTGCACACTTAGAATTTCCTAAAAGTTGCCTACAAGGTTGCAGGTAGTCTAAATGCGCACCACATACTAGATAGTAAAGTGGTTTACAACATAGGGGAAATGATGTTCACTAGTAAAATATGTGCGCACTTAGAACTTCCTAAGTTTCCTTGAAATTGCAGCCAAACAGGGAAAGGAGAAGAGAAGCAGCAGCAGACGCAGAAGAGGAGAAGAAAAAGAAGGAGAAGGAGAAGAAGAAACACAAGCAGGTGCGGAAGTGGAGACGGAAGAAGAAGCACAAGAGGATGCGGAAGTGGAAGCGGAAGAAGAAGGTGAAGAAGTACACAAGCAGATGCGGAAGCGGGAGCGGGAGCCGAAGAAGAAGAAGATGCGGCAGCAGGTGCAGAAGCGGAGGCGGAAGAAGAAGAAGAAGAGGAAGAAGAAGTAGCAGACGCAGAATTAGAAAAGAAGAAGAAGAAGAAGAAGAAGAAGAAGCACATGCGCAAGTGAGAGAGGAAGTGGAAGTGGAAAAGGAAGTACAAGAAGATACGGAAGTGGAAGTGGAAGTGGAAGTGGAAGTGAAAAAGAAACACAAGCAGATGCGAAAGTGAAAACGGAAGAAGCACAGGAAGATGAGTGTTTGCTAGTAACATGAATGTTTGATTTACATAATTGCCTCCATACAAAAAATTAAAGGAACAACAATAAGAAGAAGAAGCGGATAAATAAATTGCAAACATATGGAGATAGTATCATGCAGCCAGAGGCACTGCTAGCAACATGAATGTCTAATTTACATAATTGCCTTCATACAAAAATTAAAGGAACAACAATAAGAAGAAGAAGCGGATAAATAAGTTGCAAACATATGGAGACAGTATCATGCAGCCAGAGGCACTGCTAGCAACATGAATGTCTAATTTACATAATTGCCTTCATACAAAACTTAAAGGAACAACAATAAGAAGAAGAAGCGGATAAATAAGTTGCAAACATAAGGAGACAGTATCATGCAGCCAGAGGCACTAATGCTTCTATTGTCAAAGAGGAGGCCGTACACAATTCACCAGAGAGGAAGAGTTGAGTGCGCGTATCAAACCCTAGCTCTACTCCAATCTATAAAATCTCATAGGCATCGAAGAAATTTATCCTAATGACAATTTATTTGACTGCCTAATCAAGCAAGCTGACAATGGTGAAAATTCAAATTTTATTTTTGTCAAATATACCTTCGTCTGGAACAAATTAATATAAATATTCTAGTCAATCACGATTGTAAAATTCATAGATCTATTTTTAACAAAATTCATAGACAATCTTTAACAAATATTAGAGGGCTATTTTTGATTTAATATTTATGCATCTAAATAAAATAGGAACTATATAAAGAACAAGCATAGCATGTTAAGTGAGTTTAAAAACTCACCTTTGGCTGAGTCGTTCCCCTTCCTTGCTTCCGTTCTTCTTCTTCCCGTACGTCCTGCAAGCGTTCCAATTTCTCAGCGTTCCAGAAGAGGGATGAGAATGAGGTTTTGGATTTAAGATATAGCCTACTTAGTTGAGATCCAACAAAAAATATTTTTTTGGTTAAGATTTGATTTCCTTTCAACTATTTAGATTTCTATCCGATTTTCTCTCAACTATTCAGATTTATATCCAAAGGAATCCCAATATATATTTATATTTATTATTATTATTATTATTTTCAGATTTTTTTAAAAAATTTATTTATTTATTTATTATTATTTTTTTTTTGAAGTGAAATTAACACAATGAAAAGTGACCGTTACAGTAACCATTGTTGTTAATCAATATTTTTTATGTAATCTTCTTTTAATTGCTTTCAAAATAGATTTATCTCACTTTCTAGTGTAAAACTTTAATTACTTTCTAGCAAAAATATGATCTTGCTAATTAGAACTATGAGTAGCTAATTTAGGCTAGTTCTAGGATGTAGATGAAACTAGGAATCTACCATGTAGTTGTTCGCTAGTGTTTTCTTCCTAAATAAAATAATAAAGATAAGATTTTTCAATGAAAGGATTAAAATATAACAACTCGTAGATTAATACTTTGATAAGTTATACTTGAAATAGATTTCTTGATGGCCTATATTTAGTTAGGGTTTGGGGTTGTTATTTTTCATCTTTATTATAGAGTTATCTAATGATTTAGTTTATTTTTATGAAAAGTTGTATTTTTGATGTGTTATACTTGCACACCACTTGATAACACATGCTTAGAACATTTTAAGTAAAAATAAAAACTAAAAGATCAATTTTTATGATAGGAAGAAGAAAATAGATGTAGTTCATGGTTGGAAACTAGTGGATTCTATATCCTAGACTAATTAAAATAACTAAAATCCAACTTAGAACTCGTAGCTAATCCGCTAGAACTAAAGAATTAGTGAGAATAGCAAAACACCTTAGATCCCTAAGGGAACGACCTGTAAAGCTTTACATCGACACTATACGCTTGCAGTAGATATTTCACATCAGTGTCCTACACCACTTTTGATTTCTTCTTGGTTTGGTTGAGCATGCCCTCAAGGTGACCATTTTTTAGACATACCCACTGCACCTCAACATAGCTTGCATTCTCTTATGGGCTCTGTTCTTGCACCGGATACTTTAGCTCCAATGAAAACACCTGCAGTCCCCACTAGGCCGGTGGTGCTTCTTCTAGTGAACCTCCTAGCTGCTAGGGCAAGTACTATGGCTTCCCAGATTGCCCCTTTATATGCTCATTCTTGAATTTAAATTTAAAGGATCTAGTGACGGGAGTTTTAATTTCACCAAAACTCGAATGGCAGGCGACTAAGTTAGCATCTATGAAAAATATTCGTGTTAATTTATTCACAACTGTGGGGGCACTTTATTTGTTTCATACTTATTAACTATTATGAATCATTAGGAAACATGTTATTTTCCGTTGATCATACAGGCGGAATATAAGAGGTTCGGTGTTGGAGCTAATAGATTTGGCAAGTTTGGGTCATTTTAGAGGTTCATTTAAATTATTGACCTGAGCCTTTCCCTGAGGTTTACTATTGAACTTGGTGGACTTATTGGAATTTGACTCCTAATCCTAATGATTTTGAAGAATTTTGGGCTTTTTAGGGGGTTCAAGGAATTTAGGCTTTCAGATATTTATTGTTGAACTTGATGGGCTCGGAGTTTAAGAGTAACCTTGCATAATGCAGTCGCAGTTCGTATTTCTTTTGGTGAAGAAAGGAATGTAAGAGCCATATTGACTTATCTTTTTTTCTTCTTTTTTCAATTACTAGGGAATTCAATCAGTCGCAGTCTTTTAAAAATCTGAAGCATTAATCATCACTTTGTGCTTAGGGTGAGCGTTGCACCAAAATTCTGCCCTACAAATGACCCGGCATTAATGACTCCTCTTTGTTGATCGTGCATGAGATATCTGACATCATTGCGTTTGGATTTCCTCTCGACGAGTATAAAACCCCCAATGAAATATGGTTTCCTCCACTCTCAAACTTTCAGACTTTAACATTCCTTTCTAATTGTTGCTTTGAACAAAAAAATTTATATAGCTCTCACTCCTTTATAGAGGAGTGGTCCAATAGCCATGGACCCTCCAATTAATGATGAGGTGGATAAAACCTTCAACTCTGAATAAAGATCCGTGGATCGGAATCCTCGTCTACGCCAATGGAGTCGGGTTTCTTCATGCCTTTCCCCTATTGTTTTATTAACTCTCATGTACTTTTGACATTGCAGTACAAATCTAGACTTCAAGTCTTTAGGAAGTGAAGAGCTCCAATTTAGCGAGCAAACTAGCCGATAATGCATCATTGTCGAGACTAGGTAGAAGAATCATCTTTAGACCCTGTTTCTGCATCCAGGGAGTTATCACTGGTTGGTAGCTGCCCTATTTCTACATCCAGGGATCATCATTGGTTGGTAGCCGCAACACTTTTCGTAACAAATTCTCTAGTTCCATTGAGCTGCAAAGGCCTTTATGGCATCCAAATGACCTCATTCACAATCTATCATATCCATTATTGGAAGGCAGGCATTTTCAACTGTATACAAAATTTTCCCAATGACACCACCACCATGGAAGTTGTTGGCCATCAGATTTGTACAATGGACCTCGCTGGATCCTCAATTTGTTTGAACTCCTTGAATCCTTATATCCTTGTATGACTCGTGTAATGCAAATTGAATCAAGAACTCATTGTAATCCTCAGAACATTTAATGTAATTTGAATCAGAACTTGATGTAAAATTTGTATACAAAGATCAATAAAATTCTTTATTCATCTATACATTTGATGCACTTGTCTACTTTTTTTTAAGGAAATTTGTACACTTTTTTGCTTTGGTTTTTTAAGATTTTTAGTAAATCCTCAGCTATTAATAGATTTGAGATGTGTTACCAACTTTTATGTTGGACTATCTATGTCATTCCCCTCCACATGATGAGTTGGCATTTCTTTTGGGTTTAAGAGCCAAAAGTTCTCTCTATCCATGACTGCAAAGACATTGGACTTAGTTTTTTTTTTATGTTGGACGTTGGAGTATCTGACTGTAGATCCAGATTAAAGCAGCTTAGTATAACTTTCTCTCCTTTTTTTGTTAGCCCATGGGAATTTTCTAAGAGTAATACATTTTAAGGAATTTACCATTGATAGATGCCATCAAAACCTTGTCATCTGGTTTGACTAACTGATAAGCCTATTGGAGTACACAAACTCTATCACGAATTGTCTATCTCACTTTGGTTGAAACATTCCTTTGAATTTTTAAGTACCGATCATTGGCTGTCGCACTATTAAGACAAGGTCACCTTGTTTAAATACTCATTGCTTTACCTTTTATTGAATGCTCTAAAAATCCTTGCCTAATAGAGCTCTATGCACTGTTAGGTTTGAAGTCTTTTCTTATCCAACAATTCTTATTCTTGAAGACGTAACATGTGGTTGTCTTTGGTTGTCATCTCCAAAGCTAACATTGTGCATAGTGAGGATAGTTGAATTTCTAAGGGTAAACTAGCTTCGCACCCATATACCAAATAATTGGCATAGCATTTGTCGGCATATGCACAATGATGAGGTAAGTCCAAAGACATTCACCAAGCTTTTCATGCCAGTCTAACTTATTTTTCTTAACGAGCTTCTTTAGTATTTTGATCTTTGTCTTGTTAAATGCCTTTGCTTGATTGTTTGCAGCGAGGTTGTAAGTCGTTAATGCAACACTCCTGATTTTGAATTTGTCACACAACCTATAAAGTGATTGACTTACAAATTGAGGCCCATTATCATGGACAATCTGATGAATAACAAATCTATAGATAACATGCCTTTTATGAATCTCACCACATCATAAGCATTACTGGTTATACTAGTTATATGGTATGGAACTAAGTCTTTAGTCCTTACCTCGTACTTGCTTTTGACTTGAATGATGATTAATTTTAAATTGCCATAAACATATAAATACTTCATCACTATTTCTTCAGCTATTTGTAATTCAATGATGAGAGCATTATATTTAATGATGCTATTCGAGCATGCTCTGTCAATGAGTATGCGTAACGTAATACATCACTCTCAAGCAAGATGAAAACTACCCTCGCTCCTTCAATGATTTTTCTTCATTGGCCCATTCTTGCAGCTCCGTAAAAAAACATTTGCATATGCTATCTCTTGAAGTTATGTTACTCTCAACTATTTCATCGGGAATGGCTTCGTATAATCTGGAATTTTTGGGCACAGGATGGTCAGTCAAAAAATCTACAATATATTATCCCTTGGTTTCTTTTTGAGGGATGAATTTCATATCATACTACGAAAGCAACATTGCCCATTTGGCAAGTCTTGAATTTAATAAATCTAGTTGCGTCACCAATATCTTTAAGGGATTTACCCTGGATACATCGTGGTTTGTTTGCCTTTCCAGGTAATGTCTTATCTTTTGCATAGCAAAATCCATAGCTAGGTATTCCTTCTCTATAGGATTGTACCTGTGTTCAACTCCGGTCATTGTCCGACTTAGATAGTAGGTTGTTCACTCTTGTCCCTTTGGTATGCAAGGTTGTAAGGGTGTTCTTATTCCTTGATTGAAGCATAACCATCCATCTTTTGAAAGGTTAGATCCCATCATTCTCATTATTCTATGAGAATTGGGTCCATAGCAATCGAATTACGATATGTCTGTCTTTACTTGAACTGCTAGGCATTGGTATTCATTTGAGGGTAGCTTACCCAAACATGATAGGAAGCCAATTTTGTCTAGCTCATATCATGAACATAGCACCTGTTGCATCCCTAATGAGTTGGCTTATTGAATTTGAGTTGACAGGTATGTGTAATGTCTGTGTCTTATAAAGTTTCTTAATTACCACAATTTCAGTTTCAGATATTTTATTAGAACTAGAAAAGACATTCTCAAAAGCAATATCGTCATTAAGGACCGATTCGATTTCTCATTAGTGATTGGGTTAATATTTACATCATTAAGACCGATTACAAGAGGATTTAATTCAACTGAAGTCTTATCTAAGCCGTTATCTGGCTTTGAGCCTACTTCATTGCCATCCTCTTACTCCTCTTGATAGAGAATTGCATCGGTAAAGTAGTTTTCTACCCCCTTGAACAGTTGCATTTTTACATATACCACTTTAACCTCCCCGTGTTTGTCTATATACTTCAAATATTGATTAAGGATGAATGAAATGATCAGGTTAGAATGAATCCTTGGTCATCCCAATAGGAGATTGTAGGAGGTTTCTATATCGATGACGTGGCAAGTCACTTCTATCTTAAAATCGCCAATTTGACATTTTAGGCAGATCTTCTCCATAGGTTGGCTGCTCTGAGCATTGAACCCAATGATAGTTATTGTGATTGATGCCAACCTGTGAATCAGAATGCAAAGAAATTGCAGCAAGTGAACTGGCATGATACTTAGAGCAGAGCCTGGGTCAATCAATATTCTTTCAACTAGTCAACCCAATATATCCCCTATAATAGAGTGGACGGTCATGATTTGAACTCTTAACCAGTATATCCTCCAGAGTTATGGTTATACTTGGAAAAGTCGAGACCTGATGGTATTGGCAATGTTGACACTCTATTTCGTTAGGTAATGGGATATGATTTAAGAATTACTAAGAGTCTGCTAAGGCTTTCCTAAGAGCATCCCTTGTTTCTTGGGAGAGGTGCAACAATTCAAGCATTGTAATGCATTCTAGAATGTTTGCCAACTACGCCAAAATGTCAAATTTAAATGGAGTAGTTAAGTCCTCTGCTACTCTTTTACGTAGTGACTCGTCAAATCTGAACTCTTTGGGCTTAATCTTGTGGAGAGGTGGCTCCGGTGCTGACAGAGGAGGTACCAGATCTGCAGAAGTATTTGATAGTAATTCGGTGGGGTTGGTCGCATCATATTGCTTGAGATATGCTTTTCCTGATCAAGTACCTCTGACTAGGACTGAATCTGCCATAAGGACAATCTGTTCCTCTTTGGAGTTAGTGAGCAAACTAGTCGAGGTATCATGTTCCCATGTATCATTATCCCCCTTTAACAAGGATGGGGTGTACCCATAGTGTCTATCCTTTCGCCGTAGAAACGAGTACCAAGCCTTGAGTTTGTCGAGGATATGGACCCATTCTGATTATCCGTATAATCACCCTAGAGACCATGAATCCATTTGGTATCACAACTTTTGGTAGTTCCTTACCGAACTGAAGGGAGACAATGTTCGTGATTACTTTCTTCTCCTCTTCATTTAGGCAGAGTACTCCCCCTCGACTAGATCTTGGATTTTATCTTTGAAGATGAAGCAATCATTGGTACAATGGCTTATGATTCTATGATAATGGCAGTATTTGGGATCTTTTGTGCACCCTATTTTCTCTAGCCACTTGAGTTTAGGTAGCTCAGTTTTATTATTGTTAACTAACATGTTAAAGATTTTAAGTACCTAATCATCTTTAAACGAGTATTTCTTCTATGCTCTTTATGACAGAGTAGCACTTTGTTGAGGCTGTGGGTTCTTCTTGGGCTGCTAAGTGTATCTACCACTAGTATGTTCTTCCCTTTGAATTTAGTGGATGGAGTACGCATTGTAGTAGTCTCTACCTGTTGCTTGCCTTTATCTTCGATTTATAGCCTTCAGATTAATTTCTCAATGATTTCAGCATACTCTTGTAACCCTTTCCATGTGTGGGTCCGGACTGCGCCCATATTAGTTTCCTGAATCTCTTGACAAAATCTTTCATAGACACATCTTTTTTTTGCTTTTCTTCAATAAGGGTGGACATGGATACTTTGGTATCATCCTAATAAAAGCGAGCGAGAAACTGAGCTTCAAAATCTGTCTAGGACTTGATAGATCCAACTGGTAAAATTTGGAACCAATCGAAAGTGATTCCTTTTAAGGATCCAATGAATAGCCGAGTCATCAACGAGTCATCGCCCATAAAATTTCCGATCAATGAATGGAAATGGTAGATATGTTGATTGGGAGAGCCCTTTCCAAGGTATTTGGTTATATTGGATGGTCGATAAGTTTTAAGAAAAGGGATCAAGTCCTATTCCAACGGGTAAGGGCACACTATCTCTGCTTTTATAAGGTATCTTTATGTGTGAAAGCATTAAATTTGGTTTGGATGTCCTCTTAACACTTTGTGCTTCATAGTTTCTCTCGTCTAATGGGGGTAGTGCCTTCTTCGTTGTCTTTAGACTTGTTATCCACTTTGTCCTTGCTTCCGGACCGAGATGGACATTTGCCGGAATTGTTTTGACCTCTCTAAGAAGGATTCTTACTGAGCAATTGTAGCTATACAAATATGGCATCCATCATCATTTTCTATTGCTCAAGCATTATTTGTTGTTATTGAGCTAGCTCTTCTTGAGTTTTGAGCATTTGGAGAAGGCTACCCACCTCGTCTCCAGTTACATTGACTATGGTGCCTCAGGACTAGGAAGAGCTTGAGGTTTCTGACGAAGCATATGCCAAATGCTCTTCGTGATTACTTTTCCCTTCCTATAATTTATCACGAGGAGGAGAATTTGAATGATTTGCTATCATCGATCGGGTCCTAGACTATGTTTTGTGGTAAACCCTTTTACCTTCGGTACTAGACTAGCCTTCGGGAGTGAAGCTAGGTGCAGCATCCCCTGTGTGGGGGTCACCGCGTGCAAGAGATCGACAAGTAATATAGCCTCGGTGAGTCCGAGGTTGAATCTATGGAACAAATTGTTATTGAAAACTCGAGTTTATGGAATAAGAGTAAGGAAAAGAGCAATAATTTAAAAGTCAAAAAATTAATAAGAAAAGTGGTTAAGGTGTCAGATTCACTCTAGTTCTCAACTTTGGTTGTCTAAACATTAAAAATCATCTTCTTAATATTTTCTATCTATATTTAAATTATCATAACCCAATCATCTTCTTGATCATTTCTATCTATATTTAAATTATCATAACCCTGAATACCGAACAATAATCTATATCCAGAATTATGATATGAATCCCTATTTAAAGAAAATACGAACAATATCCCAAAATATAGACTATTTCAAGTACACACAAAGATTATAATCAATCAAATATTAGATAAGAAACAAGAAAAAAATTAGGCCATTTTATTTCATGATCATATTATTATAATCCCATGTACCCAATTAGTAAACTATACCTAGAATCATGATATGAATATCTAAAAGTAAACACAAATCATGCCCTATAAGATAGAATATTTTTAATACATGCAAAACTATAATTAATTGACAATATTAAATAAAAAAAATCTCAAATACAAATTAGAAAAAATATAGACAAACCATTATTAAAGAACTAAAGAATCCTCATCTACCTTTCACCAAGAGTTTAGCCAATCACCATTAAAAGAATAATTTTTAGTCAAAGAAAAAGAAGAGAGATGTATATTCTTTTTTTATAGGGAGGCACATCCTCTCGTACTTATAGAGTTTATAAACTCCTAAGAAAATCCTATATATTAGATCCATAACAAATAGATCTCAATGCTTAATATTAGAGTCCAAAACCGAGTACAAGATGAGTCCAAATATGAGTAGGAAACAAGTACAAAACGGATACAAAATTGCCCAAGTTATTATTCTACTGCATAGCGCTTCAATAAAATAATCATAACTTTTGTGTTTGAACTCCAATCTAGCTGATCTTGCTATTTTTGGAAAGATAATTCAGAACTCAACAATTTTTTTCTACATAAAGTTTTCCAATTTTGACTATATTTATATGAAATCAGGCCTTGAATTTGTATGAACCCTTTATCATATACATATATATATATATATATATATATATATATATATATATATATATATATATATATATATTATATATATATATATATATATATATATATATATATATATATAGACGCTTGCCTTTCATGTGAATATTCATACTTACTGAGGCACAAATAGCCAGTTACTTAGCTCATGACATAATAAAAGTCTATAAGTATCGCTCATGCAAATACACAAGCTTACTGAGGTGCACAAACCCAACTATATATATATATATATATATATATATATATATATATATATATATATATATATATATATATATATATATATATATAAGGTTTACTATAGGTTAGCCGCAAGCTCAGGAAATGTTACGTGAGCTAGTAGCAAAAATATAATGATCGAACAATTTTTCTTCAAATTTTTTTCAAGACTTATGATCTTTATGTTTTTAAATTTAATAGAATTAAATTTCATGAACATTAGAGTTTATTTACTCTTAGATCAAGTAGATTAAAACCGTTAAATTTTTGTCACCTTGAAGGAGGACCAAATCAAAACTAAAACCTAAGAAATTGGGTATGTGTGAACCCTAAAGGGTCGAGATCATAATCCAAAAATAAATTTTTAAAAAAATTATTTGAGATAGTAAAAAACAACCGCAAATCAGTTAACTTGTGTGAGCTGTAGCTAATTTTTATTTGTCTCAAATATATATATATATATATATGGGATTACTGTATGTGAGCTGCTTGGTCAGGAAAAATTACGTGAGCTAACTACAAAATTATATAATATAATGATTTTTCTTCAATTTTTCTTTACAATTACTATCTCTGCCTCCTTAACTTCTTTCAGATTAAATTTCATAAATTTTGGAGTTTATTTAACACATCAAATGCATACAAAATATTGTATTCATTAAAAACTATTAATTTTGTGATAGTTTGACGGAGGAGTAAATCAAAACTAAAACCTAAGAAATTGGGTATGAGTGAACCCTAGAGAGTCGAAATCATAATCCTAAAGAATTTTTTTTAAAAAAATTATTGGAGATAGTGGAAATGAACTGTAGCTTAGGAAACTTATGTGAGCTGTCAGCTCATTTCCATTTTTCTCATATATAGATATGAGAAAAATGGAAATGAGCTGACACCTCACATAAGTTACTTGAGTTGTAGTTCATTTCCACTAGCTCCAATATTTTTAAAAAAAATTTCTTTTGGATTATAATCTCGACCACCTAGGGTTAACCCATACCCAATTTCTTGGGTTTTAGTTTTGATTTTGTCCTCCATCAACTTGACAAAAAATTTAATGGTTTTCATTGAATAAACATTTTGTATCCAATTAATGATAGTGTAAATGAATTCCAAAATTCATGGAATTTAATCATATTAAGGTTAAGGAGATAGATATCCTAACTTTAGAAATAATTTGAATAAACATCACTAGATTACTGTATTTTTACCGCTAGCTCATTTTTCCCGAGCTGGAGGCTCACCTACAAAAATCTATATATGTATATATATATATATATATATATATATATATATATATATATATATATATATATATAGGCCATCTTTAAGATTTTTCTTTGTCATTAACTCATCGTGTAAGTGTTTAGAGTACATACTTGATTCTAATCTTAAGTATCCATATATCTTATTGTCAAATTTAAAATCTCAACTAAAACTACATAAGAAGTACTATTATATAACCATCAAAATTACGATATCAATTTCATGGATATGCAATGTAAAGTACTTCTAATCTTACTTTTTCCCTCAAAGAAATGAAAAATTCTCCTTTGACTGTTCATCAAATACATGTGCTCTTACCAACTGATACAAATTCATAGGTTGTACTTTCTCCTCCAATCCTATTGTTTGGTTTGCTCATCTATCATCTATTGCATAAGATTCTTGTTCATCATTTTTAGCTGAAGCCTGTTTCCCTACGAAAAAAATATTAGATTCCATAATCACATTACCAAATAAAAATTTTATAAAGTCATTTCTACAATTAATCAATATATTTGAAGGTACAAGAAATGGGCGGCATAATATAATTGGAATACTTTTAGTTACTTGGTGTAGGTTCGATTTCCAAAATATAAAAATCAACCGGAAAGAAAAATTTCTCCACTTGACTAGCACATTATTTAATATCCCTTTTGGTATTTTTACTGATCAATTGGCATGTCGCAGTGTCACATTAATGGGTTGAAGTTCACCAATGTCCAATTGTATAAAAACTGAATAAAGGAAAATATTTACTAGCACTCAAATCTAATAAAGCCCTATCAAAGTAATGATTGCCAATAATGCATGAGATGGTAGGTCAACCTGGATCTTTATATTTAGAGGCATCTTATACTGGATGATAGCAGTTACCTATTGTGCTAAAAATGTCTTCTTTTGTACATTCATCCTCCTTTTTATTGAGCACATATCCTTTAAAAATTTTGCATATTTCGGTATTTGCTTGGTAGCTTCTAGAAGAGGAATATTGTTCTTCACTTGTTTAAGAATATTAAGAATTTTAGCATCAAGTGATGATTTATTTTTGTTAAGTGCAGAAGTAAAAGGAACATGTTTAAAATAAGGTTATATATAATCAGGCTCATCAACAATATCATAAGTAAATTCATTGCCAAGCTTCTTTGCTTTTCAGTAGTCCTTAAAACTGGCTCATCTATTAGCTAATCACTTCTTAAATTGATTATTGCAATAGAGTTAGTCTTCTCCTCCGAATTACAAGATGTAAGATTGACGCCTTCAACCCTATTCTTGTTGCTTGACTCTGTTTGCAATGGGAGCTTACCTTTCTCCTGTATTGCAATGTAAAAGTGAGATTACTTATCTGAGCCTTAACCTCATTAAACATAGTAGCATTCTGGTTATTGATTTGCTATTGATTCTACATGAACTGATTTTGCACTTTGTAACATTTGAAGTATTGATTACGTTTGAAAAGTGTAATTATTTTAGTTTATTTTGTATAAATGCAATCTAATTTTGTTGATTATTACAAGAAATTAATGAAAATTATTTCTATTAATCAAATTCCTCACTATGTTATTTTTCTAGTGTTTTCCAATATTTTTATATGGTTTTATAAGAAAAAAATTGAAGTATCGAAGCATATCTCAAATATCAGCTCAGAACTTTGTACAACCAGGATTAGCTATCGACAGCCACTTACTTGCTGTCGACAGCAAATGATTGAGAAACTTTCCTGAGATCAACTATTGATGGGCTTGTCAAAGTGAGCGGCCGCAATCTATTTTCTAAATAATTTTTTAGAGAAATTTAGAGTTTCTTTGTGAGTATAATTCCTAGTAGGTTTTGTAAAAACTATAAATAACTATGTAATTTAGATCTTGATATCATTTATAACAAGAGAAGAGAAAGTTTATTAAACAGTTTTAGATTCAAGGTTTAGGTTTTGTACTCATTGATAGAAATCAACAAAAGAATTTTTTTTTCTCTTTATTCATGGCTATGTTGAGTATGAGTGACAAAAATATTAAGTTGATCAGAACTCTAGGTGATTTACTAGTATGTAGTATGTATTCTTATATGTTTATGGATTTTAATTATTTTATATGGAATTGATATTTTGATTCTTTGCAATCTTTAATTTGTTTTAGATATGATTTTGAGTCTTTGATGCATTATAGTTTGATGATATATTCGTTACTTAGTTTTTGATATACCGTAGACTCTTTAGGCATGGTGTATGCGTAGACTTTGAACATTTTTTTTTTTGTCATTCATATTGCATGCTTAGATAAATTAAAAATTCATATAGGTTTAACTAGAAGAAATTAATCAAATTATCAAGTTCAAAATTTTTATATATTTTATGCTTAATTGAATTATTTTCTGGCTGTAGGAAGACAACCACATGATCTATGCAACCAAGATAAAAATGCATGAATATCTAGTAAATTATCCTATGGGGAGTTACATTTATCTAACCAATAATTTATACGTAAACTTTTATCTTTAACTAGTTTAGCTATTAAAAATCCAATCTATTTAGTTCCGTAATTTATTCTAGTGTCATACATTAACAAACGATTCTCGAAAAAACAATCTTGAGTTACGATCCTTGTACTACGTATCACACTTGGGAGTGTACGATTTAGATTGTAACCATGTTTTTGGCGCAGTTGCTGGGGATCATACTATTGTGCTACACTTTAGTATAGATTGCAGTGCCTACGTTTTTAATTTTTACTATTCTGAATTTGCATGACCAGTTAGAGGAGAACTTCAAAGGGTGAACTAATTTGATTATACTTAGATTCACAACCACTTCCAATCCATCAAACACTTCACAACATGAGCACTAATAATAATAATAATAATAAATGCATGAACAATAACAACAATAATAACAACGGATTTGGAGATGCAAATGATAATCATCGCCATCATGGAGGCAATGTGAGTACTTTACGAGATTATTTACAACCTGATAGGCCAATCCAAACTTCATGCAATGTATTTCCTTTGAATATAGAATATTTCAAAATTAAATCTGGAGTAATTAAACTTTTGCCTAAATTCCGTGGGATGGATTTAGAGAGCCCAAATTTGCACGTTCAAGAATTCAAAAAAGTTTGCTCTACCATTAATCTTCAAAATATTAATGCGAAGTAACTTAAACTTAAGTTTTTTTCATTCTCCCTAAAGGATAAAGCAAAGACATGGCTGCATTCTTTACGTTCCAATTCAATAGGAAGATGATGAGATGCAAAGAGAATTCTTAAAGAAATTCCTTTCCTCACATCGAACAAATTTTATGCAAAAGCAAATTCTAAACTTTCGACAGAAAGAAGATGAACTAATGTTTGAGTGTTGATATAGATTTAAAGATTTGCTTCTCTCATGTCGACATCAAAGTTCTGAAATATGGAGGACTGTAATTATCTTCTATCAAGGGTTAAACACTATAACTAGGCAATTCGTAGAGACTATGTATAATGGTGAATTCTTAAATAAGGATGCTGAGTAAGCATGGAACTATCATAATTTATTTACCAAAAACTCATAAACTTGGTAAACTAAGGATACTTTGGATAAAAACCAACTAAAAGAGAAACCTTAGAATAAAAATTGACTTATTAAATTGGGTGAAATCGAAGATATAGTTGCATGATTGATCACTATCACTAAGAAATTTGAAGATTTGCTTGCAAAGAAAATATAAACAATTAAGGCAATAGAAGAAGTTTTGGAAGTTTGCTACATTTGTGAATTGCAAGGACACATAACTCACAATTGTCCAACACTTCCTACTTTTAAAGAAGTATTAAATGAACAAGTTAATGCCATTAACATTGCTCCTCAACTAGAAAATAACTCATATCACAAACATATAATCGTGGTTGGAGGACTCATCCAAATTTTCAGTAGAAATAGAATCCTCAACAATTCAATAATCAATACGAACCATCCACTAACCACCTCAACAATGTGTCCAACCTACTAATCCATGTTCGGTGTACCAACCACCACCTAAGAGAAATTTTGAGGATAATTTCTTGTAGATACAACAAATAATGGATTAGATGATCCAAGCGCAATAGAAGTTCATTCAGTCGCAGCAAATTATCAATAGTCAGAATGCGACGACCTTCAACGATATTCACACACAGATAAGCTACCTCAATTTCATGTTACAAACATATGAACAAGGTAAGCTTCCATCTCAACCGAAGCAAGTCAAAGGTATAAATATTGCTACTTCTTCCATTAATAATGATATATCTGAGATAACTGCTACGATAAAATTGAGAAGTGGAAAAGTACTTGATGGGCACATTTTGAAAAAAAATACTAAGGAGAAACAGGGTAATAATTTAGTGAACAATCTAAAGAAGATAATCTTGATGAAATTTTTGAAGGAAAAAAAGACTTATAATGTTAGCCAAAAATTGGCTGACATGTGTTTATCTGTCATAGAGTGATTCATGTCTCAAAGCCAAGAAAGGCTAAAATGTGACTCTCACATAGTCATATTTTAACCTTCTAACTAGCCAAAATGCAGATCTTCATTCAAAAGAGACCTGCAAATTGGACTAACAAAGGTGGGCCCCACAGGGTCGCATTTTGTCGAGAATTGAACTCAAATGCAAGATTGCATTATGGCCCACAACGGCTCATAAAAAGCCAAAGATAACTCGTTTTCAACAAAAACGCGGGTCCAACTAAGAGGCAAAAATGCGGATCATCAAAATAAGAGAGATCTGTAATTTCAACTATCTATTGAGCTCTTAACTAGGGCAAAATATAATTCACGCGAACTTCAGAGGGTTGCATTTCTATTTCAAACTCTTATAGGATGAAGATTATCCTCATCTACACTCAAATGCGGGTTTTGTCAAGCAAAACCTATGGCTGGGAGCTAAAATGCGAATTATTTACTATAGAGAGATCTGCGTCTGACTTTTTCTGAGCTCATAATTGCAACTAAGTACAACCAATATATGGGTCTAATCCAGAAGGGTTGCAATTTTACTTTAAAGCCTCGAAAAATGCAAATCATCTTTAATGACACTCAAACGCGGGTCTGAGCATGCCAGAGGAACTACCAAAAGCCAAAATGCAGATCTAAAGGCTGAGATCTACATTTCCGTTACAAACCCAGAGGATTAAAGATGTCAGTTATAAATTCTAGAGATTTAATACAAATCCAATAGATTAAAAGATAGAAAATTAATTCTCAATCAAGGAGGCCATTAATTGGACCGTTACACCAATTCAAATGTCTCCAAATCTTTATAAATAGACAAAGGTTGGCTATGAAAGGGGTTAATCGGTGGGTGATAAAAAAAATCAAAGATTGATTACTCAAAATCATCTCCATCTGAGCATTTGTGCTAACAATCCAGAGCCCTTACATCCAAGAGTTTTGCAAAACCGCCAACTGAAGAACTTGTTCGGACTGTCAACGAAGAGGAGGATCGTCCTCCATGGCTACTACAGAACTCAACCATAAACAAAGAAGAAACTAGTTTCCTCATCTTCTGTAAATGAAAAACCATTCATATTGTAATCTTTTTATTGAGAAGTTTTCAATAAAAACTCAAGTTTATGGCAAATAGAAAATTGGCGACTCCACTGGAGAAACCTATAATCTCTGATAATAAGGTTGTAGCCCAATCCGACAAAGTTTAAGTTGGCACCGTGGTCGTGTTATTCGTCATCGAGTTCAACTAGGAGAAATATAAGGAATTCCTCTCCTCTAGCTCCATGAGTCCAAGATCCTTATGAAGATGCCACAAGATCTCAAACAACATAGCCTCCAATGAGGCTCCCAAGATGAGAGTCCTACCAAAGGACTCCCTAGACCAGACTGGTCTCAAAGGAGAGGTGCCTCCTTCATTAGCACAAGGCTCCAGATCTGTCTTGCTCATGACCTGTATTGATTCGAAAAGAATGAGTCAGGATCCCAATAACAACAAGGAAAATAACCATTCTCCAATTTTTAAGGAGATGATTCAAAGACAAGGTTCTTCTCACTCACACCATGTTTAGGAACCTAAGAAGAAGTAAGGCTTGTGCTATCCGCAGAGCCATAAAAGAAAAACCAACTATCGTTGAATAACCACCCGAATCTCTAATTCGCATATGCCGACTAAAGAGCGAAGTTGTGATCCCCAATAAGAAGCTGGACTAAAATGCAGATGGGTTTATCCATGTTTCTTACAAGAAATGGTGCTCGTCCACCACATACATCTTTGACTGCAAACATAGAGTTTACATCCGCATCTCATAGACTAAACATGGGTCCCACACTCGTGTTCTTGCAGCGAAACGTAGACCTCCAGGTTGCATTCCAGAAGCAAAATGCGGGCCACAGACTTGCGTTCTTGAAGCTAGATGCAAATCTCAAATTCGCATTCCAACAGAAAAGCGCAACCCTGAAACTCGTGCTTCTGAAAAAGAATTAGCCTTTAAGGCTCTAGGACTTTTAGTCTCGGCTTCGTTAGAAACTCATCCTCTAGCTACTATGGCTAGAGTAAAGTTTGCTCTTGAGATTTTCAAGGGAGTAGAAACTCCTATCCCAAAGATACTATTTGGAGGGAAAGTTCCCCCTACTGACAAACATATGAGTTCCAACACAGGAGACCTTAGGGAGTTTCTCAATAAGAAAAGAGAAAATTCACGAGAGTCTCGCTGTACTTGTGAACGGTTGATCAACACAGTACTCTCTCATTGTCGCTGCATTGCAACTCCTGCAAAGTTGTCTATCTTCAATAAACTCGCATCATTTCCAGTCTAACCTTCAAAAAGAAGATGATGCGTCATCAAACAAGAGTTCTCTGAAGCAGAGTACCTCGAAATGTCATCCAATATCAGGGAGGAAAGAAGAAGAAAACGAAGAGCATTCCAAGAACAAACTGTCAAACTCTGAGCATTCCTTTGGTTTGAAGAGTGTGTTTAATGAGATGTGGGGTATTTTTCAAAACACTCAACTCAAGAAAGGAGTGACAATGCTATTAGACTACAGGAAAATGGCTGGAGTCTGCTCTAAAAAAGAGCATACAAAAAAGTCTACTGTAACTGATCTCTAACTTCAAACTCATTCTGAGAGGAGTCTGCCTTTGCACATATGACGTAGGGATCTTCGAAAGAATTTATGAAGAGGATGGATGAACAAGACAAGATTAATAGATGAACAAGATAAGATTATCCAGAAGCAGAAGTGTACCATAAATGAAATCAGGGATATGCTTCAGCTCCTGATCGATGAGAGAAAGAAGAAGGATAAAGGAGAATCTTCTAAAGATTCCCAAACCCAAAGAAAGACAAAGGGAAAAGACAAGAAGATGAATCTCATACTCCTCCCAAAAACAGTAATGCTAACAATTAGAAAATGAAGAAGATAACCATTCGAAATATTCTCACCATCAATCCGGAAATTCAGAACATGCAGGCAATCCAAATGCCACCTTGATGGAGAGTTTCTAGAATCAACTCAATGCTCTTAAGTATAGAAACAATTTGCAAGAGCTGGGGGTCGTAAGGCCATATCCGATAGAATGCGAGTATATACCATTCCCGAAAAATTACAAACCTTTGAAACTCAAATCCTTCGATAGTAAAGGTTCACCAAATCAGCACATTTATTAATTCAAATCGCAGACAGGCCATTTAACTGGAAATGACCCAATCATCACTCGAGTTTTTGTTAGTACCCTCGCGAGTCTAGGAGTTGAATGGTTCCAAAGATTGAAGCCAGGAACCATCAACTCGTGGAACGACATGGAAAAAACCTTCTTGACAAGATTCTACGAAGATGTCATGGAGATCTCAATGCCAGTACTCCTCTCTATAAAGCAAAAGAAGGGGGAGTCAGCTCGAGATTTCATCAAAAGATTCAAGAATGATTCTTTGAGATGTCCACATGGGATGGCCGTGAAGAATTTAGTAGAGATCTACATGCATAATCTCTCTACCAAAGTTCTTGCTAGAATGGGGGCTGTAAAGTCCTCCACTTGGAAAGATCTTTCACTACAAGTCAAAGAAACCAAAAAATTACACAGAGGCTTAAGGCTAAAGAAGGAGGAAGACAAAGAAGAAACAATCCTGGAAAACCTCAGTCATCTCGACCTAAAGGAAAAGAGACGACGGAAGTAGATACTCCAAACCCAACTAAACCTCCTCCAAGGATCCTTCCTCAATCACGGGTTCCTTAGAAACAATATTCTTTCAAATATGAGCACACCACCACCATTTTTAACATGCTCATGATAAAGAATTTATTGAAGCTGCCAGAGTCGAAACGACCCGAAGAAGTAGGAAAGGTTAATGATCCCAATTACTGTATGTATCATAGGATCATTAACCATCCTACCAAAAATTGCTATATCCTGAAGGATAAAATCTAGGCTCAGGTGGATGTCAATGTCAACAAGCTGCGAGAAGATCTGAAGAGGGTGACAGTAAATATGGTGACTTTCAAATTTGAAAAGGCTCTAGACTGGATGGAATCAACTATTCAAGATGGAGTTTAACCAATTTCTAAAGGCACAATTAGAGTCATAAATTACGATCCTCATCAGCAACAAAAAAAAGGATTATCTCCATTTGAAACATATAAAGGAGAGATAATGTGGATGCATCCAGCCCTCCTTAATGATGGACAGTGGACTTCAAGTTCATCTAAGAAGTAAAAAAGAAAGGCGTGCACTTCTAATGCCATCACTGCAGTTCCTGAAAGATGACACATGAATTCATCCTCTCATAGACTCAGAAGAGTAGATTAAAGAATCGTTGACCGTTAATAATGACCAACAGAAACCTGAGGGGAGTCTTCAGGAAAAAAATACTTAGAAAATTATGGCCAAGTGGTTGAACCTTAGCCTCTAGAAAGAACAAGCAGAAAGAGTTTAGGTTAGATAAAGTTCTTAAAAATAAAAAAAAGGACCCAGTAGAAAGTTCTAAGGAGCCTTTCCAATTCGATGTGTTGGCACAACTGGATAACATTCCTGCAAGAATCACTTTGTACGAGTTCCTGAGACTGTGAAAGAAAACCTGAGAAGCCTTAAGAAAAGCTCTGTAAACTTCTGAAGTTTTTCTGGCCCAAATTCCAGAAACAATAGAAGAAGAAGTCTATGCAGCATGCCATCAAACTTCGAAGAAGATACCTTGTATAATTTTCACTCAAGAAAATATGCAAGTAAAAAATAACAAAAATCACAGGCCTTTGTATTACAAAGGCTACATAGGGTCAACTGAGATTGACCAAATTCAACTTCACCCTGGATCCACTCTAAGCGTAATGCCAAGGAAGGTGTTGCAATATTTAGGAGTCCCAATCAGTATACTGGCATCAACAAATACACCATTTTTGGGTTCAACGCTAATGGTAGTTAACCCATGGGCAAGGTGAAATTAAAATGTCAGATTGGTAATCTAAAAATAGAAGTCACATGCTATGTGATAGATATTGACATGTCTTACAACCTCTTACTTGGGAGGCCATGTATTCACCTCAATCTCATTGTCACTTCTACACTTTACTAGGGTATGAAGCATGTGGACAAGGAAGGGAGTGTGAAGATCTTGGTGGCAGAAAATTAACCCTTTAAGGGGGTTGAAAACTAGTTTGTTGATGCACTACTATATCAAGACGCATTTGAAGCAGCTGAACAACCTTCCCCAAAGGAATCAGATAGTGGTAATGAGGCCGATACTGAATTAGGAGTCAAAAATTCAAGATCCGATGATGAAATTGGAAGGTTCAACCCATTGTAATAAGCCTTGAAGGCCTTGATGCAAATGACACCACCAATTTCGATAGCGAGTGAGTAATTAATGAAGATATAGAGTTTGCTATCCGTCGGGTGTTGATTCTGAACCCTCAAGTACTAGTACTAACGCAGTTAGTAATCAACTAAATAAAATATACTCCATAGCATCATTCCAGGCACCCATCTGATCATTCTTTTATGTACAAAGTGATGACGATGGAGATGCAAGTCAAACGATCTTTGAAATCCCTCCTAAATATATGGGTCAAAAACCTATATTATTTGGAAAAATAAACAATAATAATAAAGAAAAATGTTTAGATTCTAAGGAAGAATAGGAAAATTCTGAGTTCTTCCATTATGTTAAGAATTCCCATAAAATGATAAAACAAAATATGGGATATAACCTAGCCGAAAGCAAGGGATTGAATTTTTGAAAAGGAAGAAGAGCTATGTTTCGACCTTTTATTTTAAAAGGAAAAATGCCAGATTACGATGATAAGACTAATAAGGGATTGGGATATGTTACCACTTCTGAAAATCTCTCAGAAACAAATTCTGAGGAGCTTCAACAAACACATTCATCCGAATTATTATGCTAGGATTCATATGTAAGTGTTGGAGTCATTTTTTAAGAAGTCTCCATTAACATAGTCTCCGCAGACTGAGAAGAAGGGGATGATAAAGAATTGTTACCAACTAAGGGCGATTCCTGGGCAAAGCATCTCAATATAGAGTGGGAAGTTTAGTTCCAATTGAAGATAAAGTGATCCAAGTAAATATGGGCAATGAAACTAATTCTAAACCTTTATAAGTGAAAATCTATCCTTTGAAGAAAAAGAAGAAATGATTTCTCTCATTCGAGAATACATTGATGTTTTTGCCTGGAATTACAAAGATATGCCAGGATTAGACTCAAAAGTGGCAATGCACAAGTTAAACATCCGACTAGATGCGAAACCTATCAAACAACAACAGCGAAGGTTCCATCCCGAAATAATGGAAGCCATATAAGCTGAAATCAAGAAGTTCATTGAATCGAGCTTCATCTGAGAAGAACAACATGCAGAATGGGCCACAAACATAGTCCTTGTGACTAAGAAGAATAGAAAAATTAGGGTTTGCATTGACTTTAGAGACTTGAGCGAAGCATGCCCAGAAGATGAATTTCCATTGCCCATTACAGACATTATGATCGATAACACTTGTGGTTATGAACAAATGTCGTTTATGGATAGATTTTCAGGGTACAATCAAATTAAAATGTATCCCGACGATTAGAAACATACATCTTTCTGAACACCACGGGGGGTGTACTGTTATACAGTTATACTCTTCGGTTTGAAGAATACTGGTGCCACATATCAATATGTCATGAACAATATATTCTAAGAGAATCTCTGAAAGACAGTGGAATCTTATGTAGATGACTAGGCGATCAAAAGCAAAAGCAAAGACGATCATCTTCATGATCTGAGAATTGTGTTTGACCTCATGTAAAAGCACTAGCTTAAGATGAATCCAACTAAGCCTTTGCTAGGAGTTTCCAGCAGAAAGCTCCTTGGCTTCGTAGTCACTTCCCAAGGGATTCATCTTGATCCAGACAAGATCAAAGCAAATCAAGACATGCTACCACCTAAAAATCTTAAAGAATTAAGAGGATTGCAGGGAAGGCTGGTATACATTCGCAGTTTCATATCAAAGTTGTCTAGAAGATGTCAACTTTTTACACGGTTAATGAAGAAAGCAGTGTCATTCATCTGAGACGATACATGTCAGAAAGCTTTTGAAGAGATAAAAGAGTATCTCACAAAGCTGCCCGTCTTTGTAACTCCAATAACAGGAATACTTTTCCTGTTATATGTGAGAGCCATGGACCATTATTTGGGAGCCTTATTAGCTCAAAAGAATGAATTGGGACAAGAGCAAGCTATCTAATGATGATTGGAGATGAACATCAATATAACCCAATGAAAAAAGAATGTATGGTTTTGGTGTTCACAGTGCAGAAAATGTGACACTATTTGGTCGGGCAAACAATCCATGTTATATCGTGAGTTAATCCACTAAGAATATTGATGAACAAATTAGGGTCATTAAATTTAAGATTATCCAATTGGAATATTTTACTATCGCAATACGATATGTATTTTATCCCACAGAAGGCAATTAAGGGTCAAGCTATAGTAGATTTCCTAACTAAGCACCCGATTCCAGCATCTTCAAAATTGTACGAAGACATTCCTGATGAAATAGTTGAAAGAAGCATAGCTCCAGAGAAGATAATCCAAAATAGATGGCTGAAGTAAATGCCACTATAGAAGAAGTCTGGCAATTTTTCTTTAATAGTGCTTCCAGAATGGGATCCAAAGGAAAGGTAGTAGCAGGAGTAGAGGTTGTCTTTGTTTCTCCTTACAATCACATCATCCCTCGAGCATATTCACTAACAGAGTCGAGCTCTAACAATGTTGCGGAATACAACGCCCTGATGATTGGCCTGAAGATAGCCAAATAGCTAGGGGTTAAATACTTAGAAGCATATGGAGACTCTCAGCTTATCATTAACTAAATCAAAGGACAATATGATGTCAAGAATGAAGATCTCCTACCCTATTACCAAATAGTCACAAAAATGGCTGATAGTTTCAATGGCTTCTACATCAGTCATGTGCCGCGTCACTAGAATAGCTATGCGGACTCATTAGCTTCATTAGCTACCACTTTAGCATTGCCCGAGGATGCTAACAAACGCATAACAGTGGGAAGCAAAGAATTATTTTGCCCAGAAAAATAATTCAAAGTGTAGTCAAATTCAGATAAGAAACAAGAAGGGCATGAAGTACATATCCTTGAGACTGATTTTCAACCAAGAGATTAGTGATTTCCTTATATAGACCATGTTCTTTATGGAATATTGCTAGAAGATCCCAAAGAAGCGACAGCAATTCGAAGAAAAGCTATCCAATTCTATTATAATGTAGAAATTCAAACATTATATAGAAAATTCTATAATGGAATCTTGCTTTGTTGCCTTTCTAACAAAGAAGCCCAGGAAGCACTTAAAGAAGCTCATAGTGGCATCTGTGGAATATATCAATTAGGACCAAAACTCTAGAATACACTTTGAAGAATAGGATATTACTGGCCCAAAATGATGATAAACGTAGTTGCTTATGCCAGAAAATGCAGAATCTGTCAAATGCATGCAGATTTCATACATCGAACACCAGAATATCTTCATTCAATGGCTACATCATGGCCATTTGAATAGTGGGGAATGGACATTATTGGTACATTTTCGCCACCATCAACAAGGGGTCACCGGTTTATAATGGTTATAACAGATTACTTTTCAAAGTGGACAGAAGCCATTCCCTTAACTGAAGTGAAGATATCAGACGTGATCAAATTCATCATGTATCATGTCGTATATTGCTTTGGGCTGCCTAGGAGAATTGTTCATGACAATAGATCTCAGTTCGTGAGTTAGTCATTCTCTAGATTTTACAATAAATATAGGATCGAAAGTGTGGCCCCATCTCTATACTATCCTGCAGCTAATGGTTTAGCATAAGTCTTCAATAAAACCATTATGAAGCTCCTTAAGAAGTTCATTTTATCCAACCAACGTGATTGGGATGAAAAGTTTAGAGAATGTCTTTAGGTATACCGAACTACTGTTAGGACTCCTACTAATGCTACACTTTTTTGTGGTGTATGGATCCGAAGAAGTACTCCCTTTGGAGATCCAAATTCCACCATTATGTGTTGCATTAGCAACCAAAATGACTCAAGAAGAGAAGTATCAGCAAAGACTTAAAGAGTTGGAAGCTCTTGATGACAAGTGCCTTGAAGCTCAATAGAGCATTGAGCTTTATCAAGTGTAAATCTCCAAAACCTTTAATAAAAAGATCAAGTAAAAAACTTTCAGGAAAGGTGATATGGTCTTTTCAGTAAGATGACCGATCATAACTAATTAAAAATCCAAAAGAAAGTTCCAGCCAAAATAGGAGGGACTTTTTATTATTGATGCGATATATTCAAATGGTGCGCATCGGCTAGCGAAACCTAACAATGACAAAATAATGATGCCGATCAATAGGAAGTTTCAAAAGAAATATTACTCCTAATGTAATTGATGTGAAATATTTACTGCAAGTGCACAGTATCGGTTGTAGCGCTTTACAGGTCATTCCCACAGGGATCTAAGATGTTTTGCTATTCTCACTAATTTTTTAGTACTAGCGGATTAACTATGGATTCTAAGTTGGATTTGAGTAATACTAATTAGCCTAAATATAGAATCCACTAATTTCCAACAATGAATTACTTCTATTATCTTCTTATCATAAAAATTTAATCTTTTAGTTTTAATCTTTACTTATAGTGTTCTAAGCATATGTTATTAAGTGGTGTGCAAGCATAACGCATCAAAGTTACGACTTCTCATAAAAATAAACTAAATCGTTAGATAACTCTATGACAAAGATGAAAAGTAACAATCCCAAACTCTAACTAAGTATAGACTACCAAAAAATTTAGTCCAAATATAACCTATCAAAGCATTAATATACGAGTTGTTATATTTTAATATTTTCATTGAAAAATCTTATCTTTATTTTTTTATTTAGGAAGAAAACATTAGAGAGCAACTATATGGTGGATTTCTAGTTTCATCTACATCCTAGCTACTCGTAGTTCTAATTAGCAAGATCACATTTTTCTAGAAAGCAAAAAAAGTTTACACTAAAAAGCAAAATAAATCTATCTAGAAAGCAAATAGAAGAAGATTACCTAAGAAATATTGATGAACAACAAAGGTTACCTCTAGAGTCGGTATGGCAGCCGTCACCCCTACAACAAACCTTAATTTTATTCAATAAAATCTGAGTACAAAATTACATAATAATCTAGATTACAGGAATACGACCAATATATAGGTTTCGGAGAATCAAACCCTAGTTTGAGTACAAGCTATAAATTACAAAATTACATTGAAGCTCCCATAAAAAAAATCTAGAGAAGCGGCCCCAAACTACTACCAAATGGTGGCAAATGCTGCCAAATAGCAGCAAAAGTGAGCAATCCCGGCTCTAATTTTCTTTTGCATTAAGCTCTGATCATTTTCTTTTGATATACATGACTATATTGGACTTTGGTATTCTGTAGCTTCATGATCATGTAGGTTTGCTTACTTTTAACTCTTTTCTGAACTTGCTTTCCTAATCCGGCTCTAAGTTTATGCCTTCTTTTGTAGGAATATATTTACCTGAAAAGCACACTAAAAATACCTGAGTAGTATTATTTAAATATAAAAATACATAATATGTAGGCTATAAATATGCAGTATATGATACTCATCACATCCCCACACCTATCTTTTGCTAGTTCTTGAGCAAAACCTAGAACTAAAAAGAAAACGAAAAATCCTAACTCATTTTTGCAGGAATCGCGATTGCACTTAACATGTGCAAGAAGCTGTTAAACCCCTAAGTTACCCTAGTGGACGAGTTGTGTTTCGTGAGGGTTTGCAGCGAATATACCCACAAAATTTGTGAAGAAAATATATTAAGGAATAAAGAAAAGAAAAATAAGGATAATCTAAAATCAAGAAAAATAAAAATTTTATATAAAAGAAGGAAAAAATATTTTTTATGATATTTTCTTCAATTAATCTTACTAATATACAAACTCAAGAACGAATTTAGATTATTAATTTTCAAGTCAAGTGTCATATCAATTACACTTATCATTTTAATTAAAAATTCAAATCCTATCTTTCAATACCCACTAATTGATAATCTATTGGCCTTAGACGTGTGATAATTTACTTTGGCCTTGGACTCCAACTCTAAGTCATGATTCATCTCCTCTCTCATAACGAATTTGTTTTAAGAATGTTTCACTTTTCATGCGAATATTCACGCTTACTTAGGTGCAAAGTACCAGATTACTCGGATCATACTCTTTTTTTCGCTCTCTGAGGCTATTGTCTTAATACCAGGCTCACCCCTTTTTTTCTCTCTGAGACTATTGCCTTAATACCAGGCTCACCCTTTTTTTCTTCTCACTTTTTTTTCATTTCTAAAACTATTTCCTTAATACCAGGCTGATTCTTTTTTTTATTCTTGTTTAGAGAGATAAGACTACTCAATCCTTATCATCTTTATCTTTAACCTAATAAACTATTATGAAGTGATAAATAGATGTATACTTATCTCAAAATTACTATTACCGGTATTTATTATTTTGATTTTAATCTCCTTCATAAAATTCTTAGTGTATCATTCAACCTACTTTCCTATCAAATATCAAATCTAAATTTATTATTTTATTTGAAATTAGGTTGATTTATTGAAGAAAATATAAATTTTTTTAGTTAGTTAGTTATCCTAAAACTTTTTTATTTATCAGTTAGTTACTCTAAAAACTATCCGAAGTGTAAAATAAAAAAAAACCAAAAATCTAAAAATAAAATAAAAACTCTAAAAAAAACTATATACAAACCCACTCTCCCACACCTAAAATCGTATATGCCCTCATACACAAACAAAGAGTGGTAAAATAAATATGAACACTATTATACAAATACTATACAAATAATGAGAGTCGTAAAAAGTTACAATCTCAATATTGTCACCATATTAATGCATAGAAAGCGGTTACGACCCCTCACTCGCTTCCCACTTTTATAATGTGTGCATTTTAAACATGAAATGAGTGCATTACTGTATCCCATCATCCTCCTACAAGTCACGAAATTACCTGTCTCTACCGTTTGCCACCATTGTTTTTTCTTTGTCCAACTGTAAGCATTAATAATTGGGTTAAAAAAGTTCTTCATTATAAACCTGCCAATCATTGTTAGTAACAAGCACACATGTAGAAATATGTGAGGTGAGAAGAGTGCAATATGATCAAATGAATGTGGTGGTGGCCCTTCTAACTCATGAAGTAATGTGAGCTTCTGTACAAACAAATTTTCAAAAGTTTGCTCATAAATCAATAGCACACTTGCACAAGTATCATCATACATAGAATCAGTATGTGCCAATTCATCTAATAATATATGCTCATCTTCAAAAATTTGCTCAAATGAGGGTTCATCATCAGTGCAAGAGGTAGAATGAGAGTGCAGACTGTGAATCATATTTACCTCAATGAGAGAGCTCGTTGTGTGCTCATCCATATTGAATATGCTCGATACCGCAGTCATAATCCCAAATGATACTTCATGAGGCCACTCCTGCAATCAATAATGCATTTGATGTTGCAAGGAATAGTCTATCCAAGATAACAGAAATTTGATTATGTGGATTGAAAATCGGCTCAGTTTCTAAGACAATGAAGTCACAGGAAAGATGAACTTGCTGACCTTAATGAGCACATCTTCAACCATACCAAGCGGTCTCTTGATCGAACGATTAGCTAGCTGTAATGTGACCTTGGTAGGTTGAAGTTTTCCTAACCCCAGCTGTTGATAAATAGTGTAAGGAAGTAAGTTGACACTTGCCCCTAGATCAAGCAATGCCCTATAAAATGTAGTGTTCCCTATGGTGCATGAGATTGTGGGAGAATCTGGATTTTTGTATTTGACAGGTAAGGAGTTAGAGAGGATATGAGTTATATTTGCAGTAAGAAAAATTTTCTGAGGAACGTTTCTTACTTGCTTCTTAGTACACAAATCCATGAAAAATTTGGCATAAATAGGAACCTGTTATATAATACAAAGGAGAAGAATATTAACCTTCATCTACTGATATGTTTCAAGAATCTTCTCTACTTGCAGTGAAGGCTTCCTAAGCTGATTGGGATACAGTACTTTCGGCTTAGGAACAAGTTCTTCTAAATGAGCATGTGATGGTAATGGAGGTGATGGAGATAGATATGGAAAGATGGTGTAGCCTATGAAATAGTAGGGGAGTGAGGTCAGGGGGCATGGCTATATTATTGTCCAATTGTTTACCAGATCTGAGCGTGTGAATGGCATTGCATTGGTGAACATGGGATGAAACAGACTGAGATGAGTTAGAGTTGGGGTTCATTATTGGTTGGCTCGGAAAGATACCTCGCTCCAGCTCACTCAGCTGTGTGGCTAACTGTCAAACCTGCTGTTCTATATTTTTGATCGACTGAGAACTTACAAGAAGTTGTTTGTCGGTCCGTTGTATAAACTTAGTAAACACTTTCATTAAATTTTGCATTTGTGTGTCTAAATTGGATATCGTATTGAAAAGGTTCTCAACATCCCTTTCAAGTGTCATTAGACGTCTATTAGAATCATTGTTAGACCCTTGCTGTGGATATGATTGATTATACACAGGTGGTATATTCTGGTTGTTCCCTTTATTTGAAGCATTTGGGTGTTGATAAGCACCTAATTTTGGTCTTGGAAACTGATCATTAGCTGAAGATTGGATGTTAGGGTTGGGGGCTCCCTGATATTGCCCTTGACTCCATGAGAGATTTAGGTGATTTCTCCAGCCAAAATTGTATGTTGGAGCGTAAGGATTGTTTATGGGTCATTGATACAAGACGTTGCCTGCTCAAGTGTAGGACCCATGAGATTCATTAATAATGGACACTCCTTCATAACATGATTCGGAGTTCCGCAATTAAAGCATTTGGGAACTTGAATTTGATTTAGTTGACCCACCGGTGGGCGCTAGGAGTCTCCAATACCTCAATTCTCCTTTTAAGGACTGAAATCTTAGCTTCGACAGCTATAGAGTTGTCGACGCTATGGATTCCATCCTTATGCGTAGAAGTTGATGTATTGGGTTTCTCAGCGGGACTCCTGCACTACATGGTTTTCCACGATAAGTCCTCAAGAAAGTCCTATGCTTCATACTCATTCTTTCTGATAAACTCTCCTTGGCACATGACTCAAGAAGAGTTTTGGATGTATAATCGAGTCCTTCATACACGATTTGACACAACTGCCACTTTTTTATTACATGGTGGGGGCACTGAGCTAATAAAGTTTTGAACCATTCTAACTATTTCTAGAAGGGTTCTCCCGGCACTTGATAGAATTAATTAATTTGATTTTAAATTTTTACCATCTTGTGTGTGGGATAATACTTCTTGAGAAACACTGTAACAAATTCATCTCAAGTAGTGATTGAATCAATAGGAATATTGTACAACCACTTCTTGGCGTTATTTTTGAGAGTGAATGGAATGAAGCGAAGCTTAATTGCATCCTCCGACAAGTGCTGCAGTTTTATCATCACGCACACTTCCTGAAATTTACTGATAAAGAGATGCATCTTCAGAATGTGAACCAGTGAATTTAGGAAGCATGCTGATGTACTGCGGCTTCAATTCATAGTGATTATCTGTTGCATATGGAAGTTTGATGCATGATGGTAGTAATGTGCGCAACGGGTAACATCGATCCTGAAGGATCGGGATCAGTTGGTCCATCTTGTCTCCCATGAACAAATCTGATCTCACTAATCGACCAAATTGATCACGGGTCCAATGTAGTATGAACCAGCGACCATGAGTGGATGTGTGAGTTTCCTTAATTAATGCAAGAAGTAGGGTGTGATGAAGATGAAACGGTGGATGAAATATGATCAAAGAAAAATGTGATGTCCTACAGTTTCTAATTTATTTTTGAATTTTTTTTATAGAGCCAGGGACTCAAAATACAAAATCAGAGAGAAAATGGTTATTGGCAAAACTAGAGAGCTTTGCTCTCTGGTTTTTGCAGTGTACTTTTTAAACTTTTGTCATACCTTTTTTCTTCTTGTATCGGAACTTTTAGGTCCTTGCACACTCAACACACACTATTAACCCGTAAAATATTAGAAAAAGGAAGAAAATACCGTCGATCTCCGGCAACGGCGCCAAAAACTTGATGTGAAATATCTACTGTAAGTGCACAGTATCAGTTGTAATGCTTTATAGGTCGTTCCTACAGAGATCTAAGTTATTTTTCTATTCTCACAAATTCTTTAGTCCTAGCAAATTAACTATGGGTTCTAAGTTTGATTTGAGTTATACTAATTAGCTTAGAACATAGAATCTACTAGTTTCCAACCATGAATGTGCATAATATCGGTGTAGCATTATACAGGTCGGTCCCCTAAGGATCTAAGGTGTTTTGTTATTCTCACTAATTTTTTAGTTCTATCAAGTTAACTATGAGATTCTAAATTGAGAAGATTAGTTTTAAATCCTAAAGTTTAGCCTAGGATTTCGAATCCATTAGAATAATAGTCTAACAATGAATTATCTGTTTCTTCCTAATTTTTTAATTATGCACGATCAAGTAACATATTAGAAAAGTGATCTTTTTAATTTGATTTTAATTAAGTTCCCCTAAGTACGAGTTATCAAGTGATGTGCAAGTATAGATCATCAAATATAGTATCTTTCTTAAAAATAAATTATATCTAGCAGATAATCTTATAAACAAAAGTAAATAAATAAATTTCAAACCCTAATATGAGGATATGCTATCAAAATAACAAACTTAAGCATAACCTATCAAAAAAATTAGATTTACAAGTTTATTCTCTTCAATTCATTTTTAGGAAAATCTTGTCAATAATTCTAAAAAAAAAACAAAGAATATGAATTCCAAATCTCATCTAAGTATAGCTTATCAAAATATGAATTAAGCATAATCTATCAAAGAATTATGATTTACAAAATCTATTTTTTATTTATTTATAGAAAAAAAATATGACTTTATTTAATTTTAGGAAGAAGATGAGATAAATCTATGTTAGATCTATTAAACTAATTTCATCTACATTCTAGCGCTAAAGCAAATTAGTTTCTCATAGTTTTAGTTAGCAAAATCCTAATTTTATTCATGTAAGCAAGAAAATCTAATCTAGAAAGCAAGATTAATCTTAACTAAAAAGTACAAAAGTACGGTCAATATATATGTTTCGAAAAATCAAACCCTAATTTGAGTACAAGTGAAAAACTAAAATTAAATCGAACCCCCTGCAGAAAAATCACCCAGAGTGGGCCCCTCTTTGCCTCCAAGTGGCAGCTAACGCCGGCAAATAGCGGCAAAACCTTGAGTAATTTATCTGGTTTTTCTTCTACATGAGTCTTTTCTTGTTGTTTTGATTTTGATGACTGTATTGAACTTTTACTCCCTGCAGCATCATAGTCTTATAGTTTTGCTCACTTTTAACTCTTTCCTGGGCTTGATTTTCTAATCCGGCTCTGAGTTTATACCACCACCTTGTAGGAATAGGTTTACCTAAAAAGCACACTAAAAATACCCGAGTAGTATTATTTAAATACAAAAATAGATAATATGGAGGTTATAAATATGCAACATATGACACTCATCACACACCCCACACCTATCTTTTACTAGTCCTCGAGCAAAACCTAAACCTAAAAAGGAAAAAAAATCCTAACTCACTTTTGCAAGAATCGTGATTGCACTTAGCATGTGCAACAAGTTTTTAAACCCCTAGGTTACCCTAGTGAACGAGTGGTGTATTGTGAGGGTTTGCAGTGAATATACACAAAATTCGTAAAGAGGTTAGACTAAAGAATAAAAAAAGAAAAATAAGGATAACCAAAAATCAATAAAAATAAAAATTTATACAAAAGAACGAAAAAAATATTTTTTATTATATTTTCTTCAATTAATCTTACTAATATACAAACTCAAGAATGTATTTAGATTATCACTTTTCAAATCAAGCGTCATATTAGATACACTTATCATTTTAATCAAAAATTTAAATCCTAACTTTCAATACCCACAAATAGATAATCCATTAGCTCATATACATCTACGTGCACGTGTGATAGTCTACTTCGGTCTTGGACTCCAACTCTAACTCATGATTCATCTCCTCTCTCATAATAATTTTTTTCTAAAAATATTTCACCTTTCATGTGAATATTTACGCTTGCTTTGGTGCAAAGTACCTGATTACTCGGATCATACACTTTTTTCACTCTTGAGGCTATTGCCTTAATCCAGGCACACCCCTTTTTTTGTTACTCTTGAGCGAATTGCTTTAATACCAGGATCACCCTTTTTTTCTTCTCACTTTTTTTCATTTCTGAGGTTATTGCCTTAATACCAGGCTCACCCATTTTTTAATTTTTTTTCTTGTTTAGGGAGAGAAGACTACTCAATCGTTATCATCTTTATCCTTAACCTAATAAACTATTGTGAGTGAAAAATAGATGTATACTTATCTCAAAATTGCTGTAACGGTATTTATTTTTAGAATTTTAATCTTTTTCATAAAATTTTGAGTATATCGTCCAATCTACTTTCCTATCAAATTTCAAATCTAAATTTATTCATTTATTTGTAATTAGGTTGATCTATTGATGAAAATATATAATAAATATTTTTTCATTACAATTTTTTATTGTTTTTTTAATTTTTTTTAATTTTTTAGTTAGTTACCCTAAAAACTACCCAAAGTGTAAACTAAAAAATCCTAAAAAAATATAAAAATAAAATAAAAACCTAGAATAAAAACTAAAAATCTTAGAAAATAAAAATCTCCTCACCCACTACCCCACACCTAAACTTGTGTATGCCCTCACACACAAATCAATGGTGTCGTTCTCTTTGCCTCCTACTTGACTCTCCGGGTGCACGATGTGCACGTGCAGTAGAAGTCTATCCACGATCAATTTGTTTCAATCGACGCAAATTTTTTCCAAAACCTTACCAGACAATATTGATTTGCTCAGTGGGATCAGGCGGTAAGTCTTGGTCAAAGAAGGCGTCATCTTCCTCCTCTTGTGTTAATTCAGTGGTATATATATTTTCACCATCTGTGTTTCTGTTCCAATCCTCTAGAACAACATAGTGATATGTCACTGAAACGTGCTTTGTATCTATAAACACACTTGAGGGTGTATATGCATCAAACTCTGCACTAGACATAAATCCGCAACCCGATTGGGTAATTAGACACGACAGAGGCAAACTAGTCCTCGACCGCATCTTAGCATCAATAATAATGTCAACTAATTGTGTGCACATATAAAAATGATTGTCTTAACGCATAATGCAATCAACAATATGTACTATGGGTGTGTAAAATGACGACATGTGTATAATCACCATCACATTAGTGTTGATCCACGACAAGTCATGTGTATATTGCGATAAAGTATCTTACTGCTGATCGATAAAGTATCTTACTGCTGATCCCTCTATCTCATGTCATTCTGCAATTTGGGCCCATCCGTGTAAGATAGTCCTCAATCGCGTCTGGGATTTGATTCCCAGGGTGAAAGAGGATACCGATGGATGCAAAGATGGCCACTGCATGCACTTTGTGTATTTCTCCATGCTAGTGGAGTTTAATGGTTTTGTGATTCTCCAAAATATCGAATTTTGCAAAACTTGCATAAAACTCATCTACTAACTCTGGGATGTAAAATAAATTGGGCATGTATATCAGATAATTCCATCCCAATGTTGCGATAGTGGATAAAAAATATATACTAAATGCAGCAAAAAATCTCACCAAAGAATTTTTCGCAATCAAATCATGCCATTAGATTCTATCAAGGACAACAAAAAATTATTATAATTTAACAGTAAACAAAGAATTCAGTAAGCTCACCTCCCCTGAAATTTTAGAGGGAAAATCCATAGTAGTACCGCTATTTGGCGGCTTTTTGCGGCTGATTGGAGACAGAAAGGTGTCCTCTGGGGCATGACTTCGTCGAGGAAGAAGCTCTAGGTGAACCCTGCTCTCTTGTCACCTCTAGTTTGACCAAAAATTGGAGAGTCTCGACTGATCTGCAAAGAAGAAAACAAAGGAGAAATGGAGGATTTGGGGGAGGATGGGGGCTGCTAGGGTTTGGGTTTGGATGAATCTAGGGCTTGTTGGGGTTGGTTGGGATTTTATAGTAGTGAAATATTTCAATCAGCCCCTCACCTTTCCTCAGTTTTATTTGCAATATTGTATCATGTTAGTAACACAATATACATAATATACATCCTATTATACAAATGAATACATGTCTCTATGCATAGATTGGGTCATGAAGTGTCACGACCTCCACATTATCGCTTGCTCGAGTCTCTAAAAATGGTTTTAATCTTTGACCATTCACTTTGAATAAATCACCGTTTTTAAGATTCTTGAGATTAATTGCACCGTGATGGTGCACCGCTCGTACTATGTACGGTCCACTCCATCATGACCTCAATTTTTCAGGGAATAGATGTAGTCTCGAATTATATAAGAGAACTTTTTGCCCTGATGTAAATGACTTGCGAATGGTCTCTTTGTCATGAAACACTTTAGTTTTCTCTTTATAAATCTTAGCATTATCATATACATCCCGTCTAATCTCAACAAGCTCATTAAGATGTAGCCCCCGCTGCTTGCCGGCTTTTTCGAACTCAAAATTTAGAAATTTGATGGCCCATAAAACCTTATGCTCAAGCTCCACCCGTAAATGACACGCTTTTCCAAATATCAACAGATATGAAGACATGCCTAGATTTGGTCTTGTAGGCGGCCCATAATACATCTGCTAGTTTACATGACCAGTCTTTTCCAAAATCAGTTTGATTTGGCGATTGAAACCTTCCACTTGCCCACTGGTTTGTGGATGATACGGTGTGGCTAACTTATGGGTAATGGAATATTTTCGCATGAGCGCCTCAAATGACTGGTTAGTAAAATGGGTACCGTTATCACTAATGATAGCTCGAGAAATGCCAAATCGAGAGAAGATACTCTCTTTCAAGGACTTGACAATGACTTTGTTGTCATTCAATTTTTGTGGCAATTGCCTCTACCCATTTGGAAACATAATCGACAGTGACCAATATGTAATGGTTTCCAAATGAGTTAGGAAACAGTCCCATAAAATCTATACCCCATACATCGAATATTTCGACCTCAAGGATAGGTTGTAGAGGTATCATATTGCGCTGTAAAATTTTTCCTATGAATTTGCATCTTATGCATGTTTTGCAATATTCCACAGCGTCTTTAAAAAGAGTTGGCCAATAAAAGCCACTCTGCAATACCTTTTCAGCTGTTTTCCTGGGACCAAAGTGTCCTCCACAAGCAAAATCTTCACAAAAAGAAATGACACTTTGTATCTCATCTTCAGGTATGCATCGACGTATGATCTGGTCTAGATAATATTTGAACAGATATGGTTCATCCTAGAATAAGAATTTTACTTGGGACAAAAATCTATATCGATCTTGCTTGGACCAATGGGATAAAATCTTTTTGGTCACAAGATAGTTCACAATATCAGCAAACCATGGTTCACGTGTCAATGCAAATAATTGCTCATCAGGAAATATTCATTTATGGGGCAAGAATTAGTTGGAGCATTGGGCAGGCGAGACAAGTGATCAACTACTAAATTATCTGCACCTTTCTTGTCTAATTTCTAAAAATCAAACTCTTGCAACAAGAGGATCAATTGAACGAGCCTTGCTTTTGTGTCTTTCTTGATTAACAATTCAAAGCAACATGATCAGTATAAACTATAATCTGTGATCCAATTAAGTAGCGGTGGTAAGCGCCTTCTTAAACTGCTCAAATGCTCTAAGACAATCAGGTGTGAAATTGAATGGCATGATCTTGGCCAGGAGATGTGTCAAAGGCCTAGCAATTTTGCTAAAGTCTTTGATAAATCTTCTATAAAATCCAGCATGGCCAAAGAAGAAGTATATATCTTTCATTGATCGTGGAGCTGGAAGATTAATGATGAGGTCTACCTTAGCTTTATCAACCTCGATACCATCCTTCAAGATGACATACCCTAACACTATACCATTTTTAACCATGAAATGGCAATTTTCCCAATTGAGTGTCAAATGTTTCTCATGACAATGCGTGAGAACTAATTCTAAATGATGCTATCACTCTTGGAATGAATCTCCGAAGATAGAGAAATCATCCATGAAGATTTCAAGAAATCGTTCAACCATATCAGAAAAAATACTCACCATACACCTTTGGAACGTGGCAGGTACATTGCATAACCCAAAGAGCATGCGTCTGTATGCAAAGATGCCAAATGGACATGTGAACGTGGTCTTTCCTGATCCTTTGGGGTGATGGAAATTTGGTTGTAGCCAAAGTATCCATCTAATAGATAATAAAATCATGTCCGGCCAACCGTTCCAGTATCTGATCGATAAAACGTAAGGGGAAGTTGTCCTTACTAGTTGTAGCATTCAGCTTTTTATAGTCAATACAGACTCACCATTCCATCTGCAAACGCATCATGATAAGCTCATTTGCATCGTTCTTGACTACAGTGATTCCGGACTTCTTAGGGACTACTTGAACTGGGCTCACCTATGCACTATCTAAGATAAGATAGATGATCCCATTGTCAAGGTACTTAAAAATATTCTTTCTCACAGCTTCTTTCATCACCGGATTCAACCTACACTGAGGGTCTCTTGTAGGTCATGTATTATCTAGTAATTAAATTCTATGCTGCACTACTGATGGACTTATCCCCTTTATATCAGCCATACTCCAGACTATGGCTTCTCTATGTGCTTTCAACACTGATATAAGTGCTTCCTCCTAAGCTTCAGTTAAATTTGCAGAGATAATGACTGGTAGTGTGTAGTGTTCACCCAAGAAAGCATACTTGAAATGATTCGAAAGAGTCTTCATCTCAAGCTCAGGTGGACAATAGATGGTCGTAACTGAACTCGTGGTTCAGTCATCAATGGCTCAGGTGGAAGTTCCCATCGAGTTGAAGACACATAATTAGATGACTCATCGAGTATATCTAAGAATAAGCTCTCATCAACTAAACCATCCAGCTCATCAAAGAATTCCTACTCTTGGTGCTCACTGGACAACCCTTGGATCATATTCACTTCTTGGGGCTCGTCATGTGGATCACTTGGTTGGCACCCTATATTGAATATATTCAAGTCAAGTGCTATGTTTCCAAATGAAAGTCTCATCGATCCACTCCGGCAATTAATAACAGCGGCAATTAATAACAGCTTTAGAAGTGGTTAAGAATGGATGTCTCAAAATAACTGGGATACAATGCTGTGGATCCACCACAGGTTGAGTCTCGAGAACTATAAAATCGACTTGGAAAATAAGCTCCCCAATCTTAATCAAGACGTCTTCAATCTCTCCCATAGCCGTCTTCACAGATCTATCAGCTAGCTGTAATGTAATCCGTGTAGGTCTCAAATCTCTCAGTCCTAACTGCTGGTACACTTAATAGGAAAGCAAGTTGACACTTACTCCTAAATCTAATAGAGCCCTTTCAATTATTATAGTCCCTATGGTGCAGGAGACAGTAGGACTTCCAGGATCTTTGTACTTCATAAGTACTGATTGAGAGATGATGCTAGTGATGTTAGCAGTTAGGAAGACTTTCTTTGGTACATTTGTTGTTTTCTTCTTTGTGCATAAATCCTTTAAGAATTTTGCATAAGCATGTACTTGTTGGATTGTATCAAGAAGATGAACATTGACCTTAATTTGCTTGAATAACTCAAGGATGTGCTCAACCTGAAGAGAATTTATCTTCAATCGATTTGGATAGGGAGCCTTCGGCTTATAAGTACGGTCGATAGGATGATCAAAATTAGAGGGATCAGACTCCTTTGTCGTGCTAGTTGGTGAATCTTGAGATGATGATGATGATGAAACATGAGGTGATGATGGAATCGTGGAATTAGGGAGTGTACCCTGCCGTGCACTAAGAGTGGAATCAGGTGGTATGGCGACTGATGTGATAATTTACTGCAAATGCACAGTGTCAGTGTAGCACTGTACAGGTCGTTCCACAGAGATCTAACATGTTTTTGCATTCCTTACACTTTTCTTAGTCTAAAGGACTAACTATGAGTTTCTAGATTGGATTTGTTACTATCTGAATAGCCTAGAATTTAGAATACACTAGTTTCCAACCATTTTCTTACTTCTATTATCTTCTTCTATTAATTTAATCTTTTTAGTTTAATTTTTTCTTAAAGTGACCTAAGCATGAGCTATTAAGTGGTGTGCAAGCATAACTCATCAAAAATACTACTTTTCATAAAAACAAACAAAATCGTTAGATAATTCATTGAAAAAGATAAAATCAACAACCCCAAACCCTAACTAAGCATAGGCTATCAAGAAACCTAATTCAAGTATAACCTATCAAAGTCTTAATCTTCGAGTTCTAGTATTTTAATCTTTTTATAGTAAAATCATGTCTTTATTTATTTTAATTAAGAAGAAAAATATTAGAAAGCAATTACATGGTGGATCCTAACTTCATTTATATCCTAGAGTTAAACAATTAGCTACTCATATTTTTAATAATCAAAATCAAGTTTTTATTCATGAATATCGTTAACCCTAATCTATAAAGCAATAAAAGCTAAACTATAAAGCAATTAACTCTATCTTGAAAGCAAATAAAGATCTCAAAATAATGGCTTACCGCTGGAACACTGTATTGTGGCCGTCACTCTTCAGCAAAACCCTAATTATATTAATTTAAAACGAGTATAAAACTTACAGGATCCTCCATAGAATAAAAGGATACGGCCAAATAGGCTTCGAAAAACCAAATCCAATTCTAATACAATTGTGAAACTACAAAATTACTATGAAGCTACGGGAGAAAAATCAGAGGAAGTGGGGCCCACCTTGCAGCTAATTGGCGGCAAATGCAGCTAATTAGCTTCAAAAATAATTATTTAATTTTTGATTTTTCTTCCCCTCGAGTATTGTCTCTATTTGAGTTTATTTTGATCACTGTATTTCACTTTTATTCTCTGTAGCATTGTAGTCTCGTAGTCTTGCCCACTTTAGAAAATTTTCGGACTTTGATTTCCTACTCTAACTCTGATTTCATGTCGTCTTCTTGTACAAATAAAATTACTTAAAAACACACTAAAAATACACGAGTAGCATTATTTATATACAAAAATAGGTAATATGAAGGCTATAAATTCGCAATATATGACACTCATCACACCCCCACACCTATCTTTCGCTTGTTCTTGAGCAAAACCAAACCCTAAAAATAAAAATAAAAATCCTAACTCACTTTCGTAGGACTCACAATTTCACTTAGTATGTGCAACAAGCTTTTAAAACCCTAGGTTACCCTAGTGGACGAGTTGTGTCTCGTGAGGGTTTGCAGTGAATATATCTACAAAATTCGTGAAGAAAATAGATTAAGAAATAAAGGAAAAAAATAAGGATAACCAAAAATCAAGAAAAATAGAAATTTTATACAAAATAAAGAAAAATCTTTTTTTAATGATATTGTCATCAATTAATCTCACTAATATACAAATTCAAGAATGCATTTAGATTATCAATTTTCAAATCAAGTATCATATTATATATACTTATCATTTTAATCAAAAATTTAAATCCTATCTTTAAATACCCACTAACAGATAATCCATTGGCTCCTATACATCTATGTGCCCGTGTGATAGTCTACTTTGGTTTTGGACTCCAACTCTAACTCGTGATTCATCTCCTCTCTCATAACAATTTTTTTTCTTTTTTTCTCTTTTTTAAATAATATTTTATCTTTCATGCGAATATTCACGCTTGCTTAGGCGCAAAGTATTTGATTACTCGGTTCATACACTTTTTTTATTCTTCTTTTTTTTAGAATAATTCATCTTTCATTCGAATATTCACGCTTATTTAGGCACAAAGTAGCTGATTACTTGGATCATACTCTTTTTTTTCACTCTCGAGGCTATTGCCTTAATACCAGGCGCACCCTATTATTTTATCACTCTTGAAGCTATTGCCTTAATACCAGGCTCACCCAATTATTTTATTCTCACTTTTTTTTGTTTTTTTATTTAGATAGAAAAAACTTACTCATTCGTTATCATCTTTCTCCTTAATCTAATAAACTATTGTGAAGTGAAAAATAGATGTATGCTTGTCTCAAAACTACTATTAGTTGTATTTATCTTTTAGATTTTAATTTTTTTCATAAAATTCAAAGTGTATCGTAGGGATGATAATGGGTTCGAGTCTGTCCAAAGTCCAATCGGGCCAGCCCGAAAAGGCTGGATTTAAATTTGCCCGTTTTACAAATAGATCCAATTGGGTATAAGGTATTTCAGTTTTTTCTTATCGAGCTGGGTTTGGACATGTCCAAACCCGCCCAAAAAATAACCCAAACGAGCCCAATCCCCCTCCCAAAATATCTGCGTTCATTTGCCCTAGATCATTTTTTTCGCCGACGCCGCTGTCTCCTCTCGCTCGCTCTCTCCAATCTCCCGAAAACCCTCCTCTCTCTCTCTCTCCTCTCCATCCCCTTCTTCACTCTATCCCCAAACGCTGAAGGATCCACTCTCTCTCGACTTTCGTTCGCACTAGTTTGTTCGCCCTAGTTCATTCGCCTGAGTTCATGATCTTCAGCGAGCGCGGCGGTTCAGTCACGACCACCTCCATCTTTGCCTACCCAATCAAGTCTTGTAGTAGTATCTCTGTCTGACTGTCCCTCGTGCTCCCATCACTCCTCTTGTAAAAAGATCGATCCTTTATTTGTTTATTTGAACCAGTGTTGCTTGAGAATTTCTAGGTACTTTTTTAATTTTTGGAACTCCTCTCCTTCAATCGATCTCGGTGAGATTGCTCTCAAGTCTATTTTAATTTCTTTTTTCTGATCTTTAGGGTTATTTTCCCTTTTAATTTATGAAATTTGATTTTGTACCTTTATTAGGCTTCAAAATTACATTTTTTTTTCTCTTGTTAATTTCAGTAGGCTTTGCATTGAATATCCGCAAATTTGGTACCAACTGTTTAACCTGGACGTACAGTTTACATGAGTAAGAACAACACTTTTGTCTACATATAAGTCAATTAGAAGCATACATGAAAAATTAATACCATGAAAGTATTGCCAATTTCTCTCTCTCTGCAATAAGATTTCCTTGAAATTTGAGATTCTTCAGGTTAGGCAATGCAGAAAGTACCTATCAGTTAGGTGAATGTTAGCATAACATCTGCAGTTGAAGGTACACAGAAAATGACAATTTAAGGTTTAGTATAAGAACAATAAAATGAAAAGTAGCAGTCCCCATTGCAGACCTTCAATTCTGACCAATTCTCAATTAGGTTATTTCCCATATCTAAATTTTGGAGTCTGGTGTTCCGCGCCAATTCAGTTGAGATGGTCTGTAAAAACGGAAAGAGATATTCAGAAGCAAAATCAAAGGTTGGGTTAAAACTACAAATGTAGGAAAAGTTAATATTGGCCGCACAAGACAACAATGTGGTTGCATAATGTTTATTTTCTTATATATGCAAGTGCATATTTATCATGTGATGGTGTGCATCTGAATTTAGACATAATACCTGACACCATTAAATTAAATGAGCTATTTGAATGCCTTTCTTATATTTTACTTGAGAACTAAGTGAATTATATTGTTTTTTATTATGTCTAGTAGTTGTTCAAAGAACATTGGTTCCTTTGTTCCAACTTCCAAGTTATCCTCTATACTCATTTTCTCATATCATCTGAATGAATTTGTAAATACTTGGGTATTTTATTTTCTTTGTAAATACTTAGGTATTTTAATTTCCGTTTTTTTAAGCATATTTTCCAAGTTCCTTTGTTCCAACTTTGTGAAGAGCTTACAGCCTTTATTTACTATGGTTGGTCGTCATACTATTAGAAATGACTGTATAGCTTTATATCAAGAAGAGAAGATAAAGCTTCAAGAAAAAATGAAGAATTTAAATTGTCGTGTGAGTTTTACTTCAGATTTATGGACTTCTAATCAAAAACTTAGATACTTAGTACTGACTGCTCACTATATTGATAATGATTTTGTTTTGAACAAGTTGATTTTGAACTTTAAGAAAGTTCCATATCCTCACACTAGTTATATATGCACACAAGATTGGCTTCGAAAGGATTATTATATAGGTATTCTTATTGAATTTATATTTGGCATAATCTAGTCTTTTATGTATTTATCAAATCATTATTTTATTCCTTAATTTTATGCCATGCAGATGAATGTGTAGATTCTTCAAGTTCATCCAATTTAATGAATGATGAAGAGTTAATTGTAGAATGCTTAGGGGAATGAAGGTCGAGAATGGTATGTAATGTCAAATTCTAAATGCAGAATTATTTTAATTTTCAATGGCTGAGTTTATATTTGGCTGAGTTTAATTTTTTTTTGGTGAATATACACTTAGACTGTTAATATTTTGAATTCTCCATATATCTTTCTCTTGTGAATTATGTGCATAACTCCTATTATCATAATTTGCAGTCCTTGGCTCAATATAGGCAGAAGCTAGATGAAATGGTAAACTGATACATTGATCTACAGGTACTCACATCACCTTCTTTATGTAAAACTACCGAAAAATTTGCTCATCTATTTTTTTTTCCCCCTCCGTGCCTTGCAGTTAATTGAATGATACATAACTGTGGAAGAAGAAGCTTTACTTGGTTGCATGATTAGCAAAGTAATAACACACAACATTATATAAGAGAGCAAGTTCCATGTTGTGGACATATATGGGCTAAGTTTTGTAAATCATCTGCTTCTTGTTTGTGTTGTCTGAATGTGTATCCAAATGAAAAAGCCAGCCCTGTGCTTCTAATCATCATAGATTGCTAAAATGCCCAATTGTTTGGAATGAGCAGACAATGTCAAGGTTGGAGAATTAGAGACAATGTTTGTTTGTTGGGTAATTGATGTATGGATATGGTTTGATAAAGCTAATTGTATTACATTTCCAAGTGTTTTATTGAACTATATTGAAACTACAGAGGTTGTAGTTGTATCCAAGCCTGAAGAGTTGAGATTTTGAGATGCGCTCGTCTTCAATTTATTTGAACCAGTGTTGAGAGTCATCTTGTTAAAGTTCTACTATTATTGTTTTGGTGTTGTTTTGGTGCTAGGATTGATCAATTGCTGTAGAATTGCTTCCTCTATAACTCTTAAACTGTTGTCTTCATCAAAGTTTTGTGTTTAGTGAATGTTTTTATGTAAACATGATGCTCTGTTAATTGTTTTCTTACTCTTGCTAAAGAGAACAATATCTAATTGCTTGTAAATAAATATTTTTCAATGAATCCTGTGCAAATTTTCTGTTTTGTTGGAGAATTTTGAACATAGTTTCTTTTATGGTCATAGCATCATTTTTTTTTGAATTTTGATAATGACAGATCCAAAAAGCCCATGAGCTGTTTGAAGTCCATTGGGCCGAGTTGGATTTTTTTTAAGAATGGTCCATTTGGGCTTTGGATCAGTCCAAAGTCCAAAATTTTATTATGGACATTTAATGGATCCGGCCCTGCCCGTTCTCATCCCTAGTGTATCATCCAATCTGCTCTTCTATTCAATTTCAAATCTAAATTTGTTCTTTTATCTATAATTAGGTTGATCTATTGATAAAAATAAATAAATTTGTTGTTAAATTTATTTATTTATTTCATTTTTTTTAGTTTTTTTAATTTTTTTCAGTTAGTTACCCTAAAAACTACCCAAAGTGTAAAATAAAGAAACCCAAAAATCATCTAAAAATAAAATAAAAACTCTAAAAGAAAAACTAAAATCTTAGAAAAATACAAAAAAAATATCCTAACCCACTCCCCCACACCTAAACTCGTGTATGCTCTCATACACAAACCAAGTGTGGTAAAATAAATATGAAAACTATTATACAAATACTATACAAATAATGAAAGTCGTAAAAATTACGATCTCAATAACATCACCCTATTAATGCATGGAAAGCGGTTACGACCTCTCGATCGCTTTTTATTTTCATAGTGTGTGTGGTTTAAATGTGAAGTGGGTGCATTATTATATCTCATCAATCTCTTACAAGTCACGAGATTACCTATCTGTAGCTTATGCCGCCCTCGCTTTTTTTTGTCCACATGTAAGCATTAACAATTGGGTTAAAGAATTCTTTATTATAATCCTACCAATCATTGTTAGTAACATGCATACATGTAGAAATATCTTGATGTGAGAAGAGTGTTATATGATCAAGTGAATGTGGTGGTGGCTCTTCTAACTCACGAAGTAATACGAGCTCCTCTGCAAATAAATCCTCAAAAGTTTGCTCATAAATCAATGGCACACTTGCACAAGTATCATCATACATAGAATCAGTATTTGCTAATTCGTCTAATAATATGAGCTCATCTTTGAACATTTACTCAAATGAGGGTTCATCATCAGTGCAAGAGGTCAAATAAGAGTGCAAACTATTAATCATGTTGACCTTAATGAGAGAGCTCGTTGTGTGCTCATCCATATTGAATATATTAAATACCAAAGTCATATTCCCAAACGATAACTTTATGAGGCCACTCCTGCAATCAATTAATGCATTTGATGTTGTAAGGAATGATCTACCCAAGATAACGGGAATTTGATTCTGTGGATTGGAGATCGCCTCAGTTTCTAAAACAATGAAATTTATAGGAAAGATAAACTCACCGACCTTAATGAGCACATCTTCAACCATACCAAGTGGTCTCTTGATCGAACGATCAGCTAACTGTACTGTGACCTTGGGAGGTTGAAGTTTTCTTAACCCAGTTGCTGATAAACAGTGTACGGAAGCAAGCTGACACTTGCCCCTAAATCAAGCAACGCCCTATCAAGTGTTGTGTTCCCAATTGTGCATGAGATTATAGGAAAACCTGGATCTTCGTACTTGATAGGCAAGGAATTAGAGAGAATTTGTGATATATTTGCAGCAAGAAAAACTTTCTCAGGAATATTTCTTACTCGTTTCTTAGTACACAAATCTTTGAGGAACTTAGCATAAATAGGAACCTATTGTAAGAGTGGAATATTAACCCTCACCTGCTGAAATATTTCAAGAATCTTTTCTACTTACGATAAAGAATTCCTAAACCGATTGGGATATGGTACTTTCGGCTCAGGAACAGGTTCTTCTAAATGATCATGTGACGGTGATAGAGGTGATGGAGATGGTGCAGCTTGTGAAATAATAGTAGTGGGATCTGGGAGCATGGCTACATTGGTGAACATGCGACTGATTGGAGTTTGAGGAACTGGCATTAGGGTTCATTATGGGTTGACTTGGAAAGGTACTCTGGGCACGTTCACTCATCTGACTCGCTAATTGTCTAACCTGCTGCTCTACATTCTTAATAGATTGAGAGTTTACAAGCAGTTGTTGACCTGTACTATGAATAAAATCAGTTGACACTTTCATAAGATTTTGCATGTGTATGTCAAGGTTGGACATATGCGTGTTAAACATGGAATGAGACTTGAAAAGATTTTCAACGTACTTCTCAAGTGACTGAAGTCGCTTTTCTTGTTCATTATTAGACCTCTATTGTGGATGTGAGTGGTTTTGTGTAGGTGGTCTCTTCTAGTTGTTCTCATAATTTGATGCATTTGGGTGTTGATAAGCACCCACATTTGGTCTTGGAAACTGACCACTGGCTGGAGGCTGTATGTTAGGGTTAGAGGCCCCTGATATTGCCCTTGACCCCATGATAGATTTGGATGGTTCCTCCAGCCAAGATTGTATATAGGAGCGTAATGATTGTTTATGGGTTGTTGATACAAGGCATTAGCCTGTTCAAGTATGGGACCCATGAGATTCGTTAATAATGGACACTCCTCCATAACATGATTTGGAGTTCCACACTTAAAGCATGTGGAAACTTGTATTTGATTTACCTGACCTACCTGTGGAGCATGAGTGGTCTCCAATGCCTCAATTCTCCTCATAAGCGCTGCAATCTTAGCTTCGGCAGCTATAGAGCTGTCGACGCTATGAATCCTACCCTTATGCGCAGAAGTTGATACACTGGGCTTCTCAGTGGGACACTCTCACTGCATAGTCTTCCACGATAGGTCATCAAGAAAGTCTCATACTTTATCCTCGTTTTTCCTCATAAACTCCCCCTGACACATGGACACAAGAAGAGTTTTGGATGTGTAATCGAGTCCTTCGTATGCGATTTGACACAACTACCACTTTTCTATCGCATGGTAGGGGTACTGAGCTAAAAGATCGTTGAACCATTCCAAATATTACCAGAAGGGTTCTCCCGACACTTGATAGAATTGATTAATTTGATTTCTAATCCTTGTCGTCTGATGCGTGGGATAATACTTCTTAAGAAATACTGCAACGAATTCATCCCAAGTAGTGATTGAATCAGTAGGCATACTGTACAATCACTTCTTGGCATTATCCTTTAGAGTAAAGGGGATGAAGCGGAGCTTAATTGCATCATCCGATAAGTGTTTCAGTTTTAACATTACGCATACTTCCTGAAATTCACTGATAAAGATATATGCATCCTCTGAATCAGAACCAGTGAATTTAGGAAGCATACTGATGTACTGCGACTTCAATTCATAGTGATTACCCACTGCGTGTAGAAGTTTTATACATGATGGAAGTAATGTGTGCAACGGGTAATATCGAACCTGAAGGATTGGGATCGGTTGGTCCATCTTGACATCCATGAGCAAATCTGATCTCATTAGTCAACCAAATCGATCACTGGTCCAATGTGGCATGAACCAGTGACCGTTAGTGTATGCGTGAATTTTCTAAACTAATGCAAGAAGTAGGGTGTGGTGGAAAGATAAAACGGTGGAATAGATGTGATCAAATAGCAAATGTGATTCCTACAGTGCCTAACATTTTTGTTTTTCTACAGAACCATGGAACCTAAACACAGAACTGGAGAAAATTAGAGATCAGAATATACCTTCTAAGCCGCCAATTGGAAGTTTGGACCGCTGAATAGCAGCTAAACCAGAGAGTTGGACTCTCTGGTTTCTGCTACTTAGTCACGAAGCTCTTCTGATCCTTTTTATCTTCTTGTATCTGCAATTCCTGCTCTCTGCACACTCAACACACACTGTTAATCCCGTACAACATTAGAAAAAGGAAGAAAAATACTGTCGATCCTCAGCAACGGTGCCAAAACCTTGATGTGATAATTTACTGCAAGTGCACAGTATCGGCATAACGCTATACAGGTAGTCCCACAGGGATCTAAGGTATTTTTTCGTTCCTTACTCTTTCCTTAGTCTAACAGACTAACTATGAGTTTTTAGATTAGATTTATTACTATCTAAATAGCCTAGGATCTAGAATCTACTAATTTCCAACCATGTTCTTACTTCTATTATCTTGTTCTATCATAAAAAAATGATCTTTTTATTTTAATCTTTATTCAAAGTGCCCAAAGTATGAGCTATCAAGTGGTGTGCAAGCATAACTCATCAAAAATACTACTTTTCATAAAAAAAAACTAAATCTTTAGATAATTCAAGGAAAAAGATAAAATCAACAACTCTAAACCCTAACTAAGTATAGACAATCAAGAAACCTAATTCAAGTATAACCTATCAAACTCTTAATTTTCGAGTTCTTGTATTTTAATCTTTTTATAGAAAAATCATGTCTTTATTTATTTTATATAAGAAGAAAAATATTAGAAAGCAATTACATGGTGGATCCTAACTTCATCTATATCCTAAAGCTAAACTAATTAGCTACTCATATTTTTAATAAGCAAAATCAACTTTTTATTCTTGAATATGGTTAACCCTAATCTAGAAAGCAATAAAACCCAAACTATAAAGTAATTAACTCTATCTTGAAAACAAATAAAAATCTCGAAACAATGGCTTACCTTTGGAGCACAGTATTGTGACCGTCACTCTTCAGCAAAACCCTAATTTTATTCATTTAAAATGAGTACAAAACTTACAGGATCCTCCATAGAATACAAGGACCCGACCAATATATAGGTTTCGAAAAACCAAACCCAATTCTAATACAATTGTGACACTACAAAATTACAATGAAGCCACGGGAGAAAAATCAAAAGAAGTGGGGCACACCTTGCCACTAATTGGCGGCAAATGCCGCTAATTAGCGAAAAAAATAATTATTTAATTTTAGATTTTTCTTTCCCTCGAGTATTTTCTCCTTTTTAGTTCATTTTGATGACTGTATTGCACTTTTACTCTCTGCAGTATCGTAGTCTCGCCCACTTTAGAAACTTTTCGGATTTTGATTTTCTACTCCAACTCTAATTTCATGTCGTCTCCTTGTACAAATAAAATTTCTGAAAAACACACTAAAAATACCCGAGCAGCATTATTTATATACAAAAATAGGTAATATGAAGGCTATAAATATGCAATATATGGCACTCATCAGCTACATAATTGTTAACCAGCTTGCCAGATTGAAGTGGTATTAACTTGGTTAACATGCGACTAATTGGAGTTTGAGAAACTTGCATTAAGGTTCGTTAAGGGTTGACTTGAAAATGTACCCTTGCCACGTTCACTCATTTGACTCGCTATTTGTCCAACCGGCTGCTCTAAATTTTTAATAGCTTGAGAGTTTATGAGCAGGTACTGATCTATTCTTTGAATAAAATCAGTTGATACTTTCATGAGATTTTGCATGTGCATGTCAAGATTGGACATATGTGTGTCAAGGTTGGATTGAGATTTGAGAAGATTTTCAATGTTCTTCTCAAGTGACTAGAGTCGCTTTTCATGATCATTATTAGACCCCTATTGTGGATGTGATTGGTTTTGTGTAGGTGGTCTATTTTAGTTGTTCTCATGATTGAAGTGTTTGAGTGTTGATAAGCACCCACATTTAGTCTTGGGAAGGACCATTAGTTAGAGCTTGCATGTTAGGGTTCGGGGCTCCCTGATATTGCCCTTAACCCCAAGAGATATTTAGATGGTTCCTCCAGCCAGGATTGTATGTAGGAGAGTATGGATTATTCATGGGTTTTTGATACAAGGCATTAGCCTGCTCAAGTGTGGGACCATAGGATTCACTAATAGTGGACATTGCTCCATAACATGATTTGGAGTTCCTCAATTAAAGTATGTGGGACTTTGTATTTGATTCTCTTGACCCATTGGTGGAGCACTAGGAGGGCTGCACTCTTAAGGGTTTCACTCTTAGCTTCGGCAACCATAGTACTGTCGATGCTATGGATCCACCCTTATGCGTAGAAATTGATACATTGGGTTTTTCAACAGGACTCTCCCACTGTATAGTTTTCCATGCTAGGTCCTCAAGGAAGTCCCATACTTCATTCTCATTCGTTCTCATGAACTCCCCCTGACACATGGACTCAAGAAGAGTTTTGGATATGCAATCAAGTCCTTCACACACAATTTGACACAATCTCCACTTTTCTATCGCATGGTGGGGGCAATGAGCTAATAGATTCTTGAACCGTTCTAAGTTTTTCCAGAAGGCTTCTTCTGGCACTTGACAAAATTGATTAATTTGATTCTAAATTTTTGTCATCTTGTGCGGGAGATAATACTTCTAAAGAAACACCATGACGAATTCATCCCAAGTAGTGATTGAATTAGTAGACATACTGTACAACCATTTCTTGGCATTATCTTTGAGAGCAAATGGGATGAAGCAGAGTTTAATTGCATTCTCCGATAAGTGCTACAGTTTAATCATCATGCACACTTCTTAAAATTCACTGATAACGAGATATGCATCCTTAGAATCGAACCAGTGAATTTAGGAAGCATACCGATGTATTGCGACTTCAATTCATAGTGATTACCCGCTGCTTGTGAAAATTTTATGCATGATGGTAGTGATGTGCGCAACGAGTAGTATCGATCCTGAAGGATCAAGATCGGTTGATCCTTCTTGTCTCCCATGTACAAATCTGATCTCACTAGTCGACCAAATTGATCATGGGTCCAATGTGGCATGAACCAGCGACCGTGAGTGGATGCGTGAATTTCCTAAACTAATGAAAGAAATGGGGTGTGATGAAGATAAAATGGTGAAAGGGATATGATCAAACAAAAGATGTGATTCCTACCGTTTCTAATTTTTTTTATTTTTTTACAAAACCAGAGAACAAAAATACAAAACCAGAAAAAATTTGTGGTCAAGAACTACCTGTTCTGCTGTTAATTGGTGGTTCTTGCCTCCAATTAGTGGTAGAACCAGAGAGATTTTCTCTCTGCTTTCTGCTACGCAATTCTGAAGCTTCTCTAATCCCTTTTATCTTCATGTATCTGCACTTTCTAATCCTTGCACACTCAGCACACACTGTTAACCCGTAAAACATTAGAAAAAATAAGAAAACACCGTCGATCCTTGGTAACGGCGCCAAAAACTTGATGTGAAATATCTACTGCAAGCGCACAATATCGGTCTAGCACCATACAGGTCGTTCCCATAGGGATCTAATGTGTTTTGTTATTCTCACTAATTCTTTAGTTTTATCAAGTTAACTATGAGATTCTAAATTGAGAGGATTAGTTTTAAGTCCTAAAGTTATGCCTAGGATTTTGAATCCATTAGAATAATAGCCTAATAATAAATTATCACATTCTTTCTAACTTTTTATTTATGCACGATCAAGTAACACATTAAAAAGGTAATTTTTTTAATTTAATTTTAATTAAGTGCCCCTAAGTATGACCTATCAAGTGATGTGTAAGTATAGATTATCAAAAATAACATCTTTCTTAAAAACATATTATATCTAGTAGATAATCTTATAAATAATGGTAAAGAAATAAACTCCAAATCATAATCTAAGCGTAGACTATCAAAAGACCAAATTTAAGCATAACCTATCAAAAAAATAAGATTTACAAGTTTAAACTAATTCCATCTACATCCTAGAGCTAAAACAAATTAGTTACTCATAGTTCTAGTTAGGAAAATCCTATTTTTATTCATGAAAGCTAGAAAATCTAATCTAGAAAGCAAGATTAATTTAAACTAAAAAGCACTTTAAAGAAAATTACTTAAGAACATTTGATAAACAGTAAAGAATACCTCTGGAGTTTAGTATGACAGTTGTCACTCCTTCGGCAAAACCCTAATTTTATTAATTAAAAAAGAGTACAAAATCATATCCTATATCCTATATGAAACCTATATTACAAAGATATGACCAATATATATGCTTCAGAAAATCAAATCCTAATTTGAATACAGGTGACAAACTACAAAATTATATTGAAGCCCCCATAGAAAAATCACCCAGACTGGGCCCATCTTTGCCGCCAATTGGTAGCTAATGCAGCCAAATAGTGGCAAAAGCTTGAGTAATTTATCTAGTTTTTCTTTTGCATGAGCCTCTTGTCTTGTTCTTTTGATTTTTATGAATGTATTGAACTTTGACTCTATGCAATATCATAGTCTTATAGTTTTGCTCACTTTTAACTCTTTTCTGGGTTTGGTTTTCTAATCCGGCTTTGAGTTTTTGTTATCTCCTTATAGGAATAGGTTTACCTGAAAACCACACTAAAAATACCATAGTAGTATTATTAAATACAAAAATAGATAATATGGAGGCTATGAATATGCAACATATGACACTTATCAAATTATTTCTATTATCTTCTTCATATCATAAAAATTTGATCTTTTAATTTTAATATTTACTTAAAGTGTTCTAAGCATGTGTTATCAAGTGGTGTGCAAGCATAACGCATCAAAGATACAACTTCTCGTAAAAATAAATTAAATTGTTAGATAACTCTATGTCAAAGATGAAAAGTAGCATCCCAAACCCTAACTAAGTATAGGCTATCAAGAAATTCAAGTATAACCTATCAAAGTATTAATCTACGAGTTGTTATATTTTAATATTTTTAATGAAAAATCTTATCTTTATTATTTTATTTAGTAAGAAAATAATAGAGAGTAACTACATGATGGATTCCTAATTTCATCTACATCCTAGAGCTAGATTAAATTAGCAACTCATAGTTCTAGTTAGCAAGATCATTTTTTTTCTTGAAAATAATTAAAGTTTTACACTAGAAAGCATGATAAATCTATCTAGAAAGCAATTAGAAGAGGATTTTCTAAGAAATATTGATGAACAGCAAAGGTTACCTTTGGAGTCGGTATGGCGGTCGTCACTCATTTAGCAAACCCTAATTTTATTCAATAAAATCAGAGTATAAAATTACATCATAATCTATATTTTAAGGATACGACCAGTATATAGGTTTCAGAGAACAAACCCTAGTTTGAGTACAAGTGAGAAACTACAAAATCATATCGAAGCACCCGTATAAAAATCAGGAGAAGCAGGCCCAAAAGTGCCACCGAAAGGTGGAAAATGCCGCCAAATGGCTGCAAAAGTGAGCAATCCCAGCTCCAACTTTCTTCTGCATTAAGATCTAATCCTTTTTTTTTTATATACATGACTGTATTGGACTTTGGTCTTCTTCTATAGCTTCATAAACTTATAATTTTGCTAACTTTTAACTCTTTTCTAGACTTGGTTTTCTAATCCAGCTCTGAGTTTATGTCATCTCCTTGTAGGTATAGGCTTACCTGAAAAGCACACTAAAAATACCCGAGTAGTATTATTTAAATACAAAAACAGATAATATGGAGGCTATAAATATATAATATAAGGAACTCATTAGTATTATTCAAGAAATCCATTATATAAGGTCGAGCTAATTATTTAGTTTTTGAAGAATGATGAAAGAAGTTTTCAATGGGTATCAAGAAAAAACCCCAGACCTTTGAAGGGTAAAACTGATTACATACATGTAGCTTATATAATAGTAAGAAGCAATCAAGTTGAAATGATTGAGTGGTTTAAGATATATATCCTCTTCAGTAACTCTTAGTCGTGTCTTCACCTGAATCAGCAATCCCTTGACCAATACCCGGAGAAACGGTAATAAGAAGTTTCATAGAGAAACTTCTTGTAGTATTCCTTCCGAAGAACGTAGCATGGAAAGAAGTAGCTTTCTGGTACAAGCTATTCGACGTATTCTCGACCGGTATCTTGAAAAGGAGTACAGAAGTATCAAATCATTTGCTATATATACTTGAATTTTTGTCTCAACAAAAGGAAAAATTCAACACTATGACTTGATTATCGGTCTGCTCAAACACTGAGCATCCAAAAACTATAAAGAGATTAATGAATGTGTCTAATTCTTGACACTATTATCTCCAAAACATGACTGATTTGTCCACCAATCAAAAGAGCTCATCTGCAAGAAGCAGTTCATTTCTATCAAGGAACAGTCAATTTTTACGGCCCGCTACTTCGTCAATTTCCCCAATGGAGTACAACAAATGAAAATATATTAGTTGGCCACTAACATGCAACTCTATACCCCAAATGGGGATATCAAGTGAAAGTGAATCCTATGTCTCTATGACTAAGGATAGAGGAAAGTTTAGTATTTAAGCCCAAATAAAATTCTCGACAACCCCACCATACTGGGGGGTAACAAGCATGAACTACCCAATGCCATCAAGGCAATAGAAAGAGAACAAGTTTCTCACTAATCTCACCATGATGGGGATAAAAAGCATAAATTGCTCTAATCTGTTAAGGCTAAGAGAACAGAAAAGTTTGGCATTTTAAGTCCAAATGAAATTCTCGACATCTCATTATGTTGAGAGAAATAGCATAACTAGCCCAATGCAAACGACGATTAGTAAAGACTAATCAAATTCATTTATAACTGGGGGTTTGCTAAAAATTCCGTGGACCTATCATGTTAAAATATTATCTCTGACAGATTTGAAATTCCTTTTCCACCAAAACTTTCTAAGTTAAAAATTATATCTGGCAAAATAAAATTTTCTTCTTCCAAAATTTGCTAAATTAAAAATTACCTCTAGCAAAACAATTTTTTTCTTTCACTAAAATTTGCTAAGTTAAAAATTACTTCTGGCAAAACAAAATTTTATTTCCACCAAAATTTGCTAAGCTAAAAATTAGCTCTGGCAAAACAAAATGTCCTTCCTAAATAATTAGCTAAAAATTACCTCTGGTGAAACAAAATTTCCTTCTACCAAAATTTGCTAAGTTAAAATTAGCTTTGGCAAAACCAAATTTTTCTTCCTCCAAAATTTACTAAGTTAAAAATTATCACTAGTAAAGTCACTGAACAACTAAAATTATAACTTGTTCAGAAAAGTTAATGATTACTTCTATCCTATTCAAAAAAGCTATTCATTCATCAAGTAACAGTTACATATGAATGAATGACAACCAAAAATTCCTCATTCTCAAAAATTTTTATTATCATAAATTCATTACAAGTGTTCTTTGACATCATATAGTAAATGAAAATTTATTACAAATTACTGAATCAAGAGAACTTTGATCTTTTCTTCAATATCTCTTGTCTCTAATTGGATGACTTCATAAGGTTGGACAAAAGCTTGCTTCTGCAATTCCTTCTCGCTGATGGTTAAAAATTGTCAATTCTGTGTGCTCAGCTATGTTAATGTCAACATCGCCAATAACTTGATTAGTTCAAAGTTGGGTATACCAAATGCATATTCTCAATGCACAACATGTGGATCCACAGAAATTGGAAACTGTGAAGGGCATTTCGGAAGCCACAAAGCTGCTTACAACCATTTATCATCCTTACCTTATCAATGAAGGAGGATGAAAGGCGAGAAGATAACAATGCCACAGATCTGAAATCTTTTATCTCATGTAAAGCACATGAGACTTTTTGGTTCTCCAAAGATATTGGAAAACGTTAAGAACTAGATAGGTATAAGCATTGTTTTTAGAAATTTTGGAGAGTAATATCTTGCATCAGATCCAAAGGTTTTTCAAGAGAAATAAGTGGAAAGAAATTTGTTGAGGTTGATGGAATTTCGACAAGGAAAATTACTGTAGTTAAGGAAGATGATTACGATTTTGGGGATTTTTCGAATAAGATATTCTTTTTTTAATGAACCTGGCAGCAAACCAGTCATAGAGTTGCCCACATTTGCAAGAGACATACTATCTAGAGATCTTGTTAAATGCCAACCCTAGTTCACTGCGACAATAAAGAAAAGAAAAAAAAGAAGTCTAGGAAAATCCAAAATGCGAAGCGCAAACCCGTGTACATGTTAACAAAACTACAAAAGTCACACGATATAAAAACTCGTTGACTTACCACAAATCATGGGTATTTCTTGAATCTTGGCTAGAGAAGAGCTAGAGCTACCAGCAGCTTGATTAAAGGATGAAAATTTCTTCACCATTCTCTATTAGAAGAGGCTGAGGGCAAAGAAGAAGAAACTTGAAAAGAGTTTGAAAAAGTGTTGAGGTAAAGAAAACTCAAGAGTTCAAAATGTATTCAGAATGACTTCTAAGAAAAAACTAGGGTATCTTATATAGAAGATTTGGTGGCTGAGATCTTTGGCCAAAAAGATTTGATGAGCAAGATCTTCGGTTAGAATTTTCAACCAAAATCTCAAGAAGATTTCATCATTAACCACTACATGGGACGCTTCGATCTCTGCATTTGAAGAGACTGGGTATATTGTATAGAAGATAAACGAGATCTTCGGCTAGAGGATTTGACGGCCGATATCTTTGGCCCAAATCTCTAAAGATTTACTCATTAATGAGCACATGGGACAGTTTGATCTCTGCGCTAGAAAAGGCACCAAAAGCAATGATGCTCTAGATATGCCGCATAAAGTGCAGACCCGTGTTTTTAATGTAGGGTCGCATTTTTCTTCTCAAGCGTAGACCCACATTTTTAACTACCAGATCACATTTTTAACATCAATTTTATCCAAAGTATTTCAAAACACCTCTAATGCCATGAAGTTTTGAAAACTTTGGAGGGGATTTTGTTGGCTAAATTTTTTAAGAAAAAAAAAGTTATAACGTTAGCCAAAAATTGGCTGACATGTGAATCATCTGTCATAAAGAGATCCACGTCTTGGAGCCAAAAAAGGCTAAAATGCGACCCTCACAGAGTCGCATGTTAACCTTCTAGCTAGTCAAAATGTGAATCTTCATCCAGAAGAGACGCGAATTGGGCTGACAAAGGTGATCCTCACAGGATCGCGTTTTGCCGAGAAATGGACTTAAATGAAAGATTGCATTATGACCCACAAAGGTTCACAAAAACCAAAGATGATCCCTTTCAACAAAAATGCGGGTCCAGCTAAGAGGCAAAAATATGGATCATCAAAATAAAGAGATCCACAATTTTAGTTAATTTTTAAGCTCCCAACTACAGCTAAATATAATTCACGCAAACTCTAAAGGGTCGCGTTTTTATTTCAAACTCTTAAAGGATGAAGATTATCCTCACTACACCTAAACGAGGGTTTCATCAAGTAAAACCTATGGTTGGAAGCTAAAATATGGATCATCTACTATAGAGAGATCCGCATCTGACTTTTTTTGAGTTCATAATTGAAACTAATTACAACCAATATATGGGTCTAATCTAGAAGGGTCACAATTTTACTTTAAAGTCTCGAGAAATGCAAATCATCTTCAATGACACTCAAACGCAGGTCTGAGTATGCCACATGAACTATCAGAAGCCAAAATATAGATCTAAAGGTTGAAATTCACGTTAAAGTTACAACCCAGTGAATTAAAAATGTCAGTTACAAATCCTGTAGATTTAATACAAATCATGTAGATTAAAAATTAGAGAATTAATTCTCAATTAAGGTGGCTGTTAATTGGACCATTACACCAATTCAAATGTCACTAAACCACTAAAAGTAGCCAAAAGCTAGGCTAAGAAAGGGGTTAAACGGTGGGTGATAAAAAAACTAGAGATTAATTACTCGAAATCATCTCCATCTAAGCATTTGTGCTAACAATCCAGAGCCCTTATATCCAAGAGTTTTGCAAAAAATGCCAACTGAAAAACTTGTTCGGAGTGTCAATGAAGAGCAGGATCGTCCTTCATGGCTACTATTGAACTCGGCCATAAACAAAGAGCAAACTAGATTCCTCATCTTCTGTAAACGGGAAACTGTTCATATTGTAATCTTTTTATTGAGAAGTTTTCAATAAAAATCCAACTTTATGGCAAACAAATAATTTTAAAGAACCCACTTCTAATGATTATAAACCACATGTATCATTTCCACAAAGATAAAAATATAAGAATATTAATGATTTTATGCTGATATTTTGGAGATTTTCAAATAGGTATAGATAAATATACCTTTGCTAGAAGCAATTAAGCAAGTCTCGTTGTATACAAAATTCTTGAAGGACTTGTGCACCATAAAAAGATGTCACAACGTCCAAAAGATAGCATTTCTCATGGAACAGGTAAGTGCATTATTTCATTCTGAAATGCTAAGTGCATTATTTCATTTTGAAATGCCTCTCAAATAGAAGGATAATGGAAATCCCACTGTTTCATGTGTGATAGGGAAACACAATATAGAGAAAGCTTTACTAGATTTGGGGACTAATATAAATTTTTTACCATTTTCGGTTTACAAGCACCTAGGTCTAGGAGAACTTAAACCTACACCGGTCACATTTCAATTAGTCAACAGGTCAGAAAGGTTTTCTAAGGGCAGTGTAGAAGATGCTCTGGTGCAAATAGAAAACTTTTAAGTCCCTATGGATTCTATAGTTATCGATACTACACCCGTAAAGAATTTGTGTCTTCATATTCAAGTTATCCTTGGAGATCCATTTTTATCTACGCCTAATGCAGTTATAAATTACAGGAATGGTGTGGTGAAATTTTCATTCAAAAATATGACCCTAGAACTTAATATTTTTAATATTTGCTAACAAATATAGACAATGATGAGTTGCAAGCCGTTAATAAATCTGTAATGAAGGAGAAATCGTATCATTGTGCATGTCTGACCCTTTGGAGATGGCATTAACAATGAATGAAGACTTTCTTGAATATCTTCAATCAGAACTATCACCGAAATAATATAACACTTAAGTAATGCTCAAAGTTCAAATATCGTGGGATAGACCCTAACAAAGAAGTGTATGAAGAGTTCCGTCAAATTATAAAGAAATTGATATCATCTGACATCCAAGTAACAATACTTGAGTTAAAACCGCTACCTGAATATTTTAAGTATGTGTTTTTGGGGCCTAAGGAAAATTTTTCCATGGTCATCTCAGTGCATCTTAACGAGAATTAGGAAGAGCAACTGCTATCAACATTGCAAAAGTATAAAAGAGTTTTCGGATGTAATATGGTGGATATTAAAGGTATGGACCCCGTTATTTCCACACACTGCATTACTTTGGAAGATGGAGCCAAAACTATTAGGCAAATTCAACAAAGGCTTAATCCTGCCATGAAGGAAGTAGTTAAAGCTGAAGTGTTGAAATTACATGTTGTTGACATCTCTATCTAATCGCTAATGTAAGTGTGTAAGTTCAACCTAAGTTGTTCCGAAAAAAAGTGGTGTTACAATAATTAAAAATGAGAACGGTGAGATGATACCCACTCATACTATTATGAGTTGGCGTATGTGCATCAATTATCGAAAGTTAAATCAAGTAACATGCAAAGATCACTTTTTATTACCATTTCTTGACCAAGTACTTGAAAGATTTGTCGGGCATAAATTTTATTGTTTTCATGATGGTTATTCTAGCTATTATCAAATTAAAATTGCTTTAGAGGACTAAAAAAAGACAACTTTTATTTGTCCCTTTGGTACTTTTACTTTTAGAAGAATGTCATTTAGATTATGTAATGTACTCGCAACATTTCAAAAGATGTTTGATAAGTATTTTCAGTGATATGGTGGAAGATTATCTTGAGATATTTATGGATGATATCTCTGTATTTGGAAATAATTTCGAGTTTTGTTTGACTAATTTTGGATATGTACTTGAAAGGTGTCAACAGAAAAATCTACTCCTAAACTGGAAAAAATGTCACATCATGGTTACCAAAGGTATTGTGTTGAATTATATAGTTTCATCTAAATAGATGGAAGTAGAAAAGATTAAGATTGAGTCTATACCAATACCTAAAACCGTAAAAAACATACGTTCATTCTTAGGGCACGCAAGTTTCTATAGTAGGTTTATAAAGGATTTTAGTACTATTGCTAGACCCATTTCTCACCATCTTACATAAAATGTGCAGTTTGAAAGGATGCAGGCCAGTCAGATAGTTTTTGAAACCCTCAAAAAGACACTCATCACTGCGCCAATAATGCAGCCTCCAGATTGGACACTTCCATTTGCAATCATGTGCGATGCAAGCGATTTTGCAATTAGAGCTGTACTAGGGTAACAAAAAGATAAAAAGCCCTATGCTAGCAAGACTCTCAAAATGCTTAGACAAATTATACTACCATTGAGAAGGAGCCTCTAGCTATAGTTTTTACTCTTGATAAATTTCGTTCACATATTTTGGGCTCACATATAGTTTTTTTACAGATCATTCGGCGCTCAAATATCTTTTGTCAAAGAAAGATGTAAAGCCAGGGTTGACTCGATGGATATTGTTGCTCAAAGAATTTGATCTTGAAATCAAAGACAAAAGGGGAGTAGAGAATGTGGTTGTAGACCACCTCTCTAGACTAACTTTTGAAATAATAAGCTACCAACTAGGGACTCATTCCTTGATGAGTAGCTATTTTTTTTATCACAATAAATCCCTGATATGCTATCATTATCAATTTTCTTGTTGTAGGAGAAATGCCAAATCATTGGAGTGCATAAGAAAAACGAAGATTCTTATACAAGGTACGCCATTTATTTTTCAACGATCCGTTCTTATTTAAAAATTTCTCAGATTAAATCAATAGGCGTTATGTGCCCAATGATGAGATTGAAAACATCATCGCTTTCTGTCATACAGGTGTCACTTTCATCTAAAAAGATGGTAGCCAAAATACTCCAATGTGATTTTTATTGGCCTACATGTATAGAGATGCATATAAATTTTGTAAAAGATGTGAGTCTTGTCTGAAACTAGTAGTGTTAACCAGGAAGGATGATATGCCTCTAACACCCAAACTTACAATTGAGATATTCAATTATTGGGGTATTGACTTTATGACACCGTTCCCTATTTTTAACGGATATGCGTATTTCCTCATATCCGTCAATTATATCTCTAAATGGATAGAAACTATAGCATGTAGAAATAATTATCAACAAACTGTTATAAATTTTTAAAGAAACACATATTGTCTAGATTTGGAGTTCCAAAAGCGATAATAAGCGATGGGGACTTACATTTCTATAACAAAGGCTTTGAAAATTTAATGAAGTAATATCATATCACTCACAATATTTGTACATCATATCACCCACGGTCAAATGGAAAAGTTGAGCTAGCTAATAAGGGAAATCAATCAAATACTTGAGAAAACGCTTAATCCATCTCACAAAGATTGTTTGTTTTGACTGACTGATAGTTTATGGGCTTACCGTTAACATACAAAACACCTTTAGGCATGTGTCCATATAAATTAGTCTATAGAAAAGCTTGTCACTTACTTGTAGAGATAGAGCATAAAACATATTGGGCAATTAAATCAGTAAATCTTAATCTCAATTCAGCTAGCCCATTATGAAAGTTACAAACAAATAATTTAGAAGAGATAAGGCATGATGCATATGATAAACACATTTCAAAGGAGGGAATGAAAATATGGCATGATCATCGTATCATAGACCGTGTTTTTCATCCTTATGACAAAGTGCTTATATATGATTCATGCCTTCATCTATTTCTAGGAAAATTGCATTCACGGTGGACCGGACTGTTCATAGTTAAAACTATGTATCCACACAGTGCAATTGAATTTAAAAATCCAAAGAATAGTCATACGTTCAAAGTAAATGAGAAACAATTGAAGCATTATTTGGAATTTTCAAAGTATTTGGAGAAATCTCATGATCTATTGGATCCTCTGACATCTCATTGATACGCACTAAACAAAGACACTATGTATATTATTGTATATTATGTACTAACAACTTTGTTTTGCACATTATTATATCATGAGTACCGGACCGAGGTAATTTCTAAACTCTTCTCTATTAAATTTATACTTGTCCTTGATTAATTAAATAGATATATCGATTTATTGAGGACAATGTGCATTTTAAGTTGGGGGATGATTTATTAAGATAACTTAGTTTTGATGATTATGATGATTTCAACAATTTTTAAAATTTTCTTTTCTTTCTTTTCTTTTTCTTTAAAAAACAAACAAAATAATCTTTAATTGATATTAACTTTAAAGTTAGGAACTAAATTTTAGTTAAAAATTAATTTTAGAATTATGAACTAACAACTAAATATAAATAACCTTAGTTTAGGGACTAACAATAACAAACTAAAAAAGAAAAAAATAAAACAAAAATATTTGACTTGATGCAGTTCTCAACAGCGAACCACTATCGAAGCAAGTGTCGACAGTGAATCCTGTAAAGGCAAAATCTTGCATGACCAAGAGCGGCTGTCAAAACCTTTGTTGAAGCAGCTATTGATAGCCATCAATAGAGAGGCACATCTATAAATAGTTTTTTGAGTTTTTTTTTCTCCTCAATCCAAACCCTAACTTCTTTCAATAGCACCCCACGCCCAAAAATCCTTCTCTTGACAGCCAAAACTCTTCTCACAAATTTAGCTCAAATTGTCATCAATCTTCAAGCAAGCAAGTTCTCACCTCCTTGATTTTTTTCTATGATTTGTTCACTCTAAAAAATAGATTTTTATGTCAAAACCCAAATCTACAATTTATATGGACAAATTTGAGTGAATTAAAGTTAGATTCTTACTTTGAATTAGATTTGGTAGAGTTTAGCAGAGATATGGAGATTTTTGATGAATGTTATGGATTTATTGTTATTTTATGCTAAGAACAATGGTAGAAGATATAAAAATCTTAACTTTTTAGCATCATATTTAATGGATTGCTTGTATAATTTTCATATATCAAATTCATGCCATAATTGCTACATTAAAGTGGAGTTTGACAATTTTTTAAGGAAGTTTTGGAAAATAGGTCATTATGTGATTAAATAAAATATTTTAAAAAGAAAAAGGGGAGGAAAGAAAAGAAGAAAAAGGAGAATTAAAAAAATAAAAGAAAACTAAAAAATAAATAATGGAATAATTATGTAAGAAATTCATGCATAATTTTGTAAGAAAACAAGAAAAAACATGGTAACAATTTTATTAAGTTGTTTTCTTTTGGTTAATTTTTGCAGAATGGGACCAAGGAAGTAGACAGTTTCGAAAAGGCCAAGAATGAAATTCTCTGGCCCATCTTCTCTACAAAGAACAAGACCCACAAAAGCAAACAAGAAAATCTTGGAGAAATATGATGATTTCAAGTTTTGGCCCGAATGAGCAGTCGACTACTCGAATATACATAAAAATTTGGCCTTTAGAGCACATATGCAAGTTTCAGATTTAGAAGCATACACACGACATATACACTCACTGGCATGCAATGAGATTGTGTGTGAGCTTTATGCTTAACTTGAAACTGACAATTAGAGATCAAGAGATGGTCAGGGGAAAGGACATACCATTCACAAGAGATGAAATTGTAAGGACAGTCCCTGTACCCGACGTGAGTGAAGAGCACCCTTCTTTTGAAGATATCAAGAATGAGATACCAAGTGGTTCTCACTGGTTCAAAGAACTCTCTAAGAATTTAAGTGATATTGCATTCAATGAGAGCTTTTTGAATGTTGGCTATGTTAGAAAGCAATACGTCTTGGTAAGCCTTTATATTAAATATAACTCCTACCGTCCTCAACAACAACAGAAATATATTTGTGGGACATAGTGTTGTTAAACATGATTGGAAAGGTGCGCATTCGATGTGGCATCCATCTTGTACTATGCAATAGTTCAATGCTGGGTCAAGCCCATGAGTGTATCTAGCATCCGAAATTAGCGAAGGCTCACTTAGTTTTGCCATCTCTATTACAAAGATTTGCATGAATTATGAAGTCCATCCATCAGGAGATGATACATATGAACCTCCTAAGCAACCATTTATGGATACTACCGTGCGAAGATGCATGAGTGCCCGACATGCCCAGAAGGAACAACAAGTGTAACAAGAGCAACAACAAGCTGCTGCCCTACCTGCCGGTCATGAAGAACAAGATCAGGAACGTGTTGAACAAGGGCAAGGACAAGGAGATACAGTATATGCGACAATCCAACTAGATGAAGTAACACTCCGCACTATAAACGAGTCAATCATAAAGATGAGGACACCTTCACTACGAGAATGAGATGTCTTGAAGAACGGCAAGTCCGAACCGAGCATCGTCAACAGCGTCAATATCAGCTTCTCACCAAAATATTCAAACGAATGGCTATTGAGGATGCCTACATTTCTCGCGATGAAGACGATAGGATGAGCTTGGTAACAACAAGGTTCTGCCGGTTACAAAAGGCACGAGTGGAAAAGCGGTCTTCATTAGAGGCGTACATCATACTGACTACCTGAGGGAGTGAATTTTCTCGAGAACCGAAAAATCCAAGTGTATTCTAACCTTAACCTCTTACATTATTTCTTAGTGTATTACTTTCAAGATTATCTTTTGATGCACTAAGGACATTGCATAATTTAACTTGAGGGTGGGATAGATACACTATACTTCATTGTATTACAACTAATTAAAGAAATTCAAAATTTTTCATTTCTTTGAAGTAAAAAATAAGATTGAAGTATTTTACATTGCATATTTATGAGATTGATATCTTAATATTGATGATTATATGATAATAGTTCTTATGTAACCTTAGTTGAGATTTTAAATTTAACAATAAGATATATGGATATTTAAGATAAGAATCGAGTATGCACTCCACACACTTACACAATAAGTTATGAAAAGTTGATAACAATGAGAAAACTTAAAAGGAAAGCCTATCATATACGTAAAAAAAATATAAAAATAAATAGAAGAGAAAAAAAAGAATTGAGTCTAGTATTAAGGCAATATACTTCGAGGAAAAAATAGTATATAATAAATAAGAGAAAGTAAGTATTAAGTAGTTGCGTTCGTGCACCTCGGTAAGCATGCGCATTCATTTGAATGATACTTATGGACTTTATTATAGTCATGAGTAGAGTAACTAGTATTTATGCCTCAGTAAATATGAATGTTCACATAAAAGTAAGTATCTATGAAAAAAATAGAAGAAGAAAAAAAATATATATGTATGTATATATATATATGTATATATATATATATATATATATATATATATATATATATATATATATATATATATATATATATATATATATATGAGAAAAGGGTTCCTATATGTTTGATTGGAGTTTAAGACTTGACAAGGCTTACTCACATGCTCACAAGAGTGCATAGGAAAGGATAATTGAAAATAAAAGTATATCTATGATATGATTTAAATGGTAAAGATAGATACATAGAGTAATTTATTGAGATTGACATTTTCATGAATATCATTGCATGTATCTCTAACTAAACTTGATATGGAAAAGAAGTGAAAAGCAAAAACAAATGTAATAGTATAGATAGTTAATAGGATACTAACAATTTTCATTTTCTTTATTTTACACTTATCCTTATTTATCTTTTTATTTATTTCTTAATCTCAAATATTTCTTGATATTTGCAGGTAATATCACTAGAAACCTCACGAGAAAACACTGATCCACTAGGATAACGTAGGGTTTTAATGTCTTGTTGCACGTGTTAAGTGTAATCGTGATTCTTATGAAAGTGAGTTAGGATTTATTTTTTTAATTAGGTTTTTATTTTATTTTCTTTAGTCTAAGGATTTGCTAGGGACTAGCAAAACACAAGTTGGGGGTGTGATTACGCTTAAAAATTATAATTATTTTAGTTTATTTTGTGTAAACATAATATAATTTTGTTGATTAATACAAAAAATTAATAATAAAATATTTTTATTAATCAACTTCCTCACTATGATATTTTTCTAGTATCTTCCAATGCTTTTGTAGAGTTTTATATACAAGGAAATTGAAGTATTAAAACGTATCTCAAATATCAGCTCAGAGCTGTGCACAACTAGGATTGACTGTCGACAGCTACCTGTTTGTTGTTGATAGTGAATGACTGACAAGCTTTCCCAAGAGCAGCTATCAATGAGTTTGTCAAAGGAAGTGACCACAATATATTTTCTGAGAGATTTTTGAGAGGAATTTAGAGTTTCCTCATAAATAAAATTTCTAGTAAGGTTTTGTAAAAGCTATAAATAGTCCTATAACTCAGATCTTGATATCATATATAACGAGAAGAGAGAGTTTATTAAAGAGTCTTAGGTTCAATGTTTAGTTTTTGTACTTATTTATAGAAATCGATAAAAAAAATTCTTTTTCTCTTTATTCATGGCTATTATGAGTATGAGTAGCTAAAATCTTGAGTTGATCAAATGGAATAATGAATCCTAGGAGATTTACTGGTATGTATTCTTATATGCTTATGAATTTTAGTTATTTTATGTGAAATTGATATTTTTGATTCTCTGCGATTTTTGAAAGTTTTTGAGCCTTTGATTCTTTATACTTTGGCAATATATTCGTTGCTTAGTTTTTTATATACCGTATACTCGTTAGACACGGTGTATGCTTAAACTTTGAATGTTTATTTTTTATTCATATTGCATGCTTAAATATACTCAAAATTCATATAGGATTAAATGGGAGAAATTAATCAAATTATCAAATTCACAGCTTTATACATTTTGTGTTTAATTTTATTATTTTTTGGTTGTGAGAAGACCACGTGATTTATGCAACTGAGATAAAAAAAAAAAGCATGAATATATTCAATAAATTATCCTATAGGAGAGTTACATCTATCTGACCAACTATTTTAATATAAGTAAATTTTCTATCTTTAACTTTAGTTTAGTTAATAAAAATCCAATCTTTTTAATTCCGTATTATTCTAGTGTCACACAATTAACAAATAGTCCTTGAGAAAATGATCTTGGGTTACTACTCTACTACTACTTGTGAGTGTACGATTTAGATCACGATTTAGATCGCAGTCAAGTATATGTTATTGAGATTGCATCACTTGATTTATATTTTCTTCAAGATTCTTGATCTAGGATGTTGGAGTGAAGAGTTGCTTATTTACAAGAGGCATAGATGGATTTGATGGCATATAAAACAGTTGGGGAGTCGTCGGATTTCACTAAGAATTTAGATGATTTTGCCAATTTGAATTACACGTATTTGAATATGGAGTGTTGTCAGGCTGGGAAAAGTATTAAGCACATTAGCCTGCTCATGAAGAGCTTCCCTGAAAGCTGATAGAGTTATACAATTAAGAGTAGTATGTCCTTTCAAATAGTAGATGTTGCATGCCTCCTCTACATATATTATAGCTCTAGCAGAATCAGACTTTGTGGATATTAGATCTTCAATCTTCTTGATAAAATAAGTTAATTCAGCCTTTATATTATCTGCTTCACCAAAACGAGAGATCCCATCTCGATCTATCATGGCAATTTTTGATTGATCTTTGTCTATTGCATCCTCTATTTTCCATTCTTGGGAAATTTCGGAAAGTGTCGAAATAGTCCCATGTTTCGTCAGCATTTTTGCTCAGAAAGTCTCCATTACACATGGTCATTAAAAATTATTTTGAAGTTGAATTTAGACCCTGATAGAATGTACTAACTGTTCTCCATCTCACGTATCCATGATGTGGGCAATATAGCAAAAGTTCTTTAAATCTTTCCCTATACTCGAAGAAAGTCTCTTTCTCTTTCTATTGAAGGTCACAATTTGATTTCACATGTAATTATTTTGGTTTGCTGAATATTTTTTTTAGGAACTCCTTTTGCATCTCATCCCATCGGCCAATAGAATTTCGAAGTAAGGAGTGGAACCAAGTCTTTGCTTTGTCTTTCAAAGAGAAAGAAAATAATTTGAGCTTCATCTATTCTGCGGAAATATTTTGTAAGCTAATAGTTACATGGACTTCCTCGAACTCTCAAAGATGTACGTAGGGGCTCTCATTCTCCAATCCATAAAATTTGGAAATACAATTTAATCTTGAACAATCATAGATTTAATCTTGAAGTGACTAATATATAGTGGAAATATGATGCAAGATGGTCGACTGATCTTATCAAGCTGTAAATATTCTTGAAGTGAACTTCATGACTGCTATGATCACGTGTATTGTCTATCATGATTTTGGAATTTTTGCGAGTGAAGGTAAAGGGAGCAAAGTTTCGAAATGTCTACAGAAGAAAGTCTCTGAAGAGATACTAATCAATTTACCTGCAAAATCTCGATGCAAAGTGGCAGTATGCAAAATAAAAAATCAAACAAGTCCTTACTCCTACGCCTTAGTCAGAGTCAAAGTGTAATAACACCAAAAAATTATCCCCGACAATGGTGCCAAAAACTTGATAGAGTCTAAATCGTACACTCCTAAGTATAAGAGATCGACAAGTAATATAGTCTCGGTGAGTTCGCAGTCGAATCCACAGGGATAGTTTGGTGTTAAAAGTATGAGTTTATGGAATAACAGTAGGAAAACTAGCAATTATTCAAGACTACAAAAATTAATAAGGAAAGAGGTTAAGGTGCCAAATTCATCTCTAGTTCTTAAATTTGGTTGTCTAAACATTAGAAATAATCTTCTTGATCTTTCTGTCCATATTTAAACTATCATAACCCAGTATCCCACGGATAATCTATATTTAGAATCATGGTCTGAATCCTTTTTTAAAGAAAATACTAACTATATCCGAAAAGATAAACTATTCCAAGAATACACAAAAATTATAATCAATCAAATATTAGATAAGAAACAAGAAATATATTAGATATTTTTTCATAATAATATTATTATAATCTCATGCACCAATCAATAAATTATATCTCGAATCATGATATGAATCTTTAAAAGAAAACATAAATCATATCCTAAAAGACGGAATATTTCGAATACATGCAAAACTATAATTAATTAATCATATAAAATGAAAAGAATTTAAAATAAAAATTAGAAAAGATATAGACAAACGATTGTTTAAGAACTAGAGAATTCTCATCCACCTTTCACCAAGAATTTAACTAATCACCTTTGAAAAGGAATAATTTTTATTCAAAGAAAAATTAAAGAGATGCATATTCTTTTTTCATAGGAAAGCACATCCTCTCCAACTTATAGAGTTTATAAACTCCTATGAAAAACCCTAAACAATCCTATCCATTAGATCTACAACCAATAGATCTCAATGGTTAATATTAGAGTCCTAAACCGAGTACAAGACGAGTCCAATTCTACAAGAAAAGGGGCATTTTGTAATGGTTATTGTGCAATATTTTTAAAACCATTGTAATATAATATGTTTAGCAATGCTTAAATTAACCGTTACAATAGATATTTTTTTGCAATAATTACTATGTAACTCTTCTAAAACCAATTCGATATATTATATTTTACAATGTTTTTGAAAATTGTTACAAAAAATAGCTTATTTGTCACATTTATGTTGCAACACTTAGTTAGTTGTCACTAAATGATTATTTTGTAATGGTTTAAATAATTATTACAAAGTAAATTTTTTGGTAAAAATTTTGCTGTAACATTTTAAGAATCATTTCTGCATATTAGATTTTAATGACAGTTAGCATAACTCTAACAGCATATTCAATCATTTGCAACTTTTTACAGACTACGGTTTATAAAAGTTTAGCTAAATAAAATATATGGAAATGATTTGATTACTCATAAATGCAAATAATTATTTATTAATTAAGCATATATATATATATATATATATATATATATATATATATATATATATATATATATATATAATTTTTGTACTAGTTAAGTTAATTTAAAATCATATATAGCTAAAATAACATGTAGTAATGTTTACGTTAAGTTTACAGATACGTAGAATTTAGTCGTTTTCAAAATCCTAATATCACGGTCGGTAGTAATATTAGCAACTCAAATTTCACTGATTTTCTTATATGAAACCAACAAGAGTGCTATTCATTCAGTTTTATTATTTCTTAACAAATTGTTTTTGCAATTTTGCAAGGATTAGCCATTTAACCATATAATTAGAAATAAAAAATTCAGAAATAAAATATATTTAAAAAAATTAATCCATTATTTTGATTTTTTATTTATTATTTTTCTTGTATATCAATTTTAAAAGAGTAAAATTGAGATATTGATGTTACATATATAATTTATTGAAAGTATAAATATTAGACTTTTTAAAAATAAGTTTGTTAGGATTTTTCTCACGAACTAAAAATGTACTAATTATGCATAAAATATATCTTATGCACATTAATAATATCACACCTGTAATTAAAACTATGGTCCCATGCATGTGGTTGAATATAAGAATTTACTCGGCTTCAAACAGAGAGTATGAAGTATTTTTCCCTGATACTTTTTAATCTAAAATAATTTTCGCTCAATATTAAACAAAAGTTGGTCCTCAACATCTTCAAGATGAAGAATAAATATATATGTTCATATATATATATATATATATATATATATATATATATATATATATATATATATATATATATATATATATATATATATATATATATATATATATATATACTATTTTATATTAAATAAATCTAGGTTTTAATTCTACAAATATGTTATATATGATTCAAAAATATATAATATGTAATAGTAATTTTATTTTTTTTGACAAATATTACTAGATCGTCACCCCTAGGTCTCAAGGAGGTTTTATCCGAGTTTTGATGATCTCGAGAGAGATCGGTAACCAATCACGGGAAGGGGATGAACCGAGGTCGCTCCCTCTCCATCACTACTCCGTGGGGTAACCATCTCCTCCAGCAATGCCAAGTCCAGTGTCAGCAATTGAACCAATAGTCAGCCCGCCTCTCTTCAGCGAGAGTCGACATTGGTGAGCTTTACCAATAACCAATGTCACGTCAGCTTTCTCATGATGATTTAGAGATCGATTTCCTGATGTAGACAGGAATAGAGAAGCATGGGAAATATTAGATGTCAGCTTTTTCATGCCTTTTGTCGAAGGCTTACCGTGCTCGGAATATCCTTATTTTGCCGGAAATATCAGGTGTTGACCGACCTGTGACCCGTCAATCCTATGGACCAATTCACTTCGCTTTGTGGGCCTTGTCCCTCCCTACTCTATGATGGGCAAGCCGTCGCTTCTTTTAATTGTTCTTTAGCCAACACATTTACAGCCTCCATCGTCAGATCATTCATGGAATTCTTCTATTGCTTCGTCGACTTCGTGTTGTGCCTTTTTCCCTGGATTTCCTGCCGACAACTGTCGAAGCTGTGTTGCTGGAACCAGTTGTTCATCAACAAATCCGGTACAACGTCGCGGAATGAGATGTCTCTGGGCAATAGTGGACATATGTCAAATCCTAATGGTTCCAATTCAGCACAGGAAGGCGGCCATGCTTCTCGACGATCCCTGAGGATCAATCGTCGAAATTTCTTCAAAAAAGTGTTGCCCAGTGCGCTGAGTCAAAAACGACAGCTCCATTGGAAGGCCAACCCCCACCCCCTCGACGTTCCTCCATTTTTTCACGGTATGTCGATTTAGATTTTGACTTTTTTATATGCATTTTCTAGGAAATAATGAGAGACAAAAAAGCTGATGGGCACTGCATCTGAGTTCTTCAAGCGAAGAATAGAGATCCTTTCTCGATGAAGGTCTTCATCATCTTATTTCTCTAGGAAGACGCGGTTCATGAGCCATTGACTCGATCATCAAGTCAAAATAACGACGCTTTCGTCGAGTTCTTTTACCATTTGTAGCACGGAGAGTAGCATCCGATCTATGAGATTGGTAGCTTATGAAAGATCATAGATCTGGGACAACTGACTGAGATAGATCGTCAATCTCTGTGCGCTATTGTCTCGATTTCCATTACCCATGTTCACATTGGTGCTTCTTCTGACTCAGCCTCGGTCCCGACCTCTGGATCTCGGATCAACAGGGTCGGGGTAAGTCACGGGAATGTCGAATTGCTTGGAAAAGATCCTGCGACGCAATGGATGCATCATGTTGAAACTGCATTAAAGTACAACAGCGTTGGGGTGGGGCGTGCATCGATTCGGTATATCACCCAGCGACAGAGCAAAGTGAAGAACCCACAGTGGTATAGGCCGCGCACGGCATCCCTTTCATTTCTCGAACTGGAAGCAAGTGTCGAGCCGCTGCTTTCCTTCGCTGTGATCCTTCTCGATGGAGCAAAACTACCAACAGTAGACTGACATTAAGAGATTCATTTTTTGAATGAGACCAACGTAATAGATTATCCAGGCGTAGGTAGAAAGCGCCGGGAGCCCAAACTCTAATTGATTCCATTTCTGTCCACCCTACTCTCCTCTGACGAAGAGGAAGGTTCAACAACCGGTGCATTTTTCATTTGTCCTATTTTATTCTAGGTTCAAATCAGGACCGCCCACCAACATAAAATAAAGGGCGAGAGCGACTATCGAGTCTTCCGTAACCAATTCTCTTTCGACTGTCTCGAAATTATTGAGCACAGAAAAGCACCCGTCTCTTTCCTTTCATTCAACATTCCCATTTAATGAGCAAACACCTTCTACAACAAATACTTCCTCCTTGGCTTCTCTTCCCTCTCATCAGAATTTCTAGAGATGGTTTTCGAAGGCCTTCCAAATAGGCATGGTGTCGAAAGAACTACATCAACAATACTGACGCCATTGGATAAGCCCAATTTCAAAGCTAGAGGAGGTAAGTTAATTTTCTATGTAATCTAATTAACTTATATTTTTTACATGAGATATTAGTTTTAAAATATAAACTTTTAATGTTATTTAAAATAAAAAAATTAATTAAAAATATTTTAGGGAAAAATAAATTTTTAATGTTATTTAAAATAAAAAATTAATTATAACCTAATTCCCGTTCTCTCTCTCTCTCTCTCTCTCTCGTTCTCAAACAAACCGAAGTTATCCCGATATCTCTCGATCTCTCCCTATCTCTCTCGTTCTCAAACAAAGCATGCAGTCACCTCCGCCTCCTCTCCTTCCCGATCTCTCTCGCACGCAGCCGCAACACACATGCGGCCGCCTCCGCCGCTTGAGGTCGCCTCCGCCTCCTCTCCTTTCCGATCTCTCTCGCACACAGCCACAACACACCCAGCTGCCTCCGCCGAACACCTCGCAGTCGCCTCCACCTTCGCAGCACACACACCAAACGCCTTCGCTTTCGCCTCAGCCTGTGCAGGCACGTGGCTGTGATCCTCCTCCACCTCTGCACGCACACGCAAGTAAGGTAACTCATTTAATTTCGAAGAAAGAACTATTTTATATTTTAATTTCATATTCAATTTGTAGTGTAAATTCTATGTAAAAATAATAATAGTTTTCAAATTTTATTTAAACATGAGAAATAATTCTGCAGAATTTTGAGTTGAATTTGTTAAATTTTTTTCCTTTAGTCCACCCAAATTAAATAATTTTAAGATTTTGAAAGGCATCAAAGGTATCCTAAACGATACTAGCTACAAGTATATCCTCTTTATTATTATTATTATTATTATTATTATTATTATTATTATTATTATTATTATTATTATGAGAAATGTATTGCATGAAATGTGTTGAGAAAATATACAAGATTAGTCTAGATGTCCTAACTAATTCAAAGATTCTCCCTTTAATTATGTTTTATGAAACATTCGGTAAGAGATGATTCTAGCATATGATTAGCAATAATCGATGCTTAATTAGACATAATCTTGAAGTTATAAAAACTTGTTCTTGTGATGGTCGGGAAACATAAAAGATGTCTCTTTTGTTTTGGGAGAGTAAAAGATAAGAAGAAATATTATGTTGGTATTTGATTATATTGTATTCATTGCAGCTGTTATGCAAGTTGTGTGGACAAAGATCATCGAACTTAGCATTATGCCAATAATAAGAATTCTTATCATCATTTCTGAAAATTATATCATATCTGATATTAGACAATAAAGGATGCAAAATAAGAGGTATATAATCTATTGCAATCAATGATCGACCCATTTCAGTATCAATGCAATAGTGGAAGCACAAGGTAAAGTATTGGAGTTTAGAGAAATTAAAAGTATATAATCTTACTTATAAAATCTAAAAGTTAATTATCTAATTAAATTTATACATGCATACATTGCTTATCTTCAATGTGATTGTAGGCGGAAAGTGAGAAGAACACTAACAATAGAAAGAAGGCTAAATATACACATACGATGGGTTCTAAAAGTTTTGCTAGAGTCCGAGAGGAACAAGTAATTTTTTAAAATTTTAAATACACTAATTAAAATAAAATTATGTAATGTTAAATTATTTTGGTTTATACTTATTCAATAGAAGAAGAGACTACCAAATGAGAAATAAGTAGATAAAATTGACATATTTATCTTGACTCACAAGAGAAAGGATGGAACATTAAATATTGATGATAAAACTAAGATATCTTGAATTGTTTTTTCTATTTCCGAATTTATATATATGGAATGTTAAATTTCAAAATATTAATATAATTTTTGTATGTTATTTGAAGTCTGAGTTAAACCAAATAACTGCACAGTCATCAGAAACATCCGAAAATAAAATAGCCCAGGATAATTTTATAAAGAAAGTATTCAAATACCATCTCGGCTAAATACCACTTTATGGAAAGGGTATTACGCTATCAAATTTACGAAAACCAACAATGAGTTCTCTATCTAATAATGCCATCACATAAATACTTTTTAGAGAACAGAGAGTCGCTGAGGTGGAGAGAAAGTACGAAATGATGATGAATGGACTGCAAAACATATTAGCTCAAATAAAGCAAGTTTATCCAAATATTGATATGATAATTTACTACAAGCGTACATCGCCGGTTGTAGCGCTATACAGATCATACCACAGATATCTCAGGCATTTTGCGATTCTTACTAATTCTATAGTCTAATAGACTAACAAATGATTCTAAGTCGGATTTGAGAGTTATTCTAATTAGTCTAGGATCGAGAATCGACTAGTTTCCAACTAGTATTTATTTCTATTATCTTCTTCTATCATAAAAAAGTTATCTTTCAGTTTAATCTTTACTTCAAGTGTCCTAAGTATGTGTTATCAAGTGGTGTGCAAGTATAACGCATCAAAGATACAACTTTTCATAAAAGCAAACTAAATCATTAGATATTTTGATGAAAAAGATAAAATCAACAACCCCAAATTCTAACTAAACATAGGCTATCAAGAAACTTAAACAAGTATAACCTATCAAAGTATTAATTTACGAGTTCTTGTATTTTAATCTTTTCATGGAAAAATTATATCTTTATTATTTTATTTAAAAAAAATACTAGAGAGCAATTACATGGTGGATTCTAGTTTCATCTACATCTTAGAGCTAAGCTAAATTAGTTACTCATAATTCTAGTAAGCAAAATAAAATTTTTATTCATGAAAGCAATAAAATCTAACCTAGAAAGCAAATAAATCTAAACTAGAAAGCAATTAGCTCTATCTAAAAAGCAAATAAAGACTTGAAAGTAATGGCGTACTTCTGGAGCATGGTATTATGGTCGTCACCCCTTCAGTAAAATACTAATTTTATTAATAAAAAATTCGAGTACAAAGTATATCCTAATTCTTCTATGATTTATCTACTTTATAAAACCCAAGAATACAAGGATACGACCAATATATAGGCTTCGAAAATCAAACCCTAATTTTAATCCAACTGAAAACCTACAAAATTACATCGAAGCCCCCGAAAAAAATTCACCATGTGGGTACATCTTTTTGCCACCAATTGGCGACAAAATGCCGCCAAATAGCGGCATAAACTTGGAGAAAAATTCTGTTTTTTCGTCTTCATGAGTCTCGTGTCTTGTTCTTTTGATTCTCCTGACTTTACTGCACTTTGACTCTCAGAATTATCTTAATTTTATAGTTTTACTCTCTTTGAACTCTTTTATAGGTTTTGTTTCCTAATCCGGCTTTGATTTTATGCCATCTTCTTGTATGAATAGGATTACCTAAAAAACAAACTAAAAATATCCGAGTAGCATTTATTTATATACAAAAATAGATAAAATATGAGAGAAAAAAATATAATATATGCTACTAATCACATCCCCACACCTATTTTTTGCTAGCCCTCGATCAAAACCTAAACCTAAAAAGAAAAAGAAAAATCCTAACTCACTTTCGCAGGAATTGCGATTGCACTTAGCACATGCAACAAGCCTTTAAACCCCTTGGTTACCCTAGTGAACGAGTGTGACATCGTGAGAGTTTGCTGTTAATATACCCACAAAATTCGTGAAGAAAATTGATTAAGAAATAAAGAAAAATAAGGATAACCAAAAATCCAGAAAAATAAAAATTTTATACAACAAAAAGTATTTTTTTATGATATTTTTATCAATTAATCTCACTAATATACAAACTTAAGAAAGCATTTAGATTATAAACTTTCAAATTGAGCGTCATATTAGAAACACTTATCATTTTAATCAAAAACACAAATCCTATCTTTCAATACCCACTAACAGATAATCCATTGGCTCCTATACATCTACGTGCACATGTGATAGTCTATTTTAGTCTTACACTCCAACTTTAACTCATGATTAATCTCCTCTCTCATAGCAATTTTTCTCTTTTTTATTTCTTTTTTTCTTTTTATTCTTATTTTTAAGAATATAACATTTAATGCGAATATTCATACTTGCTTAAGCGCAAAGTACTCGATTACTCGGATCATATTCCTTTTTCACTCTTGAGACTATTACCTTAATACCAAGCACACCCCTTTTTTTTTATCACTCTCAAAACTATTGCCTTAATATCTGGCGCACCCTTTTTTTTTATTCTCACTTTTTTTATTTAGAGAGGGAAGACTTACTCAATCGTTATCATCTTTATTCTTAACCTAATAGACTATTATGAAGTGAAAAATAGATGTATACTTACCTCAAAATTACTGTTAGCGGTATTTATTTTTTGAATTTTAATCTTTTTCATAAAATTCTTAGTGTATCGTCCAATCTACTCTCCTATCCAATTTCAAATCTAAATTTGTTCCTTTCTCTGTATTTAGATTGATCTATTAATGAAAATATATAAATAAAAAATTTATTTATTTTTTTATTTAATTAGTTACCCTAAAAACTACCCGAAGTGTAAAATAAAGAAACCCAAAAATTCTAAAAATAAAATAAAAATTCTAAAAAAAAACTAAAAACCCTAGAAAACAATATGAAGAAAATATTCTAACCCACTCCCCCACATCTAAACTCATGTATGCCCTCATAAACGAATCAAGGGTGGTAAAATAAATAAGAAAATTATTATTTAAATATTATACACTTAGTAGAATATTCAAACCGGTTACGACCTCTTGATCGTTTTCCACTCTCATAGTGTGTCCTTTTATGTTTTGATATGGATGAACTTAGTTTTTTGTCAATTATGCATTTAATCTCTCTATTTTGTTTTTGATTTTTCTCAATTTATTTCTACCCTTCCTTTTTTATTCAATAGTAAAATTTTGAAGTTAGTAATCGTACATTTAACATCCATAATTGACCCACGAGTATCTTTCATGACAGTAAGTATTTTGGTCTTATCATTATGTAAAATAATATACTTACTTTGATGTGGCTGAATTATGAACTCGATTTTGAATCACTCTTTCAAATCATTAGGTACCATAACATCTTCTTTTTGCAGTTCCTTCAAATTTTCTAGTGTTCTGGGCTCGTTATTCAAATTTTCTTCAAACCTATCATCAAAATTCTCAAAAAAAAAAAAATGCCATACTAGTGGACTTATCATTAGTCAAGTTATTATGAAGAGATAAAAGTTTTTCTTCACAAATTTTATCAAAAGAATCAAATGATAATATGTCACTAGCAACATCATTATGAGGCAAATCACCAAGAAGATTTTTTTCTTTATCACCAATTTATTCATAATTATTTTCACAATGGTCTAAAACAAGTTGATCATAATGTTGAAGTATAGATTCATTATGCAGAAAATTATTTAACTCATTTTGAATCATATCTACTTCAAAAGATGACGAAGTGATTACTCGTTGGAGTAAAATATGTTCAAACAATTAGATGGTTGATTTCCAAAAAATTTAGTATGAGAAATTATTTTGAGAAGATCTTCCATACAAGATGCAGTTTGAGAGGATGATTTTATTTGAGAGGATGATTTTAGCAAACCTTCTAAACCTTCCTCTATTGTACGTGCTCGCTCCTCAGTTTCATGATTATAATTTTCTTTATTTTCCTCAAATAATTGCATCTCGAGATCATGAGTGAAATTTGAAGAATGATATGATGGATCCATGTACATATTTAATGACAGATATGAAGTGGTTGAAGGTACATTCTCATGACATGCATACATCGCTTCTAATCCTTTTAATCTTTCATCTAATATATTCAATTGAATATCTTGTTTATGATTGAATTTAAAACATGAAGATGAATAACCCATAAAGAAAGGATCAGATGGATGACTCTCATGATACGACTCTTGATTATATGCAAAATTAGAATGATTCATCCATTCACAATTATAATTTTGTGTATAGGAAGCACTCATAGGTTCATTATATGTGGTGTGAATTTGATTGACCTAGTCCTAACGAACTTCCTATCCATGGATACTAATAATAACTATGATATGGATTACAACAATGATGGCAACCAGTTTGATTTTGAAATATTTTTTTATTTTTTCTTTGAAAAAGGTGGAGAGGAAAAGATATGGAAAAGAAAAAAATAAAACAAATTGAAATTTTATTTTTATTTTTGTTTGTATTTTTTTACAGAACCAGAGACCCAAAATACAGAATCAAAGAAAAAATAGGGGAATTTTGTACCTAAACTACTGCCAAAATGGCAGTGATTGCCACTATTTGGCGGAAATATCAAGGAATCTGGGACCCTACTTTTTGCAGTTCACTTCAGAAGCTTCTCTCATTCTTTTTTTACTTCCTGTATCTGAACTTCTAGGTCCCTGCAAACTCAACACACACTGTTAACCCATAAAATATTTGGAAAAGCAAGAAAAATACCGTCTATTCCCGGCAACGGCACCAAAAACTTGATATGATAATTTTCTGTAAGCGTACAGTGTCGGTTGTAGCGCTATACAGGTCGTCCCGCAGAGATCTCAGGCGTTTTGCAATTCTTACTAGTTTTATAGTATAACGAAATAAAGAATTCTAAGTTGGATTTGAGAGTTATTATAATTAGCCTAGAATCTAGAATCGACTAGTTTCCAACCATGTATTTACTTCTATTATCTTCTTCTATCACAAAAAAGTGATCTTTTAATTTAATCTTTACTTCAAGTGTGCTAAGCATGTGTTATCAATTGGTGTGCAAGTATAACGCATCAAAGATACAACTTTTCATAAAAGCAAACTAAAACATTAGATATTTCGATGAAAAAGATAAAAATCAACAACCGCAAACCCTAACTAAGTATAGGCGATCAAGAAACTTAAATCAAGTATAAACTATCAAAGTATTAATTTACGAGTTCTTGTATTTTAATCTTTTTCTGGAAAAATCATATCTTTATTATTTTATTTAAGAAGAAAATACTAGAGAGTAATTACATGGTAGATTCAAGTTTTATCTACATCCAAGAGCTAAGCTAAATTTGCTACTCATAATTCTAGCATGTAAAATCAAAATTTTATTAAGGAAAGCAATAAAATCTAATCTAGAAAGCAAATAAATCTAAACTAGAAAGTAATTAACTCTATCTAAAAAATAAATAAAAACTAGAAAGAATAGCATATCTTTGTAGCACGGTATTATGGCCATCACTCCTTCAGCAAAATCCTAATTTTATTAATGAAAAATTTGAGTACAAACTATATCATAATTCTTCTATGATTTATCTACTTTATAAAACCCTAGAATACAAGGATACAGCCAATATATAGGCTTCGAAAATCAAACCCTAATTTCAATCCAACTGAAAGCCTACAAAATTAAATCGAAGCCCCCAAAGAAAATTCACCATGTGGGACCATCTTTTTGCCACTAATTGGCGGCCAAAATGCCACCAAATAGCGGCAAACTCGGAGAAAAATTCTGATTTTTCTTTACATTTGTCTCATATCTTGTTCTTTTGATTCTCCTGACTGTATTGCACTTTGACTCTCAGAAGTATCTTAGTCTTGTAGTTTTACTCTCTTTGAACTCTTTTATAGGGTTTGTTTCCTAATCCAGCTCTAATTTTACACCAACTCCTTGTATGAATAGAATTACTAAAAAAAACAAACTAAAAATATCCGATTAGCATTTATTTATATACAAAAATAGATAAAATATAGGAGGAAAATATAATATATGATACTAATCATATATCCAGGTATCTAATTCATTTAATAGTCCTCTATCTACTGTCCCACTGCCTCTTCAAGCAGAAAATACCTTTCAGATACTTAAATAATATACATCTACTTCTACAGATAATTCTGAACATGTTGGTTAATTTTATAACTCTCAAGTTTAATTATTATAAATCCAAGTTATTAATTTTGAAATTTAGTTTTTTTTATGTATTTATATAGTATGTGCGTATATAGTCTTAAGTTTTATTATTCTAATTGTTCTTATAAATTATTTTTGTAGGTGGGCCAAGATAATGATAACCCTAATATAGAAAGAGGCAAAGATACTAACGCCATAGAAAAGAGTAATGCATGAAGCTTTTATTTAACTTCATCTAGTGAAACTTATTAATTATATTTTGGTTTTTGTAAGAACATCCATACTATGATTTTGAGTTCAATTTGTAGTTTATTGATTTAGAACAATTGTTTGTACTTGTTTTAAATGTTGTTATAATGTTAAACATGAATATGTTAACTTCATTTGTCTCTTTATTGTTCTATTTAAATTGTTAATATCTATTTCATATATTAATGCCTAGTCCGACTTGTTGGGGACATTTAAAAGGGCTCATGTTGTTGTTGTTGATGTATTTCATTTAATAAATATTTTGTAGATACATTGGTGTACATGAAATAATATAATATGCAGTGAGATATATATTTCTAATCGCAATGGTTATGTAATTGTTTCAATTTGTTAACTGTTGTAGCCCATAAACATTGCAAAAAGTTTGCAACGATTATTAGTAAATGTTGTTATTTGGTATGCAATATTTTTTGCCAACTGTTTTCAAAAAATTGGAGACGGTTTTAAACCATTGCAATTTAATAGAACCTATTACAATAGTTTTTAAAAATATTGTAATAGGAATATATAAAATGCAATATTTTTAAAACCATCGTAATAAATATGTATAAATGGCAATGGTTTTTTAACCATTGTAATAGACATGTTTAATTGGCAATAGGTTTTATAACCATTGTAATAAATATGTATAAATAACAACGGTTTTTTCAACCATTGTAATAGACATGTTTAATAGACATGTTGAATTGTAACAATTTCTAATAAATATTGTAGGAATATTATAAGATTTATCTACAACCGTTAGTATTTAGTTGCAACATTTTAATGCTACAGTTATAATAACCGTTAAATCAAAGATCTCAACGGTTATATTTAACCATTACAAATTTATTCTTACGCAATAGTTCTAACAACTGTTGCAATATTTAATCAAAACCGTTTCTATTATTATTTGCAACGGTGGCAAGCACAATGGATTTCAAAACTATTGCAAATAAATATAGCAACGGTTTTGATATCTAAGGCAACACTTATCAACCATCACAGAAAACAATATTTTCTTGTAGTAAATATGAGTAGGTAACGAGTACAAAATGGGTACAAAATTGCTTAAGTTTTTGTTCTGCTGCGCAGTGCTTCAGTAAAATAGTCATAACTTTTGTGTTTGAAATCTGATTGAGCTAATCTTGCAATCATTGGGTAGAGAATTTAAAGCTCTACAACTTTTTCTCAATAATTTTTTCCAATTATGATCGTATCTATATGAAATCAGGTCTTGAATTTGTGACTACTGTGCAAGATGTTCATTGGACTGTCGACATCCACTTCAAAGGCTACATCGACAGCCCTTTCGGGTAAAGTTTACAATCAAAAGGATAGCAGGGCTATCGACAGCTGCTTCAACAGACACTTCAATAGCCCTTTGGTGAATTTGATATAAATCTTTCACTCCTTCGTGCACGCTTATTTCATCTAAAACCCTTCAAAAAGATTATAAAACACTAGATTAAAGCAATAAAACACTTGAGTGGAGAGTTTGATTAATAAAAATAATTTATCACTATTTTCATGTATTAATCACCAAAATTGGATTAAACTTGCTTAAAATAAACCAAACTAATTACGCTTTTCAAGTATAGCCATCCAACCATGTTAACCATAGCATGGGCAAGTTCAGCTTCCTTTCAAGATTTCTTCAAATGTATCGAGACCTCTCCAGGATTAACGCCACCGAGCAGGGGGTTGATGAGGCAGATGAAAACATGTTTGTGATGCTCCAAATCACATTAGTAGGCCCGAGTATGTATCCCAATAATGGGTTGGTGTCACTAACGAGCACTCTCAATATGAGAGTGCATTAGACCTATTTTCATACAATCACAGGCAAGAGATATAGAAACACATAAATATGAGATATATATTACAGGTCAGAATCTATCTGCCACAACGTCATAACCATGAATATAGCAATATCCGAAAACAAGCATATAAGAATGATAAGTAATATGTACATTAAAAGATTATCCATATAGAGCCAAGAACAGTATTAGAATAAAGTTACATAAGTACTAAATATATACAATATTGTCCAGATACTACAGACATAATTAAGAAGTAGGAACCCAAAAAGGATGAAAATCCTACAAGAAGTTAGCTACTCGCACTCGGCCCACTCCTGAGAATATAGATTCTCAAGGGGTTGGTACTCCTTTTCCTCTACTACCACTATCTCGATTTGTAGACCTGGGGTTTAATAATCCCATTGGTAATAATCCAGACAAGAATAAAAACCTAAACTCGTGTCATGCTATAGAAACTATATCAGTGTGGTATGTTAGTAGGAATAATATAAAAGATGTATGCAAATGAATAATAAAATACAAGGTAAGCAAAATATAACTCAAATCATGATTATATGGTATGCAGAATGTAACATGATTAAAGAATCTAAATATAACATAAATTATAACGTACATGGATCAAGAAATAAGGCATACCAAGTATAACAAGAATCATATAGTATATGGTATACATAATATGACATGATCAGGCAAATGGATACAAATGCTTTCCTATTAGTTTGGAATTGGATTGTGGGAGTAATCACTTGTTCTAGGAGTACAACAAATAACGGTCCTCATGCTATCGCTAAGGAAACAGATACTGAAATTCTATATCCCGTGCATTCTTGGGATTATAGTCTCTACATGAGTCGGTCCGCCACTAGGCAAACTTAGAAACTGATAATGCCAACCCACAAATTGGTAGATGCATCCCAAGATATAAAAGAGACTCTCACCATATGTATTTTATTCTATCATTTTTTCTCCCATACTCCTAATATAGTAAATACTAAGTATCAATATATTGAACTGACATATGTAATAAGGGTGCATGTATCAATAACTTGGTGAAGACGAAATGACACAATTGTTAATACTGTCAAGTACAAGAGTGATACTAGCAGTTACAAAATTTCTAGAACATATTCACATACGCGAGGTATTATTTTCAAGTTAGAATAATATGTACAAGTAATAACATGCATAAATAAATATGTGTACATGTATATCATATCACAAATTAAGTGGTATATGTACAAATATGATATGTATGTGTAAATATGAGCTATGATAAGTCTAAACTCATCATGTATAGGTGATAGTAAGGGTGATTTGAGATATATACATGTATATCATATCATAAGCCAAGAGGCGTATGCACGGACATAACATGTATGCTTAAATTGCTACGATATAGTAGACAGTTTGATTTTCCGGCCTTATTTGACAAGGATAAGTATGGAATTTGTAATACCCCTATTTTAATAGTCCCATATTGGATATGAAACAAGAAATATAGTAGTTTATAATGATTTTTATGAAACCATAAAAGTAATCGTAACTAGCCTTTTTTGGGGAGGAATCTGTGACTAATTATAAACTATTTTAATTCATGGCATTCAACTGAAGGCTTACATATTCCTATGTGAATATGTTGTCGGTGTTCCGTTATTCAATTTCTGGATGGGAGGCATTACAAGTGATATCAGAGCCAGACACTAGTCAGAAGTGTGCGGAACTAAGTGTCACATAGAACTAAGTGCTACTCGGAATAAAGTACCACACAAACTATAGGACCACCTCTTGAATCTATAGGGAGCCACCTTTAGAATCTATGGGGGCCACCTCTTGAATTTTATATCGCCTAGTGAAGTGTTACTATGTTACTGAGCCCTTCAGATGAGAACGTCAGATCCTAAAGGAGGGAAAATGTAATACCTCAATCTCTATAGTCCCACATCAGATATATGACAAGAAATAGAGTAGTTCATAATGATTTTCATGAATCCATAAAAATAACTATAACTTACCTTTTTTGGAAAAGAAATACGTGGCTAATTATAAATTATTTTAACTCATGACATTATAGTGAAGGCTTAGCATATTCCTACGTAAATATATTACCGGTATACTCCTACTCAATTTTTTGGTTAAAGGCATTACAGAATTTGAGGCTAAGAATTTGTAATTCTATAGAAAACTCAATTATCTTTCTAATAAATCTTAAATGAGCTTAATTGGTGTTCTAGAATAAATGATATGGTTGTTTTACTATATACCTATTGCTGCTACTATGGACCTAGTTTAGTTAAGACTTCCATATTATTTTTGATCAAGATAGAAACAAATTTAGAGCTAAAGATCTTCATCAACTCTATATAATTTAATTAGCTTCCCATTGAAACTTGAATGAAATTAATTGGAGTTTTAGAGCAAAAATTATGGTCATTTTACCCTGAACTTGGTACTACAGAACTGTTGACCTAGTGTAGCAACAATTAATAAATTTCTTATTTTTGATTAGATAAATGGATAAATTAGGGTCCGTTGTAGTCGGATGAGTTGTAGATTAATGTATCATCTTTATAATGGCACTAGAATGAGATCAACCAGAATTAATATACAAAAGTTATGGTAGTTGTAAGATTGACTACTACGTATATCTAGGCAGCAAACGATACGTGCACTTATGATATACACGGTATGACACATGTAATGAAACTCAAGATAAATAAAAATTAGAGCATCTATAATTTTGAAAAATATTTTGTAATACCTCTGGTATCATATGTGAGGAATTTAATTAAGAAATCACAAATTTAAAGGATTTGAGAATGTATTCTTGTCTCTTATTGAACTAAAATCAGAAAAGAACCGCTATTGATGTGATAACCCTTCAAAGTTGAGAAATCTTCCAAGAGTCTCACAAAGAAAGAAGCATAGATGCCGGAGGAGATTTTTCCATATTATAAAAGAAGTTTAGAGTTTATTTGAATAATGAAACCTTAAGAACAAAGCTCATTGAGCAATAAACTAGATTTTTAGCCCACTCTCAAGTTGTATTTAGCTATTTATTTGGGAGAATTAGAGAAGGAATTAGGCTTTGAGGTCTAAAGAGAAAATGTAGAGCAACATGAGAGGAAGAAATTTTGCTTTTCTCAGATTTTTCTGAATTGAATTGAGTGTCAAACAGCTGTTAGAAGATAGGTATACTGCTATATTAAAAACCTTCAAATTTTATCAAAATTACAAATTTGCCATTAGGTCAAGCTCTATCTAAAATTGGTCAAATAAGGATGTTAGACTTCTAGAGATAGATATGACATGGGAAAATAGTTGAAGTTGGAATTTAAAATTTTATTTGATTATTTTAATTAGATATTTGCTTGAAAATCGATCAATCCGAAATAATTCAAGAACAATATAAAAAACCAAAATAATATGATAAGAGGTCCTCGCTCTGAGGAATTTGAAATTGAATATAAAAGATAAGCTATAACTTAATTTACTCCGTATCCGCCCGTATTAGTATCCAGGATCTCGAGCTGATACTGATGATACGGAATAAACTGATGCAAGGGCTTAAGAATTAGGGTCGTTATAGACTACACGCCTAATAAAAAAATTTCGTTCTCAAAATTTAAATCAAGAATGGAAGATGACAATAAGGTAGATTGTAAAACATTGATAGTTTAATAATAAGTTCAAACTCTAGGGTGGTCCATATGTCCCTTGCATACTCGGGTAAGCAAAGGAAGTCGTCATTAAGTATAATATGACAATATCATCCCCACAGAGTATTCAATCCCAATGTAGTACAATTCTAACATTTGATGAAACTGATTGGTAGAAAAAAATAACTATATTTCATGTTTTAACCTAACAATATTAGCTTAGTATATATTTTTAATAATATATACAAAGTTTCACATAAGTATAAATAGGAACATAACCTACATATATGGCTTTATTTAAATTGGATATTTAAGTGTATCTCCGGTCATATGCTATCCTATATCCACTCTATGATCCTAAATATTATCATATTGGGATTCTTATTGACTGCAATCTAATTCGTACACTTTCAAGTGTAAGAGATCGAATGGTAATACAAGAGTGGTAACCCAAGATTCGTTCTATCGAGAATTTTTTATTATTGTGTTGGACACTAAAAAAAATAAATTACGGAATAAAAAGAAAGACTGGATTTTTATTAACTAAAACTAAAAATTGAAGTTTTTAAATTACTTAGAATAAAGTTATTAGTTAAATAAGCTAACTTCCCTATAGAATAATTTACTGAATGTATTTATGCTTATTTATCTAAGTTGCATTCGTCACGTGGTCTCCTACAATGGAAAAATATATCTTTAAATTATAAAATCAAACAAAATTGTAAACTTAATAATTTTGATAACTTTCCCCAATTAAACCTAATGTATTTTGAGTTTTATCTAAGTGTTACATATGAATAATAAAAATTAACATTTAAAATCTAAGCATACAGCATGCCTAAAGAGTCTATGGTATATCCAAAATTAAGTAACAAATATATCATCAAACGAAAAATTATCAAAGACTCAAAATCATATTTAAAACCTAATAAGATAAATAGGGAAGAAAAAATATCAACTTTACATAAATCAATCAAGAATAATAAGCAAATAAATTACATAGTAGTAAATTTTCTAGGGCTCATTACTTCATCTGAAGCAATACAAAAATTTGTCACTCATGCAATACAATATATGAACATGGAGATTTTTTTATTAATGACTTTGAAAGAGCACAAATCTAAAATCAACAATCTCTCTAATATCTATCTGTTGCTGCATACATGAAATTCTCAATTATATTGGATATTTATAGTCTTATAAAAAACCCTAGCAAGAATTTTATTTATGAGGAAACTCTTCTTTCTCTCAAAAGCCTCAAATTCATGTTCTACGGTCGTGGCTTTCCAAAGACCTATTGACAGCCGCTCACAAGTTTGATTCCCAATCAACGGTTAACCAATAGATGGCTATTGATAGCCAGACTTGTAAAATCACAATTCTAAGCTGATATTTGAGATATGTTTCTATTCTTCGATTTCCTTCCACATAGAACCTTGAAGAAGACCATAAAATAGTAAAAAAATTATTAAAGTAGAGAATTTGATTGATATAAATAATTTATCATTAATTTTTATATTAATCACCGAAATTGGATTATGAGTGCTTAAATAAACTAAAATAACTACACTTTTTACTCGTAATCACACTCCCAACATTACTTTTGCTAGTTCCAAACAAAATTATCAAAATAAGGAAATTATGTAAAGTCCTAAAGTAAAAAGAAAATAAATACTAACTAACTTTCATAGGAATCACGATTGCACTTAGCACGTGCAAAATGTCATTAAATTTCTAGGTTACCCTAGTGGACGAGTGTTGTTTCGTGAGAGTTTCCAATAATGTTACCCACAAATATAAAGAAATTTTTTTAAGAAATAAATAAAATGAAAAATAAGGATAAGTGTAAAATTAACAAAAAAAATGTTGTATCCTATTGTTATATATTTTATTTTATTTTTTCGCTTTTCAATTCTTTTCCATATCAAGCTCAATTTGATATATGCGTATGGATATTGGTAAAGATATCAAGCTTAACAAATCACTTATAATCTAACATGCTTATGTACCTATCATGATCATTTAAATCGTATTGTAGATATAATTTTACTTTCAATTATCCTCTCATATGCACTATTGTAATCGTGTATATATGTCTTGTCAAGTTTCAATCTTCGATCAAACTTATAAGAACCCTTTTCACACACACACACACACATATAATTTTTTCTTATTTTATTTCATAAACACTTGCCATTCATGTGAACACTTACGCTTTCCAAGGCACAAATATCCAGTTAGTTAGGTCATATTTATAATAAAAAATCATAAGTATCATTCATCTGAATATGCATGCTTACTGAGATGCACTAACCCAACTACTTAACACTTACTTCTCTTATTATAATTATATATATATATTTTTTGAAGAGTATTGTCTTAATACCAGGCTCACTTTCTTTTTCTTTTTTTTAAATTTATATAAGGTAGGCTTTCTTTTTAAGTTTTTTTTCTTTGTTATCAACTTTTCATGATTCATTGTGTAAGTGTTTAGAGTGCATAGTTGACTCAAACTTCAAATATCCATATATCTTATTGTCGGATTTAAGTTCATGATCAAGATTATACTCAAACTATTATCATATAAGTATTACTATTAAGATGTCAGTCTCATAAATATACTATGTAAAATATTTTTAATCTTAATTTTTACTTCAAATAAACAAAAAATTTTGAAAAAAAAATAATTTTTATATGATTTTATAAGTTAATTAGTTAGTTGTGATACATATGATACAGTAAACTAAAGTGTATTTATCCACCCCCAACTTAAATTGTGCACTGTCTTTACTGCATCAAGAATATAACCATGCAAATAATACACTAAGAAATAATCTAAGAGCTTAAGGATAGAAAACCCATGGTTTTGTTAGTTCTCCGAAAATCCACTCCATCAAACAGTCGATATCAATGATACTGCTGATAACTTCCTTTTTATCACTTACATCTTTGACACTGACAAAACTTTGTGGTTCTCTAGCACATCTGCTCATCTTCATCGGGAGAAACAGTAGCATACTCACTAGCCATATATCTATATACCTTGGTAAGGAACTGATATTGCCATTGTTGACGATACTCAACTCAGGTTTGTCTATCTTGATGACTTGCAACTTTTCATTGAAAATGTTAGTCATTTATATTTTTGACTCATTCAATGTTTGGATTGTAATTTCAGCTAGTTGGGTTGTCTCAACTGTTTAACCTCCTTGTCCTTGATCTTGTTCTCCATGACCAGCCAGAAGGTAGCACCTTTTGCATGTTCTTGCTGCTCCTATTGGGCCTGTCAAGCACTCATGCTCCTCCAAACATATTCGAAAATTGTTTGGACGGGTTAATATGTCAGTTGATGACAAATCAATTCCTTTGCTGATGCAGATCTTCTCTATGAGAGATGGCGGAACTAGATCTAGTTTTGCCGCTCTCGGGTATTGAATACATATTCATGAGCTTGCTCCATGTATTGAATTACCGCAGAGTGCTTGATAGAGGCGATATCGAAGAAGCGCCTTTCCAAAATCATATTCAATAATACCATGTCCCTTGAATATAACTATGTTGTTGTAGAGAATGGTATGATGTTATATTTGATATATAAACTCACCAAAATAACCCACTTTTAAGAAGCTTTCATTGAAAACATAATCACTGATGTTTGTGCAAGCTCTTTGAATGCTCGGGAGCCGCTTGGTATTTCGTTAACTCTGTCATAAAATGATAGTTCTTCTTCATGCACGTTGGGGACAGAAATAGCCTGTATAATTTCCTCTCTTATAAACTATATTTCCTTTCTCTTTATTATGGAGTATGCATGTTAATCTCCTATTGATGGTAACAGATTGACATAGAATTCGTGCACTATCTCATTGTAGGATGGTGTGTGCTTATGCAATATGTACGCTTCCAATCCTGCACCTTACATCTGTGCTCTGAATGAAATTCACATATATGTGCATAATTGACCTCTCGTTCAGGCTAGAGCTTAAAATTCTCATATTTCTCTAATATCTTTTTGTTTTCCTTAGTAGCTCTATATCTCTATGGAGGAGACGGGCTTGAAGGTCACGGGCTTGAAGGTCTGCTCTTGCCCTTTTGAGATGGTTTGCTTTCTTGGTCCCATTTGGAAAAATAATTATAAAATATATTTCTTAGCAAAATATTCACTATTTCTCATAATTAGTCATGATTATTATTTCATATTTTTTTTTATTTTGTTCTTTCTTCTCTTTAGTAATTCCCAATTCCTCCCCAAATATATCAAACATCATTCTAGTTTTATTTTTTATGCATGAATTTGATATATGTTATTTATTCAAGCAACTCACAAATTTTTATGCTAGAATTTTTTATTTTTATTTGATTTTACCCTTGTGTTAACATATTTTTTTTCAATTATTCAGAAGAATTCACCAAAATTTATAAAAAACTAGTCAAACCACTCCAAATTTACTGAGAAATTTAAATCCATCTTTGACCTACTCTAATTAGTTTATATAAATTGTATAGGGCTGTGGAGAGAGGCTAGGGTTTTGGTGTGGAGAAAAAGAAACTCATGGAACTATTTATAACTGAGCCTTGTTGTCGATAGCCGCTTCAACAGCAGCTTCGACAAACACTCTCAAACAAGGAAATGCTTTTCCTTGTCCTATAGTGAACGGCTATCGACAGCCGCTTCGATAGCCGCTCTTAAGCATGGAAATCCTTGCTCTACAATGAACAACTATCGACAATCACTTCAACCGTGACTTTGACAGTTGCTTTCTGTTGAGAATTGCATTAAGTCAAAATAATTTTTTTATGTGTTAGTTAGTAGACTAATATTATTTTCAAAAACTAATTGTTGTTCCTAATTCTAAAATTAATAACAAAACTATGGTTAGCAAATATTTATGTTTTTATAGAAAAAACTAGAAATCATTGGATATTTTTGAAATTTTAAAAAAATTAAAAAGATTTAAAAAGATTTAAAAATAAAATTTTGAAAAATTTAAAAACAAAAACTGTTGAAAACATCATGGGTTTAAAAAATAAGGTTAATTTCATAAGCAATCCTCCCAACTTAAAATGCACATTGTCCTCAATAAATTGATATTTCTATTAATTATTGAGAACAAGTAAGAATTAAGAAAAAGTGCTTAGATATTACCTTCGTTTGCTACTCATAATGTATCAACTACAAAGAAAAAATTGTTAGTACATTATAAATAATAATATACAATGTGTTTTCATTAAGCTCATATCATTGAGATATCGGAGGATCCATCATGAAATTTCTCTATATGCTTTGGAAATTTCAAGTAGTGTTTTATTTGTTTCCCGTTTACTTTCAATATATGACCATGTTTAGGATTTTTAATATCAATTGCACCATATGGTTACATAGTTTTAACAATAAATGGTTCGGTCCTCCATGAACGTAACTTCCTAGAAATAGATGAAGGTGTGAATCATAAAGAAGCACTTTGTCGGATGGATGAAAAACACGATGTATGATGTAGTGATCATGCCATATTTTCATCTTCTCCTTAGCAATGCATGAATTGTTGTACGTGTCGCATCTTAACTCTTCTAATTATTTATTTGTAATTTTTGTAATGGGCCTACTAAAATGATGTCTATATTAACCGATTTGATTGTCTAATATGCCTTATGCTCGATCTCTAAAGGCAAATAGCAAGCTTTTCCATAGATTATTTTATATGGGAACATGCCTAAGGGTGTTTTGAATGCAGTACTGTAAGCCCCTAAAGTGTCGGTTAGTCTAAAGGACCAATCTTTGTAAGACAGATTAACCGTTTTGTCTAAAATTTGCCTGATTTCCCTATTGGCTAGTTCAACTTATCCATTCGACTGTGGGTGATAAGGTGTATAAATTTTGTGTGTGATGTGATATTTTTTCATTAAAAATTACTTGATTTCCCCATCGCTTATTATGGCTTTAGAAACTCCAAATCTGAACAATATATATTCCTTAAGAAATTTAATAATAGTCTGTTGATCATTGTTTCTACATGCAGTGGCTTCCACCCATTTAGAGGCATAATCAAATGCTATAATGATATAAAGATATCTATTAGAAATAGAAAATGGTCCCATGAAGTTAATGCCCCAACAATCGAATATCTCAATTGTAAGAGTGGGTATTAGAGGTATATTGTAACGCCCCACTTTCCGTAGTGTAAATAGCTAAGACGTTCAATATCGAATGATAACATGACAAGTCTCAGCAAATATTACAACCAGTTACAACGAAAATATAATAATAATAATAATAATATAAGAAAAAAATAAATAATAATTTTTTTAGTTAAAATAATAATAAATTCTTTTTCCTTACATTTAATAAAATTGTAGCCATATTTACTAATTACAACTTTCTTTAAGAAAATAACTACTAAACATATCGTATATCTTGTAGCTTTGCATTCTCTTGAAAATGAGTTATGTCATGCTTAGCTTTCGGCGGGTCTACCTTTAGGTAACAATGTGCATCTGGCCATACATAATCAGGATCGTCAGTAAAGCGATTCAAAAATATATAGTAAAATATGTAAAAATAATAATATCTCTGTAACATATAAAATCATGAAGAACTAAAATTAGAATATCTTATGTTGTAACACATTATGTGATTTATCATTACTCTTTTTAGTTAATGTATTTTAATTACAGTATTTAGAAATTTAAGAGAACATGAACTTGGCATGTCTAAACGTATCCTCGTGTACCCCCGGGAAGACAAAACAATAATTTAATCAAAGCTTATCTTGATCCTCCCAAAAAAGAAAATAGTGGTAATTTTTATGAGAGCCTATCCCGATCCTCCCTATGAAAAATAGTGGTAGTTTTGATCGGAGGCTATCCCGATCCTCCCAAAAAGGGAAATAGTGTCGCAATTACATTCAACTATTAGATCATATGAATCCTCAATTTCTCCTATAAACCCAATGTATGTAAATTTCAGTACCAATTATCAATTTCAATAAATTTATTTTAATAAATAAATTTGTGATAATCATTAAAGTTCAGTGTTCAGTAATAACAATAGTAATATTAAGGAACAATATAACAGTACAGTGATTAATAAACTATCACTAATCACATATTATAACAGGTAGGTGTCTTATCATATCATGCTTCGATGTTCATTAGTTTCAAGAATATAATTCAATCAACAAATAAAATAGAAAATATAGAAAATAAAGTATAATATTAGCATGTTTATGAGTGAGTTGGACTCACTTAGCCTTGATCTATGATGGATCCAATTCTTTGGCTTGAGAGATGAAATCTCCAAGGTGCTCCAAAATTCCTATATTGAGCTATCTTCTCTTTCTTCCTCTATCTTTCCTCTTTCGCTCATGTTTTGCCTCTTACTTTTTTTGTTTGCGAAAAGAGGGTTTGTTGGGGCTTTATATAGGGGATTAAGAGTCCTATTCCTATTCATAGTAGAAAAGTCCAATATGAATTCTAATCGGATTTTCACTATGCTAAATAAATATGGAATCCTAAAAGGTATGGAAACCAAATTTAAATATGAACTCTCAAAGATATGCAAACCAAATTTAATTAGGATCCTAAAGTTTACAATACTCATATATGTCTCTAAATATAGTAAGCCAGTGGAATCCACATTAGAGTATTTTGGCTACTATCTTTTTAGACGAAAAATGGCCCTACATTCTTCTATTTGACAAAAGGTAATTATGCTCTGAATCTCATCATCGGGCATGTAACATCTAATATTTTGATCCGAGCAATACTTTAATAGGTAAGGGTCATCATAACATAATTTGAATACATCATAGAGGAATTATCTTTTATCTGGCGCACTCAAATGGTTCAGCATTTCACCTGCAATAAGAAAGTTAATAATATAAGTATGCTAGAAAATTGTTTTGATAGAAAATAGCTACTCATTAAGGAACGAGTCCCTAATTCGTAGCCTGTCATTATCGAATATCAAACATGAAAGGTGGTCTGCAACCACATTCTCTTCTCCCTTTTTATCTTTAATTTCAAGATAAAATTCTTAGAGAAGTAATATCCATCAGATTAGTCGTGGTTTTACATATTTCTTTAATAAAAAATATTTGAGTGCCTATTGTATGTAAAAATAACCACATGTGAGCCCAAAGTATACGAACAAAATTTATGAAGAGTAAAAACGACAGCTAGAAGATCTTTCTCTGTTGTTGTATAATTTGACTATGCATCATTGAAAGTCTTACTAGCGCAGTGATTATGCTAGAAAAGTATAATTTTTTTGGTTTATTTTATGCGCACATAATCCAATTTTATTGATTAATACAAAAAAATTAATAGAAAATTAATTTTATTAATCAAATTTCTCACTATGATATTTTTCTATTGTTTTTGCAAGGTTTAATATGCAAAGAAATTAAAATATCAAAAAATATCTCAAATATCAGTTTAGAACTATGAATTTGTAGGTCTGACTATCGACAACCAACAGATAGCTATCAACAGCTATCGATTATGTGAAAAACCTGAGAGCAACGTCAATAGCACTGTCAAAGGGGGAAGCCGCATTTTGCTTTTCTTGAGGATTTTTTTTCTAAGAATTTAGAGTTTCATTGTAAATAGAATATTAGGGTTTTGTAAAGTTATAAATAGCCAATGTAACTTAGATTTTGAAACAATTGAAAGAGAGATTTTAAAGTTTTATAGTATTAGATTCAAGATCTTGTTTTTTTACTTGTACATAGAAACCAATAAAACAATTTTTTTCTCTTTATTCATGGCTATGATGAGTATGAGTTGCTAAAATCTTGATTTGATTCAAATGGTATAATAAACCCTACTTAATTTATTGGTATGTGATTTTATATGCTTACTGATTTTAATTTATTTATGTGAAATTGATATATTTGATTCTTCGTTAACTTCGAAAGGATTAAGATATGATTTTGAGTCTTTAATATTTTATTGTTTGATAATATATTTGTTGTTTAGTTTTTATTATACCGTAGACTTTTTAGGTATGATGTATGCTTAGACTTTGAACGTCTATTTTTGTAATTCATACTGCATATTTAGATAAACTTAAAATTGGGAAATTCTATTTGCACACTGGATATTACTCTTGACGCACGGTTTTAAAAATAATAAATAATTACAAGTTTGACCTTTATTTTTTTGACTAAATTACCCTTATAAATCCCACTCTAAAACTTATTAAAAATTGGAAGAGATATCGAGCGAGACCAGCCCTCTCAGCCGGCCAAACGCCTCTGGCAAGAAGCGCAGCTGCCGCCCTGAGAGCTCCACTCTCTTCATGCACTTTTCGGATGCTTCCTGCAAGATCCCAATCACCTCCTCGCTCACCTGCGCCCCAGCGCCCTCCTCCTCCTCATGTTCCACCACCACCACCTCCTTCCCCTCTCTATTATGATCATGCCTTTCGTATATTCTCAGCAACTTCTCCTCCGCATCCTTCAACAGCTTCTCATACGCCTCGTGCATCTCATCCAACTGGATCACCACCTTGAACGGCACCTTCTCCCTCTCCGCCTTCTCCCGGCATTCCTTCTCCTTATCCGCCTGCGCCGCCCGCCAGTTCCCAACGTCAACCTCGTCCGGCCTGGGGGCACGGACGATCTCCTCCTGTGTTTTAGAGAGGTCCTGGTCGATCTGGACGATGCGGGCCTTGGCGAGGTCAACGGATTCGTGGTCAGGCCGCTCGCCGAGGGTTTGGAGGATGGAGCGGGTCTGGGCGACCTCGGACCTCGGACCTCTCTAAAGCAAGGGTTTAGAGCGTCCGAAGTGTGAACGAAACAGAGGATGAAGGGTGCCCGATGGAGGAGGAATAGGTTGATGCGGGATGAGGCCCGATGGAGGAGGAGGCCGGCACCGACGGATTTCTGAGGCCGGGAATGGACGGCCGGGGTTGGCGACGGGGCCGGCAGTCAAGAGCGGCGGTCAATCAAGAGGCGACGACGGTGGGGACGACTCCGGTGGTGGGTCGGGAAGGAAGAACGGGGTGTCGGGTGATTTTGGGGGAAAAATTCTGAATAAGACTAGTTAAAGGAAGTGAAGGGTAAAATTGGAAAAAAAATTGTGCGCAGAGAGTAAATTGGTCATATTTCAAAATGAAAGCAGGGTGCAAAGAGTAGCCAGGGCGTAAAAAGTAAATAGCAGGGTGCAAATAGAATTTCCCCTTAAAATTCATATAGGATTAACTGAGAAAGTTATTCAAAATATCAAGTTTGCAATATTATATATTTTGTTCTTCCTTGATTTATTTTCCAATTGTAGGAAGACTACATGATCTATACAACTGATATATAAAAGCATAAACACATCCAAGGAATTATCCTATAGTGAGTTACATCCTTCTGACCAATAATTTTAATTAAATTAAATTTATATCCTTGTTAATTTAGTCTTATTTAATAAAAATCCCACTTTTTTTTTAGTTCCGTAATTTATTCTTAGTATCATACAACAACAAAACGAACCTTGAGATAATGATTTTTGATTACTATCCATATACTACTTGTCGATTTATTGCACTTGGGAGTGTATGATTTAGATCGCAGTCAAGTTTTTGGCGTCGTTGCTGGGGATCATACTATTTTGTTACACTTTAATATAGATTATGGTTCATATGCCATTAATTTTTGTGATTTTGAATTTGCATGACCAGTCGGACGAAAACTCTAAACGGTAGACTAATTTGATTGTACTCAAAACCACACACAATTCCAATCCATCAAACATCTCACAACATGAGCACTAATAATAATAATAACAACATGAATAATAATAATAATAATAATGGATTGGGAGATGATAACACAAATGATAATCATAGATATCATGGAGGCAATGGAAGGACTCTACAAGATTATCCCAACCTTCATGCATGGCATTTCTTTTGAATTTGGGATAGTTCGATATTAAATCTGGAGTAGTTCAATTTTTACCTAAATTCCATTGGATGGATTCTAAGATGCCATATTTGCACCTTCAAGATTTTGAAGAAGTTTGCTCTACTATTAATCTTCAAAACATTACTATAGAGCAATTTAAACTTAAGCTCTTTTCATCTACATTAAGGATAAGGCAAAGACATGGCTACATTCTTTACATCCCAATTCAATAGAAAGATAGGATGAGATGCAAAGAAAATTTTTAAAGAAATTATTTCCTTCACATCGAACAAATTATATGCAAAAGTAAATTCTCAACTTTCGACAGAAAGAAGATGAGTCATTGTTCAAGTGCTGGAAAAGACGTAAAAATTTGCTACTCTCATGCCCACATCACGGTTTCAAGAAATGGAGGATTATAAGTACTTTCTATCAAAAGCTAAACACTACAACCAAGCAATTTGTAGAAACTATGTTCAATGATGAATTCTTGAACAAAAATACTATGAAAGCATAGGACTATCTTAATTCACCTGCCGAAAATTCACAAGCCTAGAAAACTGAGGATACTTCAAATTGACACCAATTAAAAGAGAAATCTCATAATAGAGGCGGACTTATTAAATTAGAGAAAACTGAAAATATAGCTAAACGATTAATTTCTATCACTAAAAAATTTGAAGATTTACTTACAAAGAAAAATGAAACAGTTAAGGCAATAGACGAAGTTTCAAAAATTTGTGATATTTATGAATTACAAGGTCATCTGACTCATGAATGTCCAACACTTCCGACTTTTAAAGAAGTATTGAATGAACAAGCTAATACCTTTAATATTACTCCTCAACTATCAAACAACTCATATTCAAAAATATATAATTCTGGTTGGAGGAACCATCCAAATCTTTAATAGAAGTATAATCCTCAACAATAATTTAATAATCAAAACAAGCCACCCACTAATCCACCTTAACAATATGTCAAACATTCTAATCAACGATCGGTGTACTAATCACCATATAAAAGAAATTTTGAGGATAATTTCTTAAAGATATAGCTGAGAATTATCAGATGATCCAAGCACAATAGTAGTTTATTTAGTCACAACAAACAATCAACAACTAGAATGCAACAACCTTCAGCAATATCCGCTTACAGATAAGCCACCTTAATTTCGCGTTGCAAATGAAGGAAAAAAGTAAGCTACCATCTCAACTGGATACCAGTACTTCAGATAAAGTCGAAGATATAAATGTTATTATTTCTTTCATTAATAACTATATATCTTAGATAACTGCTGCAATAAATTTAAGAAGTGGTAAAGTCTTGATGAGCCCATTTCAAAAGAAAAGACTATGGAAAAATAGGGTGATGATTAAGCGCAATAATCTAAAAATGATAATTTTAAAGTATTTCCCCTATTATAAACCACCTATACCGTTTCCTCAAAAATTAAAGTCTAAAAATATTAATGAATCTTATAATGATATTTTGGAAATTTTAAAAGAGGTACAGATCAATTATATCTCTGTTGGAAGAAATTAAACAAGTCTCCTCATATGTAAAATTTTTGAAGGACTTGTGTACCATCGAAAGGCGTCACAACGTACAGAAGAAAGCATTTCTCACAGAATATATAAGTGTATTATTCTATTATGTAATTCCTCTTAAATACAAGGATTCTAGATGTCCTACTATTTCTTGTGTGATAGATTAGCATAATATAAGGAAAGCTTAACTAAATTTGATGGGCTAGTATAAATCTTTGTCATATTCAGTTTGCAAGAACCTAGGTCTAGGAGAACTTAAACCTATATTAATCACACTAGAGTTAGCTGATAGGTCAAAAAGACTTCTTAAGGGCGTTCTGAAAGATTTCTAGTGCAGATCGAAAAAATTTGTTTTCCTGTTGATTTTGTAGTTATCGACACTGCACCTATAAAAAATTCACGTCTTTATATTCCAGTTATCCTCGGATGTCCATTCTTAGCTAATGCAATTATAACTTACAGGAATGGAATGGTGAAATTTTTATTTGGAAATATGACTCTTGAACTTAATATTTTTAATATTTACAAACAACTGAATATAGATAATGAGGAACTGCAAGAAATTAATTACATTGAACAAATCTGTGATGAAGGAGATATCGTATCATTGTGCATTTCTGATCCTTTGGAGATAGTGTCAACAATGAACGATGACTTCCTTGATTATCTCAAATTTGAGCATATCACTGAAATCATTAAACATTTATCTGATACTGAAAGCATAACAAATATCACGAGATGGATCCCAACAAAGGAAGTGTATGAAGAGTTACCTCAAATTACAAAGAAATTGATACCATATGGCATCCGAGTACCAATACTTAAGCTAAAACCGCTACCTGAAATTCTTAAATATGTTTTCTTGGGACCTATGGAAGCAATGCCAATGGTCACCTCTGTGCATCTTGATGAGAGTCAGGAAGAGTGACTACTATCGACATTGCAAAAGTATAAAAGAGTACTTGGGTGGAATATGGTGGACATCAAAAGTATGGACCCCTTATTTGTACACATCACATTACTTTAGAAGATGGAGCCAAGGCTATTAGCAAATGCAACAAAGGCTTAACCCTGTCATAAGGGAAGTGGATAGAGCCAACGTGTTAGAACTTCTTGATACTGACATCATCTATCCAATTGCTAATAGTAAGTGGCTAAGCCCAACCCAAGTTGTTCTGAGAAGAATGAGGTAACAGTAATTAGAAATGAGAATGGAGAGATGATACCCAATCATACTACTATAAGTTAGCGTATGTGCATCGATTATCAAAAACTGAATCAAGTAGCACACAATGATCACTTTCCGTTACCATTTCTTGACCAAGTACTTGAAAGAGTTGCAAGGCATGAGTTTTACTATTTTGTATGGTTATTCTTTCTGTTATAAGATTGAAATTACTTTAAAGGACCAGGAAAAAATAACTTTTACCTATCCTTTAGGTACTTTTACTTTTAGAAAAATGCCATTTGGTTTATGTGATGTGTCCGCAACGTTTCAAAGGTATATGATATGTAGTTTTAACAATATAGTTGAAGGTTATCTAGAGTTATTTATGGATGATTTCTCTGTATTTGAAAATAATTTTGAATCTTGTTTGACTAATTTAGGATATCTTCTTGAAAAGTGTCAACAGAAAAATCAACTCTTAGATTGGAAAAATTCCACTTTAAAGTTACACAAGGTATTATGTTAGGCCACATAGTTTCATCTAAAGGGATGGAAGTAGATAAGGCTAAGGTTGAGTCTATTTCCTAAATACCGATACTTAAAACTGTGAAAAACATACATTCATTCTTAGGACATGAAAGTTTTTATAGAAGGTACATGAAGTATTTCAGTAATATTATTAGACCCCTTTCTCACCTTCTTACACAAGATGCACAGTTTGAATAGATGTAGGCATGCAAAACAATTTTTAAAACCCTCAAAGAGATGCTCATCACCGCGCTAATAATATAACCGCTAATAATATAACCTCTAGATTGGTCACTTCTATTTGAGATCACGTGCTATGCAAGCGACTATGCAATTGGAGGTATACTATGGCAACGAAGAGATAAAATGCCCTACGTGATCTACTATGCTAGTAAGACTCTCAATGATGCTTAGATGAATTATATCACAACAGAGAAGGAGCTTCTAGCTATAGTTTTTGCTCTTAATAAATTTCATTCATATTTTTTAGGCTCACCTGTAGTTATTTTTATAGATCATTTGGCACTCAAATATCTTATGTCAAAGAAAAATGTAAAGCCACGACTAATCTGATGGATACTATTACTTCAAGAGTTTGATCTTAAAATTAAAGACAAAAAGGGAGTAGAGAATGTGTTGTAGATCACCTCTCTCGACTAACTTTTGATGATAACAAGCTACCAATTCAAGACGTATTTTTTGATGAGCAGCTATTTTCAAGTAGAACAACTCCCTGGTATGCTGATATTAATAATTTTCTTATTTCAAGTGAAATGCCAAATGACTAGAGTTCGCAATACAAACGGCGATTCTTAGATGAGGTATGCCATTTCTTTTTCAATGACCCTTGCCTATTTAAATATTGCTCAATCAAATTATTAAGTACTGTGTGCTTGATGATGACGTTAAAAGCATAATTGTCTTCTGTCATACGAAGCATGTGGGGCGACTTTTTATCTTAAAAGACGGTAGCCAAAATACTACAATATGGTTTCTATTGGCCTACTATATTTAGAGATGAATATGAATATTGAAAATAATGTGTCATGTCAGAAACTAGGAGTATTAACAAGGAAGATTGATATGCCTCTAACAACTATTCTTACAATTGAGATATTCAATTGTTGGGACATTGACTTCAAGGAACCATTTCTTATTTCTAACAGATATGTTTATATCCTCATAGAGGTCGATTATTTCTCTAAATGGGTAGAAGTAACATCATCTAAAAATAATGATCAACAAATTGTTATTAAATTTTTAAAAGAACATATATTTTCTAGATTTGGAGTTCCTTTCTAAAGCCATAATAAGCGATGGGGATTCCTAGTTCTGCAACAAAATATTTGAAAATTTAATGAAGAATTATCATATTATGGACAAGATTTCTACACCTTATCACCCAAAGTTAAACGAACAAGTCAAACTAGCCAATAGGGGATCAAGTAAATACGAGAGAAAATATTTAATCCGTCTCGCAAAGATTGGTCGTTTCGACTAACCAATGCTTTATGAGGTTACCATATCATATAAGAAACACTCTTAGGTATGTCCCCATATAAAATAGTCTACGGAAAAGCTTTCCATTTGCCTGTAGAGATAGAGCATAAGGCGTATTGGGCAATCAAATCAGTTAATCTAGATCTCAATTTAGCTGGCCCATTACAAAATCTACAAATAAATGAGTTGGAAGAGATAAGACATGATAATATGACAATTCATGCATTTCAAAAGAGAAAATGAGAATATGGCATGATCACCATATCACACGTCGTGTTTTTCATTTTTCTGAGAAAGTGCTCCTATGCGATTCACGTCTTCATCTATTTTTAAGAAAATTGCGTTCATGGTGGACAGAACTATTCATAATTAGAACTGTGTATCCACATGCGCAATTGATATTGAAAATCCAAACGTTCAAAGTAAATGGAAAACGAATGAAGCACTACTGAGAATTTCCAAAGTATTCGGAGGAATCTCATAATCTAGTAGATCCTCTGACATCTCATATATATGAACCAAACAGTGTGACAATGTATATTATTGTATATTATATACTAACAATTTTATTTTGTAGTTGTTATGTCATGAATACCAAACCAAGGTAATTTCGAAGCGCTCTCTCTTAAATTTACTTGTTCTTGATAAGTTAAATAGATATATCAATTCATTGAGGACGATATGAATTTTAATTTGTGGAATTGCTTATAAAGATATCTTAGTTTGGATACCCATGATTTTTTCAATAATTTTGTGAATTTTTTTTCTCTTTCTTAGAATTAAATCTTAGTTTTTATTGCTAACTTTAGAATTAGGAAATAACTTCTACTTTAGAATTATTTTTATAATTAGGAAATAATAATTATAATTTAGAAATAAAATTAATCTAGGATCTAACAAAAATTTTGGCTTGTGTAACGACCATGATCCTTAAGCTGTTATATCAGTTTATTCTGTATCAGCTCGGGGGCACGAAAACTGATATGAGTGGATACAATGTAAATTGAAATATATTTTTTAATCTAATTTTCAATTTCAAATCCCACAGGGCTAGGACTTCTTAACTCATTATTTTAGATTTTTTTTTCATATTTTTCTTGAATTATTCTAGATCGAGCGATTTTGGGGTAAATATCCAATTAAAATAATCAAATCAAATCAAGAATTTCAATTTTACCTTTACACCAACTTCAGATTTTCTCCAGAACTCTTGTAGCCTTCATTGACCAAATTTGAGTTGGGGTTGACCCAAGGGCAATTTCGTAAATAAGATAAAAATTAAAGGCTTTTAGCATTGCAATATACTCATGTTCCACCTCATGTTTGACCTCCGAAATAAATTCATAAAAATATAAAAAAATAAACATTTCTTATGTATTTGCCCTATTCATTTTCTCTTTAGACTACAAAATCTAATTCCCTCTAAATATTTCTAAAATAAATCATCATATATTCAGCCAGATAGTAGGTTGAAAATCCAAAAAATTACTCTTTGAGCTTTGTTCTTGAGTTTAACCTCTCCAAATCAACTATAAACATTTCCACCAATATGGAAAAACCTTCTCCAAGTTTTATTCTTGATCTTTAGTGTTATTCTTAGGGAATTACTTCACTTTTGAGAAGCAATCACATCCATATTAGTTTATTTCCAATTTGGGTTCAACAAGAGCCAAAAATACACTCTCAAACCCCTTCAAATGTGCAATTTTTCAATAATTTCCATTCGTGTGATCTTAGATATTTTATTAACTAAATTTCATGATTATGAATGGCCAAACTTGCATGTATCTTGAGTTTTATTGCCCATGTCACCTGTGCATGTTATACATACACAGAATGTATTGTTGCCCAGATATATGCAATAGTCTATCTTAAAAATGCCATAAATTTTGAATCTTAACTCTGATTGATATTATTCTAATGCTATTAAAATTATGGTTTACTAAACTACAATTCATTCAACTATATCAGACTCTAATTTAGCCATTTACCTAGCCAAAAATAGACTGAAGATCACTACTTGGTACTGACCTAACTAGCAACATAGTAGTAGTTAATAATTATAAAATAACCATAACTTTTATAATAGAACTCCAATTTAGCTTATTCACATTTGATTGAATAGCTAATTGAATTATTTACAACTATCCAAAATATTATGTTCTAATTAAATTCTTATCCTAGCCAAATCAAACTTGAAAATTCCCATAGTTTTGTACCAGGTCCATAACAATAGGTCCATGATAAATAAATCATAAGTTTTGCTCTAGAACTCTAATTGAGTTTATTCAAGTTTCATTAGAAATATTATTGAATTATCTATCACTAATAAAACTCTTATACTCTAAATTTAATGTTATCTTAGTCAAATCTAATCTGGAAAGTTTAGCTATACCAGGTCCATAGCAATAGTAGAATGTCCAGAGTAAAATAACAATAACTTTTGTTCTACAATTCCAATTAAATCTATTTAAGATTCGTTAGAAATATAATTGAATTCTCTACAAGTGTACCAAATCTTAGATTCTAATCCTATTTTGTACTACCAAAATAAGACCTGGAATTCTAACTATCTGTCGAATTAAAACAACATAAGCATATATATTGTGTCCGTGCATGTTCCACTTGACTTATGATGTGATGCCCATGTATACATCTCAAATCACTCTCGTCATTACTTGTACATATTGATTTTAGACCTATCCTAACTTATGTCTTGATATTCAATCCATGTTTGTGGATATGCTGCTTGATATATGATATGATATATATGCACACATATTTATTTACTTATGATATTATTTGTACATGTTATTCTTACTTGAAAATGATACCTCACATATGTGAACATATTCTACAACTCTTATACCTGCTTATATTGCTCTTGTACTTACCAGTATTAACGTGCATGTCGTTCCATCTTTACTGGCTCACATGCAAGATGTTTAATTATTCATATTATTACTTGTACATATTATTCTTCCTTGAAAATGATATCTCATGCACGTAGACATGTCATGTAACTCTTGTACCTGATAGTATTACTCTTGTACTTGTCATATTGTTGTGCATGCTGCTTCATATTCACCTGGGTATGCATACATGTACCCTTAATGTATATGTCATATTGATATATTGTATTGTGGGTATGCAAGAAATGAATGGTAGAATAAAACACGTACTGTGGATTTTTTGTCTTATTTGAGATGCATTCGCAGATTTGTGTGTTGGCACTATTGATTCTTTGTTTACTTAGTGGTGGACTGGCTCGTATAGAGATCTATGTTTGAGACCGTGATTCTGGGTATGTACGGAATTTTGAATTTTAGTTTTTGTTCAGTTAGTGATGGTCGATTCGTGTGACGACCGGGTTTGTAGTCTTATTTCTATTATGCTTAGCAATGGTCAGTTCGTGTGATGACAGAGTTTGTAGTCTTTTCTCTGTTATGCCTAGTGGCGACCGATTCTTGTAACGATTGGGTTTGTAGCCTTGGTATCGGGTATGTACAGTACACTCTTAGAATACATGGATTCCCCACCATTCAGTTTCAAACTAATATAATAGAATTTGTATATATTTACTAATCATGTTATATTATGTATACTATATACCATGTACCATAAAATTCTTATTATATTTAGCATACATTGTTGTTTGATCCATATATATCATGATTCAAGTTATATTTAGTATACTTTAATCAAGTTATATTTTGAATACCATATAATTCATTATTCAAGTTATATTTTACATACCTTGTTTTTCATGTTTACATTGTTTCCGATTAGCATGCCTCATACATATTCTTATATGATTCCCACATAATTGTATGAGTTTAGGCTTATATTTTTATTTGGATTCTAACCCCTGAGATTATCACACCCCAGGTCTATCAGCTAAGACAGTAGTAACAGAAAGAGGAGGACCCACTCCTCGAGAATCCACATTTTTAGGAGTAGACCGAGTGACAGTATCTAGTTTCTTATAGGATCCTCATCCTTTTATGTATATTTTATTTTAGTTTGTATGTGCACACGTATCCTATTTTCTAGTTTTGTCCATGGTATCTGGACACTCTTATATATATTCAGTATTTGAATTGCGCAGCTCTGATATTATAACTGACTCTACATGAGCAACCTTTTGATGCACATGTTACTTAACATGTCCAGATAAACATATTTTTGGATAATTCTATAATCATGCTTGTGATGTTGTAGCTGATAGATTCAGACTTGTAGATATATCATATATTTATCCGCTTCCATATCTCTTGTCTGTAATGGCTTGTGTTTTGCTTGAAAAGAAAAAAATAAAGATCTTGTGCACTCCAGTGTTGAGAGTGTCTGCCAGTGGAACCCTACCCATTATTGGATACACACTTGGGCTCACCTGTGTGATTTGGGGTGTCACAACCTGACACAGCCTCAACGGAGGACCACTGTCGAAACAGCTATCAAAGGCGTTATTGAAGCAACTGTTGATAGTGGGTCCTAAAAAAGCAAAATATGCTCTGCCCAAGTGCAGCTGTCGAAGCCGCTGTCGAAACGGTTGTCGATAGCCGTCGACAGAGAGCCCCAATTATAAATAGACATTTGAGTTTCTTTTTCTCCATAAACAAGCCCTAGCCTCCTTTCTATAGCACCCTAGACCCAAAATTATTCGATAGGCAAATCCATCCTCATGAATTATCTTTCAAATTTTCATCGATCTTCAAGCAAGTAAGTTTTCTTCTCTTTGATTTCTCTTTGTTTTGTTTTTCATAAATATAGATTTTTGTCTCGAAAACCTAGATTATATGGACAAATTTGAGTAAATTGAAGTTAGATCCTTACTTATTAGTAGATTTTGGAATAGTTTAGTAAATTTTTAAAGATTTTTTACGAATTACATGGATTAATTGAAATTACATGCTAAAGTCATGGGTAAAAGAAATAAAAATCTTAACTTTTAGCTTAATACTTTATAAGTTGCATGAATAATTGTCATATATCAAACTCATGCAATAATAGTAAAATTAAAGTAGAGTTTGATAAATTTTTAAAGAGAAATATATGGAATTATATAATTAAAATAAGAAGAGAACAAATAGAAGAAAATAAATAAATAAAATATAATATATGTGTTAAATTCATGCATGATTTTTGGAGAAATCATAATATCATGTTAAGTTGTATTTTTTGTGATTAATTTTGCAGAATGGGACCAAGAAAGCAGACCACGTCCAAGGGTGGAATCTCAGGCCCATCTTCTCCACAGAGGATAAGAGCTACAAAAGCAAATAAGAAAAATTTGTAGAAGTATGAAGACTTTAAATTTTGTTCTGAACGTGCAATCGCTTACTCAAAAAAAACACGAGAACCTTGCCTTCAGAGCACAGATGCAGTTTACAGAATTAGAAGCATATATGAGGTATACACACATGCCGACAAGTAATGAGATCCACTACAAGAATATAGGTTTTTTGTGACAATAAAAGTCATCACCAAAAGTCTTCAAGTTGTCACTGAAAATATTCAGTGACGAGTTTAGTGACGACTAAGTATCATAGTTTATGTGGCTATCACTAAAAGTTTTTATGACAATTTTTGTTGCTCGTCACTGAAAATAATTTTTAGTGACAACTATGACTTGTCAGAAAATATTAACTAGATTGTCACTATAAAGTTTTTTTGTGACAACTAATATTATCACTAATTAATATTTATGACAACAATACTTGTCAAGAAAAGTTATTACATAGTTACTATTAGACTCTTCAGTGACGACTTTCAACATGACTGAATCGTATTTGTGACAATAATACTTGTTACAGAAAATTTATTACATAGTCACTGTTATGACTCTTTAGTGGCGACTTTTGTCATCACTAAATTATATTTGTGACAACAATACTTATCACATAAAAGTTATCATATTGTTTCTATTGCAACTCTTTAGTGATGACATTGACTGTTACTAAAACTAATTTGTGCTAATAAAACATGTTACAAAAGACATGACTATTTGTCAGTATATGTATATAAAATATTATATAATGACGTTATGTACAAAATTAGTGATGACAAACATTATCACAAATAAGTAATTATTGGTGACAAGTTTTAAATAGTGTCACTAAAAATTTACAATTTGCAACAATATTTATTGTTACTAAAACTCAAATTCTATGACACTATTAGTTGTCACAAATATATTTATCAGTAATGATTTATTCATATTGTTACTGTATACTACAAATAGATAATATAAATAGTTGTTACAAATACACTATATATGATACATATATCAATGATGTACAATAGAAAAATAAAATTCATCACATAAACATGCTAAAATATTAATAAGATACACGATCCAGTCTTGCACAAATATTAACTTGTTTTTATTCGAAGCAAAGTATTAAATGCATATAAACACATAAAAATCAATTTTTTGATTGCGATATAAAATCAAAAATAGAAGTCATCTGCTCTTGAAACATGAACTCGAACTCAGCTTGCATCTTGGCTCTAATTTCAGCTCGTACCTCTGTACCTTTGTCTTTAATTTCTCATCTGACTCAACTAGCTATGCCTTTAATTTCTCATTCGACTCAGTCTAAACTTCTTATCTAATTTTTTGAGCTACTTCAACCATCATTGTCTCCCTAGCATCACTTACTGCCTTCTGTACTTGCTCCTGAACATCCTGCCGAGGTATTTTACTTGGAGGTCTTTTTCCCGCTGCTTTTTCTCGAAATATCCTGATTTCTCACCAAGCACATGAAGTTATATGTCATCACACGACTTCTAAGTTTCGTCATCTTGTGTTTGTCTTATGACAAACTTGTGTAGTTTTTCCTGCAATTAAATAACAATAATTAAAGGCATTAGCAACAATGGTCAAAACAAACTCCAAAAACAGAATACAAAATTAAGATTAAAGGTTAAAATCTCAACAAATTAATATGAAATTTTTATGAGAGTGTCATAACATACTCTAAAAATAGAATACAAAATTTTATAGTAATTTATGATAATTTGTTACAATTTGTACTCAATATAGTGCACAACTCACGCACCAGACAGATATCAGCACAACTGAAAAAAATATTTAATTTGAAATCAAAACCTTAACCAATTAATATGACATTTTTATGAGAGTGTAAAAACATAATCCTAAAATATAATATAAAATTTTAAAGTTATCCATGATGATTTTATATAATTTCTACTCAATCTAGTGCACAACTTACGTACGGGAATCATACCAGTGTAACTGAGAAAAATATTTAGTCTAATATCAAAATATCAACCAATTAATATTAATTTTTTATGAGAGTATTAAAACATACTCCTAAACATAATGATTGAAGATATTAATGATTGTATATAGTGTTTGAAGATATTAATGATTGTATATAGTGTATTTGTAACAACTATTTATATTATCTATTTGTAGTATACAGTAACAATATGAATAAATCATTACTGATAAATATATTTGTGACAACTAATAGTGTCATAGAATTTGTGTTTTAGTAACAATAAATATTGTTGCAAATTGTAAATTTTTAGTGACACTATTTAAAACTTGTCACCAATAATTACTTATTTGTGACAATGTTTGTCATCACTAATTTTGTAGATAACGTCATTATATAATATTTTATATACATATACTGACAAATAGTCATGTCTTTTGTAACATGTTTTATTAGCACAAATTAGTTTTAGTAACAGTCAATGTCATCACTAAAGAGTTGCAATAGAAACAATATGATAACTTTTATGTGATAAGTATTGTTGTCACAAATATAATTTAGTGATGACAAAAGTCGCCACTAAAGAGTCATAACAGTGACTATGTAATAAATTTTCTGTAACAAGTATTATTGTATCAAATACGATTCAGTCATGTTGAAAGTCGTCACTGAAGAGTCTAATAGTAACTATGTAATAACTTTTCTTGACAAGTATTGTTGTCATAAATATTAATTAGTGATAATATTAGTTGTCACAAAAAAACTTTATAGTGACAATCTAGTTAATATTTTCTGACAAGTCATAGTTGTCACTAAAAATTATTTTCAGTGACGAGCAACAAAAATTGTCATAAAAACCTTTAGTGATAGCCACATAAACTATGATACTTAGTCGTCACTAAACTCGTCACTGAATATTTTCAGTGACAACTTGAAGACTTTTGGTGATGACTTTTATTGTCACAAAAAACCTATATTCTTGTAGTGGATCTCATTACTTGTCGGCATGTGTGTATACCTCATATATGCTTCTAATTCTGTAAACTGCATCTGTGCTCTAAAGGCAAGGTTCTCGTGTTTTTTTTGAGTAAGCGATTGCACGTTCAGAACAAAATTTAAAGTCTTCATACTTCTACAAATTTTTCTTATTTGCTTTTGTAGCTCTTATCCTCTGTGGAGAAGATGGGCCTGAGATTCCACCCTTGGACGTGGTCTGCTTTCTTGGTCCCATTCTGCAAAATTAATCACAAAAAATACAACTTAACATGATATTATGATTTCTCCAAAAATGCTCTCTAATTTAAATTTGTATTCTGTTTTTTGGAGTTTGTTTTGACCATTGTTACTAATGCCTTTTGTTATTATTATTGAACTGCAGGAAAAACTACATGAGCTTGCCGTGAGACAAACATGGGATGATGAACCTCAGATATCTCATGATGACATATTGCTTCATGTGCTTGGTGAGAAATCATGATATTTTTGAGAAAAATGAGCTGGAAAAAGACCTCCAAGTAAAAGACCTCGGCAAGTTGTCCAGGAGTAAGCAGAAAAGGCTATAAGTGATGCCAGAGAGATAATGATGGTTGAAGTGGCTCAAAAAATTAGAGAAGAAGTTCAGGCTGAGTCAAATGAGAAATTAAAGAAACAGCTAGCTGAGTCGGATGAGAAATTAAAGACACAACTAGCTGAAGCAGATAAGAATTAAAGATAAAGCTACAAGAGGTACGAACTGAAATTAGAGCTGAGATGCAAACTGTGTTTGAGTCTATGTTTTAAGAACGGATGGCTTCTTTTTTTGGTTCTATATCACAATCAAAAAATTGATTTTTATGTGTTTATATGGATTTAATACTTTGCTTCAAACAAAAACAAGTCACAACTTATGCAAGACTGGATCGTTTTTCTTATGAATATTTTAGCATATTTATGTGATTAATTTTACTTTCTATTGTACATCATTGATATATATATCAGCTAATTATAAAACATCTCTTGTGAATATGGTGTTTGAAAATATTAATGATTGTATATATTGTATTTGTAACAGCTATTTGTATTAGCTATTTAAAGATGCAGTAACAATATGAATAAATCGTCACTGATAAATTTATTTGTGACAATTAATGGTGTCACAGAATTTGAGTTTTAGCGACAATAAATATTGTTGCAAATTTTAACTTTTAGTGACACTATTAAAAACTTGTCACTAATAATTACTTATTTGTGACCATATTTGTCATCACTAATTTTGTAGTTAATATCATTATATAATATTTTATATACATATAGTGACAAATAGTCATGTCTTCTGTGGCACGTACTGTTATCACAAATATGATTTAGTGATGACGAACGTCGTTACTAAAGAGTCATAATAATGACTATGTAATAACTTTTCTATAACAAGTTTTATTGTCACAAATACGATTTAGTCATGTTGAAAGTCATCACTGAAGAGTCGTAATAGTGACTATATAATAACTTTTTAGTGACAAGTATTGTTGTCACAAATACTAACTAGTGACAATATCAGTTGTCACAAAAAAATGATATAGAGACAATCTAGTTTGTGTTTTGTGACAAATCATAATTGTCACTGAAAACTATTTTTAGTGATGGGCACTAAAAGTCGTCACAAAAACCTTCAATGATGGCCACATAAACTACAATACTTAGTCGCCACTAAACTCGTCCCTGAATATTTTTAGTGACAACTTAAAGGCGCTCAATGATGACTTTTGTCATCACAAAAAATCCATTTTCTTGTAGTGGGGGTGGCAGTAAGAAATGGCATTGTGGGAGGCATGTCAATCGGCCAGGCGACAATTGGGCGGCACATGGGATTGGGCAGAGCAGCGGGCAGGCATCAATTGCGGGCGAAACATGGGAAGGGATGAGGGAGATCTCAAAAATTTTAATTGCAAATTGCGACTGGGTATTAGGTTAATTATATATTGGGTTAAAAATTATATATTACTTGTATGATAATTATAATAGATCAAGAGTTATTTGATTATATGATCTAGATAGATGACTGAGATGAGGTAAAGAAAACCAAATTTATATAACATGCTCGATGAAAATTTGAAGGATCACAGTTATTGTATTTTTATAATATTCTAGAATTAATTAAAAATTAAAAAATTAAAATTTGTGACAATATAAATTCCTCACAAAAAATTGTATGTGACAATTAAAAATAGTTTAATGGATTTCCATATTTTAGTGACAAGTGTTTTTCATTGTAAATGAAAAATTTATGTTTTAGTGATGATATTTAGTTTTCGTCACTGAAAACTCAGTTTTAGTGACAAGTTCTTTTAGTTGTCACAAAAAGGTTTATGTTTTTGTGACTATATTTAGTTTTTGTTAATGAACACTCAGTTTTAGTGACAAGTTTTTCAGTTGTCACAGAAATAATATATGTTTTTATGACGATATTTAGTTTTCGTCACTAAATACCCAATTTTAGTGACAAGTTTTTTCGTTATCACAGAACATATTTATGTTTTAGTGACGATATTTAGTTTTTATCACTGAACACTCAGTTTTTGTAACAAATTTTTTAGTTGTCGCAGCAAAAATGTATATTTTAGTGACGATATTTAGTTTTTGTCACTAAACATTCATTTTAGTGACAAGTTTTTTAATTGTTGTAGAAATAAATTATGTTTTAGTGATGATATTTAGTTTTCGTCACAGAATACTCAGTTTTAGTGACAAGTTTTTACTTCTCATAGAAAAAATTTACATTTTAGTGACAATTTGTAACTCTCCTTATTGAAAATTATGTTTTAGTGACAATTTTTTAGTTGTCACTGAAGCATTTATGTTACTATAATAATTTTTAGCTAACGTCATTGAAAACTATGTTTTAGTGACAAGTTTTACTAGAAAATTTATATTTTAGTAGCGATATTTTGATCCCATTACTGAAAACTATATTTTTGTGACAAGTTTTTTCTAGTGCCAAGAAAAATTATGTTTTTGTGATACTTAATTATCTCCATCACTGAAAACATAATATTTGTGACAACTTTTAATTTTTGACACAAATACTCATTTTCAGTGACATTTTGACACTTGTTACTAAGAAATCATCACTATAGATCCAAATTCTTGTAGTGATTGTTCATGAGTTCTAACTAATCTGCAACCAACACTTGGGGATCTACATGGATACTCCATAGTAAGGGGCAGGAAAGTGCTATTCACTAGATAAGAAAATTTGAGAGCAATTCCTATACTTGATGTGCCTGAGGAGCACCCATCCTTTGTGGATAATGTGAATGATATCCCAGGCAGCTCCTGCTGGTTCAAAGAGCTCTGTGAAACCTTGAGTGATGTTGTATTCAGCAAGAGCTTCTTGAAATTGGGCTTCGTTTGAAAAGACTACATCTTGGTAAGCTTGTTTATTAAATATAGGCATCATACCGTTCTCCGCAATAACGAAATTATAGTCAAGGGATGTGATGTTATTGAATATGATTTTGAAAAGGTGCCCATTCGATGTTACATCTATCATGTATTTCGTGATAGTTCAATTTATGGGTCAAGCCCATGAGTGTATCCAGCTTCCAAGATGGCAAAGCTCTACTTAGTTTTGCCATCTATAATAACAAAAAAATGTATGAACTATGGAATCCATCCATCACGAGATGAAAAATTTGAGAGTCCCATGCAACCAGTCATGGATACATCCATGTGAAGAAGCATGAGTGTTCGACACGTCTAATAGGAACAACATGTACAATAAGAGCAACAACATGCTATGTCCCACATGCTGGTCACAGAGAACAAGTTCAGGAACATTGAAAGTAAGGGTAAGAATAAGGAGATGCAACAGCTACAACGACCCTACCAGAAGAGATAACACTCCAAATGCTAAAGGAGTCGATCATAAGGATGACATACATGTTCACTACAAGGTTGCAAGTTATTGAAGAACGGCAAGCCCGAGCCGAGCATCGTCAACAACGTCAATATCAGTTTCTCAACGAAGTATTAAGATGAATGGCTATTGAGGACGCCCCTATTTCTGCAAATAAAGATGAAGGGATGAGCTAAGGGACCACAGGGTTCTGCCAATATCAAAGATGCAAGTGACAAAAAAATCTTCATCAGAGGCATCGTTAATATTGACTACAAAGTAGAGTGAGTTTTTTTTAGAAAACCAACAAAGCCAGATATATTCTAACCATAATCTCTTACACTACTTCTTAGTATATTATCTCTTACATTACTACTTAGTGTATTATTTTCATAATTATATTCTTAATGTACTGAGAATATTGCATAATTTAAGTTGGAGGGTAGGTTACATACACTTTATTTTACTGTATCATAACTAACTAACATAAAAAAATCATTTTCTTGAAGTAGAAAGTAAGATTATAAGTACTTTATATTACATATTTATGAGATTGATATCTTAATTTTGATACTTACATGATAGTAATTCTTATATAATCTTAATTGAGATTTTAAATTCGATAATAAGATATATGAATACTTAAAATTAGAATCAAATATGCACTCTGAATACTTACATAATGAATTATGAGGAGTTGATGACAAAAAAAAACTTAAAAGAAGACCTATCTCATATATATATATATATATATATATATATATATATATATATATATATATATAAAAGATATATTAAAAAAAGAAGAACTGAGTCGGGTATTAAGGCAATATACTTTAGATATAAAAAAAACATATATAGAAAATAAATAAGAGAAAGTAAGTGTTAAGTAGTTGGGTTCATATGCCTCGGTAATCATGCGTATTCACATGAATGATACTTATGGACTTCTATTATAGATATGAGCTAAGTAATTGGGTATTTGTGCCTCGGTAAGCATGAATGTTTAATTGAAATGCAAGTGTTATATATATATATATATATATATATATATATATATATATATATATATATATATATGAAAGGGTTCCAATAAGTTTAATTGAAGCTTGAGACTCAACAAAGCTTATATACACTCTCACAAGAGTGTATAGGAGAGGATAATTGTAAGTAAAGTATATCTATGATACGATTTAAATGATCATGATGGATACATATGGGTATTAGATTATAAGTCATTTATTAAGATTGATATTTTCATAAATATCTATGTATGTTTCTCTAATTGAGCTTGATATGGAAGAGAAATGAAAAGTTAAAAAAATAGAAAATATAGATAGTTAATAGTAAGATACTAACATTTTAATTTTCTTATTTTATACTTATCCTTATTTTTCACGTTTATTTATTTGTTGAACTCATAAATATTTCTTGATGTTTTTGGGTAACATCAGTGGAAACTCGCACGAGACAACACTCATCCACTAGGGTAACGTAGGGGTTTCATAGCTTATTGCACGTGCTAAGTGTAATCGTAATTCTTACGAAAGTGAGTTAGGATTTATTTTCTTTTTAGCTAGGTCTTTAGTTTATTTTCTTAATTTTATAATTTGCTAGAGACTAGCAAAACTCAAGTTGGGTGTGATTACATTTGAAAAATGTAATTAGTTTGGTTTATTTTATACACGCGTGATCTAATTTTGTAGATTAATATAAGAAATTAATAGAAAATTATTTTTATAAATCAAATTCCTCACTATGATATTTTTCTAGTGTTTTCTAGTGATTTTGTTGGTTCTATATGCAAGGAAATCGAAGCAACAAACCATCTCTAAATTATCTGTTCAGAACAGTAAATTTAAAGTCTGGTTGTCGACAGCCAATAAATAGCTATCGATAGCTGTCGACTGCACGAAGAACCCAAGAACTGCTATTGATAGCGCTGTCATAGGGGGAAGCCGCAGTTTGCTTTTTTTAGGATTTTTTAGAGAATTTAGAGATTCCTTGTAAATAGAATTCCTATTAGGGTTTTGTAAAGCTATAAATAACCAATGTAACTCAGATTTTGACATTTGGAAGAGAGATTTTAGAATTTTTATAGTTTTAGATTTTAGATTTAGTTTTTGTACTCGTTCATAGAAATCAATAAAACAATTTTTTTTCTTTATTCATGGTTATGATAAGTATAAGTGGCTAATTTTTTGGGTTGTTTCAGATGGCATAATAATAGGAGGTTTACTGGTATGTGATTTACAGTTCTTATTGATTTTAATTGATTTATGTGAAATTGATATCTTTGATTCTCTGTTATCTTTGAAAAGATTAAGATATGATTTTGAGTTTTTGATGTTTTATTGTTTAACGATATATTCGTTACTTAGTTTTTGATATACCGTAACATTTTTCGGCACAATGCATGCTTAGACTTTGAATATTTTTTTTGTTATTCATATTGCATACTTAGATAAACTAAAAATTCATATAAAATTAACTCTGAAAGTTATTCAAAGTATCAAGTTTGCAACATTATATATTTTGTGCTTCAATGATTTATTTTTCGGTTCTAGGAAGACCATGTGATTTATGCAATTAAGATATAAAAGTATAAACACATTTAGTAAATTATCTTATGGGGGGAGTTATATCGATCTGACAAATAATTTTAATTAAAGTAAATTTATATCTTTATTAATTTAGTCTTAGTTTTTAGTTAATAAAAATCCAATATTTATTTATTTTTAGTTCCATAATTTATTTCTAGTGTCACGCAATAACAAAATGATTGCTATCATTTTACTACTTATCGATCTCTTACACTTGGGAGTGTAAGATTTATATTGCAGTCACGTAGTAGACCACATAGGGCTTTTTATCTCTTCGTTGCCCCAGTACTACTCCAATTGTGTAATCGCTTGCATCACACATTGATTTTGAATGGTAGTGACTAATCCGGAGGTTGCGCTGTGGTGCTATGATGAGCATTTTATTAACTGTGTCGAAAATTATTTGGCATATGCCTGCATCTATTCAAATTTCAGATCTTATGCAAGCAGGTGAGAAAGAAGTCTAGTAATAGTATAAAAATTATTTATAACCTTCTATAAAGTCAGCATGTCCTAAGAGCGAACGTATATCTTTTACGATATTAGATATTGGTATTTTAGAAATGTACTCAACTTTAACTTTATCTACTTCCATCCCTTTAGATGAAACTATATAACTAATATTTTACTCTTTGTAACTATAAAGTGGCATTTTTTCCAATTTAGGAGCAAATTCTTTTGTTAACATCTTTCAAGCATAGCTCCTAGATTAGACAAACACAATTCAAAACTATTTCTAAATAAAGAGAAATCATCCATAAATACCACTACACAGTCTTCAACCATGTCGTTAAAGGTATCTATCGTACACCTTTGAATTGTTGCGAGTGTAATATTCTTCTAAATGCAAATGTGCCAAAGGGGCAGGTAAAACTTGTTTTTTCCTAATCCTCTAAGCATTTCCATTTTGATAGTTACCAGAATAACCATCAAGAAATTAATAAAATTCATGCACAGCAACTCTCTCAAGTACTTGGTTAAGAAATGGTAACGAAAAATGACCTTTTCGCATTACTTGATTTTTCTTTTGGAAATCAATGCATATACGTCAACTTATAGTTATACGAGTGAGTATCAACTCTCCATCTTTGTTTTCAACAACTGTTACCCAATTTTCTTTAGAACAATTTGGGTTGGAGTCACCCACATACAATCAACAATTTGATAGATGACGCTAGCACCAAGAAATTTCAACACTTCAGTTTTAACCACTTCATTCATGGTAAGATTAAGCCTTCGTTGCATTAGCTTTATTAGTTTGGCTCTGACTTATAAAGAGATGTGATTTGTACTGATAATAGGGTCTATACCTTTGATGTCCATTATATTCCATCCAAAAGCTCTCTTATACTTTTACAATGTCGATAGTAATTGCTCTTCCTGATTCTCATCTAGATGTGCTGAGATAACCACTCGGAAAGTTTCCTTAAGTACCAAAAATGCATACTTGAAATTCTTGGGTAGCATTTTTAGCTCAAGTATTGGTGCTTGGATATGGATTAATTTCTTTGTAGTTTGAGGTAACTCTTCATATACTTCCTTTCTTGGAATCTATCATATGATATTTGAACTTTGAGCATGAGTTAAATGTTTTATAATGTTAATGGTGTGTTCGGATTTGAGCCACTCAAGGAAACAATCATCCATTGTTAATGCAAGCTCCAAAGAATCAGAGATGCATAATGATACAATGTCTCCTTCTTCACAAATTTTTCAATGTAAGTAATGTCCTGCAATTCATCATTGTCGACATTTGGTTGGTTGCGAACATTAAAAACAATGAACTCAAGGGTCATATTACTAAATAATAGCTTCACCACACCATTCCTACAATTAATAACCACATTAGCCATGGCTAAAAATGGAAGTCCGAGGATAACGGGAATGTGAAGATGTGAATTTTTTATAGGTGCAGTATTGATAACAATAAAAACTACCAGAAAATAGAAGTTTTTGATCTACACTAAAATATCTTTCACAATGCTTTTAGGATATCTTTCTGACCTATCAACCAATTGTAGTGTGATAAGTATAGGTTTAAGTTCTCCTAGACTCAATTGCTTAAACCAAATATGGTAAAAGGTTTAAATAGCTCCCAAATCTAGTAGAGTTTTTTCAATATTGTGTTGACCTATCACATATAAAATAGTTGAACATCCAGGATCCTTATATTAAAAAGGTATTTCAGTACGAAATAATGCACTTACTCGTTCTATGAGAATTGCTTTCTTTATATGTTGTGCTATCTTTTGATTGTACACAAGTCCTTGAGAATTTTGCACATGAGGAGACTTGTTTGATTGCTTCCAACAGAGGGATGTTAATCTGTACCTGTTTAAAAACTTCAAAATATCAGCATAATATCTGTTAATATTTTAGCTTTCAATCATTGTAGAAACAGTACAGATGGCTTGTAAGTTATGGATAGATTCTTTGAGATTGTCATCTTTAGATTACTATACTAAATCATTATCCTGTTTCTCCTCAGTATCTTCTTTTGAAATGGGCTCGCAGAGTACTTTCCACTTTGTAAACTAATTGAAGCAGATGTCTCAAGTATATAATTATCAATTGAAGAATTAATAGCATTTATACCTTCGATATTACCCGAAGTGCCGGTATCCATTTGAGATGGTAGCTTACCTTTTTCCTTTGTTTACAATACAGAACAAAGATAGCTTATCTAAAATCGTGTATTAATAAACGTTGTCATATTTTGATTGTTGATCATTTATTGCAACTGGATTAACTGCTATTGTGCTTTGATCATTTGATCCATTTTCTATTATATCTGCATAACATTATCCTCAAGATTCCGTTACAATGGTGTTTGGTACATGGAAGGTTGATTACAAGATTGGACGTATTGTTGTGATGGGGGTTTAGTAGGTAGCTTATTTTGACGGTTGAATAACTATTGATAATTCTACTTTTATTGAAGATTTGCATGGTTCCTCCAATCAGGTTATAAGTTTGTGAATAAGGGTTGTTTACTGATTGAGGATAGTGTTGAGGGTATTAGCTTGTTCATTTAATACTTCCTTTAAAGCAGGAAGTGTTGGACAGTCATGAGTTACATGTCCTTATTGTTTGCAAAATATCACAAACTTCCAGAACTTCTTCTATTGTTTTAACAGTTTTTGTTTTCTTTATAAACAAATCTTCATATTTCTTCATGATATTGATTAATAGTGCAGTAATATCTTCAGTTCCTCCCAATTTGATAATTTCATCTCTATTTTGAGGTTTATCTACCAATTGGTTTCTTTACGAAATATCCTCAGTTTCCATGGCGTGTGAATTTTCGACAAATGAATCATGATATTCTCATGCTTCCTAAGCATTATTGCTCAAAATTTTACTATTACACATAATTTCTACAAATTGCCTAATTGAAGTGTTTAGCCCTTGATAGAAAGTACTTACAGTCCTCATTATCTCGAAACCATGATATAGGCATAAGAGTAGCATATCTTTAGATCTATCCTAATACTCGAACAAATGTTCATCTTTTTTCTGACAAAAGTTGAGAAATTGGTTTTGCATATAATTTGTTCGATGCAAAAGAAAGAATTTCTTTAAGAATTCCCTTTGTATCTCATCATATCTTCCTATTGAATTGGGATGTAATGAATGTAGCCATGCTATTGCTTTATCTTTTAGGGAGAATAGAAAGAGCGTTAGCTTTAGTTACTCTGCAGTAGTATTTTGAAGATTAATGTAGCGCAAACCTTTTCGAATTCTCAAAGATGTAAATATGGGCTCTCTGCATCTATCCAATTAAATTTATGCAAAAGTTGAACTATTCACGATTTAAACTCGAAGCATCCCATATTCAAATGAAATGCTATACATGAAGGTGGGGATGTCCTATTAGGTTGTATAGATAATCACGTAAAGACCTTCCATTACCTCCATGATGGATGTTTTTATAGTTTGTGTTATTATGTTCAAATCCATTCTTATCACCATTATTCATGTTGTTATTATTATTAGTACTCATGTTGTGAGGTGATTGGTGGATTGAAAGTATTTGTAAATCTTAGTATGATTGAAGGAGTCTACTATTAGAAGTTCTCTTCTAACTGGTCATACAAATTCAAAATTATACAAATTAATGATGTAATAACTGTAATCTATACTAAAGTATAACAAAGATCCCTAGCAACAATGCCAAAAATTTGACTGCGATATAAATCGAACACTCCCAAGTGCAAAATATCAAACAAATAGTACAAGGTTGGTAATCAAAGATCGTTCTCTTGAGAATCGTTTCGATTATTGTGTTGACACTAAAGAAAATAAATTATGAAATTAAAATAAAGATCGAATTTTTTATTAACTAAAACTAAAGATTGAAGATTTTTAAATTATATAGAATAAACTTGTTGGTCAGATAAATAAACTTTTCCATAGAATAATTTATTGGATGTGTTTATGTTTGCTTATCTCAGTTGCATAGATCACATTGTCTTCCTACAACAAAAAAATATAATATTAAAATATAAAATCAAACAAAATTGTAAAGTTGATAATTTGGATAACTTTCCCAATTATAAGTATATGTATTTTGAGTTTATCTAAGCACTATATATAAATAATAAAAATACATATTCAAAACCTAAGCATACATCATGTGTAAAGAGTATATGGTATATCAAAAACTAAGTAACAAATATAGAATCAAACAATAAATCATCAAAAACTCAAAATCATATTTAAATCCTAATAAGATAAAGAGAGAACAAAAAATATCAATTTTACATAAATTAATTCAGCATGATATGCATGTAAATCACATACCAGTAAATTTTTTAGGGCTCATTATATCATCTGAACCAACACAAGAATTTAGCAACTTATCATAACCATCAATCAATGAATAAATGAGATTCTTTTATTAATAACTATGAATGAGTACAAAACTAGACTCAATAATCTCTCCAATATCTCTCTCTATTGCTGCATACATGAAATTCTTAATTACATTGGATATTTATAGCCTTACAAAAAAAACCTAGTAAGAATTCTATGTAAGAAACTCTTTTTTCTCTCAAAAAGCCTCAAATTAAAATTCTGCGACAATGGCTTTCCAAAGCCCCATCAATAGCCACTCTCGGGTTTGATTCCCAGTCAACGGCTGTCGACAACAAACAGAGGCTATTGACAACCAGACTTGTAAAATTATAGTTTTGAGATACGTTTTGATTCTTTGATTTCCTTCCACATAGAATCCTACAAGAAGACTATAAAACACTGAAAAAATATTAAAGTGGAGAATTTGATTAATAAAAATAATTTATCATTAATTTCTTATGTTAATCACCAAAATTGAATTATGAGTTTATAAAATAAACTAAAATAACTACACTTTTTACTCGTAGTCACACATATATAACTATTTGATAAGATATGTCATCGGCATTTGCACAAATATGATAATCAGAGACAAATTCTTAATAACAAAATAATAAGTATATGTTGCTCATAGAGAATAAGGACGTAATCAGGATTGAAATCAAAAGATATGATATAGAACAAGATACGAATGCAAGGAAATATTAATGAATATTACTTGCATGAATGTGGCAAAATCCTAAGGTAATGAGTCAAAGGATAAAAATTATGGTTGCTCTGATACCATTTTGCGATGCTCCAAATCATACTAGTGGGGCCTAGTGTGTCTCCCAATAATAGGTAGGGTGATATCGGCCGACACTCTCAATATCGGAGTGCACAAGACCATTGTTTTATAAAATCTTAGGTAAGATATATGGAAGCACGCAAATATGTGATATATATCACAGGTCTAAATCTATCTGCCACAACATCATAGGTATGAATATAACAATATCTGAAAACTGATACATAAGAATGATAAGCAATATGTATATCGAAAGGTTGCTCACATAGTATCAAGTATAGTATCAAAATAGAGCAACATAAATATTGAAATATATAAGAGTGTCTAAATAGCATGGACAGAACTAAAAAATAAGATACATATCCACATATAAGCCAAAATAATATATATCCAAAATGGATGAAAATCCTACAAGAAACTCTCTACTGACACTCATCCATAGCCTGAAAGATCCTTAAGGGATTAGTCCTCCTCTTCCTCTACTATTACTATCTCAGCTGGTAGACCTAGGGTGTGATAATCTCAAAGGTCAAAATCTGAACAAGAATACAAATTCAATCTTGTGCCATGCTATAGAAACCGTATATGGCATACTAGTAGGAACAATATAAAGGATGTATGGGAATGAATCACAAAGTGCAAAGTATGCAAAATATAACTTGAATCATGAATTACATGTTATGCAAAATGTAGCATGATTAAAGTATGTAAATATAACATGAGTCATGAGTACCTAGATCAAGTAACAAGGTATGCCAAATATAACAAGAATCATGTAGTACATGTTATGCATAATATAATATGAGCAGGCAAATGAATACAAACTCTATCATATTAGTTTGGAATTGAATGGTGGGAGTAATTATGTGTTCCAGAAGTGTATCATGCATATCCAATACCACGACCACAAACACTGGTCCTCACATGGATTGGTCCGCCACTAAGCAAACAAATACTAGAATTCCAAATCCCATGTGTACCCGAGATCATGGCCTTAAACACGGTCTCTTCATGAGCCAGTCCGTTACAAGGCAAACTTAGAAACGAATAGTGCTAGCCAAGGATCAGCAAATGCATCCCAAGTAAGACAAGAGACTCCCAAATACGTGTTTCATTCTACCATTTATTTTTTCCGTACCCATAATGTAGTAAATACTAAGTATCAATATATCAAGGTATCATATACAATAAGAGTTCTTGTATCAATAGCCATGTGAAGGCAACATGACATGCATGTATATGTAAGTGCAAGAGTGATACTAGTAGGTACAAGAGTTCTACAACATATTTACATGCAAGGTATCATTTCTAAATAAGAATAATATGTATAAATAATAACATACATAAATAAATATGTGTGCATATATATCATATTATTAATTAAGTGGTATATGTACAAATATGACATATATGCCTAAACATGAGCTATGATAGGTATGAACTCACCTTTTATAGGTAATAATAAGGGTGATTTGATATATGTACATGTGTATCATATCATAAACCAAGATGTATATGCACGGACATAACATGTGTGCCTAAATTACTATGATTTAGTGGGCAGTCAGATTTTTAAGTCTTATTTGAATAGGACAAACATGGAATTTGAGGCTAGGATTTTGTAAATCTGTAGAAACCTCAATTGTCTTTCAAATAAATCTTAAATGAGCTTAATTGAAGTTATAAAATAAAATTTATAATTATTTTACTATAGACCTACTATTACTTCTATGGAGCTGGTACAATAGAGATTTTCAGATTATTTTTGACCAAGATAGAATTAAATTTAAAACTTAAGATCTTCATTAATTCTAAATAATTGAATTAGCTTCCCAATAAAACTTAAAAGATCTCAATTGGAGTTTAGAGCAACAGATATGGTCATTTTATCATGAACCTGCTACAGCAGAACTGTTGACCTAGTGTAGCAACAATTGATGAAATTTCAGGTTATTTTTATTTAGGGAAATGGCTAAATTATGGTTTGTTGCAGTTGCATTGTAAATTAATGAATTATCTCTCTAATGGCATTAGAATATAATCAATTTGAGTTAAAATACAAAAGTTATGGCAGTTTTAAGATGGACTGTTGCGTATGTCTAGGCAGCAATAAAATATGTGTACTTATGACATCCACAGTATAACATATGCAATGAAACTCAAGATAAATGCAACTTAGAGCATTTATAATCTTGAAAAAAATTTGATAATGCCTCTTACATTATATATGAGGTGATTGCATCAAGAAATCACAAATTTAAAGAATTTGGAATTGTATTATTACCTCTTATTGAACCAAAATCGAAAAAAACTTATATTGATATGATAACCCTTCAAAGTTGAGAAATCTCCCGAGAGTCCCATTTGGTAAGACGCACAAATGCTGATGGAGATGCCCCACCTTGTGGAAGAAGTTTAGAGATTATTTGATGAAGGAAACTCAAGAATAAATCTAATAGAGCGATATGGTGGATTTTCAGTCTACTATTTGATTGAATATTTGGTAATTTATTTGAGAAGATTGAAGAAGGAATTAGAGTTGGAGGTTTGAAGAGAACATGAAGTGGAATAGAAAAGAAAGAAGTCTGATTTTTTTCAAAATTTTGTAAATTTATTTGAGGGGTCAAATAGCTGCTAGAATTAAGGATTAGGATTATTACATAGCTAAACACTAGAGGTCTAGCCAGTGAGTCAGTTGCCACCAATGAGGCTTGTCGGGCCCTGTGAATTTGACTAAGGCATTCCCTCAAGCCCGAAGTTGGAGCAAAAGATATCTAGGAAGAGAGCATCCTAACCTTGTGTTTATTGGTTCTGGAGTGATTTTCTTCGATGTTTCCCATCGAGCAACAGATTCTCAATTTGCACTCATTGGATTTCTAAACTCTGTACGATTTGGAGACTTTGTTCATTGTCAATTTTAGCCCTCGAGGGCTATGGGATTGTATAGAGGTTGAAGCCTTGTGCGTTTTACGTACTTGAGCTCTAGCCTCCAACTATTTCTCCATGCTACTTTGTGGTTTACTGTCACCCGGGGTACTAATAGTCATGTTTTGCTTCTTGGTCATCCGTCTAGTAATGATGGCCTAGTAAAATATATGCTTCCTTTCTTTATTGCTGAGAGGGGCAGTAGGCTAGCTGGCAGAATAGATCAATGACCTTACACTGGTAATGGGTTAAATTGCACTGGTTGAAGTACTTCGGTGATTTGCCAAAGACATGGTCTCAATGTCTATTTTCTCAGGTACATGGACTTGGGATGATGTCCTGCGGTGGACAGCATTTGTCACAGCGCCGGAGTATGTCATCTTCCTAGGGGAAGACGAGGTGATCCTTCCACCACCCGGAAGGTATTGTTCTTGTGTTTGTTGGAGAGAGATAGAGAGTTTGTATGGAGAAATTCTCCATACTTTTCTTAGTTGACTTCAATCATCAGAGTGTCAATGGCAGCACTAATAACCACCTTATCAAACTACAACACGAATTCCTCTAAGATAGATGTTTGATTCCTAGCAGAGTTGCCAGCTTGTTTCCGTAATTTGCAACATTAGCAAAAAATGCAGCCATTGCAAAAATAACAAATAAATTTTATTGAAAATTTGGAAATTTTAACACTGAAGATGTTTTTTTACTAATCAAGAGGATTATAATCAAGATTTTCAGAGAGTGTGATGATGGAAGTATGATCATAGTGACCCTTTTTACTTTTGTTCACTATTCGGTAGAGAATTTTAGTTGAATTGATGCTCTCTCTGTATGATTTTTAGGAATTGATTTTCCAATAATTTTTATCCACGTACTCGGAGTGGTTCTATGATTGAACAATTATAACTTTTTTTTGATTTGTGGAAGATTATGGTAGAACTATACTATGATCTAATCCAAGGGATCATGGTAAAGCTGCGCTATAATTTGATCATTTTGAATAACCGCCCACTAACGAGGATGAGATGTCTTCGTCAGCAAAGTTGACTCCTTCAACTGACGAGGTTGGAATATTTTCCTTGACAAAGCTGAATTTAGTCATTTGTCATAATTATTTGTCTTGGGTGTATTTTTTTTTTTTTTGTCCGGTGAGGATGGGATGTCTTTGCTGACACGGTGGACTTTGTCGTTCAAAGTCTTTAGACTAGTCCTATTAGCTCCATTTGGCGAAGCTGGGATTCCTCTATTGGTGGAATTAAATGTCTTTGATGGGTCGAGTTGAAACTCTTTGTGTGGCAAGGCTAAGGTCCTTCGTATGGAAAGGATTGTCACTGATTTGACTTGTACTTTTGCCAACTCAGTATGATAACACTATAACTTTCTCCGATTGGTCCTAGTCAGCAATAGGCAAATTTTTATCTCCTACAAGTGGATAGCTTGTTTTATTGGTTAAACTGCTATTGAGCATTCTGCTTCCATTGAAAATTCGGATGATTCCTCCAACTAGGATTATAAGTTTGAGAATAAGAGTTATTTGCTAGTTGAAGAAAAATGTTAAAGATATTAGCTTGTTCATTAAGTACTTCTTTAAAAATGGGAAAGGTTGGACAATTGCAAGTTGCCTGTCCTTATAATTAACAAATATCATAAATTTCTAGAACTTCTTCTATTGCAATAACAATTTTTGTTTTCTTATTAAGCAAATCATCAAATTTTTTGTGATTGTGATTAATCTTGCAGTTATATCATCGGTTTCCCCTAATTTTATAAGTCCACCTTTGCTCTAAAACTTCTCTACTAATTGGTTTTTTCCGAAGTACTCTTCATCGCCCAGGCTTGTGAATTCTCGGCAAGGGAGTTAAGGTATTCCAATGTTTCATCACTATCCTTACTTAAGAATTCACCATTATACATAGTTTTTACAAATTGTCTGGTTGCAGTGTTTAGCTCTTGGTAGAAGGTACATACTGTTCTCTGGATTTCGAAGTCATGGTACAGGCATAAGAGTAGCAAATCTTTGAATCTATCCTAACAAACAAATTTTCTTCTTCTTTTTGATGAAAGTTGAGAATTTGTTTTCGCATATAATTTCTTTTTGAAGTCTTTTTGCATCGCATCCTATCTTCCTATTAAATTGGGACATAATGAGTGTAGCGATGACTTTGCTATATCTTTTATGGATAATGGAAAGAGTTTAATTTTTACTTGCTCTGAAGTATAATAGTTTGAAGATTAATAGTAGAGCTAACCTCTTGAAATTCTCGAAGGTGCAAATATTGGCTCTCCAAATCTAACCTATGGAATTTTGGCAAGAGTTGTTATACTCTAAATTTGATTTTGAAATGTCCCATATTCAATGGAAATACTATACATGAAAATTGTGTTGTCTGATTAGCTTGTAGATAATCAAGTGGGGACCTCCCATTGCCTCTATGATGGTATTGTCGTGTGTGTTGATATATTCAAATATGGTTTTCTTACCGTTATTCATGTTATTATTGTTGTTATTGTTAGTACTCATGTTGTAAAGTGATTGATGGATTGAAAGTATTTGTAGATCTAAGTATAATTGAACGAGCCTACCGTTAGAAGTTCTCCTCCAACTGGTCACGTAAATTTAAAACACATAAACTAATATCATAGGAACCATAATCAAGACTAAAGTACAACACAATAGTATAGATTTCTGACAATAGCACCAAAAACTTGACTGCAATTTAAATTGTATACTCTCAGGTGCAAGAAATCGACAAGTAGTATAAAGGTTGTAAACCTAATATAGTTCTCTCGAGGATCATTATTTATTGTATTAGACACTTATAATAGAAATAGATTACGGAATCAAAAAATTGGATTTTTAATTTACTAAACTAAAGATTTAAAGATCATTAATTATTTAGAGAAAATTATTAGTCAGATAAATTAACTCCTTATAGAATAATTTGCTAGATTTACTTATACTTATCTATCTCAGTTGCATAGATAAGATGATCTTCCTACAAATGAAAAATATATCTTTGAAGTACACAAATAAATAAAGTTGCAGACATAATAAATTGCTATTTTCCCCAGTTAATCCTATTTGGTTTTGAGTTAATCTAAGCATGATATATGAATAACAAAAATAAATATTCAAAGTATAAATATACACCATGCTTAAAGAATATACGATATAAAAAACTAATCAATGAATATATCATTAAACTATATATCATCAAATACTCTAAACATATTTAATTCCTAATAAGATATTTAGTGAACTAAAAATATCAACTTTACATATGACAATTAAGTATGATAAGCAAAATGAATACCAGTAAATTTTTTAGGGTGAACCAATGCAGAAATTTAAGCTCTCATACTCATCATAGCTATTAATATATGTATGAAGGAGATTATTTTATTAATAACTATGAAAGTGCACAAAACTAAATCTCTCTTTAAAAAGAAAAAGAAATATTATCAACTCTAATTTTTTTATATTCTATATATCGGGTATTTATAACCTCTCAAAAATCCTAACAAGAATTCCATTTAAAAAGAAACTTACTTTACATCAGAAATCTTCAAATATTTGTTCAGGCATAATGGCTGTTCAAAGCCGTGTCAAAAGCCCTATCAATAGCTACTCTTAGGTAGAATTCAGGTTTCGGTTACAGTGGCTAGCTGTCGATAGCCATCAGGTGACTATCGACAGTAAAACCTGTTAATTGGCTAGTCTAGGTTGATATCCGAGATATGCTTTGATTTTCTGATTTCCTTCTACATAAAACCCTGCGGAAGGGCCATAAAACACTTGAACAACATTAAAGTGGAGAGTTTGATCAATAAAAATAATTTATCATTAATTTCTTGTATTAATCACCAAAGTTGGATTACGAGACCACAAAATAAATTAAAATTACTACATTTTTCACTTGTAATCAACAAATAGTAGACGGTAGTTTGGTTGTCTCACTTTCGGTACCGATGTTGGTATTAACACTAATTTATGAGAGAGATATCATTGTATTGCCTCCCTGACTGTATCAAGTGCTCAAACTTTCTCTTTCATATTCTCCTAACGCACAAGAATTGGAGTAAATTGTGTAGGATAATTCTGAATTAGGACGTCTAATAGAAATAACGAGCAATTCTAAAGAGGAATGTTATTGGATTAATAAAGCTGAAGCTACAGTTGATAAAGAGCTCAATGAAAAATTAAGTCGAAGTGACATAATTTTTGAAGAAATTGAACTCTTATTGATGACATCAAGAACTTTTTCTTCATCGTAACAACTTGGTCATGCGAGTCATAGTAATAAGTTAGACAAACACAGTCTCATCATTATCATTAATTAAGGGACATGATGAAATGAGTGTCCTAAAAGAGTTTGATATCTATGATGCCGATGATGTTCCAAACAAAGTGAACCAACAAGTTCATCCTAAGTTTGAGATAATAGTGGAACCTTCGCCAAAGTTGAACACTTTTGTTGTGGATAATTGTATGAATGCAGCAGTTGATCCAAAACGCATTCTCATTGTATTTACACCATATTAAGTTGGCCATGAAAAATATTTTGATGATCCAACCTTTGATGAATATGATAATGATCGTTGCCTTATCATTCGGAAGATCATCATAAATGAAGAAAAGGAGTAGGGCATTAACCTCAATGCAGAAGGCACTCTTTCGGTTCATTACTATCACATATTGGATAACCAAGGAGCCTGCAATGTCTTTGAACCAAACTTAATTTACTTCTCTATTGCATTTGCAATGTAAAGGCCATGCCACCGGCAAATTGTTGTAGGATTTTAGGACATCTTCGGAAGGACCCTTTAAAGAGGAAAATGATTAATTAGGAATATTTCTTCTACTATTCAAAAATAGAAGTTTCAAATCACCACAAGAAAGGAAAGAAGAATAAGATGAAAAAAATTATGTAGCTCTTTTATGCGTCATTCACTATTTTGAAAAACGTTTCATCATTGACACTATTGAAAGAGAAGTTGACTCATTCAAGGAAATTGACCAATCAAAACTTCCCTTTGATTACATCGACATAATCAAAGAAAACAAAAAATATTATACTTTTTCATCCCATGCGAGTAAATCAGCTACTACTACAATAATTATTGTGAGTATTCTTAATTCTCCATTAAAGAACTGTATCTAGAAATTCAAAGAGCCATATCGAGAAATTCAAGCCAATGAGCCACATGGATATTATTATGGATATTATTCAAGGTAAAAATCTTGAATTATGTAAGTTTGTAAATAGTCTCCTTTTTCATATAAAAAAAATCAAAAAGTGAAAAGTAAAAAAATGAAAAAAAATGAAAATGACAGAAGAATGAAAAAAATTTAAAAACCAAAAAAAAGTGAAAACTATGTGGCTGAATATTTTTAGTGACAACTAAGTGTTGTAACTTTTGTGGCCATCACTGAAGGTTTTTGTGATAACTTTTAGTGTCCATCACTGAAAATTATTTTCAGTGACAACTATGACTTGTTACACAAACTAAGTAGATTGTCACTATAATATTTTTTTTGTCACAACTAATATCATCGCTAGTTCGTATTTGTGACAAAAATACTTGTCGCTAAAAAGTTATTATATAGTCACTATTATGACTCTTCAGTGACGACTTTCATTATAACTAAATCGTATTTATAACAATAAAACTTGTTACAGAAAACTTATTATATGGTCACTGTTATGACTCTTTAGTGACGACGTTCGTCATCACTAAATCGTATTTGTGATAATAATATGTGTCACAGAAGACATGACTATTTGTCACTATATGTATATAAAAATTATATAATGACATTAATTACAAAATTAGTGACGATAAATATTGTCACAAATAAGTAATTATTAGTGATAAATTTATTGTAGTGTCACTAAAAGTTAAAATTTGCAACAATATTTATTGTCGCTAAAACACAAATTCTGTGACACTATCAATTGTCACAAATAAATTTATCAGTGACGATTTATTCATATTATTGCTGCATCTTCAAATAGCTAATATAAATAGTTGTTACGAATACAATATATACAATCATTCATATTTTCAAACACCATATTCACAAGAGATATTTTTAATTAGCTTATATATATATATATATATATATATATATATATATATATATATATATATATATATATATATATATATATATATATATATATATATATATATATATATATATCAATGATGTACAATAGAAAAATAAAATTCATCACATAAACATGCTAAAATATTCATAAGATAAACGACCCAGTCTTGCATAAATTGTGACTTGTTTTTGTTCGAAGCAAAGTATTAAATCCATATAAACTCATAAAAATCAATTTTTTGATTGTGATATAGAACAAAGAAAACAAGCCATCCGCTCTTGAATCTCAGTTCTAATTTAAAATTGATTGGAATATAAAATTTTAAATTGATTCATGATGATTTGGTACAATTTCTACTGAATAAAGTGCACAACTCAAGCTCTGAACATATATGAACGCAGCTGAGAAATATATCTAGTTGTCAGTCAAAAAATCAATCAACTACTATTAAATTTTTATGTGAGTAAAAAAACAGACTCCTAAAACAAAATATAAAATTTTAAAGTAATCCATGGTGATTTGATACAATTTTTGCTGAATTTAGTGCACAGCTCATGCACTAGACCAATCCGGGTACAACTGAGAAAATATTTAGTTTGAGATAAAAATCACAACCAATTAATGTAAAATTTTTATGAGAGTGTCAAAATATATTTATAAAATATAATATAAAATTTCAGTGTGATTCAAGGTGATTTGGTATAGTTTCTACTGATTAAAGTGCACAACTCAAGCTTTGGACCGATATGGACACAACTGAGAAATATATCTAGTTGACAGCCAAAATGTCAGCAATCATCTGTGAAAGTTTTATGAGTATAAAAACACACTCTTAAAATAAAATATAAAATTTTAAAGCTATCCATGATAATTTGCTATATTTTCTGCTCATTTTAGTACACAACTCATGCACTAGACTCATACCGTGCAGCTGAGAAAATATTTAGTTTCATATCAAAATGTCAGCCACTTTTTATGAAATTTTATGAGAGTGTAAAAACATACTCTTAAAACATAATATAAAGTTTCAATATGATTCATGGTGATTTAGTATAATTCTACTGAATAAAGTGCACAACTCAAACTCCGAATATATATTGGCACAACTGAGAAATATATCTAGTTGTCAGTCAAAATGTCTACCAACTAGTGTGAAATTTTTATGAGAGCATAAAAACAGACTCCTAAAACAAAATAAAAAATTCTAAAGCAATCCATCGTGATTTGGTACAATTTCTGCTCAATTTAGTACACAGCTCATGCACTAGACCAATATCGGTGCAGCTGAGAAAACACTTAGTCTGAGATCAAAATCATAACCAATTAATGTGAAATATTTATGAGAGTGTAAAAATATACTCCTAAAATATAATATAAAATTTCAATGTGATTCAAGATAATTTGTTACAATTTCTACTTAATAAAGTGCACAACTCAAGCTCTGGACAGATATGGGCATAACTGAGAAATATATCTAGTTGTCAGTAAACATGTCAACTAATTACTGTGAAATTATTATGAGAGTATAAATATAGAATCCTAAAATAAAATATAAAATTTTAAAGCAATCCATTATGATTTGATATAATTCTACTCAATTTAGTGCACAGCTCATGCACCAGACCGATACCGTGCAGTTGAGAAAATATTTAGTTTTAAGTCAAAATCAAAACCAATTAATGTGAAATTTTTATGAGAGTGTAAAAACATAATCCTAAAAGATAATATAAAATTTCAATGTGATTCAAGGTGATTTGGTACAGGTCTACTGATTAAAGTGCACAACACAAGTTATTGATAGATATGAGTACAACTGAGAAATATATCTAATTATCAGTCAAAATGTCAACTATAGTCTGTGAAATTTTATGAGAGTATAACAACACACTTCTAAAACTAAATATAAAAATTTAAAGCTATTCATGGTGATTTGAAATAATTTCTGTTCAATTTAGTGCACAGCTCATGCACCAGACCTATACCGATGCAGCTGAGAAAATATTTAGTTTCATATAAAAATGTCAGCCACTTTATGTGAAATTTTTATGAGACTGTATAAACATACTCCCAAAATATAATATAAAATTTTAATATAATTCATGGTGATTTATATAATTTCTACATAATAAAATGCACAACTCAAGCTCCAGACAGATATTGGCACAACTGAGAAATATATCGAATTGTCAGTCAAAAATGTCTACCAACTAATGTGAAATTTTTATGAGAGTATAAAAATAGACTCTTAAAATAAAATATAAAATTATAAAGCAATCCATCGCAATTTGGTACAATTTGTGCTAATTTAGTGCACAGCTCAAGCAGTAGACCGATACCGGTGCAGCTGAGAAAATACTTAGTCTGAGGTCAAAATCACAACCAGTTAATGTGAAATTTTTATTAGAGTCTAAAAATATACTCCTAAAACATAATATAAAATTTCAATGTGATTCAAGATAATTTGTTACACTTTCTACTGTATAAAGTGCACAACTCAAACTCCGGACAGATATGAGCATAACTGAGAAGTATATCTAGTTGTCAGTCAAAATGTTAACCAACTACTGTGAAATATTTATGAGAGTATAAAAATAGACACCTAAAACAAAATATAAAATTTTAAAACAATTCATTATGATTTGTTATATTTTATGCTCAATTTAGTGCACATCATACACCAGACCGATACCGGTGCAGTTGAGAAAATATTTAGTTTTAGGTCAAAATCACGACCAATTAATGTTAATTTTTTATGAGAGTGTAAAAACATACACCTAAAAGAGAATGAAAAAATTCAATAAGATTCAAGATGAGTTGGTATAATTCTACTGATTAAAATGCACAACTCAAGTTCCAGACAGATATAGGCACAACTAAGAAATATATCTAATTGTCAGTCAAAATGTCAACCATCATTTGTGAAATTTTTATGAGAATATATAAATACACTCCTAAAACAAAATATAAAATTTTAAAGCTATTCAAGATGATTTGTTGTAATTTCTGCTCAATTTAGTGCATAGCTCATGCACTAATCGCATACTGATGCAGCTAAAATAATATTTAGTTTCATATCAAAATGTCAGCCACTTTATGTAAAATTTTTATGAGAGTGTAAAAATATAATCATAAAACAAAATATAAAATTAAAAAGCAATCTTTGGTGATTTGATACACTTAATTGCACGACATACATATGACATGCACTACAACCAATATATGGAAATGAATGGAAATCAGTGAAACATAAAGTAAGAATAATGTAAAACCTACATATATTTCTTGTGATTTTGCATCAGACCACTGTATATCTCCTTGCGCATTCAATTTGGTATGTTGCTTTAACCAAACATCATCTGGTGCTGCTTTCTCACCCGTTATTGGATCCCCCTATTTTTATGCGACATGTATTATTATGTTATAATCAAAATATTTGTAGACAAATGAAGATATGATTTATATTATCATAATATAAATTTTAATTTACTTACAGTTGCTTTTTCAACCTCCACAAATGATTTGGTTCCACATGAATATTTGGTCTTTAATTTTGCCCTGTTATCTGAATTTTGCTTACTTATTTTCTAAAATACAATAATAAAACATTATTAGTACTATAACATTAATTAATAATATTAATAAATATTATAATTAAAATATATCAGTTATAACTAAAGTCATGACCTGAAATGACTCAGAAGAATAATAATGAATTAAAGCATTCCATGCTTCTGGTGATATATCTTTAGGAATATTTGCCAATATTTTTTTTATCCGTGTCAAATCTTTTATAAGACAAATGCAAACGACTCTTCCAACACCTATATAGCCATTGCATTGTAGATGAATACATTAAACCGAAGATCATTATATAGATCAATCTTAAACTTTTCTTGCATGGAGATCTTAGTTAGAGATAAAAGTAAATAATTATAACTACTTGATATTTATGAAATCATTAAAAAAAACTTTACTTACGTACCTTCACTTGTTGTAACATTTGTTCACCCACAATATTGACTACGTCTTGCCAACGATTAACATTTAAGAGAGCATAATTTCGAACTGTTAATCTACAATGATTTACGATATCTCTGGCATTGTCTCCTACTGCTCTCAGAATATCCTCAGGTATATCAATGTTTAATTTTTGGCCACCAATTTTTATCTTCTCATCAAACCTGTAACTTTTATATTTTCCTCTAACTCCTTTTTTATTTATAGTACAAGAGGCTACTATAAGAAATAGCAATATAAGATTTTTCGATGAAATTAAAATTTGCATATCAATTAATTAAATAAATATGTATATCTATACTGCTTGGAGATTCTCTATCTACTTATAGAAGTTGATTCTTTAATTGTGGTTGTATTGATAAAAGTTAACTGTCTACTTGTCTTTGTGTCATTGATTGTGGCTCTTGCTACACATTTAAAGGGGACATAGATTCATTATAAGGACATTTTTCCTTATCACACCTAGAATTATTTGCATATCCTCCTCTTCCTCTGTTAAACATATCTTAATTATAACAGAAAAAATATGTTAGCTCAACAATTTCTGACAATAAAATTGAAAATCATATACAAGACACAAATAAATCCTTGAATTTATAACAATTACAACACAAATAAATATTTAAACAAAGAAATAAACATAAGTGAAACAAAACAGTGAATTTTCCATAAAAGATAATGATAAAATCTAGAAACAACCTTTATTGATTAGATGAATTACTGTCTGATGAAAAATCACGAAAATCATCATCATCTACATCATGTAACACTTCTATATCATCATCACTATCACTAATAAATTCTTATACATTTGAACTCCTTATATCCTTCTCCATATCAGCATCAACATATTCAGGTTTGATATCATCTCTCGTAAGCATTACTGAGATATTATCATTTTCTATGGCTTGGTTGATATTGAAGGCATATCAAATTCCTCTTCTTGATAAGCATCTTCATTTTCTAAAGTATCTACATTTTCAGTATCCAAACTGGTTGCGTTCAGTGGCATATTATAAAAATCACGAGGTTTTGTTTTGACCACAATAAGCCCATCCTTATTTGCAATATCTTCAACATAAAAAACTTGTTTCGCTTGACATGCTAATATAAAAGGCTCATTGTTGCTCAAATACCCATTAATATTCACAGTTGTATATCCATAATTATCAACCTTATATTCTTTTCCCAGGTAGGCTACATCCCACCAATGACACTTGAAAAGAGTGATCTTTTTATCTCCAACATATGATAACTAAATGATATCTTCCAAAATCCCATAATATTCCTTGTCAAGAGATGAATCATCCCCTCTAACAGCAAGCCACTATTTTTTGTTTTCTTTCCAATTGAACGATCACGTATGTGAAACCGAAAACCATTAACAAGATACATCGAATATTGATGACACAACTTTTGTGGACTAATGGATAAATTAAAAACATCATCATTTGCAAGTCCTTCATAATGAACCTTCGTTACCTATTGAACAATGAAGATAATGAACCATGTTAACCAACCTTTTTAGAACTCTTATACAAAATTCATCTATGTTCAAAAGGGATTAAAAAATGATTGCCTACACGTTTATAAAACCATGATGGAAACTCTTTAATTTGTCTCTCAGCTCCAGTTTTTGCATTTTTCTTTTGCAGTTTATTTTTGTGCTCACTGTGAAAGAACATGTAATAAGTTTAATAATAGTAGTTAGAAATATCAACCATAATATTTTACTTTAAAATAATTTATCTTTACTTACGTAATAAATGGCGAAACTTCTTTACAATTTTAAAGTATATACATTTGTGCTTGAATAAATTCCTTGTTATTAAGATGGTGTGACTTGTACGCTCCTTTTGCAGAACCATTTCTTTCAAAAATAGCTAGCCCCATCTTATGAGTATGATCATCATTATTTCGTGGTGCTCGATTGAATCCAGAATAAACACCATTAAGATATCTGTAATAAAATATTAAGCACTCATCCGTAATATATCCTTCTGCTATCGATCCTTCAAGGCGAGCTTTATTGTGAACATATGACTTAAGCGTGCGTAGATACCTATAACAAACAATTATAATCAAACAATGTTTTATAATATAAATTTAAATTAACCATTTTAAAATCTAATACGTAAGCAACGATAATTACCTTTCACTTGGGTACATCCATCGATATTGTATTAGACCAGCAATCTTTGCCTCTCTTGCTAAGTGAACCGGTAAGTGAATCATCATATCGAAGAAAGAAGGTGGAAATATTATCTCAAGTTTGCATAATGTTAATACAATCTGGCTTTCAAGTTGATCTAAATTATCATGTTATAATGACTTTGAACATAATCTTCTAAAATAATTACTCAGCTCAATCAGCGGTTCACAAACATCCTTTGGTAACAATCCACGTATGGCAAGCAGTAAAATTCGTTGTAGAAGAATATGATGGTCATGACACTTTAAACCAGATATTATTTTCCCATCAATATTTACACATTGAGATATGTTCGATGAAAATCCATCTGGAACTTTTAAATTTACCAAAAATTTACAATAAATGATCTTCTCATTCGATGATAAAGCATATGAAGGATGAGGTAAACATAGTTGACCTTTATTATCAACATAAGAATGAAGTTATCAACATTCGATGATAAAGCATTTGATATCTTCTCCACGGATGATTATGTGGCAAAAAACTACAATGATCAATATAACATAATTTGCTATGAATCAAGAATGAAGAAGTATCTTTATGATAGTAAGGACAAACTAGTTTTCCTTTCGTAGACCATCCAGATAAATTAGCATACACAGGAAAATCATTAATAGTCCACATAATAGCAGCATGTAATTTAAAATTTTACTGATTGTGTGCATCATATGTATATACTCCATCTTCCCATAGTTCTTTTAATTCCTCAATAAGTGGCTCTAAATAAACATCAGTATTATTTTTTGGACACTTTGGATTGAGAATAAGTGACATCATGAAGTAAGAATGTTTCAAGTATAACCATGGCGGCAAATTATATGGTATAAGAACCACTGGCCAAATACTATGCGAAGAGGTTATATTACCGTAAGGTTGAAACCCGTCACTTGCTAAGCCGAGCCTAACATGCCTCGGATCTGCAGCAAATGTCTTATACTTCTCATCAAATGATTTCCAAGAAATTGAATCTGCTGGATGCCTCATTATGCCATCATCGATACATTTCTCTTTTTGTCATTTCATTTCTTTAGCTATATCTTTGCACATAAATAACCTTTGTAGTCTTGTTTTTAATGGAAAGTAATGAAGTACTTTATGTGGAATTTTTGAACGTTTAATCGAATCTCTCCATCGAGAAAGTCCACAAGTAGGACATGACTGTGTATCTGCATGCTCCCTCTAATATAAGATGCAATCATTCCTACATGCATCTATTTTGATGTAATCGAGATCTAAATAGAGAATATTTTCCTTGCCTCGTAATAAGAGTCTGGTATAAATGCATCATTTAGAAGAGCTATTTTAAAAAGTTTCAACAAATCATAAATTGTTGTATCACTCAAGTTGTTAAGATATTTTATGTATAGTAACTTAACAATAAATGACAAGTTCGTCAATTTTTCACAAGTGGGGTATAATTTAACATCAGCATCTTCAAGTAAGTGATAGAATTTTTTTGCTTCCTCATTTGGCTCTTGTGGCTCACTAATGTCACCTTCTTTTTTAACTGATACTTTTTTGTAGCCGAATGTATCATGTATTACTCCTATCATATCATCTTGATCCATATGATTTTCTGCATTCTGATCACTAACATCTATAACATTTGATGAATTCACATATGTCCCATACTTTTCTTTGTGAAGCACCCATACTTTATAGTTGTTCACAAAACCTTTCTTAAATAAGTCAAGTCTCACTTCAGTGCAAAATTTATAAACAGTATTTCAATATTTGTTACATGGACAACGAACTCTATCTGTGACTCTAGGCTGTGAAAAAGTATAATCAAGGAAATCATCGACTCCTTTTATATTTTCAATGCTTACTCTATTGGGAATTTCCATCCATCTCTTGTCTACCATCCTTACCTACAAGAGTTGTAATATAACAATGGATAGGTTATATTAGGAAGAGAAGAATGTACGTTAACAAACAATTGTATATTTTCTTTCATTTTTCTTTCCTCTCTAAGAGAAGAACCGTGTGCTTTCCCAGCTGTGCGCGCCCTCGCATCATGGATGCGGGCGCCGTGCACCATGGTGCGTGCACGCTCCTTGCCGATAATAAGAGAAAAACAAATAAAATTAATTCCTTTTTTGTTACATTTAACTTAATAATATGATATCTTTCCAATATGTTATTGCTTCTATTCAATGTTTCAACAATAATAAAAAAATCCTAAGATAAAAAAAACCTTCCTTATATATATATTTTTTGTCCTTCTCTCTACATACTCTTATCTGAACAAATTTCATCACTAGCGTTTAAGGTATTAGAATGTTTTTTTGTTTAATTCATTTCATTGTTATTTGTATTTAATCTAACTTTTATTTTTTATTTATAGAATAATTTGCATTTGTGAAGTAGAAGTCATAAAATTAAAATTTTCTGAAAGCCTTCTTCACAGTTAGAAGTTCTTCTAGTATCATTCTTAAAAGGAAAAGTCTCTACACCAAATTTGCAGTTACTTGAGAAGTAGAATGAACAAACCAACAATTATTTTTAAGGTAATTCTAAGATTCGTAGACTAAGAAAGCAAATGTGATTAAGAAATTTTCTCAATTTCAGCATTAGTTTAAAAGCAGTTATATACAGTTATAAGTTCACAGATTAGCAAGTCAACAAGCAAACAAACAGATTAAATACAGTTATATTTCACACATACAAAGTCAAAAGTTATTTATAGGATGCACACGAAGGATTCTGTAATAAAAAATCTACGTTAACAAGTAAACTAAAAAAGACAACATCCATCTATCAGTCATGCAACCAAACTATAGCTTTCCACTTTGTTTTGCAAAAGAATGATCTACTTTGTTTATGGTAATTATATATCTATTCTATATTTTAGATGTTTCTTAAAGAGCAAGTGATAAGCATAGTTGAAATAATTAATCTCTTTCCTCTAAATGAATAATTTGCAGAATATATATACACACACACACACACACACACACACACATACATGTGTGTGTGTGTGTGTATATATATGTATGTATGTATGTATGTATGTATGTATGTATATGTGTATGTGTATATGTATATATATACACTATATATATATATATATATATATATATATATATATATATATATATATATATATATATATATATATATATATATATATATAAATATATATATGTATGTATGTATATATATATATATATGTATGTATGTATGTATTATGTATGTATGTATGTATGTATGTATAAGTTTGAGGTCATTGGTAAGGAGGTAATTTGTACTAACTTTTTGGAACTCTTGGACAGGATACTGTTAATAATATTTGCAATGATGATAATATCAAGGCTATATATTTTGTTGGCTCAAATGCAGTTAGATTTTGACCATGAGCATGTACCTATATTTGCATGTATAAGCAAATTATGTACTTTAAAATTAATTTTAAGACAGTCATCAAGCTCCACTACTCTCAAGTATGTGTTTTATTATCCAGTATAGGATTATTTAGTTTTGTTCACACATGGCTATACGTACATTCTCAAGTGCTGCTTTTCTTAGGCTAATCTTACAGTATGTCTTTTGTCCTTAAGTTCTAGGCTGGAATGCACATATATGCCAGAGCAACAGCTAAAGGGAAGCGCGTTTAGGTTATTATGTTTTCCCCCTTGGCTGTTTCCGTGTTTTTTCCTTGATTGTGCCTTTTGATTGCTAATCATTTTGGCTACTGTAATAATTGGCAAAAACAAAACACATTTTTGTTGCTTATTTTTCTACATTGTCATAATATTAGACGTACCATAGTCATAAAGTATGTAAAACTAGGATAATAAGCGGATTATTTTTTCTTGAACAAGAAGATTCATTAGATTGATGCGTGGGTCCAACTATCATGCATATTGCCCACATTATCATACTAGGTATAAGCCTATGTACATAGACATAGACCCCCACCTATATATTAAGATAAATTAGGAGATTACATAGACAAATTCATACAGGTTTCTATTTATCATTTAAACATTGCTTCAACTGGATATCTCTTTATATAGGTTTCTGCACATTCATCTGGAATAACCCTAAACATAGGGACTAGCAAAGAAAATTCAATTAATAGTTTCATATAAATCGTAAGCTAATGATAAAGAGAAACTAAATAATTATACAATAAAATAACAATAATTAAACACACAAAACATTAATCACAAAGAACAATCAAGCGTCAATGAAATAATAGCACAATTAATGAAACTAGCAATGAGTCTAGGGCATAGTAGCTTACTATTGATAATACTTGAGTGGGGACTGTGCGGCTGCAGGACAAAGGGTGGGACTGCAGTTTGCGGGACAGGAGTACACGGCGACCGTGGGTGATGATGGACTACAGGAGAGACTGCAGGGAGGGGCTGCAGCAGTGTGATGAGGGGCTACGGGGAGGAGCTGCAGCAGGGCGATGAGGGGCTGCGAGGAGGGGCTACAGCAGGGTGATCGAGCGATCTTGCTCCTTGCAGAAGCAGGAAGTAGGAGATTGCTGCGGAGAGGGGCTACGGGAATGGGCTGCGCGAGGAGGGGCTACGTAGGAAGGGGCTGTGGGGAGGGCGATGAGGGGCCGCTCATTGCTTCTTACAGAAATAGGAGATCAAGCTATCGCTGGGCTGATGGGCTGTGGGGAGGGCGATGAGGGGCCGCTCGCTGCTCTCTGCGGAAACAAGAGATCGAGCGATCGCTGCTCCTTGCGGAAGTAGGAGATCAAGCAGGTCCTTGCGGGCATAGTCGGTAGCAGGCATAGCGGCACTTGCGAGCGTACCTTCTCCTTACGGATTTGAGGGAGAGCACGCTGGCTGAACGTGGGAAGGATCTGTTCGTCGCAAAAGTTCCTTCGCTTCCTCCCATTGAATTAACTTAAATTACAATGAAAGTGAACAAGATATAAAAAAAACAAACGAGAGGATTTTATATTTCAATCTCTCTCTTTTACAATATTGTGGGATCTGTGGCGATGGGATCTGTCAAGCAGTTCCTTTGGACGATCGGTACGTTGAAATCTTTTCTTTTAAAGATATCGGCCGAATATAGACGATCTTCTCTGGCTTTGATTTGTTCAAGGCTCTCTCGCGTAACTCGAACTTCTCAAGAACTCCAGAAAAAAGATGGTAATTTTCTCTGATCTTCACGAACTCAAGGCTCTGTGCGTAACTTGAATTCTCCAAGATTTCAGAAGATGATCAGCAAAGGCTTCAAGGCTCTCTCGCGTACTTGAATTGCCAAAGGATCGATCAGAGACTTCCGATGCCGAAAAGGAAAAAGAAGACCCCTAGGGTTTCACCAGGAAGGTATTTATAGCCCCAGGTTAATGCAAGAGTTTCTATCTAAATAGAACTCGCATTCATCAAGGATTCCGATCAAATATCTTAGTTTTGATGGAATTCTGATTAGACTTGATTCGGGTATTTGGATAAGCCCAAAATCATAATCTCAATCAATATGAGATTCTGGTTATCTGCTTACGCGGAGCTTTAATCGCATCAAAACGCGACGCTAAATAACCAAAACGCGGAGCTAACGCAGAGCTAACGCGGAGCTATTGATCATCTCCGCGTTTTACTCAAACGCGAGGCTAATATAAGCCAGACTGCGGAATCAACGCGGAGCTATTAAACATCTCCGCGTTTTATTCAAACGCAGGGTTAATGTAACCAAACGCGGGGCTATTGAATTGGCTCCGCGTTCTGTTGTGGAAAATCCTTTTAACTTAGAAATTTTCACTGTCAACAGAACCCCCTCCAAAGTTTTCAAAATGGCTTAGACTTCAGCAGATTTTGAAATACTTTGGATATCTAAACTGAAACGCGGAGTTAGAATACCAAGTCTATCTCGCGTTACGCTCACTTACGCGGAGCTAATCAGCTTCACTTCGTCTTCAGTGAAATGAGTAATTACGTCATTAATTACCCCGAGTTTCCACGCCGAATACCAAGCGACGGAAATTCTGTTTAAATAGAGCTCCCGGCTCATCTTCTTCTTCATCTCATCCGAAGATTTTCTGAGAACTCGAGTGATTCACGAATGATCTCCAACTGATCTTCGTTCAACTCTCCATAGGATGTCTCTCCAGAGGAGTTTGGCTTTTCGCAAGTTGGCCGGTGTTGATGGCAGCAGTCGTGAAGGTAGACGCGACGGCGAACCAGTCTATGCAGCGTCTTCCGAAGGTAAAAAAAAAAACCTCATCTCTTGGTTTTCTAAGAACCATTCTGAGATGTTTTGGCTTGATTTTAATCTGGACGATTGTTTTGTCTTGTTGGCGAGATCGCCGTTTTATTGTGTCATCCCTGCGCTTGAAATGCAGGGCTTTACTAGTAGTCTCAATGAATCCGCGAGGCTATCTTTGATTAGCAGTCGCGATGAATTGCAAGGCTATCTTTGATTAGCAGTCGCTATGAATTGCGAGGCTATCTTTGATTAGCAGTCGCGATGAATTGCGAGGCTATCTTTAATTAGCAGTTGCGATGAATTGCGAGGCTATCTTTGATTAGCAGTCGCTATGAATTGCGAGGCTATCTTTGATTAGCAGTCGCGATGAATTGCGAGGCTATCTTTGATTAGCAGTCGCGATGAATTGCGAGGCTATCTTTGATTAGCAGTCGCTATGAATTGCGAGGCTATCTTTGATTAGCAGTCGCTATGAATTTGAAAGAGAAGGAAAGAGCAGAAAGAAATCTTGTCCCCCTTTACGCGAAGTTATCGCATCATCCTCTGCGTTTAAAGCGCGAGGCTATTTTTTTCAACTGTGCGCGGAGTTAGCTTAGCTCCGCGTTTTCACTCTTTTGAAAACTCTGTTCCTTTTGCAGTAAGTTCAATCCTTTCTGAAGAGGAATGTATGTGGGTCCATCGATCTTTATCAGCAGAAGTGACTCTAAGGAAGTCAGAAGCATATGCTTTACAACATAGTTGCAGGTTTCAAGCTCTGGCTCCGAGAGATAAACTCCTGAAGGGGCTGTAAATAAGGAGCTGCAGCACTTGCAGTGCAGAATTGCAGCACTTGCAGTTCAAAATTGCGCTTCAGTGCAGCACTTTCCTTTCCTCTCGTGCTTCATTTCGGATGACAGATCCGAATTAACATTTGCAGAGGAGATCTTTTGCATGTGAACCAGGGAATTGAGCTTCAACACCCCGTAGAGAAATCTTATTGTTTTTGCATGTGAACCAGGGAACTGAGCTTCAACACCCCGTAGAGAAGTCTTACTGTTTGGTTTTTGACAAATTGACCATGTAAAAAGCTTTTGGGAGAGCTATAACTCCCTCTTTGTAATCTTTTGCTTCATGAATAAAGATAAATTATTTTCCTCTCTATCTGTTAGCTTCAAGAATTTTGCTTGCTCAACAAACAGATGGTTAATAATTTTGGTAAAATAATCTAAGGCTCTTCCGCGTAACTTAGATTACTAATCCAAATGATCGGATAAGGATCATTTTAACTTAGATGGAAGCGCCTAATTGCACTCGTCAGAAAATCTAAGTTTTTTCCATGAAAACGCGAAGCTAAGGCACAGGCTATCCTTGCGTTTTGTATAGTTGCGCGGAGTTAATCAACTTCGCTTTTTCTTAGTCGCGCGAGGCTAATAGCTTCGCGTTTTAGAGAGTAACTGACCAGCCACTTTCTCCGAAACTCGCACCGAATTCTAAGAGGCGGTTCCTTTTAAAAGAAATCTCTATTTCTTATCCTTCTCACTCTATTTGAGAATTTTTCAGAAACTTAGAGATTCAAGCGATCAGAGTTCAGGCGACCCGATCTTCTTCCGACCAAGTTTCTCCAAATTTTCAGTCGATTTTCCTCAGCAATGGCACCCAAGACTCGTGCTACTTCTCGAGCGGCTCCATCATCGGCGACTGGCGCAAGCAGTGGTGGCGGCGGCCAAGGCAGCGACGCGCCAGCCCACATTTCGCCTATCGGGGGTAAGAATCTCTCCATCGAGACTCTTTAGAACATTTCTAGAGTGATTTGGCTTAAATTTAACTGATCGATTAACTCTTTTACCGGCGAGATCGCCGTACTCCTGCCGCAAGGCTTGGAGAAGAAGAAAAGTCTCTGACTGCCTTCTTACGCGAAGTTATCGCGTCATCCTCGCGTTTAAAGCGCGAGGCTATTTTAAGTAGCAGTCGCGCTGAAAACGCGAGGCTATTTTGAGTAGCAGTCGCGTTGAAAACGTGAGGCTATTTTAAGTAGCAGTCGCGCTGAAATGCGAGGCTATTTCAAGTAGCAGTCGCGCTGAAAACGCGAGGCTATTTCTGCGCGGCGCTATTCTTAACTTCGCGCGTTCTAATTTTTAGCTTCGCGCGTCCATACTTAGAGAAATTTTCTGCCCTAGAGAAACTTTTCTCATTCTGCTTTCTTTTTGCAGTAGGATATTCGATGGAATCTCTTCCCCACAAGAACTACTTCGGCTTTGCTGGGGGTTCTGATCCCTCAGGCCAATTCCGTTTTACTACCATCCTGCCCTCATACAAGCCAGACCCGAAGGAACGCAAGGAGAAGCTGATCAAATACCACCCCACTACTGCGCGAGAAATCATAACTGACGCGGCTTTTGAAGATGTGAACAGAAGGGCGATGGAGAAACCCGCTTTCCTCTTTGGAGACCAGATGGATCACTCAGATGAGATCCTTTCTGAAGAGGAGCATGTTTGGTTATATAACTCAGGCGAAATGCTGATGTTTCTGCCTAGAATGGATCATAGCTATCCTCTGTTCTATCTTCAGAGGCTAGCGATGCCTCGAGAATTAAAGTGGGGACTGACTCAGGAGCAAGATGGCGTCCCAACAGGCAAATTTGGTGCAAAAGGGGTTTATCAAGACGGTTCCCCCAGATGCATTACTGGCTTGCTTCCAGGCCGATTTGGCAAGGAGCTTCCAGTGGGAGAAGTCCCATCTCGTGCCCGAACTTTCTTAAGTGAGTTCTTGGCGAAGGATGGTCAGTACCCGGATAGCGACTTCAAGATGCCTGGCTGGGTTCATTCTTCTAACAATATGTGGTGGGCACGCCTTGTTCAGTACATGCTGGATTCCCACGAGCCCATTTTAAAGGATATTGGCTTGTATAAAGCCATCAGGAATGTCCAATTCGGGTTTCCCCAGAGTGCTTATCACTTTTACTGCCTCTTGGAGATGTATAACCCTGAGACATGTACTTTCTTTACTCCAGTGGGTGAGCTAGGGTTCGCTCTCCACGAGATGTTTGAGGTTTCTGGGCTCTCGATGGGCGAAGTCCCTTACGAGGAGTATATCCCCACCACCGATGAGTTGAACATGCTATTGGCGAGGGATGAGCGCATTTATGTCACGTACTGGGAGATGATGTGCCATTATCATATCTGCGCTGACCAGACAGGTGCACGTAATCACGGTATTGGCCACAAGAAGTGGGCCGAATACCTTTTTGCCAATCTAAATTCTAAGGATAGCTCGGCCACTATCCATGGTCATTCTCCTGTCCCCATTTCAGAGATCGACCAACGTGTAGCCAGGGGCCATTACCGTTTGTTCTATACTACGGAATCCAATGAGAATGGATACGGTTCCGGTACTTCATTCAAGAGCTATCACTATCAAGCCCAATTTCCAATCTCCAACAGAGGTCTCATTGCCGGGTTTTTGATGTTGTGGCTCAAAAGATGCGTCGTGCCATCATTGCCCAAGGAAGCGATTGCAATGACCGTGGTATATCCAGCAGTTCTTCTTGCATACGGCCGACCCCTTGGACTCCTTCCCGCCATGGTATGCAATTTGCAATATGGACTGAGAGTATTCTATCGTGATTTCCTCCCCACTATTAAGGTCAAGGGGAAAGGAAAGGGCAAGTCGAAAGAGACTGCCCAACCGAAAACTCCAAACCCTAGGGTGGAGATGCCCTACACCTATTTGATGGCGTGGCTTGTCTTGCACTGTCCCTCCTTAATGAGTGCACCAGAGCGTCGTTCGGGCGAAAAGTGCTTCCTTGTAGAACTGTATGAACGTTCTTCATGGAGGCAGAATTATATGTCCCAGATTCGGAAGACTCTTCGTAACTTTCAGAATTACGAGATCTTCCGGTGTTTTCCTGACTTTCCCGGTGGAGGATATGGGACGAGACTGAAGGATGCCATGGGAGCAGATAAGTTCACTACTTTATCTGCAGGAGCGTTCTGGTGGCTTCTCAACATCCGTCCCGGACACTTGGTGTATCGTCAAGATCTCCAGTGTCAATTGAGCCATATACTCCGAGTCGCTTTGCTCGCCAGTTTGGATATTCTCAACTTTATGTGGGCAATCCAAATAAAGATCTCGCTTACGAGGGGAATTTATACGAAGGTGATCGTGGCTGGTTCCATTTTGCAGCGGGCGGGAAAGAGGCTGAATTCTCCTTGCCCCAGAAGGTGCCAGAATTGGCCATGACCCTCAGCTCCTGCAATTGGTTCAATATTGCAAATGCTGACGTGCCCGGCTTCTCTCTCAATCGCAGTTGCTGTAAAGAGATTGAAGCCCTCTATATTAGCCGCCAGGGTGCTTCTAGGGTAAGGATAAAAGGAATGGAAGAATTCCTTGGCGCTGCGGCTGAGTCTTCGGACATCAGCGAATCAGACGATGATGCCGGTGATGATGATGACAATGCTGGTGCTGGTGGAGTTCCTCAGCCTATTGTCAGTCATTCCCTGAGTCCAACTTTCAAATGCCGCGGCACTTTAAAGAAAAGGCCTGGTAAGAAGCAAAAATTGGGGCAGGAAACCTTGATAGTCCCCCAAGAAGTGGCTATCAAACTTGCTTCCGACTTGTTGGCTTCAGCTGTACCCCCAGCGTTGGCAAGGGAGGATGAACCTGCCAAAGCTCCAAGTGTTGCTGAGATTTCAGCTCCTTTGGCCGTAGAGCCTGTGGCAGAACCTGGGGCGCAACTAACGGGTAGCGAGACGGGTACATTACTGGAAACGACAATGGCTCCCCCTTTAAGTCCGACATCTGGACTTGTATCGCCTGGTATGGCCTTTAGCATTTTATCTTTTGCCTGTTATTATTTTAACGTAACACTGCTTTTCTGGTCTTCTGAAATGCAGGTGATCAACTTCTTTCGCCAATGCACTCGACTACCCAAGTAGAGTCTGACGATAGAATGGACCATTCTGGCTCTGTTGGTGGTGTGGGTAGCTTTGTTGGTGAGTTTGCGGCTGATTATTCCACACCGGCTCCTGCCTCTGTTTCCTCTTCAATTCTCCCAATTGACGAATTGGGGAGCGATGAGAGAACAGAAGTCATTATCGCAGCTGCTGCTAATGAGGCTTCACCTTCTCCTAGCATGCCGTCTCCAACACCCGTTTGCTCTACTGAGACATTTCCCACGGTCGTTGGCGTGCCTTCTCAGTCAGAGATTTTAACATCGTCTATTGTCGTGGCTGCTGAGATACCTGCAACTCTTCCGACTCCAAGCCTTCCAGCAGGGGAGGAGAATAATTTGAAATTCTCATTCGAAGATGCTTCTCCCACCGGAGGAACTTCAGGCGAAGTGGTCCCATCTTCTCTTCCTGTTGGTGGGGGTACCCAAGTGATTTGTACTGTTGGTACTTCGTCTGGGGTCTCCAGTTCTTCCAGATCTGCACTGGCTCTATTGGTCCCTCAGATCATGAATTTAATGCAGGGACGGGCTTCTTCTTCTCCAATTCTAGCAACTACTGCTCCCTTGTTTACGACACCTTTCTTGGCATTGCCTACTTTGCCTACCGACAATGCAAATCCTCTTGAAAGACTTTTCGGCTTCACTGTCGAGGATTTTATGCATTTGTTAAGAAGATGTGTCGAGATGGTTCTTGATGGCCATGATTTCTTCAACTTCGCACGTCCACTGTTACTCCGCTATTTAGGAAATATCGAAGAATTCGGTGGACAAGATCGAGCAGCTCCATACCGGGCCCGCCTTACAGCCTTAGAAGAGCAGGTGACCACGCTACACACACTCCGTCAGGCGGATGTGGAGGCGATCACTGAGATAGAGCTGGCGCGGCTTCGAGCAGAATCCTTATCTCGAAGAAATATTTTAAGGCAGCAGGAGGAGAGATGGTCTCAGGAGCTGACAGAGCTCCAGGCCAGTCGGGAATCCGTTATTGGCGACCTGCAGAGGGTAAACTTTGGAATTGAGGAAAGTCAGGCGGCCATCTCTAAAGCCCAGGAGACAATTGCGAGAGCTCGGGCCACCTTGATAGAAAATGAACTCCGATTAGGAGAATCTGTCAAGAAACGGGAGATGTTGCTTGTCCAGCAGGAGCAGATTCAGCAGGAAGAGATGGCCAGGAATCGTGCCATAGAAGAATCTCGTCAGCAACAACTTTCAATAAGTGATGATGAGTTGCGTAGGCAAGCTCAGCAAACCGTGGAGGCTTCTCATCGTAGAAATTTGGACGAGACAATAAACCAATTGAGACTTCTGGGAGGCCAATAGTTTTATCTCTCTTTACACTTTTATCTTCCTTGTAATAAGAACTTCGTAAACAGGAGAGAGATAACTTTACTATGTTTCTTTGAAATTCTTTTTGTATCTTCACCTTTTTAATAAAGATGATTCTTTTGACTCTTTTATTTGCCGGCTTCAAAATAGATTTGCTTGCCTAACAAATAACCTGTCGTCAAAACGATTTATCTCGGTATCGTTTATGCTCAATTTCTTGAACCGAAATAACAATTAAAGTTTAATATGGGATTTTTAGCAAACCCCCAGCTATTAACGGATTTGATTAGCCTTTACCAACTACCGTTTGAGTTGGACTAGCCATGTTATTCCCCTCAACATGATGAGTTGTCGAGGAATTCATTTCCTCTCCCCTTTGCCTTTAATCAGCATCGGGTAGTTAATTTCATACTCTTACCCCCAGTATGATGGGTTGGCGAGAAACTTGTTCTCTTCCCATAGCCTAGTCGGCATTGGGCAATTCATACTTTTACCCTAGTATGATGGGTTGGCGAGGAATTTAATCTCCTCTTCCCATTGCTATAGAAGCGTTGGGCAATTCATACTTTTACCCCAGTATGATGGGTTGGCGAGGAATTTAATCTCCTCTTCCCATTGCTATAGAAGCGTTGGGCAATTCATACTTTTACCCCAGTATGATGGGTTGGCGAGAAACTTGTTCTCTTCCCATAGCCTAGTCGGCGTTGGGCAATTCATACTTTTACCCTAGTATGATGGGTTGGCGAGAAACTTGTTCTCTTCCCATAGCCTAGTTGGCGTTGGGCAATTCATACTTTTACCCTAGTATGATGGGTTGGCGAGGAATTTAATCTCCTCTTCCCATTGCTATAGAAGCGTTGGGCAATTCATACTGTTACCCCAGTATGATGGGTTGGCGAGAAACTTGTTCTCTTCCCATTGCCTAGTTGGCGTTGGGCAATTCATATCTTTTAGGTCAGAGGCGCTTAATTACACATGCCTAAAAGAAAGATTGGGGGCTGTTCAAACTTGAAAACTGAGCACACCAGGTTTGGGTCAGAGGCGCCAAATTGCGCATGCCCAAGAAAAGACTGATGGTGGTTCAAACTTGAGAACCACACTGGAGGCGGTTCAAGGCTCTCTCGCGTAACTCGAACTGGGTATTCCAAACACACCAGGTTTAGGTCAGAGGCGCACAATGCGCATGCCTAGAAAAAGACTGGAGGTGGTTCAAACTTGAGAACTAGACACGCCAGAGTTTAGGTCAGAGGCGCCAAACTGCGATGCCTAGGAAAAGACTGGAGGTGGTTCAAACTTGAGAACCAGACACGCCAGGGTTTAGGTCAGAGGCGCCAAACTGCGCATGCCTAAAAAAAGACTAGAGGTGGTTCAAAACTTGAGAACCAGACACGCCAGGGTTTAGGTCAGAGGCGCACAATGCGCATGTCTAGAAAAAGACTGGAGGTGGTTCAAACTTGAGAACCAAACACGCCAGGGTTTAGGTCAGAGGCGCACAATGCGCATGCCTAGAAAAAGACTGGAGGTGGTTCAAACTTGAGAACCAAACGCACCAGGTTTAGTGGGTTAAAATCACCAGAATAGAAGAAGTCCAAGTACTCATCTGCGTAACTTGGATAAATTGGAGGCTTATACTCCCAGAGATATTAAGCATAGTATTTCTTCAGAAATTTGCTATTGATCGGCATCATCATCCTATCGCCGTCTTGATTCATTAAGCGATAAGCTCCACTGGAGTAGACTGTCTCCACAATGAACGGTCCTTCCCACTTGGGTTCAAACTTACCCTTAGTCTTGTGGGTTAGCACCATTGGCCTTTTAACAGCCAGAACCAAGTCTTCTTGTTTAAAGGTCCTTGGTTTAACGTTCTTATTGAACGTTTGAGATATTCGGGCTTGATACAACTCAATTTGTTGTTGAGCCCTGACACGTTTTTCATCTAACGCTTCTAGTTCTTGCAACCTTTGCTGATGGCGCTCTTCTGTCGTCATCTTTGTGGCTAAAGCCACTCTTAATGATGGTATCTGGATTTCAAGAGGCAGAACAGCCTCACTTCCATAAACCAAAGAGAACGGGGTAGTTTTGGTCGGGGTGCGAACGGTGGTGCGATAAGCCCACAAACATTCTCCTAACGTTTTATCCCAATCTCGTTTATTGAAAGAGACGAACTTCCGAAGGAGTTTGATGATCGTCTTGTTGAAAGCTTCGGCCAACCCATTAGCCGCAGGGTTATATGGTGTAGAAGCGATATCTTTGATTCTGAATTTATTGCAGAATCTGGAGAATCCCTGACTGATGAATTGCGGACCATTATCATGAATGATCCGTCGAGGGATGCCAAATCGGTAAATGACATGATGCTTGACGAACTTGATCACATCTGTCGTCTTCACCTCTTTCATGGGCACGGCTTCGGCCCATTTTGAAAAATAATCGGTTATTGCAAGAATAAACCGATGTCCTCTGGATGACGGGGGAGTTATTGGCCCCACAATGTCCATTCCCCCAGCTTCAAATGGCCAGCTTGCGACGGTATTGTGCAAGTATTCTTGGGGTTGATGAATAAAGTTGGCATGTATTTGGCATGCATGACATCGTTTAGCGTATGCCATTGCTTCCGTAACCATGCTCGGCCAATAGTACCCCAGCCTTCTTATACGGTCTCCAAGTTTGGGACCGGGCTGATGAGCTCCACATATTCCATCATGTGTTTCTTTCAGCACTTGTTCTGCTTCTGCTTTCGATATGCAGCGTAGCAATAGACCACCTCTTGACTTTCTATACAAAGTCTGAAGTTTATGGTCATAATAAAATATTTGGGCCTTCCTCTTTATTGAGGTGGCTTCCTTAGGATCTTCTGGTAATATCCCATGCAAAGCATAATCCACAAACAGAAATCGCCAATCACGGGGCTCTAAGTTTAAGCCAATCTGGCATACCTCTTCGGTTTGAGATACCATATCTGAGTGGAGGAGTTCTCTACTACCAATGGTGATGCTTTTAGCTTCACCTGGCGGGATTGCCAGCGTTGCGGCTAATGCGGCCAGAGCATCTGCATAAATGTTCTCGTTTCGAGATACATGATATATGTAGAATTGTTCAAAATATCCTGCTAGCTCAATAGCTAGCTGATGATAGGGGATGAGGGCTTCATGTCTGACTTCATACTCACCTGTCATCTGATTGACAATGAGCTTAGAATCTCCATATGCCTCTAGATGGTTCACCCCCAGTTGCAGAGCTATTTTTAAGCCGATAATGAGTGCGTTGTACTCCGCTACATTATTAGTGCACGGTTCTGTTAATGAGTAACCGTTAGGCAATATATGTTTATGTGGGGACATTAGCACAACCCCCACTCCAGCAGCAGATCGTCTCGCGGCACCATCAAAGAACATTTGCCAAGGCTGTTCTTTGGTAACTGTGTTGACTTCTGATGTCTGCTTTAATTTGGACCAAATTGGATGGTCTGCAAGGAAATCAGCGATTGCCTGTCCCTTCATGGCCTTTTGAGGGACAAAATGTATGTCATAGGGCGATAGTAAGAGCGCCCATTTTGCTAATCGGCCATTCAAGGATCCTGGTTTTGTCATCAGAATCTTCAGGGGATTAACCCGTGATATGACATGAATTGTTTGCCCCGAAAGGTAGTGTCGCATTTTCTGAACAGCAAACACTAGGGCTAAACATTCTTTTTCAATCGGGGTATACCGCTGTTCTGCCCCAATCATTGTTCTACTTAAATAGTAGAGGGCATGTTCATGGCCGTGCTCATTATATTGAGCAAGTAATGCTCCTAAAGCATTATCCATGGCCCTTACATATATAAGGAAGGGCTGCCCAAGGGCTGGTGCCATTAGTACAGGAGGCTTAGTAAGGTACTCCTTGAGGTCATCAAATGCTTACTGACATGCCTCATCCCATATGAAAGACACTCCCTTTTTCATAAGTTTGGAGAATGGTTGGCATCATCCAGATAAGTTGGATATGAAGCGCCGAATATAAGCGAGCTTTCCTTGTAATCCCCTTAGTTCCTTAAGATTACGGGGAGGCGGCATTTTGCTAATCGCTTTTACCTTTTCAGGGTCGAGGAAAATTCCTTTTGAAGTTATTACGAACCCTAGAAACTTCCCGCTGGATACCCCCATGAATGACTTAGTGGGATTCATCTTCAAATGATGTTTCCTCATAAGATCGAAGACCACTCTTAAATCGTGAAGATGATCTTCTTTGTCTTTGCTTTTAACTGCTAAGTCATCCACATAGCACTCTATTGTTCTGCGTAGGTGTTCTTTAAATATGGCGCTCATTGCGCGTTGGTAAGTGGCACCTGCATTCTTTAATCCGAATGGCATCACCGTATAACAGTATACCCCCTGTGGCGTTCTGAAAGCTGTATGCTTTTCATCATCCGGGTGCATCTTGATTTGGTTATAACTTGAGAAGCCATCCATAAAGGACATCCTCTTATAACCGCAAGTATTATCGATCATCACGTCGGTGATGGGGAGTGGAAATTCATCCTTGGGACATGCAGCGTTCAGATCTCGAAAGTCAATGCATATCCGGATTTTGCCATTCTTTTTGTGAACTGGCACTATGTTTGCCACCCAGTCTGGATGCTGTTCTTCTCGGATAAACCCGGATTTTACAAGCTTGTTGACCTCAACAACTATTGCCTCCATCAATTCCGGTCGAAAACGCCTCTGTTGCTGTTTAACAGGTTTGACATCTTCTTTTATATTTAACCGGTGTGTAGCAATTTGAGGGTCAAGCCCAGGCATATCTTCATAACTCCATGCGAACACATCTATATACTCTTTGATAAGGGATATAAGTTCCTCTTTTTCTAAAGGAGTTAGTGTGTCGCTTATGAAAATGGGTTTCGGGTTTTCTTCTGTTCCCATGTTAACCTGTATTAATTTGTCTTCCGTTGGCGGATCACGCTGTTCAAAGCGGACATCCCAGAGAGTGTCCATATGCCTGGCCCAAGCATCATCTTGGACGTCAATTGGTTCCTCGTCGCTTTCTGGCGTGGCTGAAACCATATTGATCGTCAAAGATTGAAACCAAGCACCGGTGCTTATATCTGAATCATAATCTAGTGAAGATGTTTCTTCTTTATCTGAAGAATTCTCTTCATCCTTTAATGGTGACGAAGGTGGAGTAGATACATAACCCAACCCCCTGCGGGTCTTCTGATAATAATCAGGGCTCTTTCCTCTCGGTCTAAACGAGGGTATGAGATTCCGCCGCCCTTTTCCAAAGTTTAATCCCGGCTTCTGGGTAAAACTATATCCCATTTTCTCCATCATCTGTCGGGACCTTTGCTCATATAAGTGAAATTGAGGTGATGTTTGTTCATCACTTTCACTACTTTGTCTCTGTCGAGGCGACGTGGCCACTTTGCCGAACATGATCGGCCTTTGGGACTTCTGTCGGGGAGGCACTTCTTTGATCCTCGGTAATTTTTAATTGAGAGAGGAGGGAAGACCTGAGGGGCAAATGGTATGCCGCCAGAACTTCAAGTTCGGTCAGGCCATCCGATTCGGTGGAGGTACAAGAGGGCTCAGACTCAGTAGCTACAGCATGCTCGTAGACTAACTTTACATTTTCATTAATAACCCATTCACTTTCTATTGCATCCACTATATTATCAAGACCTAAGCTAAGATCTAGGTGAGGGTTGATTTCGTAATCACCCCCGTCATCTTCTCCAAGGAGCTCGTACTCAGTGTCGGCTTCATTGCCACTGTCGTCAGGTTTTGGAGACTTGCTAAGACTGTCATTGGAGGCTTCATGTGCTGGCTTGTAGAGTGCAGCATCTGTGAAGTAATTTTCCAACCCTTTGAATGGCTGCTTGTCAGCAATTAGTGTCCGGACCTCTCCTTCCTCATCGCAATATTTCATGCACTGGTGAAGAGTCGACGGAACTATCATATGAGAGTGAATCCAAGGTCGCCCCAATAAAATATTGTAGGAGGTATCAGCATCAATTACGTAGCATGTAACCTTCGTTTTCAAGTCTCCAATTTGACACCGCAATCGGATCTTACCAAGAGGATGGCTATTATTAGCGTTGAATCCATAGATGGTAGTGTGTGTAGGTGTCAAGCGATGAAGGAAAATTCCCAACAGCTGCATCAATCTACTGGGCACGACGCTGAGTGCAGAACCTGGATCAATCTGAATTCGGTCCACTTTTGTGGACCCGACATATCCAGTGAAATATAAAGGCCTATTATGCTTTATATTCCTCACCTGCATGTCTTCTGGAGAGAAGATAATTTGTGGGACCTGCCTCCTCACTTGATGACAGTGGGGGCAAGAGTCCCGCTCTTCGATGGCCGGCTCGACAATCTGAGCTAGGAACGACTCAGAGTCTGCCAAGGCCTCTCTTAGAGCTTCACGTGTTGATTTTGATAATCTCAACAATTCGTAAAGCGTCACTCGTGCTGGGATATTAGCCAACTGTGCGATTATGTCAAATTCGAAGGGAGTTTCTTTGGCTCCTTCATCTCTGGTAGAATTCTTCTTGAAACGAAGTCTTTTCTGCTTCGCAGGCTTTGCAAGTTCTGCATATATTTCTTTTGGATCCACTCTAGTGTAGTCCTTAAGATATGTCTTTCCAGATCGAGTACTGGAAGGGCCTGCCCCATCTTGATGGGTGGCCATAGTTTCGGGTTCTTCTTCAGAACTTGTGAAGGCGCCTGAAGCTATATATTCTTCCTTTATATCTGCAGAGATGGCATTGACAGCCCGCTTCTTCTCTGGACCTCTTGAAGTAGTCCATTGTTCATCTTCCAGCAAATCAGGGTGAACCCACATAACTTCCCCTCTTTGAGTTGTTATGGGGACAAGTCCTTCTTGGGCTTTGTTGTAAGGATCAAGATTCTTTGTAACTGCCTCACCCTTTGGGATTGGGGTCACTCCTGCGGGGAACTCGTGGGTTCCAACCACTATGGTTGCCATATTGGCAGTGACCTTCTTATGCTCTTCCTTAAGCGTCAGAACCCCAGCTTCTATTAGTGCTTGGATCATGTTCTTAAGGGGAAAACAATCCCGGGTAGGGTGTCCAACATCCGGTGATAGAGACAGTAGTTGGGATCTTTTATCTTACCAACGTCTTCTGGCTTCTTATTCTCCGGAAGTTTTAGCATTCCCTTCTTTTGGAGCAGGTGAAAGAGGACTGGTGTCTGTTCAGCTTTGAAAGTGTAATTCCTTTCTTGCTGCGGTCTAATTTGCCTTGACCCTCGCTGACCTTGAGATTTCGGCTCTGGCGGAGGACTGGTTTTCTGAGGAGCGGTTTCTGATGACATTACTGCTTTCCCTTTATTCTTGTTGCTGTTGTTTTGGGTATATGATTTACTACCCCCAGCACTTCTTGGCCCGTGGGACTCTTCAACTCGGCGAATCAAGTCTTCAGCTTGCTCTCCTTGTTTGAGCAGGTCCCTCCACGTCTTAGACTCTACGGCCCCCATTTTGAGGAGCACATTGGTCTTAAGGTTGTGTCGACATGTCTCGACTAGAGTTTTCTGGATCATTCCGTGTTTACAATGTATGGACTTCTCCCGGAACCTTTCTATGAAATCTTTAACCGCTTCTTGTTCCCCCTGCCTAGTTGCAAGGAGGGAATGAACCGTAATCTCGGTGTCATCCTCAAAGAAACGTGAGAGAAATAATTTCTCAACATCTAACCAGGTATTAATAGTACCTGCGGGCAGCTGCATGAACCAAGTAAAGGCAGGCCCTCGCAAAGTACTTGCAAATACTTTGGTCATGATGGGATCATTACCCATTAAGTGTCCTGCTTGGGACAAGAAATAATATATGTGCTGACTGGGCGATCCCTTCCCGTCATAGGGCTCCAACTTGAGCGGCTTATACTTTGGAGGATAGGGTACCACATCCCATTCTGCTGGATATGGTCTAGAGACTCCTGACTCTTTCAACTCTTTTTTACGCATCAAGGCTTCGAGTTGATTCTGTAACTTTTCAAGCTTTTCTTCATGCGGATCATGGAAAGAAAATCTATCTTCTTCCTCATGCATCGAGTGGGCTTTCTCCTCCTGTTCTTCTTCATTTGGAGTCTTCTTGCCCCGTTTAGCATTATCTTCAACAACTTTTAAAAGTAGCATCTTAAGGTCTTCAATCGTTTTCTGTTGCTCTTGAATCATTCTTTCTTGAGCCTCAAATCTCTGATTGATATCACCAGATTTATCTGCCATGTGCGACGCTGACTTCTGTAGCCGAGACGATATAGAGGATGGGGGCGAGGCTATAGCGGAATTATCGTTGTTCTCGTCGTAAGAACCCCCTGCGAGCTTCTTATAATTTCGGGGCGGGACGGCTCCTGATCTTAGTCGAGTAATACGATGAAGTTCATCATCGCTCGATTCTGAATCATCATCCGTCTCTGCAATTTTCTTCCCTTTTCCTACCATGTTGGAAGTTACAGCTCTCCCTTGTTTCAGGGGAGTGGTTCTTGTCTTCTTAGCAGAATTCTGGTTTGACTCATTTAATCGGTCGAACACAGATATCCTATTTTTGCTGCAGCCACAGTTATTCATCACGGCTGATACTGTTGTCATAAGTTGCTGGCAATGGCAACTATGTTCAACTTGAAGTTGGTCTATGCCTCTCTTCTTAGAAAGATGCTCCCTGAGGTCAGTGCCTCTAGCCATGAAATCAAGAGGTCCATTCAACTCTTGAGAGTGTTTAGGAATCCACTGAAGCTTCTTTGATTGATCAACCCTGACTCTGGGGTCGAACCGATCCTCGCGTGGCTTAGGAATAGCCTCGCGTTTTATATTGCGAGCCTGAGGAATAGCTCCGCGCTTATCCATACTAGCCTCGCGTTTCTCGCTGGCTTGGTGTGTCCTTGGAAGTTTAGCTTCTGGAATAATAGCCCCGCGTGAAAGGAAGTTCTTGCACGCTGGCTTATCTTCGCGATTGACGCAGATCATAGCTTCGCGCTTAGCGCGGTTTTTACGACTGACAACTATCTGCCAATCATCTTCCCATTCCTTGTGGGTGTCAGAAGTCTTGCGTTTATTGCAAGTATCAGTGGCTTCGCGTCTCTCACTAGGAACAGTAATAGCCCCGCGTGGCGAATCACACGCTGGCTTTGAATAATTTTTATACTCGCGTAACTCGTGAGTGTTGGGTATTCTGCAACTAGCGCAACCCTTACTGGCTTCGCGTCTCTCGCTAGGCACAGTAATAGCCTCGCGTGGAGAATCACACGCTGGCTTTGAATAATTTTTATACTCGCGTAACTCGCGAGTGTTGGGTATTCTGCGACTAGCGCAACCCTTACTGGCTTCGTGTCTCTCGCTAGGCACAGTAATAGCCTCGCGTGGAGAATCACACGCTGGCTTGGAATAATTTTTATACTCGCGTAACTCGTGAGTGTTGGGAATCTTGCGTAACTCGCCAGTATTACCAGCCTCGCATGAAAAATCACACGCTGGCTTTTCCTTACTTTTAAGGCAAGTTGTATCTTCGCGTTTAACGCGATAGAGATTGGTCTCGCGGGTAGCGCGAGCCAATTTGCGAGAGACCATAGCCTCGCGTCCTCTAGAGTTAGCTCCGCGTCCAAGGCGGGCTTTGAGGGCTCTACGCCTCGCTCTCCGGTTCCTGTTCCGGAGTTGGGTCCTGGTCAGTCCAGTTCCCATGTCTTCTTCGGCAATCGGAAGCTCTTCCTCGGTTAGGATTTCTTGTGTGGACTCCGGCGTTATAACCGTAGTCTCCAAGGATCCCCGTCTCTCGGTGGATACCTTTCTACCCATCACTCGGGCATTGGAGTACATACGGCGATAGTGCCGTGTCTCATCCAAGTCACCTGATCCGGAGGAGAGGAACTCCTCGTACTTCTGCTGGTCGATTTCAACGACCAGCGTGTCTACTTCGGATCCGATCAAGTCAACGTCTGATTGCGCCACAATCTCTTCATCAGTGAAAGAGATGGCTCCCACTGTGGTCGCCAGTTTGTTCGTCGCAAAAGTTCCTTCGCTTCCTCCCATTGAATTAACTTAAATTACAATGAAAGTGACAAGATATAAAAAGAACAAACGAGAGGATTTTATATTTCAATCTCTCTCTTTTACAATATTGTGGGATCTGTGGCGATGGGATCTGTCAAGCAGTTCCTTTGGACGATCGGTACGTTGAAATCTTTTCTTTTAAAGATATCGGCCGAATATAGACGATCTTCTCTGGTTTTGATTTGTTCAAGGCTCTCTCGCGTAACTCGAACTTCTCAAGAACTCCAGAAAGAAGATGGTGATTTTCTCTGATCTTCACGAACTCAAGGTTCTGTGCGTAACTTGAATTCTCCAAGATTTCAGAAGATGATCAGCAAAGGCTTCAAGGCTCTCTCGCGTACTTGAATTGCCAAAGGATCGATCGGAGACTTCCGATGCCGAAAAGGAAAAAGAAGACCCCTAGGGTTTCACCAGGAAGGTATTTATAGCCCCAGGTTAATGCAAGAGTTTCTATCTAAATAGAACTCGCATTCATCAAGGATTCCGATCAAATATCTTAGTTTTGATGGAATTCTGATTAGACTTGATTCGGGTATTTGGATAAGCCCAAAATCATAATCTCAATCAATATGAGATTCTGGTTATCTGCTTACGCGGAGCTTTAATCGCATCAAAACGCGACGCTAAATAACCAAAACGCAGAGCTAACGCGGAGCTATTGATCATCTCCGCGTTTTACTCAAACGCGAGGCTAATATAAGCCAGACTGCGGAATCAACGCGGAGCTATTAAACATCTCCGCGTTTTATTCAAACGCAGGGTTAATGTAACCAAACGCGGGGCTATTGAATTGGCTCCGCGTTCTGTTGTGGAAAATCCTTTTAACTTAGAAATTTTCACTGTCAACAGGATCGATCAGATATTGCGAAGTTTATATGAATTTTTTTGCGGATAGTTAGGTTTTATATAATGATAGATTGAGGGGTTATTTTATCGTAGGATTTGAATAGACAGCTGAGATAGGGTTTATGTTAAATATTTATATTAGGTTAAGAATTATAATTTCTTTATATTCCAATTACAATAGATTAAGGAGTTATTTTATTATATAGTATCTGGATAGACGACCAAGATAAAGTTAGGTTATATATATATATATATATATATATATATATATATATATATATATATATATATATATATATATATATATATATATATATAATAGGTTAAACATTGTAATTTTATTTGTATTATTTTTATAATAGTTCAAGGAGTTATTGTATCATAGGATATGGATAGACGACCGAAATTAGGTGTAAAAAAAAATAAAAAATTGAAGTTTCATAATTGTTGTATGTTGATAATTTTATAGAAGTAATTAAAAATCAAAATAAATTTTGTAACAATATAATTCCTTACAAAAAAAAAATTGTTTGTGACCATTAAAAATAGTTGTAAATGATTTCCATGTTTTAGTGGCACGTCTTGAAATTTTTGTCACAAATACTCAATTTCAGTGACAATTTTAATACTTGTCACTAAGATATCGTCACTAAAGACCCATTTTTTTTGTATATGTAACCCTGCTTTCTACTTGCATATATCTTTCCTTGGGAGTTAATAGCGCTAAACTAGGGTTGCTAGGATCTCATCAATAATCAATTAGACTTCATATAGACATAACTTGAAATTTGTTACTCAAAATGATATTCCATTTTTGGGATTATCATTTTTCTAATTTTCTTAGATTTTGTTGATTTTCCAAAATTTTTGAGAAATTCTAAAAATTGACGAAAATACTGATTACAAGCAGTAATGATATTATTTTCGATAATTTATGTCTTTCATTTTGGACCTCATAAAATTGATCATAAATTTTCTCGCTTGGTTTTATCTTGGGATTTTATCTGCTCAATACATTGGGATTTTGGATCAGTACTAATGTACTAAAAGTGAACAAAAAGGGGAAAGAAAAGAAAAAAATTGAAAAAAAAAAAAAAAAGGATAAAAAAAGCAAGATGAAAATTTGTTCCCTGTGACTAGTAGAAACCGAAGTTGTCTTTCACGTATGATTCCAAGGAGGTGGGAATATAACCTATCAACTTATTTTGGAAGTATGACATTCTGTGAAATATAAGAGTGCTACATCTATGGAAATTCAATGTCTTTACCATTGCTAAGTTATGCTTTATGCCAAATATAGGTATCAAGTTTTCCTCCACACCAGAAACAACACGAGTATCAACAAATATTATAAGTTGGATTCACACATCTTTTTCATTCAGCCTCCAAATAAGTCAGAATAAGGCCTTAGGTTGAGTAGGCTTCCACCAAAAGGTGAAGTGACATTTTTTTTTTTAATTTTATGTATAGAGAGCCGAATCAAGCACAATTAGATCTCTAGTTGTGTAAATGGGGTAAAGGTAGACATGTTGATCATCAAAGCAACATATTTAAAGTTTCCATGAACCCCACTGGAAACAAAGATTATTAAACTATTCAATGGGATAAAGGTAGCCAATGGAGAATCAAAGTGCCTAGTATAGGCTAGAGAGTGCTCATAAACTATTCACTTATGTCTCTGTAATAGATTATTAAACTGGATGCAACGTCCAAAATTATGGCATCTTAGTTAGATATATCCCCATAAGCTCTCATGGCAGACTTCTGTAGAATCTGCAAACCTAGTCTTCTTTAAACATTAAACTGGGTGATTGTAGCACCAACAGTCTTTAAACAGCAACCTGCCACCACTAAATTGGTCCCCAAGAGCCAAAGCCTTTTATAAAGAAATAAATTAGCATAAACTTAGATACTAATCCTATAAAGGCAAACATTAAAACAGCATCATTACAATACTGTAAGTCCTTTATTAGGATGGATTGAGAGGGACAGGATAATTAATCCCGTTCAATTCCATATTAGTTTTGCCAAATGGGATAACTTATTCCATGGATATTAGTTGTCATCCAATTTTGTCCCTATGAAGTGGAGCATCACTTGGACGTTTATATCAGAATTATTTACTTTTAAACACAACCATTCCACTTTTATCAGTCATACCAAATAAATATATAATTATACGCATCAGTATTAATTCTATATTAATTTTCCTATCAACTAAACATAAGTCAAAAGGCCAAAAAATGAAGTTTTTGTCTTAGGATTTAATATCCTTGGACTACTAATTCTATCGTGTATTTCTAATTCGGTGGATCTAAAATTGCCTGAGAGTTGAAAACTACTTTAGGCCGATTGTCATGGAGTAACGACTAATGCTAATTGAGACAATTTAAAAGTGGGAGTTGATGTGACTTGGCTTCTTGAGAGCTTGGACTTTGCATATGATCTACCTCACTTTTGGTGGTTGCTATCATCCTAGTGCTCATGCTTTTGCCTTTCTTACTGGAACACACCATTTCATGTGGTGGACCTAACTCTCCATTGTGGCCTTCACCCTTCACCTTTCTTTATTGGGTGGACTATTTATCCATCAACAGTGACAACAAGCATTTGGCTACATGAAGTCAACACAACTTTGTGCACAATCTCTGTCTATCAAAAATATCTTCTATTAAGAAGTTTTTTTAAAACTTAGTAGTTATTTAATGTGTTCTACAGTCCGGGATGCCATCATTTTGTTGACTTTATGCATTTTAGCTGTGAGGATTTTTGTATCATCAAAAGAGAAGATGGCTACCATGAGGAAGACATGATGAACAAAAAAGCTCAACTCGCAGCAGACTCTACTCTTGCTTTCCTTACCATGTCATTCTCTTCCTACTCGCAAAGTAATCACTCCGGTCCTCCCTGTCCATCTGCTTCCTTTCCCTCCTCCTCTATAATGGCCTATGAAGATCACGATGAGATTGACTGGAGGCACTTGGGGGATCCTGTTGCTGTTGGTCATTCCCTCCTACATCAAAACAATATAATTAATACAATAAAAAACAAATAATATAGAGATCGATTTATTATTGAACTACGATTACTTCTCTCTAGCTAGATATTCTGCATTTATCCTATGATCGATCCCTGGAGAAGCATTCTACAAACATCCTAAATCTCTGAGACCGAGCAAAGTAAGAGTAAACTCCTCGAGTTTCTCGATGTATATATTAGTGACAAGTGTACATAAACTTTTCGCGAACCTGCATTCAATGAAAAGGTGTTGATTAGTCCTTTTGTCCTCTAGCAAAGAGGCAACCATTTGGGCTGCACTAACCTCTTTTAGAAGGTTATGCCAAGTGAGATTAGCATTTCTCAAAACTAACCATAGAAATGCAAGAACTTTAGGTGGGGTTGAAATACTCCAAATTATTGCCGCGGCAGGATGAATTATTCCTTTAGAGGAAAGGGTACCATACAAGGAAGACACTGAGAGCTAGCCAAATTTATCCCGTAGCTACGTAGGTAAGTCTTTATCATCTTGTACCGGGTTACAAGAAGATAGATGTTGGTATAAAGGTAACTTAAGAGCTCTAATGTCTATTCTTCCTAGGGGATGAAATCCTGCTTGGAAAGAACACCTCTGAAAAAAAATTTTGACCGAGCTCTCTGAGCCGGTTGCAATGTTAAAATGCATAGGAAACTTCTCTCTAAGTCGAGGTTATGTCTCTATTTATCCTTCCATATTTTTTCCATCTCCCAATAGGAAAAACATGCCTGTTTAGAAGATATCTTTGTCGGTAGTCAAACCGTTTCAGAAGGCAGAGACATCCAAAGAGTACCGGTGTTTGTAAATCAAGATCCCTTTATGAATCCGTATTTTTCTTCAAGGATTTGCACACCAAACAATTTAGTTTAGTTGTTAATTTCCACCGCCATTTGGTTAATATGATTTTATTAATGTTGTCTAATTATTCAATGTGAGGATATGAATCGTAGTTTTATACGCAGAATTAAAGAGTTTGAAGTAAAAGAGCCTTTGAAGATGATAAAATTAAGAAAAACTGTTGGTCCTGATGAGATTCTTATAGGGGTATAGAAATATTTAGGAGGGATTGGTGTGAGGTGGCTAACAGATCTTTTTAATAAGATTTGACAAATTAAGAAAATACCTAATGAATAGAGGAAGAGTACACGAGTACCTCTATATAAGAATAAGGGCGACATTCAAAGTTGTTTTAATTATCGAAAAATAAAACTCATGTGTCACACTATGAAGTTTTGCGAAAGGGTAATTGAATATAGATTGTGAAAACTGTTAAAATATCGGAGAACCAATTTGGATTTATGCCGGGACGATCGACGACAAAAACTATTCATTTACTTCGTCATTTTATAGAGCGATTCCGAAAGAAAAATAGAGATTTGCATATGATATTTATTGACTTAGAGAAAACTTATGATAAGCTTCCATGAGAGATATTTTGGTGGACACTGATGAAAAAAATAGTTCCCATCAAACATATCAATATAATTAAGGACATGCATGATAGAGTTGTGACCAATATCAGAACATGTGGTAATTTAACAAGTGATTTTTCTATCACAATTGGATTGCATTAAGGATCTGCATTGCGCCCATTCTTATTTGTTATAGTGATAGATGAGCTTACTAAACCATTCAGGATGAGATATCTTGGTGTATACTATTTGTTAATGATATGGTCTTAGTTGATGAGATAAGAGCAGAGATAAATGTCAAGTTAGAGTTATGGAGATATACATTAGAATCTAGAAGTTTTAGATGAGTAGATCTAAAACAGAGTATATGAAGTGTAAATTTAGTAAACGACGAACCATAAACTATAATATTGTAAAACTGGATAGGTAAGAGGTACAAATGAATAGTCAGTTTAGATATTTGGGATCTATTATTCAGAATGATGGAAAAATCGATAATGATGTTAACCATCGGATACAAACTGGGTGGTTGAAATGGAGGAGAACAACGAGAGTTTTATGCGACCGTAACATTCCATTAAAATTGAAAAGAAAATTTTATAGAACAACTAT